>CM075981.1:65982179-66401632 GCA_038087875.1 Malacoraja senta | reverse complement strand
CACGTTTAATAAATGTTCATTCCACCTTTCCTTTGAGATTTTAATAGCTAATTCTTGTTCCCAGTCTCTTCTAATACCTTCCGTAGATGGTATTTCTACATTTAAGATAATATTATACAAATATGATATTAAGTTTGCTGATTCAGCTTTTATCTGCATTGAGCTAGTTATAATTTGAGGGAGCTGTACCTATTCCACCACACTGCTGAATCCTGCCATAGATGGTGGAAAGCCCTTGGGGCATCAGGGTTTGGTCATTTGTCACCAGACTGGCTCTTTGCAATGCTGTGTGGCTGAGTTAAATGGTAAGCACCAGTGTATTGATGGTGGGGACCTCAGCAATGGTAATGCCCTTGGATGTTATATATATATATATTATATATATTAATGATCTGGATGAGGGAATTGAATGCAACATCTCCAAGTTTGCGGATGACACGAAGCTGGGGGGCAGTGTTAGCTGTGAGGAGGATGCTAGGAGGCTGCAAGGTGACTTGGATAGGTTGGGTGAGTAGGCAAAGGCATGGCAGATGCAGTATAATGTGGATAAATGTGAGGTTATCCACTTTGGTGGCAAAAAACAGGAAAGTATACTATTATCTGAATGGTGGCCGATTAGGAAAAGGGGAGATGCAACGATACCTGGGTGTCATGGTACACCAGTCATTGAAAGTAGGAATGCAGGTGCAGCAGGCAGTGAAGAAAGCAAATGGTATGTTAGCATTGATAGCAAAAGGATTTGAGTATAAGAGCAGGGAGGTTCTACTGCAGTTGTACAGGGTCTTGGTGAGACCACGCCTGGAGTATTGCGTACAGTTTGGTCTCCTAATCTGAGGAAAGACATTCGTGCCATAGATGGAATACAGAGAAGGTTCACCAGACTGATTCCTGGGATGGCAGGACTTTCATATGAGGAAAGACTGGATAGACTCGGCTTGTACACGTTGGAATTCAGAAGACTGAGGGGGATCTTATAGAAACGAACAAAATTCTTAAGGGGTTGGACAGGCTAGATGCAGGAAGATTATTCCCGATGTTGGGGAAGTCCAGAACTAGGGGTCACAGTTTAAGGATAAGAGGGAAGACTTTTAGGACCGAGATGAGGGAAATCATTTTTTACACAGAGAGTGGTGAATCTGTGGAATTCTCTGCCCACAGAAGGTAGTTGAGGCCAGTTCATTGGCTATATTTAAGAGGGAGTTAGATGTGGCCCTTGTGGCTAAAGGGATCAGGGGGTATGGAGAGAAGGCAGGGATGGGATACTGAGTTGGATGATCAGCCATGATCATATCAAATGGCGGTGCAGGCTCGAAGGGCCGAATGGCCTACTCCTGCGCCTATTTTCTATGTTTCTATGTTTCTATGTCAAGGACACGTGGTTAGAACCCCCCTTGTTGGAGATGGTCATTGCCTGGCATTTTGAGTTTGAATGTTGCCAAAATGTTGTCCAGTTCTTGTTGCATGCAGATGTGGGAAGCCTCGTTGCCAAAGGATGTAAACATTGTGCAGATATTCTTACTTCCAACTTTATGATGTAGGACGGTCATTCATGCAATATCTGAAGATGGTTGGGTTGAGAACACTGCCCTGAGAAAGTCGTGCAGAGAAGTCCTGGACTGGGATGGTTGATCTCCAACAACCACAACCATCTTCCTTTGTGCAAGTTATGATCTGAAGCACTATTGTGTTTACACCTTGATCGTATGAACTTCAACTCCTTGGCTCCTTGGGCAAATGCTGCCTTAATATCATAGGCAGTCACTACCACCTCACCTCTGGAATTTAGCTCTTTGGTCTACGTTTACAGTGATCAAGTCAAGTCCATACTACACATCAAAGAGCAGGTTATGAGTGAGTAAATACCGCTTGATATCACTGCTGACTACAACTTCCATCACTTTGCTAATGCTTGAGATTGATTAGGTGCTAATTAACTAGATTAGAAATTGTCCTTTTTTTTAAATGGAGCGCACCTGGGGTATTTTCCACATTGTCAGGTAGATGCCAGTGTTGTGACTGTACTGGAATAGCTTGGTTAACGACATAGCTAGTTCTGCAGCACAAATCTTCAGTTCTATACCTGGGATGTTATCTGTCCCCATGGCATTTACTGTATTATTTTTACCTACTTTATTACCTATTTTATTAAAGACATTATACATTATTGTAATGTGTAATTATTTTGTATTGTGTATTTACTTTCTATGCATTACTTGCACTAAAACACTGGGAAAAATGTGACATACTCATAGCCTTGTGTCGGCACAAAATGCTGGAGTAACTCAGCGGGACAGGTCACATTTCTGGATAGAAGGAATGGGCGACGTTTCGGGTCGAAAACCAGTCTGAGGAAGGGTCTTGACCCGAAACGTCACCCATTCCTTCTATCCAGAGATGCTGCCTGTCCCGCTGAGTTACTCCAGCATTTTGTGTCTATCTTCGGTTTCAACCAGCATCTGCAGTTCACCTGCACTTCCTCCAACCTCATCTATTGCATCCGCTGCTCTAGATGTCAGCTTATCTACATCGGTGAGACCAAGAGTAGGCTTGGCGATCGTTTCGCCGAACACCTCTGCTCGGTCCGCATTAACCAACCTGATCTCCCGGTGGCTCAGCACTTCAAATCCCCCTCCCATTCCGAATCCGACCTTTCTGTCCTGGGCCTCCTCCATTGCCAGAGTGAGCACCACCGGAAACTGGAGGAGCAGCACCTCATATTCCGCTTGGGCAGTCTGCATCCCAGTGGCCTGAACATTGACTTCTCCAATTTCCAGTAGCCCTTGCTGTCTCCTCCCCTTCTCAGCTCTCCCTCAGCGCTCTGGCTCCTCCTCTTCCTTTCTTCTTCCCCCCCCCCCCCTCCACCCTGCATCAGTCCGAAGAAGGGTTTCGGCCCGAAACGTTGCCTATTTCCTTCGCTCCATAGATGCTGCCACACCCGCTGAGTTTCTCCAGCATTTTTGTCTACCAGCATCTGCAGTTCCTTCCTACTCATAGCCTTGTGTGTTCTCCAACCACTATAAGTATAGAAAGCTAAAAGAAACGCCTCCCTCTGCATTGTCTTCACACACACCATGTACATATCTTCACCCTTTGTTCCAATACATTCTTTTAATGACAACTCTATTTTCTTACCTTGGGTCACAGTGCTACAGAGCATATTCCTGAGACTGACAGCAGAGTGAAGTTGATCGATAGTGATACCATGGTATGAACAAGAGGCTATTTTGAACCATGGTCCGTCAGCAGAAGGTTTTACATACGACGGTACCCAGTTTTATTTTCCACTGAAATTAATAGATTGGTCACTCACAGGGTCTAAATACAAATGATTTCCACCAACCTCTGTACAGCTCTGAATATCAACCATTCATCGGGTACCGCCATCCTGTAACTCACATCACCTGCTCAAATCTCATCCATCTGCTTTTGTTCATTCTCCACTGTTTGACGCTGGACTAGTTCTCGACTAGGTTGACTGTCCTCTGATTAAATTTGACTTTGTTTGCCTCTGTCACCTTCCCCTAGCTATTCAACATTTTCCTTGATCCTCGTCCCCTTTGATCTCTCATTTTCACACCTTACCCTTCCATATCTCTCGTTTCCCTCTCCCCTGAACTCTCAGTCTGAAGAAGGGTCCCGACCCGAAACTTCACCCAATCCTTCTATCCAGAAATGCGGTCTGTCCCGCTGAGTTACTCCAGCATATTGTGTCTATCTTCGGTGTATACCCGCATCTGCAGTACCTTCCTACACATGTCATTCTCTACTGTTCATTCCTCACTTCAATACGTTCTTGGACCTTGACGCCACCAGCATTAATCCTCTCAGCGAGAGACAAGAGGGAGAATTGTTCCTGTCTCGACGCAGACACATTGTTTCCACAGTTATGAAAGAAAGGGGGACATGCAGATCTGGGGCAAACAGCAGTAAACCAGCATTTATTGCTAAATAAATGCCCTTCATAAGAAAGTGGAGAGCCACCTTCTCGAATCACTGCAGCTCTCACAGCACTGGTAGGGAGGATGGAGGTGGTGGTGGGGGTGGGGGGGGGGGGGTGTTCTATGAATTAGACCCAGCAGCAATAAACTGATGGGATATTATTCCAGGTCAACAATGCAGCTGCATACATTGAAATATCCTGTGCAAATGTGAATAATTTATCTTCCATCAGCATTCTTAGTCTCATCCTATCCATTAGGAAAGCCACCTCAAGCTGCTGATACACAGCCATCAAGTGTAAATGCTGCAGCATTTCCACGTCATCCCCCCTCCTGCTGTGCCCCTCTCCCTCTCCCTCCCTGCTTTCTTGAATCGAGGACCAGAGGACATAGGTTTAAGGTGAAGGGGAAAAGATTCAATAGGAATCTGAGGGGTAACTTTTTCACACAAAGGGTGGTGGGTGTATGGAACAAGCTGCCAGAGGAAGTAGTTGAGGCTCAGACTATCCCAACATTTAAGAAATAGTTAGACAGGTACATGGATGATTTAAAGGCATAGTAGTTTAACCTGTTCATTAAAATCCTAATCTAATCACTGATATGCTTCAGGACAGGTTTGTTGGGATATGGATCAAATGGGGGCAGGTGAGATTAGTGTGGGGCTAGAGGCTGGGACTTGTTGGCTGGTGTGGGCAAGTTCGGCCAAAGGGCCTGTTTCCACGCTGTATCACTCTATGACCCTATAAATCCCTCTCACTCCACCTTTCTCTCTCTCCTTCCTTCCCTCTCTCCATCTCTTTTTCTCTCTGAGAACTGCCTAGCAGCTTTCAACTTGACCGCACACATTTGTTGTATTTTAATGACAGAAAATCATCTCCCTCTCTTGTTCATTCGATAGTTCAGTTCACAAATTGTCCGCTGATCATCAGATTGGACAGTCCCCTGGCAATAAACGGGATTGGATCATCTGTCAATGGGGTCTCCAGAGTTTGAAAGGTCGTAAAGAAAACACCTGAAGCATATCAGTGATTAGATTAGGATTTTAATGAACAGGTTAAACGACTATGCCTTTAAATCATCTGGAGCAACTTCCAGGATTTTCTACATCAGTTCCTTCGCTACATCGTAAATCATCGCATTTTGTCTGTCAAACCACAAGCTCCATACATTTTTAATTTCTACAACTGGTTGTTAATAACCACAGCCCTGAGCCTTTAATAATGTTTGGTCCATATGTCTGCGGTTGGTTAGGATCCTCCACCCCATTACATCTCCTTCTTTGCCAGCCCCTTGGATTCGAGGATGACTTGCTCCCACTCTGGTGCTTTGGCTCTGAGGTGGCTGAAGAGGCTGCGGTGGGAACAACAGATTATAAGGGGCAGGAGGTGGCTGATGAGGCAGGCGGGTGGGTCGCTTGTGAAGTGGAGGGCTCCTTACACTGCTGGTACAGAGCTTCCATGTGCTGCTGATATACATACTCAAGGTTCTCAGTGCCATCCCATACCTGCCATTGGGCCAGGAGATCAGAGGGATTGCTGTATGTTGCATGTCTAGCACATCTTCATTTGGGCACATCCATCATTTTCCTCTGTCTGTCTCATGAATTCTTCTACAGCAGAGCTCGGAGTCTACTAGGGGATCCTGGTGGCTTGTCCAAAGGAGGCAGCTGGATGTCGCTAGAACCTCAGCGCTGAGGATGTTGCCTGGGAGAGGATACCATTGTTGGTTTGCTTCTCTCCCCGGTGAAGTTGGAAAGTATTGGAAGGTGCTGTTGGTGGTATCTCTCCAACACCCTGGGGTGGCTGCTGTCGGTAGGTAGGTAGTTCAGGTCTCAGAAGCACCATCAGTACTGCACCACCAAAGGACAGCAAATCCCTTGTTGATCAATAATGGAACTGCCCTCACGTGCTGAGTATTCCCAGCATTTTCTATTTTTCTTCCTCCATGTGCGGATCTGTAACCCGAGGACACAAATTAAAGATAATGTGCAGAAAATCTAGAGGGTAAAAGAGAATTGTTCCATTGCAGTAAGTTGTTATGATGCAGAATACGTTGCTCAAGAGACAAAGGCAGGTTCGAGGATAACTTTGAAAAGGAAGTAAGATATATGCTTGAGAGCCAAATATTTGTGGGGTTACAGGATAAAGTTGGGGGAGGTGGATTTATTTGCAGCACTTCAAAAGAGTTAGCATGGGTGAGGTGGATCCAAAGCTTCCTTCTGCTGTCAAACTCCACAAGCTTATTCCACCTCTTCCTCACGCTTGCACTCCATATTTTTATTTGATTGGCCAGCATGTTAGTGGGCAATATTTATCTGTTTTCCATGATGGCCATAATGGGATCTTGTTGTGGAGCATGTGTCTGCTGTGGTTCCTGTACATCAGTGAATACGCTTCCACGTTTAAATGTGAGTAAAGTGCTTTGGGATGAACTGAGATCATGAAATGTTAGTGGAATCGCAGGTTCTTCCGCTCTATCCTAATGTTTCTGCTCCCCCTCCTCCTCTGTGTATTCCTGCGCTGAGGAGCCTGTCTCTTTCATTTCTCTGTCACCTTTATCACCAGTCTGTATTCTTCTGCTTCTGGTTGGCACTGCCTTCCCTCCACTGCCAACTGGGCCAATTCAAAGTCTCTATCCATCTGTTCCTGAGAGCTTGTACACTTTACATCTGACAGATTATTTTAATTTAAATTTTAAGCAGCCTTGGTAACATCTTGAGTGATATTTGACTGACTTTACCATTTGTTCAGTTGCTTGTAGCAAATTAGGATCATCTATAAAACCAAACCTTGTATTTTGTTTTACTGCTGGTCCAAATTTAACAACTATTCACAATCTATTCTCTCCAAGAGCAAAACAAACACTTTATATGGTACCACTAGACACAGAGAAATGTTTCTGATTATAGCTCTTTGTGAACTGGGTTCAATAATCACCTCCTGTGCAATCTGCATGAAGTTTGCATGTTCTCACTTTAACTGTGTAAATGTCCTTCAGGTGCTCTGGTTTCCTCCCATATCCCAAAGACATGCAGTTTGCTGGGTTAAATGGCTGCTGTAAATCAGCCTTCTCATAGAAGTGATCAGTAGAATGTGGGAGGAGTTGATGAGAATGTGAAAAGAAGAATCTTGATCAGTTGGGTGGTTGGATTGAGGAATGGTTGATGGAATTTAATACAGAGAAATGTGAGGTGTTGTATTTTGGGAAGACTAACATGGGCAGGACCGACACAGTGAATGGCAGGGCTCTGGGGAGTGTCATAGACCAGAGAGATCTAGCAGTGCAGGTATATAGTTGATTGCAATGGCATCACAGGTAGATAGGGTGGTCAAAAAGGCTTCTGGCTCATTTGCCTTCATCGGTCAGAGTATTGAATATAGAAGTTGGGAGGTCATGTTGTAGTTATATAAGATGTCAGTGAGACCATACTTAGAGTATTGTGTTCAGTTCAGGGCACCATGTTATAGGCAAGATGTTGTCAAGCTAGAAGATTTACGAGGATGTTGCCAAGACTCGAGGGCCTGAGATATAGGGAGCGGTTGAGCAGGTTACAATAGGATGATTGTAATTTGGTGCCTGATGGCAGAATCAATGGAAGAACCTATTTCTGTGCTGTGAGGCTTCGTGTCTCAAGTATAGCAGGACTAAGGGATTTTTAACCAGATGTTGTGTGGCGCATGGATATATTCAACAGCCATTCTCTCTTGGTGTCCCGATACTTTTTCCAGAATCGGTCAAAGATTGCAAGAGTATGCCACATTCATAAAAGCCTCCGGAAATCACTACTATCAATCACAAGTGACCAATAGCTCCATATGTAGGGGCTGGATATTGTGTCCAGAACAGACCAGACCTCTCTCTGATTTTCTATAGTTTCTCAAAATTAACTTGATCCAAATTTATAAAACGTTGTAAACAGCATCTGCAGTTCCTTGTTTTCATTCTTCATAAACCATCGTGTCAGACCTCAGCTCGAGTACTTCATGCAGGTCTAGTCATTATGGTATGAAGGATGTGATCAGGCAGGAGAGGGTGCAATGGAGAATCACCAGCATGGGTGGAGTGTTCCAGTTATGAGGAGGCTGGAGAAGCGGGGTCTGTTTTCTCTGGAGTGGAGAAGAGGGACATTAATTCATGGGAGGGGATATACATAATTATGAGAGGTATAGATATGGTAAACCGCAGAAAACCTTTCCCAAAATCAATAGATAAAACTAGGGGGCATAGATTTAAGGTAAGGTGCAGGAGAGCTCTCTGTGGGGTCATTTTCACCCACATAGTGATTTCCTGGAATGCACTGCCTAAGATAGTGGTGGAAGCAGACTCACTGACTACATTTGAGATGTGTCTAGACAAGCATGTGAGTTGCTCAGCTATAGAAGGCCATGGGCCAAGGGTTGAGAGAAGGGATTATAGACAATAGACAGTAGACAATAGGTGCAGGAGTAGGCCATTCGGCCCTTCGAGCCAGCACCGCCATTCAATGTGATCATGGCTGATCATCCCCAATCAGTACCCCATTCCTGCCTTCTCCCCATATCCCGTGACTCCGCTATCTTTAAGAGCTCTATCGAACTCTCTCTTGAAAGCATCCAGAGAATCGGCCTCCACTGCCTTCTGAGACAGAGAATTCCACAGAGTTCCAACCCTCTGTGTGAAAGAGTTTTTTACTCATCTCCGTTCTAAATGGCTCACCCCTTATTCTTAAACGGTTGCCCCTGGTTCTGGACTCCCCCAACATCGGGAACATCCCTGCCTCTAGCGTTTCCAAACCTTTAATAATCTTATATGTTCCAATAAGAATCCCTCTCATCCTTATAAATTCCAGAGTATACAAGCCCAGCCGCTCCATTCTATCAACAAATGACAGTCCCGGGAATTAACCTTGTAAACCTGCGCTGCACTCCCTCAATAGCAAGAATGTCCTTCCTCACATTTATCCACATTAAACTGCATCTGCCATGCATCTGCCCACACCCAACCTGTCCAAGTCACCCTGCATCCTCATATGGATGATCAGCCATGATCACTGTGAATGGCCAAATCACTCGAAATCACTCGAAGGGTCAAATTGGCCAACTCCTGCACCTATTGTCTATTGTCTATTGTCTGTCTCACCCTATGACTCAATGACAAACCAACCTGGTTTCACCACAGGAATGACAATCAGAAGAACACCCCTGGCAATCAGAAAACATCCCAAATAGTTGAATCAATCTCCTACAGGGCTGAACCAAATTATCTGAAAATCCATTCAACAGAAATACAGATAAAGTACCACATCTCCAATCCTACTATTATTCTTTTACCAATATTCTCAAATTTTAGACATTTCCCCCACAAAGCCAAAACTTTGAATGCTTCTAACACCTTTAAGATAACAGTATATCAAATGGATTTTACAGGAGGTTATCAAACAAGACTTTGCATGGAGACTTTAGGACAGAAAACTAAAGTAGATACAAGTTTTACGGATTTTTTTAAAGGAGCAGAGGAAGGTGGAGTTCATGGACCAGGCAGCTAAAGGCACGTCTGCTGTCGGTGGTGCCATTAGAACCAGTAGAAGTTGGAATTGCTCCTGCAGAGTTTGAGGCACAGAAGGAGCTTGAAGATAAGGAGTGTGATGGCTATTGTGGGGTTTGAATGCAAGGATACAAATTTACAATTATAATGCAATTTAAAATTTCGACATTAGCTAATAATACAACTGCGATCCATTGCATGCATAAGTTGTTCCCAACTTCTGGAAAGTGTGTCTGGTTCTGCCTTCTCACCAGCAAGAAGAGATTCACATTCTCTACTCTAGAACATCCTTTCACTACCCTACAGATCTCAACCCAGTTATCCTTGCTCTGCTTGATACGTAAAGTATCAACATACATTGATGCTGCAGCTGAGGGTTACATTCACAGGATGTTAGGGCTGAATGTTAGGAATTAGGTGCAGTAAAAGCATCTCAGAGAGAGTTACAGATGTTTGCCAATCAAGCAATTAGTCACACTCATATGCTTCAATGACAATAGCATAGGTTTCTCCCATTTCCATGTAGTGAATCCCACTTAAACTGGGCCCTGTAAGCAGGAATATAGGTACTACACTGCATTCAAGTGCCTAATGATTAGTGTGAATAACGATAAAATCTGGATCTTGCTTTACTCTCGGCAAAGAGTTCATCTAAACATGCATGCATGATTATGTAACAGCCTTACACACAATTTGTAATCAGCTCCCCATTTACAAGTCCTCATTTTGTGCATACATTACTGCCTGCAATCTGACAGTTTATGAATATGCATATGCTCTGATTAAATATACATACTCATCTCATCAAACTGTATCCGAGTTCTTTCCTCAGAGCCTCACCAGCGCAGACATTGGATCAATGAAATCTGGCCTTTCAGCGGTCACGAACAAGCATTCTGGTCATGTTCCTGTCTTGATTTGTTCCATTACACCTGTCTATACACTTGTGAAAGCACTCGCTTTCTTTTTAACAAAATCATAATGTGATCCTTTTGAATAAATTCTGACCAACTTAAAGAGGTTTCCCCACAATCGGATGCATCAATGAAACCGGACGTTTCAAAATGAATGGATCGGGTTAATGAATGACTTTGAAGTCATTAAATGTCATCAGATTAATCCTCCTCATTTGGTTGGGATTTCTGAGAACAGGAGTGTCTCCAAAGCACCTCAATTCAGGCACATTTAACTTAACATCCCAAGTAAACTTGCATTCCGATTCTTATAGCACAGGATGCGGCCGTCCATACAACGTTTTCATCTGGCTCTTTGAAACAGCTATTCAATTAGCTTTTCTCCTCACTTTGCAGTAAATTCCACTGTTGGCCCAGTCACACAGACCCCCATTGAGATTAAATTCCACACTCACCTCTGACTTCTCATTTAACTCTCCCTGTTCTATTTCGCTTTGAAACATCTTTGGATTGCTTTGATCCACAGTGACCTGTTATTTTACCGAAGTTACAACAGAATACATTGCCTCCCCCTGCAATCCCCCACTGGTCAGCAGCCAATGCTGATTGTGCCATTTCATGCTCCATATCGTGTTGGTGGTTGAAAATCAAAAAATAAACTCCAGGTGCTGGAAATGTGAAAAAGAGCAACAAATGCTAGAAACATTCAGCAGGACAGGCGGCACCTGTGGAGAGAGAAACAAAGTTAATGTTGCAGATTGGAGACCTTTTTTCAGAATTGGGTGGGCATTTCCTATCTGGTCAGATGCATCACACACAAAGCACAAGCAACCAAAGACCAATTGCATCCAATCATCAGGGTCTCAGGTTCATTAGACTCCTTCCTTTCCTCAGTGGGTGTTGTTCTGGTCTCTGAAAGTGAAAGTCACAGATCCCCCATGCTTCAACATGTGCGCTTAGGTTTGGACTAAACCAACTATGAAGAGTTGGAAACATGTTCCCGATGTTGGAGGAGTCCAGAACCAGGAGCCACAGTTTAAGAATAAGGAGTAAGCCATTTAGAACGGAGACGAGGAAACACTTTTTCTCACAGAGAGTGGTGAGTCTGTGGAATTCTCTGCCTCAGAGGGTGGCGGAGGCAGGTTCTCTGGATGCTTTCAAGAGAGAGCTAGATAGGGCTCTTAAAAATAACAGAGTCAGGGGATATGGGGAGAAGGCAGGAATGTGGTACTGATTGGGGATGATCAGCCATGATCACATTGAATGGCGGTGCTGGCTCGAAGGGCTGAATGGCCTACTCCTGCACCTATTGTCTATTGTCTATTGTCAATTGAGTTTGACCTCTTAGTTGACCCCACGATAGTATTTCAAAGGAAAGTGGGTGAGTTGTCCTGAGGCTCCAACTTATCATTATCCCACGGCCAAAGTCACTAAAAGCGATTGCTGGTCTTTACCTCTTTACTATTTCTGGAAATAAAAATCTGCAGGTGCTGGAAACACCAGATGAAAACTGAAAATGCTGGAAGGTCAGGTAGCATCTGAGCAGAGAGACAGAGAGAGAGAGAGAGAGAGAGAGAGAGAGAGACAGACAGAGTTAATGATTAATGCCAAGGATCCTTCATCAAAACTCCATTGACATTGTTGTTCTCCCAAATCGACCTAATCTGCTGAATGATTTCTGGTTTTGTTGTTCGTTTTTTCCCGGGGAGCTTGCTGTGTGTGAATTGGCTGGTGTGTTTCCAAACACCACAGTGCTGCACTTCAAAACACTTCAATGATCGTGAGAGCCATGGGACGTTCTGAAATTATGAATATAAATGCAAATTCTTACTTTGTTTCTTGCAAGCCACAGACAAATGCAAACTTTTTTTGAGTTATCTTATCTCTTTAGTCTCAGAGGGGTGTTCTGTACTGGAGCATTAGCTCCTCATTTAATATCTCACTATATAAGACATTTAAAAAGTGATAGAGTGTGTCCCTACAGACAATGTCTGCCAGTAACAGAGTCCTTCTTCTCCGGCATTGTTGATACTTGTGTCGGGTAGATTCTCATGGGGACAGCTCTACAGCTCCCAGGGCCTGGACTAACATTACAATTTCAGCTTTGATGCAGTGTTACATCTCATTACTATCTTCATTCACACGTTGCAAAGCAACGGCTGTAAGGGATGGATGCACCAGTGTTTGCAAATTAAAGCAAGGTCATGACTGTATTTATATCTGCATTCACCCAGTATTTAAAAAAATCCTTGCACCTTCTGAAGGCACTATTCCTTTCTCTCCTCAATATGTTGACTGACGGACAAGTCCATGCAGTACAAACAACCCTCTAATGCTTTATCTTTATACATTGACCTAGTGGATGTTAACAGACAAATTGCCCAAGGTGTGTAAAAGGTAGGGGAAGTCTTATCTTATTCCAGCAAACAAGATGCCTGGTGGGGTATTGATCAGCAACAATATCCTAAGCATAATCAAAAAAACATATCCACCTCCCTGTCCCTGGTCCAGGAACAGAAAACCAATTCCTTAGCACTATCTCACAGAGAATAATGGGCGTCCCACCTACGCGACTTTTTCGGCAACAGCTGGCACCCGTCATAGGTCGTTGCAGGTCGCCGAAAGTGTTCAACATGTTGAAAATCCAGCGGCGACCAGAACAAGGTACGCCTCTTTGGGCGACTACTCACGACCATACAGGCTTCACCCCGCGACATGTGTCGCCTGTATGGTCGTCAGTAGTCTCCGCAGTTGCCCAAAGAGACGTAGCATCTTGCTGGTCACCACTGGATTTACAACATGTTGAAAATTTTCAGCGACCTGCAACAACCTATGACGGGAACCAGCAGTCCCCGAAAAAGTCGCCGAAAAAGTCGCGTTAGTGGGACAGGCCCCGTAAGAGCACTAATCTCTCCCAACAACTGACTACTTGTCCCAACCTGACAATTCCATGCAGTACTGAGGACTGCAACATTTTTGGAGTTTCTACCCTCTTCCTGGGTGATTTGCTTCCACTCTGGTTCTGTGGGTTCTAAGGTGGCCAAAGAGGGCTACTTGGGATCCACAGACTGTGCAACAGATGGAGCAGGAGGTGCCCGACGGGGTGGACATGAGAAAGTTTATGTGATGGTCTGTTCCTTCCACTCATTACACTGGGCATGGTGCATGGAATCAAGGTCCACTTTCTCTACTTCGGGCACTCCTGGGTCAGACAAATCAGTGAGGATGTCGTTATTTTCAATAAGCCTTTTCACACATCCTTCAATCTTTTCTGCGGTCCACTGGGTAATCTCTTCCTGTGGCAGAGCTCAGAATAGTGTATCCATTTCCATGTAGTGATGCAGCCGGCCCATGAAACACTAATGAGTGAAACCCGGATCTCAGTACATGGGGCAAGGATGCTGATATCAGGTTGTTTATTTTCCCAGTAGAGTTTGAGAAATTTGCAGAGGCAGCCTTTGGTGGTATCTTTCTAGTACCTTGAGGCATCTGCTGTAGGTAGTCTAGGTCTCGGAAGCATGTCAGAGGCAGTGATCATTATTGGAGACACAAGAGATTACAGACGCTAGAATCTTGAGCAAAACATGAACTGCTGTAGGAGCTCAACAGGTCAGGCAGCATCTGCCAGAGGTAAATATACAGACAACATATAGAGTCAAGACCCTTTTTCAAACATGCACATATTCAAGTGACTTTTGCCGATATCAGAAAATCCTTCAAAAGGGTGAACCCGTGGAAATGGTCCAGCCCTAATGGTGTACTTGGCCATGTTCTCAAAATCTGCATGGAGCAGCTGGCTGGAATTGTCGCAGACATTTTCAACTTTTCATTCGTATAGTCCAAATTCCTCACCTGCTTTAGATGAACATCCATAATCCAAGAAGAGCAAGGTGACACACCTCAATGGCTATCGACTGATGGCACTCATGTCCATTGTGATGAAGTGCTTTGAGAGGTTGGTATGATGCAACCTCCCTCCTTAGTAAGGACTTGCCAATTCCCTCCTTAGTAAGGACTTGGACCCACTTCCTTCCCCTCCCCCCCGCCACAAAAGGCCAAAAGGGGTTGTGCTCTTGATGGCTCACCACTCTGCACTGGACCATTTGGACAAGAACATACTTCTCTTTTCCACCATTCTTCCCCCAACTGCAATCAGCCTGAAGAAGAGTACTGACCTGAAACATTATCTGTCCATTTCCCTTCCTAAATGCTGTCTGACCCACTGAGCTCCGCCGGCACTTTGTTTTTTTGCTCAAGAGGCTGCTGTTCATTGACTGTGTTCGGTGTTCAACAACCCTACCTCAGCACCAAACTACTATGACTTTGTGTAGGTTGCCTTACGTACTTCGGCTTGCACTATTATCATTTGGTTAATAAAACTGATTCTTTATAGTATTATTTTTTATTGCATATTTATTTGTTGTGTTGCCTAAATTGCTGAAACAAATAAAAAAATCACAGTTCTGTTCCCAATACAAATAACAATTAAACACTCTTGACTTGAGTCATGTTGACTGAGGCTGGCGTGACCTTGGCTCTGGAGTACAGGGATCTCTATTATTCAGTAGACCATGGGCTTTATGCCAGGGCTGAGGTCCTGTTCATCAAACCATCTATTCTTCAGTTATTTAGTACTACTGCATGGAAGACAGCGGTGAATTCCAGAATCTTGACGTGGAGGTGTAGTTGCATAGCAATGGCAGCTTGGTAAAGGATATTTGTTAGTGTGGATGTGAGACCCATTTTCTCATACGCTTCAGTGAACAAATCAATAATGGTTCAAAGCTCCACATCCACACAGCCCACTCCCAAGCAGCTTAATGATTATGGCTGTAATGACATAGAAACATAGAAAACTACTGCACTGAACAGGCCCTTTGGCCCACCATATCTGTGCTGATCATTATGCAGGGATAAACTAATCTCACCTCCCTACACGTGATCCATACCTAAATCTAAAAGCTTCTTAAATGCCCTATCATATTTGCTACCACCCCTGGCAGCATATTCCAGGCACCCAAAAACATTGCCTCGCACATTCCCTTTAAACCTTGCCCCTCTTAAAATTATGCCCTCTAGTATTTGATATTTCCATCCTGGGAGAAAGGTTATGACTGTCTACCCTCTACCCTATCTATGCCTCTCATCATTTTCTATACTTCTAGCAGATCTCCCCTCAACCTTCAATATATTAGAGAAAACAATCTAAGTTTGTCCAATCTCTTCTTATAGCTAATATCCACTAATATAGACAACATTCTGTAAAGCCTCATCTGCACCCTCTCCAAAGTCTCCACTTTCTCCCTGTAATGGGGCCAGCAGAACTGCATGCAATATTCCAAATGCGGCATAACCAAAGGCATATAGAGCTGCATCAAGACTTCCTGACTCTTATACTTAATGCCCCAACCAATGAAGGTGAGCAAACTATATGCCTTCTTTACCACTCTGTCTGCATGTGTTGCCACTTTCAGGGAGCTATGGTCTTGCACCTCAAGACCCCTCTGCACTTCAATGCTGCTGACGGTCTTGCCATCAGCTGTATACGTTCCCCTTACATTTGAGCTCACAAAGTGCCACACCTCACATTTGCTCGCATTAAACTCCATCTATCATTTCACCGCCTATTTGGGTGAAATTATTATGTGAACAAGGAAATGGCAGAAGAGTTGAACAGGTACTTCGGATCTGTCTTCACTAAGGAAGACACAAACAATCTCCCAGAAGTACTGGAGGACAGAGGATCTAAGGGAGTTGAGGAACTGAAAGAAATTTTCATTAGGCGAGAAATAGTATTGGGTAGGCTAATGGGACTGAAGGATGATAAATCCCCAGGTCCTGATGGACTGCATCCCAGGGTCCTCAGGGAGGTGGCTCTAGAAATAGTGGACGCATTGGTGATCATTTTCCAATGTTCAATAGATTCAGGATCAGTTCCTGTGGATTGGAGGATAGCTAATGTTATCCCACTTTTCAAGAAAGGAGCGAGAGAGAAAACGGGGAATTACAGACCAGTTAGCCTGACTTCGGTGGTGGGAAAGATGCTGGAGTCAATTATTAAAGAGGTAATAATGGGCATTTGGATAGCAGTAAAAGGATTAGTCCAAGTCAGCATGGATTTATGAAAGGAAAATCATGCTTGATTAATCTTCTGAAATTTTTGAGGATATGACAAGTAAAATGGATGAAAGGGTGCCAGTGGATGTAGTGTATCTAGACTTTCAGAAAGCCTTTGATAAGGTCCCGCACGGGAGACTGGTGACTAAAATTAGAGCACATGGTAGGGTGTTGACGTGGATAGAAAATTGGTTGGTAGACAGGAAGCAAAGAGTAGCAGTGATGGGGCAGAATGGCAGGCAGTGGCGAGTGGAGTGCCGCAAGGCTCGGTGTTGGGGCCGCAACTGTTTACCATATATATTAATGATTTGGAAGAGAGAATTAGGAGCAACGCTAGCAAATTTGCAGATGACACAAAGCTGCGTGGCAGTGTGAACTGTGAAGAGGATGTTAGGAGGTTGCAGGGTGACCTGGACAGGTTGAGTGAGTGGGCAGATGCGTGGTAGATGCAGTATAATATAGATAAATGTGAGGTTATCCACTTTGGTGGCAAAAACAATGGGGGCAGATTATTATCTCAATGGGGTTAGGTTAGGTAAGGGGGAGGTACAGCGAGACCTGGGTGTCCTTATAGACTGAAAGTTGGCGTGCAGGTACAGCAGGCAGTGAAGAAAGCTAATGGAATGTTGGCCTTCATAACAAGAGGATTTCAGTATAGGAGTAGAGAGGTTCTTCTGCAGTTGTATAGGGCTCTAGTAAGACCACATCTGGAGTATTGCGTACAGTTTTGGTCTCCTAATTTGAGGAAGGACATCCTTGTGATTGAGGCAGTGCAGCGTAGGTTCACAAGATTGATCCCTGGGATAGCGGGACTGTCATATGAGGAAAGATTGAAAAGACTAGGCTTGTATTCATTGGAGTTTGGAAGGATGAGGAGGGATCTTATAGAAATATATAAAATTATAAAAGGACTGGACAAGCTAGATGCAGGAAAAATGTTCCCAATGTTGGGCGAGTCCAGAACCAGGGGCCACAGTCTTAGAATAAAGGAGAGACCATTTAAGACTGAGGTGAGAAAAAACGTTTTCACCCAGAGAGTTGTGAATTTGTGGAATTCCCTGCCACAGAGGGCAGTGGAGGCCAAATCACTGGATTGATTTAAGAGAGAGTTAGATAGAGCTCTAGGGGCTAGAGGAATCAAGGGATATGGGGAGAAGGCAGGCACGGGTTATTGATTGGGGATGATCAGCCATGATCACAATGAATGGCGGAGCTGGCTCGAAGGGCCAAATGGCCACCTCCTGCACCTATTTTCTATGTATTTGTGTAGTTGAATGTTTATTGCTGAATACTTTGACAGCCTTCCTCACTGTCCATAACTTCAGTTGTCTACAAACTTACTAACCAACCCATTTATATTTACATCCAAGTCATTTATATACATGACAAACAACAGAGGTCCAACACAGATCGCTGGGGAACTCCACTGGGCATAGACCTGCAACCATAGTAACGGCCTCAGAATAATGCCTTGGCTGTGGAGTGCCAGTGAGACAGCTTGAACCATTTGACCAATACTTTATCTCCACCCCTGTGGCAAGCTTGTAGGAGTGAGGTGTAGCAGCGTGGTGAGATGGTTTGAGAATTGCCGGGGCAATGAAGAAGCTTTGCAGGACACCTCTCTGTACTGAGATCGGATCTCAATGTAGTCAGATCAGATCTGTTGTACACATTAATGTACTCAGATTGTATCTATTGTACACTTGAGGAGGACTCTGGGACTTGAGGAAGACTCTACATAGATAGGACAGGTTTGGAGGGATATGGACCAAGCGCAGGCTTGTGGGACTAGTGTAGCTGGGACACTGTTGGCCAGTGTGGGTGAGTTGGGCCGAAGGGCCTGTTTCCACACTGTACCACTCTATGACTGGTGGTGACTTTCTCTGTGGTGAGCAACAAGGAGATCTTCTTTGGATACCACAGTTGGAAGTCCCAAAGATGATCACAAGCACAGCATTACTGAGGTCCTCCAGCATTTCCTCCTCTTTCTAAACATGGAAGATACAATGGGGGTTTTGACCAAAGCTCCATTCTGCTAAGTTTTACAATATATCTGTTCTTGAGGCCTCAGCTGACATTTGACATTTAGGGTTTCTTTTCAGTTATGATGGGTCGGGAGGCCAGACCAGACAGGTTGCTGATGGATGTGGTCAAGGATATTCGTAACAAGGTAAAAACTGAAATGGGGATGTTCTTTGCAGTGTTCCTTCTCAGAGGTGCTGATATTCTTTTCCAGAGAGGCTGGTGGAGAATCCAATCCAAGAACACAGTGTGTTCTTGATTTAGCGTTTCCTGAATCATTCTCATAAAAACAATCACGAGAGTCGAGAGTCAAGAGTATTTAATTAACATATGCACCAGGAAAATAAAAAATAAAATGGTATTTGCTGCAGCTGTACAGGCACAATAACAACATAATAGACAATAATATTATAAAGTGTCAGTTATACTTGGTAACTAGACCGTATTATTGCAAGTATATAGTGAAACCTATATAAGGTCCAGAGTAGCTCATTGCTGAGGTGGGGTTGTGGATAGGATTGTGCAGGATGGTTGATGAGAAGCAGTTGTTCTTGAAACCTGGAGCTAATGGTTCTCGGGTTCCTGTACCATCTTCCCTCTGGCAGAAGAGAAATGAAAAACTGGTCAGAGTGTGAGACTTTGATAATGTTAGCTTGAGGCAGTGGGTCCTGTAGATCCGTTCAATGGAGGGAAGGTAAATACTCATGATGTTTCGAGCAATATCTTTCTAATTCTGCAGTCTCCTAGATCCCTGGGAATTTGAGTTACTGAACCAGGCGGTGAGGCAACCAGTCCTGGTGATTTCTGGTAGAGAAGATAGATGTCTCTTTACAGGTGCTCATGATGGACGATTTCAGGGCAGACCAGATCCTATACGCACTGTGGTTCTTGCTGTTTGGTGATTTTGTTGTATCATTTGTTTTGGGACCAGATTGTGGGAGATGACTGAACAGATTAGGTGACAGTCATCAGTAGTGATCATGGCATGGCCTTTGAGGTCACTTTCTTGCAGTCTCTGGCATGAGTGTTGATGAAGTCTAACAGGTATCAGTGCTTGCACTGGAGGTGCTGCAATGAGACCTTGTATATATCTCGCTGACGAAACAGGGAGTTGGATATGACAAGACCATTTTGCTAGAGAAATTACTCTACTGAAGTTAGATTTCCATCTCACCCTACACGCTAGAGGCAGGAAACATGTTCCTGATATTGGGGGAGTCCAGAACCAGGGGCCACAGTTTAAGAATAAGGGGTAAGCCATTTAGAACGGAGATGAGGAAACACTTTTTCACACAGAGAGTTGTGAGTCTGTGGAATTCTCTGCCTCAGAGGGCGGTGGAGGCCGATTCTCTAGATACTCTCAAGAGAGAGCTAGATAGGGCTTTTAAAGATAGTGGAGTCAAGGGATATGGAGAGAAGGCAGGAACGGGGTACTGATTGTGGATGATCAGCCATGATCACATTGAATGGCAGTGCTGGCTCAAAGGGCCGAATGGCCTACTCCTGCACCTATTGTCTATTGTCTATTGTCACTCATTGTCAACCACACTTTGCTAGAGGAAACCACTGTCTCTGACCCTGGTATTAAACTCACCCAGGAGGATCAGATTGTCTTCCTCTGGGACAAAGCTGGAAATCCTCTTGGACCTCATCCTTGGTTTCCAGCTTTGGGGCATTTGCACTAACACCCTGGCACATTGGGTGAGGAGGAGGAGATGTTCACATCCTGGGGGGAGTTACTAAGGTGTCAGACTGGCTCCTTCCTCCACCAGAAGATGCACCCACTGCATTGTTCCATGCCCGTGTCTCACTCAGGGCAGTGATGCAGGTGTCGCAGGTCGAAGGCCAAGCAGTGTTCAGGTGTGTCACTGTCGGGGCTGTTAATATGGTGTCCTGATATCCAAGGTCCCCAACACCATACTGTGTTGAAAACTAATCCCCAACGCCATACTAATATGAAGCTGCCTGTGTGTGGGCTCTTTTAACAAGTGGTGGCTATTACAATACATACTTCAGAGAGTGAGGTCTTGATCCAGTGGCAAAAGAGACCAAGATTACTGGAGATCAGAAAACAACATGTGGAGGAAATCAATGGGTCGGGCAGCATCTGCGGAGGGAAATGGACAGATGAGGCTTCAAGTCAGGTACCTTTTTATGACTGGAAATCAAGGACTGCTACCTGGTCATTAACACACACAACACACACACAGGTGGGCATGCACTTAATCACTTGTCAAAACACATGTGTGTACTCCGGCACAGATACTCTTGCCCACTGAGGTTGGAAACATATACCAGCTGTAGTCAGGCTGTAAATACGATTCATTCTACCTGATGCTCTTTCAGACATGACCATGGCAAGCTGATTTCATTGCATCAGATTGAATTAATTGAAAGCCTGTGACACAGCTCAATTAATAACCATCATTCGGAATTCTGTTCCATCCTAATGAAGTCAACATCTGGTTAATTTTGTAAGACTGTCCATTTCTACTTCTGTAACGTCTTCAGTTCATCTGCTGCTGTCTCATTCTGAATTATCGCTTTAATTTATTTGTGACAGCTTTATTTTAACGGCACCTAGTTTCAGTCCCACTGCACAGGCAGAACAACCACTAAATATACAAATAACTGTTATGCTAAGGCAGTGTGTGAAAGAAGCTGATAAGAGGAAGAGATTTGGCTCGGGTAAATCAAGGGGCTAAATGGCACTGACTGTTTTAGTGGACAAGGAAAAGGGGAAAACAAAAGTTCCTCAAGGGCTGCACAGTGGTGCAGCTGATGGAACTGCTGCTTCATATCACCAGAGACGGGTTTTATCCTGACCTCGGTTCCTGTATGAAGTTTGTGTGTTCTCCGTGTGACTACGTGGGTTTCCTCCAGATGTCCTCGGGATTTCCTCCCATGTCCTAAAGATGTGCGGGTTTATAGGTTAATTGGCCACTGCAAAATTGCCCCAAAATTGTAGGGAATGGATGCCAAAGTAAGATAACATAGAACTAGTGTGAACGGATTTTCGATGGTTGGCAAGGACTCAGTGGGCTGAAGGGTCGAAAAGCCTGATACCACTGCAAAACACAAGGCCCCAGAAAACATTGGAGTTAAATACACCTTCAATGAATCTTGATGAAGGTGGAAAGAGGAGCCACAGGTTGCGATATATTTCAATAACAAAACTTGCATTTGCTTAGCAACGATGGTTAAATAGCTCAAAGCATTTCACAGGCATCTTGTGTAATCAGACAAATGAAACCAAGACCAAGTCACAGAGTCCAGCTTGAACTCAGTGGCTGAAACGCTCCCACCTCACCTGCACCATAACTATTCCATGTTCTCTTCTGCAGCGACAGGGAGAACTGGTCAAGGAGCTCATTTTTAAGGAAGCATAGAGAATGGGTAGTAAATCACTGAAGTTAGAGTTATGCAGGTAGAATCAGAGTATCTGTGGTGGGTGATGGAAACTTACCTTCATGGTATGTTAAATGTGGTCATTGCTGTCATTATGCTGGAGCAGGGATGTGGAATTGAGCCCGTTCTCCTGCTCGAGCTTCATCCTTCCCTTCGTCCAGTGTTGTTAAATAACATGCAGTGTTAGAAATCCCCCAAATTCCACCTGGCCACTGGACTATTAAGAAATCACTTGTCACGTTGGATCACAAAAATGTCAGGCTGCTTGGACCCAAGCACACACACTCACTCTCACTTTCAAACACACCCACACACGCTCATATGCGCTCACACGCTCACACGCTCGCGTTCACACACATACACGCACATCCTCACACTGCCACTCACACAGCATTGAACATAGAACAAACAGCACAAGAACCTGCCTTTCGGCATGGACAGTCGGCCGAGTTAAACTAATCTCTCTACCTGCACGTGATCCATATCCCTCCATTCTGTGCCTATCACTGTGCCTATCTAAAACCTCTTAAACAAAAGTATTATTTCTGCTTCAAACAAACTTGAAACAAATCAAAGCACCCAGTTAGTCCCAACTGCCTTCTATCGATTACATCATTTAGTTTACTGTAAGAAACCCACGCAGCCCCTTGTTGATATGCATGAATTCACTTCAGGCTATTATGTCTGTTGCTATATATTCCAGCGGTCATAAAGACTCTAAAGCAAAATAAACCTATTTTGTATACTAATTCCTTCTCCTTCATTTGTAGCTAAGATAATCTTTTTTATAACATAGCATGGAGAACAGTACAGCACAGGAAACAGTCCTTCAGCCCACAAAGTCTGTGCCGAACATTATGCCAAGTTAAGGGCCTGTCCCACTTAGCGATTTTTTTGGCGACTGCGAGCGTCAGTGACTGACGCCCGTAAAACCGTCAAGTTGAACGACATTCACGCTGACGTATGCTGTCCTGCGGGTGACGCCCGGTTAGGTTTAGGTTTAGGGCTAGGGTTATGGTTAGGGTTAGGGTTAGGGCTAGGGTTAGGGTTAGGGCTAGGGTTAGGGTTAGGGTTAGGGTTAGGGACCACAGATGGGCTGTAAAATATTCTCCCTTCAATGCATGGATTTTAAACATTAATATATTAAAATTAATACAATAAAATCAATTGTGTAAATGAAAAGATGTCTGAGTCATTCAGTTTTATTTACAGATGTATTGGTCCGCTTCCAGATCCAATCACCGTCTCTAACTTTTCACAGGGATGGATTCAGTGAGTGTAGACTGAACTCTCCTCTCCCCTCCACTCCCCCCCCCTTCACCTCCCACCCCTATCCCTCGTTCTCCACCTCCCCCCACCCTTCTCCCCTCCCTTCTCCCCCCCTTCTTCCCTTACCCCCTCTTCCTCCCTTCTCCCCGCTCCACTCTTCTCCCCCTTCTCCACTCCCCCCCCCCCACCCCTCACATCCCCTTTTCCTCCTCTCCCTCCCTTCTCACAATCTCCAATCCCCACCCCCCACTTTCCCCGACGCCCCCCATTTGTGAGCCAGCCTGTGACCAGCAATCCCCCACACACTATCCCACACACGCTAGGGACAATTTATACAAACCTGTGCGCATTTGGAGTGCGGAAGGAAACCCTAACCATAACCCTAACCCTAGCCCTAACCCTAACCCTAACTCTAGGTTGCTAGGCTTGGTATAAGTATAAATTGTCTCTAGCATATGTGGGATAGTGTGCGGGGGATCGCTGGTCGGTGCGGACTCGGTGGGCCGAAGGGCACTGTATCTCTGAACTAAATGTGACACAGGGGCCCCAGGGGTTGGACTCGAACCCCCACTGTTCTGCCTGCTCCTCATGGGAACTAAACTGTTGGCCACGAGTTGTCCCAGAGGCAGATCTCTCTTCCAATGGTCTCTCCAAACCCCAGAGGCAGCGGGCTTTTCAACTGGGTACAGGCAATGTTGTCAATGTACCAGTACCACCCACCTTCTCCGGCCACTGAGTCTAAATACCCACCACCCATTTTGAAGCAAGACGAGGGGGCGGAGGGGGGCGGGGGGAGATGGGGGGTGTTGTTCTCAAAGTCTGCATTTATCCCATAGTCAACGTTACTAAAACAGATGATGTGGCCTTTGTGCAGTACTATTAGTGGGATCTAGCTGTCACAGGCTGGGTCCACAAATGGGGAGCATTGGGTAAAGTGGTGGGAAGGGGGGGGGGTTGGAGAATGGGAGAAGGGAAGGAGAGGGGGAGAAGGGGATGTGAGGGGGTGGGAGTGGAGAAGGGGGAGAAGAGTGGAGTGGGGAGAAGGGAGGAAGAGGGGGGAAGGAAAGAAGGGGGAGGGGAGAAGAGTGGTGGGGGAGTGGAGAAGGAAGGATGGGGGTGGGAGGGGGAAGAGGGGGGGAGATGGGAGTTCAGCCTACACTCACTGAATCCATCCCTGTGAAAAGTTAGAGACGGTGATTGGATCTGGAAGCGGACCAATACATCTGTAAATAAAACTTATCGACTCAGACATCTTTTCATTTGCACAATTGATTTTATTGTATTAATTTTAATATATTAATGTTTAAAATCCATACATTGAAGGAAAAATATTTTACAGCCCATCTGTGGTCCCTAACCCCAATCCTAACCCTAACCCTAACCCTAACCGGGCATCACCCGCAGGACAGCATACGTCAGCGTGTGACAGGGCGCACGACATGATGAGGCACCCAGATGTCCCCCCTGGATTTTGAACATTCCAGAATCCAGGGGGACAGGGAGACACCGCATGTCACTATATGCATCACCACGCATCATGACCGACCACAACGCGACAACCTCTTTTCAGGCTGTCACCGAAAATGTCGCCCAAGTGGGACAGACCCTTTACACTAATCTTGTGATCTATATCCCTCCATTCCCTAAATATCCATGTACCTATCTAAAATCCACTTAAACGACACTATTGCATTTGCTTCCACCACCACCCCTGGATGGTGAGTTCCAGGCACCCACCCCTCTGTGTAAAAAACACCCTGCACTTCCCCTCTCTGACCTTAAAGCTACTCCCTCAAGTCTTCGACATTCGCTCTCCTTTATCCCCCGCCACCACAATCAGTCTGAAGAAAGGTCTCGACCTGAAGCATCAGCTATTCATTTTCTCCATAGATGATGCCTGACCCACTGTGTTACTCCAGCATTTTGTGTCTGTGTTTGGAATATAAGATAGACACATGTGTAGGAAGGAATTGCAGATGCTGGTTTAAACCGAAAATAGACACAAAATGCTGGAGTAACTCAGCGGAACAGGCAGCATCTCTGGAGAGAAGGAATAGGTGACGTTACGGGTCGGGACCCTTCTTATTCCTTTTCTCCAGAGATGCTGCCTGTCCCGCTGAGTTACTCCAGCATTTGTGCCTATCTTTGATTTAAACCAGCATCTACAGTTCCTTCCTACACATTTTGGAATATAAGATAGCTGTTTCAGGAGCCTGACATCAGGCATGTGAGTGATGACGCCAGGTAGCACACTGAGTGCATCTAGAAATGTTTGGAAGGGCAGGATTCACTGCTGACCTTGAATTTTGCTCTCTTTCCTAAACACATGTAAATACAAACACATTTATGTATGCATGCGCACACCACACACATGCACGCTCATGCATTTACATACACTCAGGTGCAAACATCCTTTCTCACATGTACACACACATACATACATACATACATACATACATACATACATACATACATACATACATACATACAACAAAGATATGTATACATACTGACATAGAAAAATATACTTTCACACACATACAAACTTACAGGTCCATATTCACACACAGGCAAATGCACGATGTTTATCCTCGCACACACACACTCAGGCACACAGGCACTCACACTGCCGCTTCGACCCATCCTCACACACAACAGAAACTGTCACAAGAACAAGACCTACATGATACTTTCAAGAGAGAGCTAGATAGGGCTCTTAAAGATAGCGGAGTCAGGGGATATGGGGAGAAGGCAGGAACGGGGTACTGATTGGGGATGATCAGCCATGATCATATTGAATGGCGGTGCTGGCACGAAGGGCCGAATGACCTACTCCTGCACCTATTATCTATTGTCTATTGCCTATTGGATACTTACACATCGCCTTCCTCCACACTGCGCCATTCTCTGACCACCCGCAGCCCTCATGGATGCTGTGTTATTGAGTTCTCTGTAAGGATGAGAGGTATAATCCATCAGAGGTAACTCAATCATGATCAGAGAGCTGGGCAATTCATTGCAGGTAAATAATGGGAGCAGTTTTGCACGCTGTGAAAAACAACAGTGTACAAGGTTAAAGCTCACAGACCCTTCAGTGAAGCAGCATCATCACTCTCTCTACCACTAGACTCAAAACTCATCCCAAACCCAACCAATCTTTTATTCACTGTCTAACAGCATCTGAGTGTGGAAAAGTGAGAGACTTACATTACAGTACATTCAGCTGAGAAGGAAGAAACATACTGCCTCTTTGAAATAACTATTCATCTAATCCCACTGTCCCCTGCACTTTCTCACAGCCCTACATTTTGTCTTCATTTTAATCTAATTTCCCATTGAAGGTTATGATAGAATCTGTTTCCACTTTGGGGCCATGTGTTGTATGCTGGGAAATTTCTTCCTAAATCCTCCTTGATCTTTCTGTCCCATTTTCTCTATTCTGCTACTTTGACCTGGTGGCCTCTCGTTATTCACCTTCCTGGCAGCAGAAACTGATGCTCGCTGTTTAACTAATCAAACAACCTCCACGTGTAGATGCTTCCCGATTCCAAAGGTCAAATGCATACTTAAATTCTTGAAATGGAATTCTAGAAATTTGGCCTCCTTAGAAGGATATGGAGGCCAAATCAATGGATATTTTAAAGGCAGAGGTAGATGGATCCTTGATTAGTATGGGTGCCAGGGGTTATGGGGAGAAGGCAGGAGAATGTGGTTGAGAGGGCAAGTTAGATTTGCCATGATTGAATGGTGGAGTAGACTTAGGCCAAATGGTCTAATTCTGCTCCTAACATATGTACCTATGAAATAGGCCACAGTATTTAGGATTGGGAGTTTATTTAGGATTAGGGAGGAAATGGGGATAATTACTCTTAAAAGGAAATTAGAATTAGGAGAGGGGCAATATGTTAGGGACATGCAGGGGAGTGGTTAGGATTAAGGACAAAGTTTGGGTTAGGAAGAAGTGTGAGGTCTAGGATGGGATGTGGGAGGGGATAGGTGGTAGGTAGGTGCTGAGAACTGGAGTAAAAGAGGTAGGGGCTATGGTTAGGAAGTGGATTAGGGATGGAAATCGGTTGGGGGTGAAAAGTATGGTAAGGAGTTAAATTGAGGAAAGGGGTTTGGGTTAGGAAGGGTTAGTGCAAGGGGCTGGGGCTATGAGTAGAAGGATTTGGTTAGCAAAGGGTTAGGGTTGTTTGGAAGAGGGGTTAGGATTAAGGTGAGGGGTAGTGGTTGTGCAGAGAGGGTTAGGGGGTTAGCCTGAGGTGGGAAGGTCAACATCGTTCTGAAATAGACTGAAAACCGGATATGTACTGGTTCTTGCTCGGAGATAATTCTTAAATAGCAAAGCTATCCGAGTAAAACATGTTGCCCAATTATCTTCACACTGCCGCTCGGTGTTTTGTTTTCCAGAAAAGCGGATGAAATTATCTGAAGATATGAGCTGGGAATACACAACGAGCAAAGGCGCAGCAGAAGCTGAAGAATGGATAGGGAAATAACGGCACTTCAGTTGCACGGCTCGAGGTTTGAGAGCGGTTCTGTTTCTGGGCCCACAGAATAAGTTACTTGTTTAGCAGTTGCTGCTTTCACTAAGTCTTAGCCCTCAAATCCTCGGAGCATACGGGGATGGCTCTGCACAGCCTCACTCTCTGCGTCTGCCTCGCATCGCTGATGAATGCTGTTGGTGTTTCTGGTGACTGCTGGCTCATCGAAGGAGAGAAAGGATTTGTTTGGCTGGCAATCTGCAGTCAAAACCAGCCCCCTTACGAATCCATCCCTCAGCACATCAACAGCACCATCGTGGACCTCCGTCTGAACGAGAACAAGATCAGAAGTGTCCAATATTCCTCGCTCAACAGGTTTGGCAACCTGACAGAACTCAACCTGACCAAGAATCAGATCTCCTACATCGAGGATGGAGCCTTTTCCGCCCAGTACAACCTGCGCGTTTTGCAGTTGGGCTTCAATAAGCTTCGCAACATCACCGAGGGCATCCTGCGTGGACTGGGCAGGCTGGAGTACCTCTACCTCCAGGCCAACCTCATCGAGGTGGTGAGTCCAAACTCCTTCTGGGAGTGTCCCAACGTGATGAACATCGACCTGTCCATGAACCGGCTGCAGTCGCTGGAAAGCTCCACCTTCCTGGGCCTCGGCAAACTCTCCACCTGCGAGCTCTACGGAAACCCCTTCTACTGCTCCTGCCAGCTCCTGGGCTTCCTCAAGTGGCTGGTGCAGTTCAACAACGCCACCAGGAACTACGACCGCACCCAGTGCACGTCTCCCGTCGAGTTTGCCGGCTGCCCGTTGCTCGGGCAAGGCCAGGCCGGCTCCCGAGATGCCCTGACCTCCTTGGCCCTCATGTGCAGCGAAGATCTTTACCCTCTGGACCCCAGGTCTCCGTACACGGAGAAGCCCACGACCACCGCCGCCTCCGACAGTCCTTGCGAGGCGGACGACTGTCCCTCGGGCGAGGAGTCGACGCCGCTGATCTCCTTCCAGACGCCAGTCATCAGGGTGGAGGTGACGCCGGAGCTGAAGCTGAAGGAGGTGACTTACACCAGGGCCACGCTGCTGGTCCGCAGCTCCCCGTCCGCCGCTGCCCCCAGCCTCCTGGTGCAGTACAACAACAGCGTGGCCAGGGATGTGAAGAGCCTCGGCGCCGAGGAAGAGGAGATTGAGGTGGAAGAGTTGTCCCCCGACACCAACTACACCTACTGCGTGGCCTCGGTGCGCGACTCCCGGCGTTACAACCAGACGTGTGTCAGCTTCTCCACCCGGGCCAGGGTGAGAGCCAAGCCGCTGCCCGCCGCTGCCAGCACCACTCACTACATCATGACCATTCTGGGCTGCCTGTTCGGGGCGGCCATCCTCCTGAGTGTCACCTACTACTGCCTGCGCAAGAAGAAGGAGAGGGTGAAGGGCAAGAGGCCGGGAGATGCCAAGAAGACCATCATTGAGCTGAAGTACGCCCCGGAGCTGGAGACCATCACCATCACCCAGATGGCGCAGAAACCCGTGCCGCCTTCCGACATCATGTCCTCCCGCCTGCCCTACTTGCCCTCGCCCGGGGCATTGGGCGAGTACGACGTGCAGGAGGCGCTGGATAGTCCCACCACCAGCCGGGGCAGCTACATGGACGTGAGGACGGCGGAGCACCCGTACCACCGGGACCTGTTGGAGAGTATGTTCGCGGAGAGCCACGACTCGGCTGCCGAGATCTCCACCATCGCCAAGGAGGTAGACCAGGTCAACCTGATTATCAACAACTGCATCGACGCGCTGCAGACCGAGAGCAGCTCCTTCCGCGGGCCCGGGCCAGGCGTTTCCGTGGAGTCGCAAGGCTTCCTGCTGGCCGAGCAGTCCCTGAGCAAACCAGGCTTCCTGTCGCCCGTGTACCGGGACAGTTACCACCCGCTGAAGAGGCACAGTAGCATGGACGCGGCGCCGAGGTGCCCCAGCAACGCCTCCAACTGTTCGGTGCGTAGTCCCCGGTCGGTGCGCTCCGAGATCTACGCTTGCCCGCGGTATAAGCCGGAAGGCAAATACATTGAAAGGACCTCTCCGGCACGCAGTGTTGTCCTGGGCGGGACTCCGTGCCGAATTGGGAGAGCGGAAGCGGGCCAGATACAAGCCTACGGTGACCACTCGCACCTCTACGCTGGCTTGCACCCCGGAGAGAGGAAACAGGCGAGGAGCCCCAGCCCTTGTGTGATGGAGGCGCCGCAGCGATCCCGCTCCCGCAGGAACCTGGCCTACACTCAGTTCTCCCCCCAGTATCACAGCGTCAGCTACGCCTCCAGCCCGGAGTACTCCAGCAAACCATCCAAGGGCGTGTGGGAGCGCTACAAACCCCACGAGAAGTGGCACAGACAGGAGGAGTACCTCGCCGCCGGCTACGCGCTGAGAAAGAAAGTCCAGTTCGCGACAGATGAGGATTTGCATGATATTCTAGATTACTGGAAGGGGGTTTCCAGCCAACATAAATCATGATCCCCAATTTACCGGGACTAAATTGGCCACACGAAAAAAAAAAGGAAAAGTTCAAAGTGTCCGTTTTTATTCTTAAAAGAAAATATTCTTGAAATTAAACTTTGAAACTGTAAAATAATTATTTACAAATATATATTATACAAACCCACTCATACATATATATATAGAGAGAAAATATCTACCTATATATTATATATGAGAATATAATATATGTTTATAAAGGTGGAACGAGGGAGATAAGGACACCCAGAAGCCTTGGAATATCAGATATTATTTATCGCATGACTCTCTCATGTAACTGTGACTCACTGTGGTGTACATGGGGCATTGTTCGTTGTACAGTGCACACTGTGACTGGACTGTACTGTGTAATTGTAGCTCACACACTGCTCATACCCTGCGTTGTACAGTAATATTTACCAGTAAAACCCCCACCTCCCCTGCAGTTCTGTACAGATAAATTTCTATATTTGCAATGATGTTTCTGGGTTTTTTCGCCTGTTTGTACCAGGTTTTAACCGTAGATTTTACAGAACAGTTTGTTTGATTTCCGATGAATGTCTGAGCACTGACCACAAGCATTGGATAAAACTGGACTGGCAAAAAAGAGATGAACTGAATGGTTTCTTCTGTCGCACTCTCACTGGTCCAAGTCACTGGCTCTCTCAGTGAGAGGAAAGTCCGCACTGCCCACGGGGGCAAAGATTCAAAAGGAAGATAGCGAAGGGGGAGAGACAGAAAGAGACAAAATGAAATAGGAAAATATGAGAGAAAATTAAAAAGAAACATTTAGAAAGTGCTCTATTTCTACAGCATCATTCTGATATGAGGTAGAGGAGTGTATTTGCCAAACGCTAACATACCGGGGCTGGTGAGAACTCATAGTAACTCCTTACCTAGTGAAGGTTCCAGGTGAACAATCCTTGCGAATGCCAGGGCATGTTCCCGATGTTGGGGGGAGTCCAGAACCAGGGGCCACAGTCTAAGAATAAGGAGTAAGCCATTTAGAACGGAGACGAGGAAACACCTTTTCTCACAGAGAGTGGTGAGTCTGTGGAATTCTCTGCCGGTTCTCTTGATGCTTTCAAGAGAGAGCTAGATAGGGCTCTTAAAAATAGCGGAGTCAGGGGATTATGGGGAGAAGGCAGGAACGGGGTACTGATTGGGGATGATCAGCCATGATCACATTGAATGGCGGTGCTGGCTCGAAGGGCCAAATGGCCTGCTCCTGCACCTATTGTCTATTGTCTATAATGGACTGATGTCTGGTTCCTGCTCCGTCATTCATTACTTTGACTCCCTCCCCCCCCCCCGCGTTCCCCACCCCATCAACCCGAAACATCACATATCCACTACGTCCCCCACAGATGCTGGCTGATGCTGAGTTACTCCAGCACTTTGTGCGTTTTATCTGCTCGGTTACATATCGGTGGGCCTCTGTAGACATTTGCAAACATGACCTCCATTCCTATCTCATGCACCTTTCCTGCTGAGAATATAGAGAGAGGCACAAGGAGCTGCAGGCGGCATCGGTGGAGGAAATGGACAGACTTCGTTTCGGGTCTAACCCGCTGAGTTCCTCCAGCAGTTCGTGCTCCGTGGAGAATATCGACCAGGTGGGTGCTGCCACCTTGCAATGTTTCAACGCGTAATATCCACTGAGTACAACGTCAGCTCAGAGTGAACTTTGGGGATTTCAATGAGGTCACAGCCACTGTATAGTAAACCCTCGATATTATACATCTCTTTAGAAAGGATTTCGGTTATATCCGACCGAGCGTCCTGCAGTAATCAGACACCACTCTCTTTAGAATACAAGCTGCTCCTTCCACTGTGAAGGCCATAGAAATTGACAAGTCATGGAATTGACTAGACATTGAAATTTGACAATCAATTACTTCCATGGACACTTAAACCTATTGAACAATGTAATAAACAGCTTTTTAGTATTTTTAGCTTGCAGTAACAAAAATAATTTTTTAGCTGTTCAAAATAACTTTGTACATTCAGCAAGTTAGGCAGGTTAGTGTCTTTGGAAGAAGATATGGAGTTAACATCCTTTCACCCTGAACTCCTGGTGGGAAATTGGTGATGGGAATCTCACAGAGCAGGACGGGGTTTCCTCACCCCACCGCGCTGCCACCCCTACGCCCCAGATCTCTCATTTCCCTCTCAATCTCTGAATGCACAAATTAGCAATAACTGGTGCAGGGCTTCCTCGTGGGCGGCTGCGCTCTGCTTGGTGAGCGAGGTCCCACAGGGCTCTCAGTGACGAGGCTGCAGGATTATGACCCGGTGCCCAGGCAGTAATGTTAATGGGGAGGCAGAGCTCACTCGGTAATAGTGGACAATCGGCGACAAAAAGCAACCCACCCCCCCCCCACACACACACACACACACACACCATCGTCCGTTATAATGGGATTTACTGTACAGCGAAATACTCAAAATAAAATATAACTATAAGCAGGGGGCATTTACCAGGATGTTGCCAGGACTCTAGGGTCTGGGATATAGGGACAGGTAGAATAGACTGGGACCTCATTCTTTGGAATACAGGAGGCTGAGGGGTGATCTTCGAAATATGTATAGAATCATGAGGGCGATAGACAGGATAAATTCACAGTCTTTTTCCCAGAGTAGAGGAATCACAAACGAGAGGGGCATATGTTTAATGTGAGAGAGAAAGGATTTAATAGGAACCCAAGCTGCAACTTCTTAACACAGAAGGTGGTGGGTATCTTGAAGGAGGTAGTTGAGACAGGTACAATAACAACATTTAAACGATAGACACAAAATGCTGGAGTAACTCAGCGGGACAGGCAGCATCTCTGGAGAGAATGAATGGGTGATGTTTTGGGTTGAGACCCTTCTTTAGTCTGAAGAAGGGTCTTGTCCCGAAACGTCACCCATTCCTTCTCTCCAGAGATGCTGCCTGTCCCGCTGAATTACTCCAGCATTTTGTGTCTATCTTTGATTTAAACAAGCATCTACAGTTCCTTCCTAAACCTTTAAAATATATTTGGACATGTGCATCGAGAGGAAAGGTTTTGAGGGCTGTAGGCCAAATGTGGGAAAATGGGACACAGAATTGGGGAATTTTGGTTAGCATGGACAAATGGGCCAAAGGTCCTGCATTACGTTGCATGACTCGGGCTCTATGACTCTAAACTCAGTTAATCGCATAACTTAAGATGGGATGGGTCAGGTTACATGTTGCAACTGCTGTAGGTGGGAGCTGACAAAAAAACGTCATCTGTCTACAGTTCAATGGAGTTGATGAGTTAGAGTTTTAACCTTAGTCACACCAATGCACCAGCAAAGAACATAATTACATATATACTTTCTTCCAAGAAGCAATTACACCTTTCTGATTAAATATTACACAATGTATTGGTCAGTCAAGGGGAGTGGTCATGTATGAAGAATCAGAAGCCAATGTTAGAGGAGCCCCAGCCATTGCACATATCCAATAGTATGCATTTTCCAGCCCATGTGAATAAGAGCAGAGACTAGAGTTGCATGATACAGGGGTGTGTTCAAGTTAGGAGAATGAATAGCAATGTAGAACAAAAAGGGGACAGTATAGTTAGAGGGTATACCACTAACTAGGATAAAATAGGAAACCAGTTGACCCATCAGGACCATGCAAGCTCCTCCGTATTAGTCCCGTTCCTTTCTTATTTTCCCCACAGTCCTGCAACTGCTTCTCATGCAAGGTTAAGGACGTCTCTTCTGAGAGGAATTAGGTTATTTTGGAGATGTTGAGGTTTTTGGATTCAAATTAGAAAGCAACCTATAATCTCTGGATTATTACCTGAGCCGCAGGAATACGTTCAATAACATCAGAGGATTGAATGTGCGGCTCAAACGTTGGTGTGGAAGGAATGGGTTTCAGTTTATGATGTGCGGCCATGAGTAATGGGGGCAGAAAAAGCCATTCTGTTGAGTTGGATTTCATTTAGATCAGACCAGGATTATAATCGTAGATAAGGCTTTAAACTAAATAGTTAGTGGGGTGGGTGGGGTAGTAGAGGAGTAAATCAAGTTAAAGAGAAGGGGCAGGATAATAATGCAAGGTAATGAAATGGGTCTTGATATCTAGATTGTGTCAGAGAGAGGCAGTGCATTCAAACATTAGATAATCCCTCCAATTAGAGTCAAAACTGGGACAAATGGTGAAATCAAAATTAGCTATCTCAATGCATACAACAAGATAGGAGAATTAATAACACAAATATAATGGATGCAATCTAATTACCTTTGCAGAGATATGGTTGCAAAGTGACCAAGGTTGAGAATTAAGTATTCCAGGTTTCAACTTTTATAATAGGTAGACAAAATGGAAAAGGAGGAAGGTTGGCCTTGATAATTAAAAGATAAGATGGTGAATAAAAAGGATTACTGGTCAGAAAGGCAGAAAGTAGAATCAGGTTGGTTGGGTAAGAAATAATAAGGAGCAGGGAACAATGGTGTAAGTTGCCTATTGGCCCCCAAAGAGCGGTGATATTGGGATAGTATAAACCAAGAAAATAAAGGCACATGTACAAATGGCAATGGAAGAATCCTGGAGGATTTGGATTTCATATAGACTGGGCGAAATAACTAAGCAGTAATGCTGTCTGTGGTGTACTTCAAGAGGATCCAGACATGTGAACAAGCAAAGACATTGGAAATGGAATATAAGGTGGAAAAATATGAGTTCATCCACTTTGAGAGAAAAATAGAAAGAACATAAGGGAATACGAGCCATCAGATCCCTCAATGCTGTCCCACCATTGAATACGATCATTGCTAATCTCCGCCAGATCTCCACTTCTGGGCCAGTTCCCCATAACCCTCAATTCCCTATTCTTTCAAACATGTATTTCCCTTCTCTTTTAAGTGCCTCTGGTGATCTAATGCCTACGACCTTCTCAGGTGGAGAAATCTGGAAATTCGTTACTTCTGCAAGAAAAAAATCCTACGCAGCTCAGTTTCAAATGACTGGCCTGTTTTGACTGTGACTATGTCCCCTTGTTTGAGACTCTCCAAACACATCATAACATTTAAATGGTGGGAGCTTGAAAGGTGTTTAGAAGAATCTAGGTAGGTCCTTGTACATGAACCACTGAAAGCTAACATGAAGATACAGCATACAATTAGGGAGCAAAGTGGTTTGTTGGTCTTTCTTGCCAGAGAATTTCAATGCAAAAATTCAATATTCCTTCATAATTTTGCAGGGCCCTGGTGAGATCACACTTGGAATATTGTGTGCAGGTCTGTTTTCCCTACAAAAAGTAGTGTGTCCTTGTGATGGAGGGGTGAAATGAAGGCTGATTCCTGGGGATTTATGAGTAAACAGGATAGGTCGAAAATGATTAAAGATTTTCTCATTGAACTATACACAACTCTTCTAGTATTTAGTTTAGAGATAAAGGGCAGAAACAGGAAACAGGCCCTTCAGCCCACTGAGTCCACGCCAACCAGCAATCCCCATACACTAGCACTATCCTACATACAAAGGACAATTTATAATCTTTTTCTAAGTCAATTAACCTACAAACCTGTTTGACTTTGGAGTGTGGGAGGAAACCGGAGCACCCGAGGAAAACCCACGCGGTCACGGGGAGAACATACAAATTCTCAGATGATCAGGCAGCATCTGTTTTGTAAGCTGGCATCTGCACTTCCTTGTTTCCATGAAGTAGAAACTATCTGTTCTCACCCAGTCAGATCCAGTCTCCAGTGCTGATGCTTAATTGTTCCTGAAATGGTCTGGCAAACCACATTGCCGTGAGAAATTCACCACAAAGAAATTCCAGAAACCCATGTTATTTATCTATAACATAACACCCGCAATTGGACATTTGTGGCAGAATAAACATTGATCCTGTCCCCCAATTTATTTTTATGTCCATGGAGTTAGTGAGAGTTAAATGATGAAATCACACAATTTTGGCAGAACCAACACAAAATCAGCTGGAAGGCAGAAATGTGAGTTTCTATGGGAAATTATTCATTTTACTTATATGTCATGTTGTTTCAACAATCCCAGTTAATAAAGTGACGCAACACAGAAGTGAACTCCTCCATGTCCATGGCAACCAGCCGTGCTAATCCCCTTTACCAGTACTTGGTGCATAGCTTTGGTGATTCAAGTCCTTTAGTCCTCTTTGTAACCATTTTGCCTGCAAGTATTCAACGGTGAAATCCAGCTATCTTTTTCTTCAACAATATTCCACCCTATCTGCTTTTCTCACCACCCTTCTCCCCCTTTGCCTTTGCTAGAAATGAGAATCATAGTACAATCCCATTAACAGTCAATGATACACATTGTGTAGGAAAGAACTGCAGATGCTGGTTCAAATCGAAGGTAAACACAAAATGCTGGAGTAACTCAGCGGGACAGGCAGCATCTCTGGAGAGAAAGAATGGGTGGCGTTTTGTCACCCATTCCCGAAAAGTCACCCATTCCTTCTCTCCAGAGATGCTGCTTGTGCCAATGATACACATTGTTCGGTCTTTAGACATCAAGGGAATCAAGTAGTTGGTCCAGAAAAGTGGTGCTAAACTGAAAGATCACCCATGATCTTATTCAATAATGTAGCAGGCACGATGGGCTCAAAACCTACTCCTGCTAATATTTTTTTTGTTGGTGCCACAGCACATTGGAACCCCACATCCAAAATTAAAATCCACCTTTGCTTCTTTTAGAAATTTGGTTTAACGTTGTTTACTTGTTTCTTTCCATCCTGTTGTGAGCAAACCAACAACTTGTAATTATATAGTAAACCCAAAAACTGCTGATGCTTGAAATTTGTAATAATAACAGAGAGTGTTGGAAACACTGAGCAGATCTTCAGCATCTTTGGAAGGAGATGCAGGGTTAAGGTAAAGTGAGAAAAGAGTTATGCTTTAAGTTGCAGAGAAGGAAACGATGGAGAGAACAAAGGGGATGACTGTGACAGGGTCGAGACCAAGAGAAGCTGAAGGACACTTTATTATTGCAGTGTTGGCTGAGAGAGATGGTTAAGGTTTGCTAAACCCAAATGATCTGCTTGGAGGAGATTGTGTAGTTTAGTTTAGTTTAGTTTAGAGATGCAGCGCAAAAACAGGCCCTTCGGCACGCCAAGTCCACACCGATCAGCGATCCCCACATATTAACACTAACACTCCCTAATTTTCTAGGGACACTGGGAACACTAGGGACAATTTGCACATACCACTTACACAATTAACCTATAAACCAGTACATCTTTGGAGTATGGGAGGAAACCGAAGATCTCGGAGAAAACCCACGCGGTCACGGGGAGAACGTACAAACTCTGGACAAGCGCTGTAAGGCAGCAACGCTACCGCTGTGCCACCATGCCGCCTGAGATGTAGAGAGATATATAGATGGTATACAGGTATAGATGTATAGAGAGAGAGGGAAAAGTAAATAGACCATGAACTACTGGAACCAGGAGACTGATCGGGAAGAAGAGGAAGGAGGTTCTCCAACGTGAGTTCAGAGAGTTGGGAAGAAGACTGAAAGGCAGGACTTCTAGGGTGGTTATCTCTGGATTGCTTTCAGTACCTCGTGCTAGTGAGGACAGGAACAGGGAGATAGGGGATCTGAATGTGTGGCTGAGGGGCTGGTGCAGGGAGCAAGGATTTAGATTTATAGACCACTGGGATCTCTTATGGGGTAGGGGTGACCAGTACAAAAGGGACAGGTTACACCTTAACTGGAGGGGGACCGATATTCTGGCAGGCAGGTTTGCTAGGGCTACATGTGTGGGATTAAACTGAATAGTGTGGGGGAGGGATTGACAAATTGGGAGTATAAAGATGGAGTTGAAGGGGAAGTGAGTACAGGAAAAATTACAAAAGATTCTCGAATTAATGGGAAGGAAAATTCAAGAAGAGATAAAAGAGTAAGGTCAGGGCCAATTGCGAGCGGTGCGAGGGGGGACGTGAATACGGAGGTCAAAGTGTTGTATATGAATGCGCGAAGTATAAGAAATAAAGTGGACGAGCTTGAGGCTCAGTTAGAAATTGGCAAGTATGATGTTGTGGGAATTACAGAGACATGGCTGCAAGAGGGCCAGGGTTGGGAACTGAATATTCAAGGGTATACCTCCTATTGAAAAGACAGACAGGTGGGCAGAGGGGGTGGGGTAGCTCTGTTGGTGAGGAATGAAATTCAGTCCCTTGCAAGGGGTGACATTGAAACAGGAGATGTGGAGTCAGTATGGATAGAACTATGGAATTGTAAGGGTAAAAAGACCCTAATGGGACTTATCTACAGGCCCCCAAACAGTAGCCTGGACATAGGGTGCAAGTTGAATCAGGAGTTAAAATTGGCATGTAGCAAAGGTAATGCTGTGATTGTTATGGGAGATTTCAACATGCAGGCAGACTGGGAAAATCAGGTTGGTACTGGACCCCAAGAAAGGGACTTTGTAGAGTGCCTTTGTGATGGATTCTTAGAGCAGCTTGTATTGAAGCCTACCAGAGAGAAGGCAATTCTAGATTTAGATAAATAAAAGAGAAGACTTACAATGCAGCAAAGATGAGCGGGAAGCAAGAGGATTGGGTAATGTTTAGAGAACAACAGAAGATAACTAAAAAGACAATATGGGGAGAAAAGATGAGGTACGAAGGTAAGCTAGCCAAGAATATAAAGGAGGATAGTAAAAGCTTCTTTAGGTATGTGAAGAGGAAAAAATTAGTTAAGCTCAAAGTTGGACCCTTGAAGACTGAAAAAAGTGAATTTATTATGGGGAACAAGGAAATGGCAGATGAGTTGAACAGGTACTTTGGATCCGTCTTCACTAAGGAGGACACAAACAATCTCCCTGATATAGTGGTGGCCAGAGGATCTGGGGTGACAGAGGAACTGAAGGAAATCCACATTAGGCAGGAAATGGTGTTGGGTAGACTGATGGGACTGAAGGCCGATAACTCCCCAGGGCCTGATGGTCTGCATCCCAGGTTACTTAAGGAAGTGGCTCTAGAAATCGTGGATGCATCGGTGATAATTTTCCAATGTTCTATAGACTCATGATCAGTTCCTGTGGATTGGAGGATAGCTAATGTTATCACACTTTTTAAGAAAGGTGGGAGAGAGAAAACAGTGAATTATAGACCAGTTAGCCTGACATCGGTGGTGGGGAAGATGCTGGAGTCAATTATAAAAGATGAAATAGCCACACATTTGGATAGCAGTAACAGGATCGGTCCGAGTCAGCATGGATTTACAAAGGGGAAATCATGCTTGACTAATCTTCTGGAATTTTTTGAGGATGTAACTAGGAAAATGGGCAAGGGAGAGTCAGTGGATGTAGTGTACCTGGACTTTCAGAAAGCATTTGATAAGGTCCCACATAGGAGATTAGTGGGCAAAATTAGGGCACGTGGTATTGGGCGTAGAGTGCTGACATGGATAGAAAATTGGTTGGCAGACAGGAAACAAAGAGTAGGGATTAACGGGTCCATTTCAGAATGGCAGGCAGTGACTAGTGGGGTACCGCAAGGCTCGGTGCTGGGACCGCAGCTATTTACAATATACATCAATGATTTGGATGAAGGGATTCAAAGTAACATTAGCAAATTTGCAGATGACACAAAACTTGGTGGCAGTGTGAACTGTGAGGAGGATGCTATGAGAATGCAGGGTGACTTGGACAGGTTGGGGGAGTGGGAAGATGCATGACAGATGAAGTTTAATGTGGATAAATGTGAGGTTATCCACTTCGGTATCAAAAACAGGAAGGCAGATTACTATCTAAATGGCATCAAGTTGGGAAATGGGGAAGTACAACGGGATCTGGGGGGTCCTTGTTCATCAGTCTATGAAAGTAAGCATGCAGGTACAGCAGGCAGTGAAGAAAGTGAATGGCATGTTGGCCTTTATAACAAGAGGAGTCAAGTATAGGAGCAAAGAGGTCCTTCTGCAGTTGTAGAGAGCGCTAGTGAGACCACACCTGGAGTATTGTGTGCAGTTTTGGTCCCCTAATTTGAGGAAGGACATTTTTGCTATTGAGGGAGCGCAGCGAAGGTTTACAAGGTTAATTCCCGGGATGGCGGGACTGTCATATGCAGAGAGAATGGAGCGGCTGGGCTTGTACACTCTGGAGTTTAGAAGGATTAGAGGAGATCTCATTGAAACATATAATATTGTTAAGGGTTTCAACACGCTAGAGGCTGGAAACATGTTCCCGATGTTGGGGGAGTCCAGAACCAGGGGCCACAGTTTAAGAATAAGGAGTAAGCCATTTAGAACAGAGACGAAGAAACACTTTTTTTCACAGAGAGTTGTGAGTCTGTGGAATTCTCTGCCTCAGAGGGCGGTGGAGGCCGGTTCTCTGGATACTTTCAAGAGAGAGCTGGATAGGGCTCTTAAAGATAGTTGAGTCAGGGGATATGGAGAGAAGGCAGGAACGGGGTACTGATTGGGGATGATCAGCCATGATCACATTGAATGGCGGTGCTGGCTCGAAGGGCCGAATGGCCTACTCCTGCACCTATTGTCTATTGTCTATTGTCTATTGACTGCACAGTGATGCAACGGGTAGTACTGCTGCCTCATTGCTCCAATGTTGCAGGTTCAATCCTGAGCATCGGAGTTATCTGTGTGGAATTTTCATGTTTTCCCTGTGTTCAGTTGCACAGCTTGCACAGCTTCCTCCAGGTGTTCCAGTCTCCTCCCACACCACAGAGACGAATGGATTGGTAGATTAATTGGCTGTGATAGATTAACCCTAGTTGGTAAATGGTAGAATAAGGGGGGAATTGATGGGAATGTGGGGAGAATAAAATGGGATTACTGTCAGATGAATGAAAATGGGTTCTTGATGGATAGTGCAGATTTGGTGAGCCATGTGACACATTTCTGTACTGTGTGACCGTCACTTTAAAACACTGCAGATTCTGTAAATCTGAACTAAACGCAGACGCTGCAGGGAATACTCAGCAGGACAGTCAGCATCTAGGGAGAAAACAACAAAGTTAAGGTTTCCTGTTTTTCTTTGTAATTATATCACACCCTTAACATACCAAAACCTATCAAGATAATACCAAATCACATAGAGCCATATGCTATGGTTAGTCACCAACAAAATTGCTTGGCCAATGGGTTTTGAGGCGCTACTTAGTGGAAAAAGAGCAAGAAGGAAAAACATAGAGAATTCTAGACCTTAGAAGAATGGCAAGTACACGGCAACTGATGGTTTAGTAATTACCTTTGGAGAAATTAAGCAGCCCTAATTACAGAAACATTGCAATCCAGCCTTCCATAATCACATCCACTGTGGCATTCTCTGACCACTTCATATTAAGAAATGGAAATAGTGGTCCAATATATCAGGGCAACTCCTTCCGATGGACTACCATTAATTTGTTTTGTTTGCGGGTTCATACCTCAGTGGTGGTCAATAACCTTGTGATAAGGTGCATCTCTTAATGTAGTAGAACATGTTTGAGTAGAAATATACCACCATTAGTTTGCAATAAAGCCACAATATAGCAACAGCTGCACACTGCATGCTATTTCCCAAATTTAGTTCCACTAATTGCATTTAGTGTTGTGATGGCTGAATACAATTTTTCATTCCATCCTGTTGCATTACCATTTCCTAATCTTCGCTGTCTGATGGACATTAAGTTATTCTTCAATGGACACAATGATCTTCTGTCACCCCATCGGAGGAGAGGTTTACATGATTAGCTCAAATCTCAAGGTTTTCTTTGAGGATAAAATTGGGCACAATACTCAGATTTGTTTAGGAAGGAACTGCAGATGCTGGTTTAAACCGAAGATAGACACGAAAAGCTGCAGTAACTCAGCGGGTCAAGCAGCATCTCTGGAGAGAAGGAATGGGTGACGTTTTGGGTCGAGACCCTTCTTCAGACTCAGATTTGTTAGTGCTTTTTAAATAACAAATGGAAAATTGTTGAAGGTGTGGAGTAAACCACACTTAACTCTTGCTGTACAAGTTGGAGAATTTGTACAGCAAGAGCTAAGAATCCTAGTTAGAAGGTTTTAGTTAGAAACAAGACAGAAACATCAACAGCAATGTGCACTTGCATGCCAACTTAAATATAATAACATTATCTACAGTGCCATGTGGATACAAGGACAAATTAACCAATAGCTTAGTTAAAGCAATGATTTTTAAAAGATTTTTGTGAAGGGGATAGAAGTAGACAGAATAGGCCAAGTAAGGGAATTCCAGAGGCTTAGACACCCAAAATGACCTCTTCTTAAAACACAGGATAAATACAGGATAGACCCAAAAAGCTGGAGTAACTCAGCAGGACAGGCAGCATCTCTGGAGAGAAGGAATGGGTGACGTTTCAGGTTGAGACCCTTCCTCAGACAGGTCTGAAGATGATTATACTCCTTTTATGCTGGAATGATGGTTATGCCGGTAAAAACATGGTTATGCTGATTTAGGTTTACATTGCAAATGGGAAATTGAGATAAACAATTCAACAGCACTGAGGTATAGTTATGAAGAGCTAACCACATTCCTTAAAAGCTCCTGAATAAAATGAATTTCATCGGTTAGAAAGGCGAGGCTACATGGGCTCACCCCATGCTGGTTTCAAACATTCCAACAACAATAAAACAAATGGAGCACAGCACAAGTGTCACAGCAGGTTAACAAAGAGTTCCTCTGAGTGCAGTACAATGATGAAATAATTGCAATGGGGCTTTATTTTCCCCAAGACTTGTCACCGACAAAAGTACCAATTACCATTTCCTCCTCTACTTAAAAAAACATTTGTCATCAGGCCTGTAGTCGATTCTGCTCTGGTGTATAGCAGCCAGATGGTGCGTTCCATTACAGCTGTGCTTGCAAGCTCTGAGAATGAGAGGGAGTTAAAGATGCTCCAGCCAGTGCCTACTCATCTAGCCCAGAGGACAGCGAGACTAGGGAGCAGGGATCATGTAGTGATAGCAAAAATAGTTTCTCCTTGTCTGACATTGTCAAGCAATGGGCTGGGAGAGATAATTGGCTTCAAATTGGGCATACAGTAGGCTACTCAGTTGTCTTCAAATTTGTCTTTGAGAGTCACCCACCACGTTGGCTGGGGAAGGGGAGGGAGCTATGCAGAATCCACACTGACAGAATGAATCAGAATCTCTCCTGCTACTAACAATCCGGTTAAGTTTGAGACTAAGAGCTTGTAAGGACAGTGGATGGTGGAGCGAGATAATGAGAGTTGAAGTCCAGAGCCAGATACTGAGGTGGTCGAAGTCTTGTCTTTCTCAAGCATCTTTCACAATCTGAGAAAGTTTCAAAGTGCTTTCCAGTCAATGGCATTGATTGAATAAAGGAAACAAGTCTGTCGATTTATGCACAACCAGATCCTACTAATGTGATAACAGTCTGAGGTGTTGCAATTTGCAAGACAAAGCGAAAATTTCCATTGCTGCTCTTCAAAATAGTTATGTTAGATCTCTCATACACACAGCTGATATGGTGAGAATGATGAGACCAAACACAGTTTAGGTAATGCTTTGCTGAGCACCTGCATTCTGTCTGCTGTGGCCATCTGTATCTCCCAGTTGCCAATCATATTAATTTCCCTTCCCATTACCGCACAAACTTCTCTGTCCTCAGCCTCCTTTACTGCCAGGGATGGGCAAAATACAAACTAGAGGACCAGCACACTATATTCCAAATAGGAAGTCTACAGGCCAATGGCATTAAATTGAATTCTCCAATTTCAGATAACCCACACCTGTTCTTTCCTGTTCTTTCTCCCCCTTGCTTCCCACATATCCTTTGTCCCTTTCAGAGGCAGTGCGGGTTAGCTAACTTTGAGAATACAATGTTTTTTAGCCATGTGTGTTGTAGACTGCCCAGTGGAATATGATGCACTGTTCCTGTTTTGTGTTAGGCCTAACTCTGACAACTCAGTGTGGGAATGTAAAGGGGAATAAAAAATGGCTGGCAACCAGGAGATACAGACGACAACAGTGAGCAAACAAACCACAAATGCAGTTTCACAATATCTAAAGCATGTCCTCAATAATACAGGGGACAGTGGGAAGAAATCACAGTTATGACATTCCTCAGGGTAGGTCACTAGTTTGTTTACTTAGATTATTGAGCAAAGAACGAACTGCTGGAGGAACTCAATGGGTCAGGCTGCATGTGGAGATGGAGCGGACAGAGAACATTTCAGATCGGGACCTTTGTTACGATCCAACATCTACAGTTTCCTGCGTCTCTTGTTTAGTTTGTTGTCATATACACTGGGGTGCAATGAAATTGCTTGTTTGCATGAAGCTCACGGAATAACTCAGCAACAAAAGATTGCAATTCTGTATGATGTCACCAGGTGCTTCACATGTGCATTCACCCAGAGGAGGGACACCAGGGGGAGGCACAAAATTCTTGAAGCTAGAAGTGGGGAGAATTAGGGAGAGAGTTCTAGAGGCCAGGCTGAAAACTGAATAGAGTGGGAGATCCAGAACCTCTCCCTTTGGACTTACTGTCAATAGAGAAGATGATGCTGTGACATTGCATCTCTACAAGATGTTTCGATCTTTCAACATAGTATCTTAACGGTAAATTACTGCCCATCACTGCCTCATTGTGGCCTAAGTTGCCCAGATACATCATGTAAGGCTGGCATAACATCTCACTCAAGCCGTCTGCTACCGACAATTCCTGGTAGACAGCTGGTTACTTAGATATCCAAATCCCACAGCATGGGAGAGGCATATTCCGTGCCTTGTGCTCTTTGAAAGTATTTGCACCACCCCTTTGAACTTTCTTCACGTTCCTGTTCGTTTTCTCCACTTCAAATATTGATGCCGTGCCTGGATTCAGATCCCAAAACCTGGTCGGGTTTTAGAAGTAGTTCTTTGTTGCTAATTGGATCAATAATTCTGCTGTGAAATGACAGTGTCTATGTCAGCGCTTGAATGACTACTGGGTGTGTGCCAAAACTTACAACAAAGCAGAAATACTTTATTTAAAGATCAATAAACTTGGAGGGCAGAGGAGTGAATTGTTGCCTGTCCCTAACGCTGCGAATTGCTGTGTCAATACGAGGGTAAGGTATAAATAGGTCTGCTTAAACATGTGCATGGGTGTGGGCAAGGATGGTTGGGGAGGATGGGGACACCAGAGATGGAGGTGGGGCCCAGAAGGAACATTCACGCTTCAGCTGGCAGTCCCCTCCTGACCAAGTAGAGAGGAGGCTTTGCAAGCTGCCCACTCTACCACCATCTTGTGCCCAGATCAGTTCTCACTGTAGTCAGGGCCCGATGACATTGGGGTGCCATCACACGTTCCAGCTACTTCAACCAACACAAATCCCATGTGCAACTCAACCTACGTTGACCAGAAAACATCATCAGGTCCCAATCAGCATGTTTAAAGGAGGGCTCCATTGCCTTTGGAAAGAGTGCTTAATTGCCCATTCCATATCTGGGCAAATTGAAAGCAGCAGATCCATGAGGAACGCCAATGTGGATGTCTTGAAACAGGCCCTTTGTGCACTGAGTCCCTGCCGGCCAGTGATCACTCCATACACTACCACTATCCCACACACTAGGGACAATTCACAATTTTTACCAGCCAATTAACCTACAAACTTGTACACCTTTGGAGTGTGGGTGGAAACCAGAGAACCTGAAGCAAACTCAGGCAGCCACAGGGACACTGTATAAACTCCATGCAGACAGCACCCGTAGTTAAGATTGAACCGGGCCTCTGGCATGGTAAGGCCGCAACTCCACCACCTTGCCAGCACTAATTGCCACCCCTAATAATCATTCATTGTTTTTACCTGGTAAGTTCCAGCCACCCTATGGGTTCATCACTCACAACCCTGTCACAACATATGCAGGCATTTCATATGTTCAGGAAGAGACACAGCACCAATGAAAGGAAGGGAAGGTTTAGCAGAGCGGCTTATTGCGAGCGGCCATATTGTGAGAAAGGCCACGGTGAGACTAAGTGCAGAACCGAGGCTTTGGTTCAAGAGGGCTGAGAAAAGTGTAATGGTAGGTTTAGGTACAGTCTCTCTTTCTGTGTACATTTTTCCTAGGTTTTTGTTGTCAGGCGGAATAGTGGAATACTGTCCCTGCAGGATGTTGGAAGTCAAGACGATTTCCAGTGCCCCCGAGGACTACACCTGCAGCAAGTGCGTTCAGCTCCAGCTCCTTACGGACCACGTTAGAGAAGTGGACCTGCAGCTGGATGATCTCAGGATAATCCGGGGATACGGTATGAGAGTGTCATAGATAGGCATTACATGGAGGTGGTCACACATATGGCATAAAGCAGATGGGTGACCATCGGGACAGGGCCAAGGCAGAGAGTGCAGGAAACCCTGTGCATTATCTTGTAAAACTGAAACATGCTCAATGCTCTGACTGCTGAAGACCAATGTGCCGAAAGCCTTCTTGACCACCCTATTTGCCTGTGATGCCACTTTGAAGAAACTATATACCTGCACTCCTAGATCCCTCTGCCCTATAGCACTCCCCAGACCCCTGCCATTCACTGTGCAGGTCCTGCCCTATTTTGACTTCCCAAAATGCAACACCTCGCACTTCTGCGTATTACACTCCATTCACCATTCCTCAGCCCATCTGCCCAACCGATCAAGATCCTGCTACCTTTTTTGAGCAGGATGAGCAGTGGGGAGGGGAACGGGAACTGGTGGGAGGAATGTGTGGCTGATGGGCAAATGGAGTAGGTGAGGAGAGTGGAGGAAGAAATAGCGTGACAGGGGACAAGGGTGGTGGGGGGGATTTATGTGGGAAGGAAGGAGGAGAGAGAAAGCGACAGAGGGGTGTGGTTTACCTAAAATTGGAGAATTCAGTGTTCATTCCATTGGTTTGTAAACTACCCAGGTGGAATATGAGACGCTATTCCTCCAGTTTGCATTTAGCCTCACCCTGGCAGCAGAGGAGGTCAAAGACAGATAGAACAGTGTGGGAATGGGAGATGGAATTGATACGACTGCCAACCAGGATGTATTGTTAGCCAGAGAATTTAACAGCTTGGCTTCCAGGCAGCTGAAGGCTGGTACAGCTGTCAACAATGGAGAGAAGGTAGCGGACACTTTGCAAGAAGCCAGATTTGGAGTAGCACAGGATGGCTGATGATGGGGAAGAGAGAGACAGCGAGAGGATTTGAAAACAAGATTGAGATTTTCCAACAGAACTGACTTGCAGAAGATTTTGCATGGCTCAAGGCAGTGAAGTGTTCTATTGGTTTACAGATAGTGCAATCATTAATTGCATTCATATTGCAAAACCGATTAGAAGGCGCCTGATTATCCAGTTCTTGAGAGAAATATAGATTCAGCAAACCCGCAATCGCATGTTACACAAAGCAGTTAAGAGCGGTCCTGGTCACCGATTAATGTGACAGACATGGGCAGAATCTTTGCAGTCCTGGGCTTCTTCTCTAGTCTCTTCAGATCCAATCTTTCCTCAAGCCCAGCCCTTGTATTACAAGTGAAAGCTCAGCCTGTCTGAAGAGAGCCTCAAAATACATACCCATGACATCTCTAATTGGAAGCTCCGGTCTTGAAAGAGCTGTCACACTGTCTAGTGTTTGAGAAGCCTATCTCCCCGACCAACCTGAGGAATCTTTAATGACCTGATCAGGTCAAGTACAAAGGAGTGAGCTGGCATGTTGAAAGTTTTATCCTTTTGCAATCAGCTAACAGCACCAAGCAGGAATCAAACCAGTCAAATCTGTCCCTGTGTGAATTAGTGATCATGTCGTGAACCAATTCTATCAATGTGCGCCTTTTTCAAACACAAATCAAAGACAGAACTTTGCGTCAAAACCATTCATCCTTTCCTTTACACTTGAAGCACAGTGAGAGAACAATATTTCTAGTTCCTGGAAGCTATTTTTTCCAGATATCTCTTCAGGTTCAGGCATCAGTGGGCAGGTCGGTATTTATTATTCATCATTGATAGACGGTGATCCATCTTGAAGAAGAACAGTTCTTCCGTGACCCAGACCGATACATATCCCTCAACCAATGGTATTGATCATGATCATCTGTGGGACTTGCTCTGTACAAACGAGCGGTGCAGTGGTTGCAGCAGGTAGTGCTGCTGACTCACAGCTCCAGTGATCTGGGTTCATTCCTGACCTCCAGAGCTGTCTGTGTGGCATTCGCACATTCTCCCACTGACCATCAGGGTCCTCTCCAAATCACAATGACGTATGGGTTGGTGGGTCAATTGGCTTCTGTAAGTTTCTCCAGACATGTTGGTGGATGGCATAGTTTGGAAGGACAATAAGAATATGGGTAGAATAAAGTGGGATTAACAGTGTATAGTTGTTCTTGACAGTCAGTGTGGACTCGATGGGCTAAATGGTTTCCATGTTTCCATGCTGAATGATTATGGCTGCAATGTCTCCCACATTACAAAATTGACCACTCCAAATACACTTCATTGGATGAAAAGCATCTCAAGGATATCCAGTGGCTGTGAAAGTTTCCGTGAAGATACAAGTCTTTCTTTCCTCATAGCTGTTGGTTGTAAATAGCTAGTAAAAGTTCTACTATCATTGTGCCATCTGACTACAGACAGTGCTCTGTTTACATATGGGTCCCTTTTCTTAGAACTGTCTATAAGACGATTTCTCTGTGACAGTTTTGTTCATTTTCTATAGCTACCCATATCGTATCATCCTTCAGACACTAACCACAGCTCTTTGATTTCATTGAATGATCACCCACGCATTTCCCATAATTAAACTAATGGAATATATACTGTACCCAGTGATTAATGAACACCATGAAACATTTTTTATTGCTATTACTGGCTTGAAAAATGGTTTATGAATGTTCAGGAGAGTTTGCATCAATACGGATTTTCGTACGCCAGGTCATCCTAACCTGAGGAGCCTCTCTGCAAGTACGGTGAAAAATAAACTAGTTGAGTTCTGGTCTTCCTTGCAACTTCACAATTCCTGTTTCAGTCGATCAATTGTAGCTGAGCCCATCATGGGCGTGTGAGAGATGAGTTTATGTTCTGTTAATCTGCCAATATTAAATAAAGCACTCAGGGGTGCCATTCACATCCTCAGCCCATTTCAATGCATTTTATAGCCAATAATGTAGTTTTTACTTTAAATGTTTTCACCATGGAAACACCACCATTAGCTTGCACACAGTAATACCCCAAGAGCACTATGAGGACAGATAAACTGTTTGTTTTTGCAATATTGGTGGAGGGATATGGATGGAGCTAGATGTTCGGGAGTGCTCCCCAAGTCAAAATAATCGTTTACACCCACTTGAAAAATCAGCACAATGTCAGTTTAACGTTTTGTTCACCAAACGACCAAAACAGCCTGCAAACTGTTGACTGATGGAAGAGGGGAGAAGCGAGAGTGACCGGGGTGACCAAGGCAGCGTAAAGTGTAGATGGAGTCAATGGAAGGGAAGTCGGCAGTGGTCTAGGCTACACTTACAACTCTCTACAATTTCTTGCGGTCTGAGAGGGAGCTGTTCCTAAACCATGCTGTGATGCATCCCGATAAAATGCTTTCTGAAGAAGGATCTGAAGAAGGGTCTCAACGCAAAACGTCACCTATTCCTTCTATCCAGAGATGCTGCCTGTCCCGTTGCGTTACTCCAGCATTTTGTGTCTGTTGTCAAAATGCTTTCTACGGCAGATCTATAGAACATAGGTGAGGGTTGTTGGGGACATGCCAATCTTCCTACATCTTCTGAGGAAGGAGTTGCGTTGGTGTGCTTTCTTGGCCATTGCATCGATGTGGCTGGTCCAGGACAAATTGCTGGTGATATTTATTCGTAAGAACTTGATGCTTTGAACCATCTCCACCGGTGCCATCAATGTATAACTTTGTATAACATCAATGTGCCTGAAGTTGATCACAATCTTCTTTGTCTTGCTGACATTGAGGGAGAGGTTGTTGTCTTGGCACCAGGTTATGAAGTTCTCAATCTCCTTCCTGTACTCCGTCTCATCATTATTTGATATCCGGCTCACTACGGTAGTGTCGTCTGCGAATTTATAAATTGAGCAGGATTTGTATTTGGCTGCACAGTCATGAGTGTATAAGGAGGATAGGAGGGGGCTGAGATTACATCCCTGATGGGCACCAGTGTTGAGTATTATCGTAGAAGATGATTTAAACCTTTCCTCACTGATTGTGGTCTGTTGGTCAGGAAATTGAGGATCCAGCTGCAGAGGTGAGTGCTGACTCCAAGTTCCAGGAGTTTGGAGATGAGCTTGGATGGGATAATGCTACTGAAAGCAGAGCTGTAGTCTATGAATAGAAGTCTGACGTAGGTGTCTCTATTATTGAGATGTTCCAAGGGTGAGCTTAGGGCCAGAGAGATGGCATCTGTTGTGGCAGTAGGTGAACTGCGGTGGATCAAGGTTGCTTGGTAGGATGGATTTAATGTGTTCCATAACCAGCCTCGAAGCACTTCTTGATGGTGAATGTCAAGGCCACTGGATGATAGTCTTTAAAGCATGCGATCTTGCTATTCGTTGGCACCGGTATGATAGTGGTCTCCTTGAAGCAGGTGGGTATCTCAGAACAGAGCAGGGAGAGATTAACGATACTCCCGCTAGTTGGTCTGCGCAGTTCCTAAGGACGTGTCCAGGGACTCCATCCAGGCCAGGTGCTTTTCGTGGGTTCAACTTCAGGGAGGCTGATCTAACTTCTGCAATGAAAAGGCACACTTGAGTCTGAGAAAATGGATGTCATCACCCAATTGGCCTTCTACTCAAAGTGAGCATAGAATGTGTTAAGTTCATCAGGGAAGACCGCACTATCAGCAGCAATGCTGCCTGACTTTGCTTTGCGGCCACTTATGGTATTTAGGCCTTGCCACACTTTGTCCCGGTATTATCTCTTGGGATTCCTGATGCATATACTGCCCTCAATATCATTAGATACTATGGTTTCAAACTAATAAACAAATGTATTTCTAGAAATGTTACCTGTTGGTGTCTTTACAAAGCAGAATTTTACATTGCTTTGGTGGAAGTTGCACAGTTGTCCACAACTGTGTTTGATCCTGTCTGGATCTGTACGGTGTGGCGGGCACCAGCCTTAAACATGCATTTCTCCAACACAATGAATCAGTGTTTCATCCAGATCAATGAAGTCAGAAGGAGGGGAACACTCAACCTAATGAAGGTGAATGCAAACAGAGAAATGCTCTGCTCTCTCCTCCAGTTTGTAGTCAGTCCTCCTTCTACCTCTTTCCATCATCCTTCTACTGTACATCACTTACAATTTCTGTTGTCTCAAAAAGCTTATCAGTCCCAGTTCTGAGCATGCCTGGTGATTGATGGAATTGTTTATACAATTGGATCAGCAGACCTGACAATTGCAGTTAGTTACAGAAACCAGCTCACAGCAGGATCTGGAATAAAATTGCTTACACCAGAAAGAAAAATAACCTTGCAATTCCAAAGTCTACAGGACTTGCTCTTTAACTTTATATAACTATTGATTGTGGAGGAGCCATCCAAAAATTCTTCACTCTCGAGAAGGTGACTTCTATTTCTTTGAATTTTGTTCGCACTTTCAATTTCCCATTGTTAACTTGGATCTCCTGCAGGTCGCAGTAGTGCATAATTTGCCTTCTAATCCCTTTCCTCATACAAACCTTCAACCCAGCTGTCTATGCCAGTGTTTATGGTCCATGAGTTTTCTCCCAACATCTTCAATGTAGAATGTAGAATTCTATTGATCGGGAGAGCGTGTTTGAGGAACCATGTGTCCTATTCCTGTTGCTAATTTAGAAGTTAGTGATACATGGAAATAATGTATTAGACATTGCCTTGTGGCAGAATCATTAAAGCCTGGCCCATCCTGCTGTCCGGGTCACCTTTGGAAAATGTTCTGAGAGCTCCCCAGAAGCCTGGACAAAGTTCATCCCTCCTCTCCTGAATTTCACCCCCTCCCAGTCATCGCATGAGATACAGCTACAACCAAGCTGCGTTTATGTAAAAATACACAACGCGTCAGTTGAGATAAGTATTTACATCCATCGTAGTCTGAAGCATTATGACTTGACACAATGTGCAGTAGGTTTTGGGGATGGATTGGATGGGAACACATCGGGGTAGAGATTTCACTCGGCAGCAGTGAAGTCACTCACCAGCTCATTAAGCACCAAATCGACCGAACATCTTGACACAGACAAAGAATACAGCGACTGGCCTTTGTTACATTCATATTATTAGAACAGTGCTGCCAGAGGAGGTAGTTGAGGTACGTGTAATATTTAAAAGATAACTGGACAAGTACATGGGTAGGAGAGTCTGGAGGGAGCATTGCAAACAGAATCTTTTTCCCAGAATGAAAATATCAAATACGAGAGGTCATAGTTTAAGGTGATAGGAGCAAAGTTTAAAGGAGACTAGACCAAGTGCAGACTCGTTGGGTCTGTTCCTCCGAAGCACGGTTGCGGTGTGGGAATCTGGCACCCACAAACACACACACTCATCACACCCTTGATATTATCTTAATTTATTAATTGGCTTCTTTTATCCCATCTCCACCCTATCCACTGACGAATAGCCCTCACCTCTCAGGTGCATCTAGAGGGGGGGGGGCAGAGAGAGTGTGCACAGACAGAGTGGAAGAGAGAGATAGAGAGAGGGCAGAGAAAAAGATAAAGATCAAAGAAAGAGAGAGAGCAGAGATAGGGGTAGGGGGTAGAGGGGGAAGAGTGTGGATGGAGGGGGAAGAGTGGGGAGGGGATGGGGGTGGGGGACAGAGGAAAGGGGGTGGGGCAGGAAGGGGGGTGGGTGGTGGGGAGAGAGGGAAGAGGGTGGGGGAGGGAAGGGGGGATAGGAAGGGGGGTGGGGGAGAGAGGGATGGGGGTGGGAGGAGGAGGGGGAGGCGCGGGAGAGGGTGAGGAGAGGGAGATGGAGAGGGGGAGGAGAGATGGATGGGGAGGGGGAGAGAGGGATGGGGAGGGAGGGGAGGAGGGAAATGGGGTAGGGGAGGGAGGGGGAAGATTGTGGAGGGAGGGGAGAGGGGTGGGGGGAGAGAGGGGAAATAGTGGGGAGGGAGAGTGGAAGGGGGAGGGGTAGGGACAGTCCATTTGTTCCCCATTCCCTATCACCCCCAATCCTCTTTCTTTATTCCCACACACGTGATGACGCGCTTCGACACAGGCTGCGGGGGGAAGGGCTGGGGCTGGGGCTGGGGCTGCTGCAAAGGCATATGTAAATGGATCCATTCCGATTGGACATATGTGAGCATTGGGCATTGTGACATCACACGATGGAACGTTCACCAACATTCTATGGGTGAGAGCTGTTTTTTTTTTAACATTTTGACATTTTGGGGGGGAAGGATTTTATTGAAAATGTGTACATAAATACGACGAAATTTAATCAGGAGTAGATACTTGGAATGAAAAGTGAAATCTCTACCGAAATGGAAATAATCTCGGCGTTTCTGCGTGAGGTGTTGGCGTAGCAACGAATCAAAGGAAGGCTGGCACCCACAAGACAGGCAGAAACACACACACACAGACAGAAACACACACACACACACAGAGTTTTAAATATAGATAGATAGATGTGCAGGGCAAGATTTTTACACAGAGGGTGGTGGGTGCCTGGAATATGCTGCCAGAGGTGGTGGTGGAGGCAGATACGTTCGTAGCATTGAAGAGACGTTTGGATATGCACATGGATATGCAGGGAATGGAGGGATATGGATCACATGCAGGTAAATAACGGCATAGACAATAGACAATAGGTGCAGGAATAGGCCATTCGGCCCTTCGAGCCAGCACCGCCATTCACTGTGATCATGGCTGATCATCCACAATCAGTACCCTGTTCCACCCTTCTCCCCATATCCCTTGACTCCGCTAGATGGGCCTCTTTGCTCCTATACTCAACTCCTCTTGTTATGAAAGCCAACATGCATTAGCAGTTTGGCATAGACAGTGTGGGCTGAAGGACCTGTTTCTGTACTATTCTATGTTCTATGTTCTCCCTAATATTATCAGTAAATCAGAGAATTATGAAACTGCACACCGCCATCAGAAATTAGTCTTGTCCCAACTCTTCCTCAAAGTAATCCAATTTGGTCCTTTCCCTATTCTCTATGGTACCAGCAAGAAGCATTAGAAACTAGGAGTCTCAAGTGACTGCAGATGCTGGAATCTGGAGTATCATATAATCTGTTAGAGGAAACTTGAGATCAGCATCTGTGGAGGAAGATGAACAGTTGGTGTTTCGGATCAACACCCTTCATCTGGATTGAAGGTTCACAGAGTAATTAGATTTTAGATAGTTGTAAAGAAGGTAGCATTGCATTAAGTAGGAACAGACCAAGTAGTACTGTAGGTTTGCAAAATTCCTAAGTTTATGATGGAAAACTAGTCCCAAATAGGATGATTCCAAAGTAACTGAGGTAAAGTGGGGACAGAGATTGAGAAGCATTTGCCATATTCTTCCAATTCACCAGACGTTCAGGCAAGGTACAAGGGGCCTTGTATTGTGGAAAATGCACCATTGTTCAAAAAAAAGGCAAGCCAGACAATGATAGCAATTCAGTTTAAATCTAAAACTGGCTCAAAGTAGAACATGGTAAATGAGACAAGAGAATAGGAGAGGAGACCTACTCCAGGATGAGTGCTGGGATCATTGTTTTTATGGTGCACTTGATGACTTGGATGAACATGTGGGGAGATTTCCCCAAATTTGTGGATGGCACACACCTGGGTAAGCTGTAAGGAAAATAGTAAGGACACAAAGTGCTGGAGTATCACAGCAGGTCAGGCAGCACCTCTGGAGAACATGGATAGGAGATGTTTTTGCTTGGGACCCTCTTCCGACTGATTGTAGGGGAAGAAATTTGGAAGAGTGGGAGGCAGGACAAAGCATGGCACATAGTAGATGGAACAGGCAAGGAGGTTTTTAAAAGGCAGATGGGTTGGAACAAAGGCCAAGGATAAAAGCCGAAGGTGTGAGACATTAGGATTGAAGAGTTACCAATATGAAGCCAGAAGGGGGAAAGAAGGGGGAAAGAAGCGGGGGGGGGGGGGGGGGTGGGGGTTGATGAGGAGAATAGATGGGAGTCCAGATAGAGCACAGGGGAGGGAAATGGGGCAGAAAGGGGTGTGTGAAGGAGAAAGGGGTGTGATTGAGGTGGGAGGTTTGATAGAGGTTACGTAAAATTGAAGATAATAAGACTGAGGTGAGTGGTGCTGTGGCCAGAGCTCTTAGCTTCACTGCCAGGAGACTCAAAGATTGGCACTCGGACATGGCAACATGGCAGCTGCTGAATTTAAATCCAAATGCGAAATAAATATTGCTTTTTTAAAAAGTCAGCAATGGAAGCCTGCAAGTAATGGGTTGTTGTAAAACCTATCTAACAATGATTTTTAGGAAGTAATCCTGCCACATTTTCCTCTCTCACCTAAGTGTGTGACTCCAGCCGAACAAGTTGGTTGAGCCTTAACTGTCTCTTTAGTCCAGGGGCAATAGTAATGCATGGTGAATTCAACTGTGAGAAGCTAGCTGACTGGCCAAACAAGCAGCAGATGCCCAGTAAAGTGTGAACTGATACACTTTGGCAGAAAGAATAAACAGAAACAACATAGAACAAGTGACACCGATCTGAATGGTGTTTCTGCACCAAAGGACCTGAGAGTATGTGTATATATATCCTTCAAAATAGCAGGGCATGTGTGAGAGAGTAGTTACAAAACATATGGAATCCTGGAATATATTAAGAGTGCTAAAGGAGGGCTATTAGATCGAACCTGTATAAAACACTGTGCAACTGGAGTACTGCATCACCAACTGTGGAAGGGTGGAAAAGTCTCAGCGTAGGTGTAGAAGAGATTACTAGAAGGGTCCCAATGTTACAACGGAGAAGATTGGGTTCTTCCCTTGCAGCAAAGGAGGTTTGGAAGAGATTTGCTAGAAGCTTCCAGTAGTTTACATAGGATAACTAAATGCAAGGTGCTCTCAGAGGCAATGGTCCAATAATTGGGGTGGGGGTTGGGGGGTGGAGAACATTGAAAATTATGTGTTAAAGGTACATGGGTGGTGAAGATCAGTAGGCTACAATTTGGAATTCAGTGCCTGTCAATGGGCACAGAAGCAATGAGGGCTTTCAAAAAGGAATTGGATAGCCATTTAAGAGAGAATAATTTGCAGTGTTATGGAGAGTGAACAGGAGAAATGGACGGACAGTATTTCTCTACTTGTTGGATTGAATGGCTTTCAGATCCATAATAAAGCAGGAGCAGGAGTGGCCAATCAGCTCATTGAGACTGCTCCATCCTTCAATAAGATTGAATGGTATTAGCCTCAATACCACTTCCCAATATCTCTCCATGCCCTTAGTCCCCTTTTAGTCAAGTGTACACCAGTCTCTGCCTTGAATACGTTCAATGAATCCACCTCCACAGCTCTCTAACCTGATATGTGATATTCCACGAGAAGCCATTCTGCCAGAGCTCAGGGAATAGGCAACCCCTTATTCTGAACTTATTACCCAAATCTGGATAAGCCCCACAAGAGGAAATATCCTCTCAGTATTCACACTGTCAGTCCCCCTCAGAACCTTTGATGCTTCCATAAGACAAGTTCTCATTCTTCTGAACACAATGTCTATGCAACAACACATGATTAGGAGATTAAAGGGAACTGGAGGCTACACAAAGCTTCATCACAGATCAGCATTGATCTCATTAAATAATGTAACTATGTGATGTCCTCTTATTCCTATGTGTCTTTCTTCCTATCAGTATATTCCCATTCAATAATAAAGGGCTGTCCCACTTGGGCGACCTAATTGGCGAGTTTAGAAGAGCTTAGGAGAGTTGAAAAATGTCATGTTGAAGACCTCCTTCAACTATGTAGAAGACCTCTTTCGACTATGTTGAAGACTAGCTTCGACTAGCTACAACTAACTTCGGGAAACATAGAAACATAGAAACATAGAAATAGGTGCAGGAATAGGCATTCGGCCCTTCGAGCCTGCACCGCCATTCAATATGATCATGGCTGAAATTGGACACCGACACCGGATAGTGGAGAGTGAAGACGACCTCCTTCGATCTCTTCGATCTCCCTTCGACTATGACGAAGACTATCTACGACTACCTTCGACTACCTTCGATTACCTTTGACTTCCCTCGATTACCTACGACTATCATGCTGACCTACTACGACCTACTACAACTAAACCTACGAGTAAAAAAATATCGATTTTTTCCATGGCGATCTTTTTCAGGCATGGTTAATGCTGCGGGAGCAAACATTTATACTTCCCCAGATTAATGAAACATCAATGTTGGGTCTTAATAAGCTTAATGTTTCTGTCTTCTTTGCTGTATTCATCTGTCCTTGTCTGGTCTTCCTTGCTGGAACATTCCTCATTGTTCCTCATGCCCAGGGCATTCCTCATTGTTCTTCTTCACTAGGGTGTTCCTCATTGCTCTTCCTCACTGGATATTTTTCATTGTTCCTGATCACCGGGACATTTCTCATTGTTCATCTTAACCGGAAAACTCCTTGTTGTTTTTCCTCATTAAGACATTCTTCGTAGTTCCTGATTACTGAGACATTCCTCATTGTTCTTCATCACCTGGACCTTCTTCAGCAGCCTCTCCTTACCATACCTCCTCAGTCGGCTTTGACCATGTGTGAATTTTGCTATTGACAGTCTGACCAATCTCTGAACTCCCCTGTGAAGTTCTCAGGATGTTCTTGAATGTTTATCGAAGCTCAGGAAGAGTTATTTTTTGAGGCCTCACAGAATTTACAAAATGCTCAAACAAGTTAAATTGCAAGGGAAAAAGAATGCATCAAGAAGCTTCCATCGGCTTTTCAGTCCAGAGGATTGAGAACACTTGCAAAAGGCTGGCACAAAGAAGGCATTAAAAAAGGAATTAAAACATCATTTACAAAAATGGTCCTTAACTTCAATCGGCAAGAATAGATAGACTGCGTAATTTCAGTTTCACAGAACACACGTTCATAAAAGTACCCTCATCAACTGGTAATTAGGGAAGGACAATAAATGCCCCTCCCCCACCCCCCAAATAATGATAAATAAAGAACTTGCATTGAGAGCGAGTTCAAATATAGTTACATAAAATGAACTTTAAACATACTTTTCTTTTCTTTCCATTTCTGGTGAAGGCTTCTTGGCCGAAATGTTGCCCCCGTTTATCTTCCGAAGAAGCTGCCTGACATATAAATACTTAAAGCATTTTCTGTTTTGTATTAGATTTCCAGTTCCTACAGTTTCTTTTGCTAACTAATGAACAAACTGATTCATAAGTTCATAAGCCAAGGGAGCAGAATTGGGCAACTCGGCCATCGAGTCTACCCTGCCATTCAATCATCTATCTTTCCTCTCAAACCCATTCTCCTGCCTTTCCTCATAACCCTTGACACCCTTACTAATCAAGAATCTGTCAATCTCTGCCTTAGAAATACCCAATGACAGTTTCCACAGCATCTGCAGCAAATTCCAAAGAAATTCCTCCTCATCACCTTTCTAAAGGTACATTCTTTTATTCTGAGGCTATGCCCTCTGGTCCTAGACTCTCCACATTCACTCTATTCAGGCTTTTCACTATTTGGTAAGTTTCAATGAGGTGCCCCCTCATCAAGGAGGTCCCCCTTACCTAACACTACCCGCCCCCCCTCCCCGCACCAATTGTTAGGAATTATTTTGAGATATTCCTTTAGTCCTTTGGAGGGTCTCACTTCTACATGATAAGAAAAACAAATGCTGGAAACACTCATCAGGTCAGGCGACATCTATAAAGAGAGAAACAGAATTAATGTTATAGATGAAAGACTCTTCATCAGGACCATTCATGAGAGAAAGCAAGTTGGATTTAAGTGAGGGAGGAATTGATAGCCAATAGGTGCAGGAGTAGGCCATTCTGCCCTTCGAGCCAGCACCGAACAAAGATAGGACAAAGAGAATATCTGTGAAGCGGCGAGGCCAGGGTTGCCAGGGAGATAAGCTATAAATTGTTGTACTACCATGGAGTAGTTGGGATTAGGGAATGGGAAACTATCACGGCTCACGGTGGCAGAGGTCCATCGACTAGTCCATCCTACTGATCCAATCCTCTGCATTTATCCCTATTCTGCTGCTCAGCCTATTCCCAGGCAGATCGATAAACTGCCTTCAATTCCGTGAGCTTTGATAATGACTGCAATATTTTCTGAAATAATTTATTCTGCAAAGTCCCTGTAAGCAATACCAATTCGCTGGTTTAAATATCTCTTATCAAAAATAACAAGGACATTTTCAGAGGTAGACAAAAATGCTGGAGAAACTCAGCGGGTGAGGCAGCATCTATGGAGCGAAGGAAATAGGCAACGTTTCGGGTGAGACTTGAAGTTTCGACCCGAAACGTTGCCTATTTCCTTCGCTCCATAGATGCTGCCTCACCCGCTGAGTTTCTCCAGCATTTTTGTCTACCTTCGATTTTCCAGCATCTGCAGTTCCTTCTTAAACAGGACATGTTCAAACATGGTCTGCTCTTCGCAAATCTATGCCAGCTCCATCAATTCAATACAGAATTCACTGTCATTGAATAAAGATTAATACTTCCCGACAACAAACATCAGGCCCACAAGTAGTCCACATTTCTCTGTTTTCCATCTTTTAATCTTTCATCAATAGCAGAACGACATACACAGTTTTCCAACCTACAGGGGAAGATTCCAAATCAAGTGAACTTTGGAAAATTATAGTGAGAATACTTGCCTGGATCTCACTCATTTCACTTAAGGGGCTGTCCCACTGCAGCGACCTAATCTGCGAGTTTAGAAGAGTTTGCCCTCAACTCAAACTCGCAGCATGGTCGACACGTGGTCCTAGGAGGTCCTATGAGGTCACTGGAACTTTCCTTCATGCTCGAGGGAAGTTCCCGAATACTCGCGGCCTCAGTTTGGTTGAGGAAAAATTTTCAGCATGTTGAATTGGTCGGCATGGTTCTTTTGAACTCGTAGTGCAGTGGAGTGGGGTCGCTATGTAGTTACAGGCAGTCGAGGGCAGCCGCAGGCAATCTCCTTCGCTGACCAGGCATTTTAATTGGCTCATTGGAGTTTTCAGGACCAAGGAAAACTGGTCAGTTAAATGCCCACTAAACTTTATTATAAGTTGCCTGGCTTCTTTCTTTTACTTCTTACTCCACTCCTTCTCCCCCCACTTCTCCCCCCCCTTCTCTCCCTCCCCCTCCCCGTTCTCTAAAGGACTTACCGTTACTGTGCCAGCCGTCTTTTACCTTCCTGTTCATCCTGTGGTGTGAATTTCAGACAGAGCTCCCCCGCTTTCCCTGGCCCCCGCCTTTGCGGTGTGTGTGTGTGTGTGTGTGTGTATGTGTGTGTGTGTGTGTGTGTGTGTGTGTGTGTATGTGTGTGTGTGTGTGTGTGTGTGTGTGTGTGTGTGTGTGTGTGTGTGTGTGTGTGTGTGTGCGCGCGTGTGTGTGTGTGCGTGCGTGCGTGTGTGTGCGTGCGCGCTCTGACGGTCGATCCAGCTCGAGGTTTTTCAGGCGAGTGCCCTCGAGCTTGAAGGTTGAAGACAGTCGCTGAAAGGTTGCGTCAGTGGGACAGGACCTTTACCCCTTGGGATAGAAACCAGGAATATCTCAAGCTTCACTGATATTATTTCAATTCTCACTGTTACACATTTTAAAAATAATTTTGTTGTGCCTCTCCATTATTTATTACTTGTTATATCAGGCTGTGGCAATCATATACTTTTCCTCCACTGTAAATGGTGATACAATGTTATCATTCATGATAACAGGCTGCCATCCTGTTTTTAGAGATTCCGCATTGTTCCTGGTACCCCACCTTCTTAAGAAATTTGCAAAAAATTTGATCTCCCTTGAATTTCATACTCCCTTTTCATAGCTCTTCATACCTCTTCCCTCAATATCACAGCCATTTGTATCCCTCTCAGTCACCAGGATCTCAACTAGTTCTCATCCTTCTTTAAGTTTACCTCTTTAATCATTCATGGTTTTGCTTAGCAACCAGATCCCTTGCCCTTGGGGATATGAACTGGTTCTGTATCACAGTGACACCTTCGCTGGGCATGCCAATGTTCTGCTGTGTTGTTCTGTGGTGGCAGATGTACCCACTTTTCAGTGATGAATTTTTGTCTCAACCCTGCTCACACGGAGAATCTTTGCAACTGTTTATCATTTCTGCCTTCTCAGTGGACCTGATCAATTGTAGATAAGTGTTCCCGTGCTCAGTCTGTCTTATTGGTCAAGGCCAAAGATGATATAATCTGTTCTCTTGTTGATTCTTAGTTAACTGTTGCACAAAACTATTCTGAACACACTTTAGAAAATCTTTCCCATTCTGATGGTGAGCAATGAATCAGTGTTCTTGTCAGATTCGTTGTGAGTAACCAGCAAAGCAGATTCAGACCTTGTCAGTTCTGGGACAGGAGGCCCCCTGGGAATACCGCGAAGCTTGGGGAGACAATTGATTCCAGCAGCTGACTGAAAATGATAAGGATTTCAGTTGCACTACACATCTTAAATGAAGAAACCTTTCAAATGTGAGTCTCAGTCTATAGAAAGATAAAATCCTCCATCAAAACCAAGCGGTCACGGTAGCGCAGCGGTAGGTTTGATGCCTCACAGAAAATGTAGCGCCGGAGACCCGGGATGGCGATCCCGAGTACGGGTGCTGTCTGTATGGAGTTAGTTTGTACATTCTCCCCGTGACTTGCGTGGGTTTTCTCCGAGATCTTCGATTTCCTCCCACATTCCAGACGTACAGGTTTGTAGGTTAATTGGCTTGGTAAATGTAAAAATTGTCCCTAGTATAGTATAGGATAGTGCTAGAGTGCGGGGATCACTGGTCGGCGCAGACACGGTGGGCCGAAGGGCCTGTTTCCACGCTGTATCTCAAAACTAAGCTAAATTTGCTTTATGTCTTCTGCCATCCCACAGTTACTACTGGGCATGAAATACTCTTAAATCCTTTTCGACAGCATTATTCTATCCATTAGTTCTCCTCTGCCTTCTTACTTCTCTCTCATTAACGATAAGGATGAGATTTCATCCCTAATCACAAAGGCTATTCCGCCCTCAATCATGTCCTCCACCCACCAGATTGTTACTACATGGTGTCCACAACCGGATTACCCGGCATGTCCCCCTCCCATTTCTTGTGGAATCCCGGGTGTATTAGCCAGAGAGATATTTACACTAACAGACTCTAGGAAGACACTAGGGAAAGAAAGATGACAGCAACCACAGAATGAAGAGCACAGTGAAGGAAGGATACACGACCATCACCTCTTCAAAGTCAACGTGAGGAAGTAGAGTTGAGCCAACATATCTCCATGAACTGACCCTGAACAAAGAAATAACAGGTCCAGTTGTACTGAGAACTGATATCTTGTGAAAGAGACCATCCGATGAATTGCAAATCTTCCACTTTTACAATTAAAGAACCAAATATAGCAGGGGAAGGAGAAAGCTGGAAGGGAGGTTCGCATTTCATGCCTCTTCTATCCTTATCTCCTCATTTCACACTTTTTGTGTTTTCATCTCTGGTCTTTATCCAACCATCTGCAAATCAATCCCACCCCCCTCCTTCACATGTATCCACCCATCACTTGCCAGGTTTTGTCTCACCCCACCTCTCTTCCACCTTCCTCCCCCATACTACTGCAATCAATCTGAAGAAGGATCCTGACCCAAGGCATCACCTATCCATGTTTTCCAGACTTACTGGCCCACTGACTTACTGCAGCACTTTGTGTCTTTGTCTGTAAGATCCAAATGGTTGAGGTAATTGTGCAGCATCACCAGCAAGGATTTGATGGAGTTAAAGAAACATAGCTTTTAGCCATATAATTAACCGTAGAGAACTAAGCAATGAGATGAAAGGTATGCAAAGAAATGTAGCAAAAGATGCCTTATGAGATATCCAGCAGCAGTGTCTCTAGCTCTGAAGAAGAAGACCTTGGGTCAGGGACCTAGAGAAGAAGATCAAACCCCAGCCAAGATCAAATCCCAGCCAGGTTCATCTGGAGCAGCCAACATCTAAATACAGGTAGTGAGTTCTGGAAGTTGTAAAAGTAAATTAGAGTTGTGTAACTAAAAGAATTGTGAAACTAAAGAGTTAAGTAATTGTTTGAGTTACATAACGAAGTTTGAGTTGGTTGAACTTAATTTATTAGTCTAAGACGTTGTCAGGTGCTGCGTCCTTATGTGCTGCATCTGCCTGACTGGACCTCTCCAAATTCAAGTCCTCACACTTGGCTGAAGTGAATCATACTGCCTGACTGATTGTCTGTTGAAATTCTCCCTGGGCTACAACTTCCAACATTCCCACAAGCCAATTTTTGTAACCCGCCTTCTTGTTCCTCCAAAACATTCCTACCTGCCAACTTAAGAACTGAATGCATTTCCATTCCACAAGCTCTTCGTCTTTTTCCAGCTCCATGCAGAGTTTGAGCTCTAAATACAGAAAGTTGTCCTCAGTCTTGACACCTGAGTGAACATGGAAAGAATGCTGAGATGTACCACCAACACAGATAAAGGATCTGACAGCAATTTGTTAACAAGCACAGACTGCAAGCAATTCTTTCATTACTACCTGAGCAGGGTTATTGGATAATGACTATTTTGATAAATGCAGAGCAAACTGCAGTCTCAGCAGCAATCAGGTAAACCATTGTCTGTTCCAGAGCCCTATTGTTTTGAATGAGAAACCTGCTGGGCTGAGATACAGTACACCAAAACATGATAATCATCCATCCAAGCCTGCACCTTCCAGTGGATCAACAGCAGCTGAAACCGGCAGATACAGCCGGATGTCTGCCCAACTGCTGGGCAGATTCACTCAGCACATAAGCTGGCTATTCAGTCCATCGTCCCAATACTGGCTCTTTGGATCATCTATCCAATCAGTCCTCCACATCTTGGTCATTCCCTGCAAAATTACAAAAACAACAAAACCTATCCATGTTTCCCAGAGATGCTGCCTGACCTGCTGAATTACTCCAACACTTTGTGTTCTTTTGTGCATTAACCAGCATCTGCAGTTCCTAGTTTCTACAAAATCTTCCCAAGTGTATATCTGACTTCTTCTTGAAATAATAGTTCCGACCACATTTTCTGACACTAGATTCTGAATAATAACAACGCACGGCTCACTGAACTATCTCCTCTTCATGCCACTAATTCATTATTTTCAAATCCATACACCAACCCCTGGTTACCTCCTGCCATTGGGACTCAATTTCCTCACCTACTCTGACAGAAGTCCCTCGTTTTGCATTGACTCTGATAAATCAGCTCTGAGGTGAGTAATCCTAGTCACTCAACATAACCTTTCTATGTAAAATTCCGGCCAATCTTTGCTGAGAACGTTTCAGTCTGGCCCCAGGACCTTCCGTGAATCGTGAAGATTATTGGGGCTGCAGCGACTTTTGGACGAGTTCCACATATTTGTGCACTCACCAAAATGAGATTTCAATCCATGTCACAAAGGCAATGCCATATGGCACCATTTTGTCTATTGACCGGAATCTGGTACCCCCAGCGTAGGAAGGAACTGCAGATGCTGGTTTAAACCAAAGATAGACACAAAATGCTGGAGTAACTCAGCGGGACAGACAGCATCTCTGGAGGGAAGGATCCCCAGTGCAGACTACCTGCCATGTCTCTTCCCCATTCATTGTATGTTCCCCTGCCTTGTCAGTCATCACCAGCCATTATGCTCATGGTCTCTAACACGCAGGTGAGAGGTCTCTGGGTCAGCCGACAACTCGTTCCCAGTTGTGTGAATCCGTTTCAAATGCCTTGAACTCCTTTATAAATGGTGGTGCCTAGAACTGGCCATGATGCTACTTGTTGCTCTGAATAAAACCAGGACACCAAGGTGTGACTTTGTTGCATGCTGTAGATTAAAGGAACCAATTTGGCATCAAAAATCATGCAAATTCATCTCATATATGAGCCTGAGGTGCAAGTGTGATTTCTGTTTCTTTTATGTATCCTCACCTTCTCTCATTCCTTAATTTCCTCTCATCCTCCTTACGTCTTTCTTCACGGCTTGCCCACTGACGGGACAATGCAAGTGGCTTCCCGCTGGGAAGGGTAGAGGTGAGGAGGTTTCATTATACAGATGAAATACAAAACAGACAATACCATCAGATTTCTCATTGACTTGAAACGTTAACTCTGTTACTTTCTCCTGCAGACTGTATTTTCAGTATCCATTTCAGATCATGAGTATCTGCAATCATTTGCATTTTTACTTATCAGTCTCGACTGGAATCAGAACCAGGTCTCATTGCCCGCACTCACTGCAGGTACAGAGTTAAGGGCCTGTCCCACTTGGGCGTCATTTGCGCGTCATTTGCGCGACATCCAAAAAAGTTGTTGGCACGTCGTGACGCGGGCGTGACGCACGCAAGGCGCGTGGTGAGGCATAGTGGCATATGCAGTTACGAGCGGAAATGCGCGGCGCCCCAGGATTTTGTGAGGCTCAAAATCCTCGCGCGCAACCTGCGTGACGTATCTCTTGCACACGCTGACGTACTGATGGCATACGTGTAGCGCGTGGTGACGCATAGTTACGCACGATGACGCACGAACGTTGCCTATGCTACTTTATTATGCGTCACCATGCGTCAACGTCCGTAACTATGCGCCGCCCGTACGCCGTCAGCGCACCATTTGAGCGTCATTTGAGCGCCGCACCACGTGACCACCCGAGTATAAAGCGCGCGTAGTTTTTTACATTTTTCACCATAATAGTTTTGATTTTCACTGGGAAAATTCTTGCCACGGACATCGGACTAGGTACGAACAACATCGCAAATGGCTCCCAAAGGGGGCAGAGCACTCAGGGGCACTTGGTGCGCGACTGTCGTACTGCTAGACGATTTTCGCGCGACCGTCGCTACCGGCCTGTCGTGTAAATGACGCGCAAATGGCGCCCAAGTGGGACAGGCCCTTTACTCTGGTAATGACTCCAACTGCCTGTGGCCGTATCAATACCATCCCAGTGTTCACCTCCATTCACTGTAACCTTGAGCAGCTCTTGAGTGTCATTTACCATTCCTTTACCTGCGAGGGTATGGAGGGAATTTTACTAATGTGTTGAAATGGTTTCTGCCCCTGTTGCAAGTACAGCAATCTGACAATGTGCCCACATGTAGTTCAAAAACAGAAACATCCAAACCAGAGCTGGCAGCTCTGGGTTCAGATGCTGAATCACGTGGTCAGAATTCCTCAGTTAGATTGCAGTCCTGTAACCCGTCCCTGCACCCACTTTGTATATTTAATGTTACATTAATCTTTTTCCTCAGCACTTGTGCTCTCTTTAACTTCAGTCGATTGCCTTACATATTTGAGAATTCATATTTAAGTTAATCAATACAATTATTCTCTGGAGGTTTGTACAGTTGCTGGAGCTTGGGGGCAGAGCAACACACGGCCTGGAATTGGTCTGTGGATTTCTTCACTTCACTTAATGCTTTGGTACGTTAGAGGCCATAATAGGAGAAGGGGAAAAGTGTGGCTGAAGTTTAGTGAGATTGCCCATTAGCTGGCATTTCAGATCGATTTCTGATCACTGTGTTCATCTGTGGCCCAGTTGGGCAATGCCCACACTGCTACATTCAAAGGCTATGGAGATGGATAACAAAATCTCGGGTGATACAAGTGGACCCAGTGGGAGAGGGAGTTAGACAATAGATTACAAAGCAGGACGTCCAGGGTATTGATCTCCAGATTACTCCCAGTGCCACGTGCTAGTGAGGGTAGGATCAGAAAGTTAGGACAGATGATTGCTTGGCTGAGGAGTTGGTGCAGGGGACAGGGATTCACATTTTTGGACCATTGGGATCTCTTCTCGGGCAGAAGTGATGCCAGAGGTGGGGCAAGAGGAATTGATTGCACATGAACTGGAGATGAACCAATATCTTGGCAGGCAGGTTGGCCAGTGTTACACACGTGGGTTCAAGTAAATGAAGTGTCCTGTGGGAAAGATTATTGGGACCAGTGGCCATTGAGGCTCTCATCAAGAAAAAGAAGGCATGGGGCAGGTATAGGCATCTTGGCTGAGATTTAGGAACTGAGGAGCTTGCTTAAGAAGGAAATAAGGAGGGCAAAAAGCAGACAGAAGGTAGCTTTGGCAAATAATATGAAGGAAAATCTATAGAGGTTTAATAAGCTCATAGGATTCAGTATGATGGGGCCAGGTTAGGTTCGTAATATGGATACCTAGAATGTTTTTAAACCATTATTTGTGATTCAAGCTAAAACACACCTCTACTTGTGAAATAGCTGCTATATTTCACCAGAATTCCCCATATTTCAGCAGCGACTGCATTCCTGATGAAGTTCACTGCCTGTAAAACATTTGGGATGTCCTGTGCAGCATTGATTTTTTTAGTTATCTACCAGAACAATAATAGAAAAGGAATGAAAATATTTCAACACTGAGCGTGCTTCTGGTGGGATTAGCAACAGGTGTGGAATTTGGTGAAACGATCTGCATCAAAGTCTGTTCCTGAGCCAGGATGTTTGTCCCAATTCCCTTATCTGAGCCTCCAAGAGAAGGCGAGCCAGTGAACTAAGACCCTGGCACCACATGCAACTCCCACCACTGTCAAGGCACCGTGTTGTGAATGAGAGAGAGAAAGGAAATCACGTTGGCTTCTGGCAGAGGCAAGTGAATGTGGGGAACTGGAGAGAATTGTTCTCAGCAGCCAAGAGAACTAATTAAATGATTAAATGCATAGTGGAGTACCAAACTGGGGAAGGGAACAAGGAGAATTTAAATTGAACCTGTCCTATTTGAACGGATATTGTGTCCCTGTGGATGGAGTTAACAAAACCACATTCCCCTCGCCCTGGTGGAAACAAACATTGGCCTGCGCTGGACTTTGCAGCATGAATGCAGAGTCTGTGCAGATGTCAACTTGCCTCAGACATGCTCTTGGATAAAGCTTACTGCGGTGATTAAGCCCTTTCACGCTGGCCTCTTTTGACACTTGCTGCTCTTGGCTCAGTCCCAGTCTCTGCCTCACTTTGGGCTGGCAGCTCGTGGCTTGTGTTGGCTGGCGTCTACTCGCTGCATTCTGAAACCTTGGCCCTTGGCAGGGAACTGAAGATTACAACGCAAATCCCTTTCGCAAGTTCCACAAATGCCAACAATATACTCTACTAGGGAACAAAGTGCAAGTATTTTGCTTATTGAGTAAGAATGCCATTTTGAACATCAATTTCCCATCACCAACGGGAGCAACTAATGGTTCAGGACAAGAATTGGGTTACCTTAGTACATCATTAATCCCCGAGTTCAAATCTATCTGACAGCCAGGGAATGCTTTCCATTAATTTATAGAATCAGAATCACACAGCATGGAAACAGGCCCTTTGGCTGACAGAGTACGTCCACTGTGGCTTTTTGCCTACACCAATGCCATTTTATTCTCTCCACAGTCCCACCAACTCGCCCCATGTTCTACCAGCACAGGTGCAATTTACAGAGGCCAACTAACCTACCAACCCATACGTCTTTGGGATGTGGGAGAGACTGGGCGTGGGGGGGAGGGTGTGTGTCAAAGCCATGTGGTCACAGCAAGAATGTGCAAATTGCACACAGACAGCATCTGAGATCAGGAACAAACCCTGGCCTTTGGAGCTCTCAGGCAATGGTTCTACTGGTTGCACAACAACAATCTTGCCTTTAAATGCCCTTTGAACTGACCAAGGAAATAATTTGGTTACTACTGATGGGGAAATATTCAAATGATGCACCGCTCCTCATGGGACAAGAGAGTGCACACGAGGATTGAGCACCCAGCCTTGAGCAATGAGCAAGAAGGTTGAGAGGCTAGAGATGAAGGGGAGCAAGAGCGAAAACAAGCTTCATAAAGAGCGAGACAGACAGACATAGAAGCAGAGACCGAGACAGAGAGGGGTGACACTAAAGGAGCAGGAAAGGAAAGAGAGACAGAGAAAGGAGGAAGATTCCAGAATGGCAGACACAAGACGGAGACAAAGAGCGATCATACTACTATGAGGGAGAGCAAAAGAGAGAGTGGGGAGAATAATAGAGAGATAGTGTCAGAGAGAGTAGATGGGGAGTGACATGTGGAGAGAGGGAGGAAAGGTGACACACAGAGAAAGTAATAAAGGATGAGAGACAGAGATAGATAATGACAAATAGACACAATGGGAGAGTGACAGAGAGGGCGGCAGATAGAGGGATGGAATGGCTGATAGAAAGAAGTGGAATGACTGAGCAGGAGAGTGACAACAGGAGAGAGGGAGAGTGAAAATGGGAGATTGGCAGAATGATATAGAAGTGCAGAGAGAATAAAAATGGGAAGAAATAAAGCGGTGGAGTGATTGAGAAAGATGGAGAAAGAGCTACATATGAGAAGCAGAGAGAGGAAACTGGAGTAGATACTGCATGAATCAGGTAGAAATAGAGAAAGGGAGAGGCTACTCAGAGAATAGTAGTGAGGGAGATAAAGAACAAAAGTATCAGGATAGAAAGGGTAGTATGAGAGGTGGAGGCGTTACACACTGATACGCAGGAAGACAGATAGTGTTGGCAGTAAGAAAAGAGAGTGCAACAGGGCTCTCCGTGCAGAGGGAGCAAGAGACAAAGACCAAATGAGAGTGAATAACAGTGTGGTGGCCAGAGAAAGAGAGCGGGTAAACTAAATACAAGGAGAGAGTAGTGCTATTGAAAAGAGAGAGGGTGGTGCAGAGAGAAAAACATCTAAACAGACAGTGGGAGCTCAGAGAGAGCTGTGCTGGCAGAGAAAGAGAAGAGAGCGAGAGTGAGAGAGTGAGAGTGAGAGTGAGAGTGAGAGTGAGAGTGAGAGTGAGAGTGAGAGTGAGAGTGAGAGTGAGAGAGAGAGAGAGAGAGAGAGAGAGAGAGAGAGAGAGAGAGAGAGAGAGAGAGAGAGAGAGAGGGAGAGAGAGAGAGAGAGAGAGAGAGAGGGAGAGAGAGAGAGAGAGAGAGAGAGAGAGAGAGCTGTGGAGAGAGAATGAGCTACAAGTTGACAGAAAGAAGAGAGCACTGTAGAAAGGGAGAAAGGCAGAGAGATAGGAGATGAAGTGAGAACATCCTGCTGCCAGTACAAGGCTGAGCAAAACAGAAATAATAATATTTAATATTATAATAATATTTGTATTTATATAGCACTTTTCAATCAAATCACTTGAAACCAAAGTGCTTTACAGAGAATTATCCATATCCATATGTTGATATCAACATATCAACATTCACACGCATAGGAATGTACAGTTCAACAAGAGAGAGGAAAAACTGGATAGAGAGGAAGAGAACGAGAGAAAGGGCACAGGGAGAGGGAGAGAGACAGAGAGGGAGGTAGGGAGACAAGGTGAGATATTAGAATAACAAGATAGTGAGTGGAAGAGAGAGGCACACAGCAAGTGTTAAACTGAGAAAGCATAGCCAAGGAGACAGACAAAGATACAGATTAAGATGGAAAAAGTCAGATGAAACATTGTATGTGGGAAAGAAATCGACTCACTAATAGAAAGAAGGATCATTAGAGAGAAAAAATACAGGGATGCAGTTAATATACTGGCAAGGACAGGACAGTGGCAACGTAATAGCAAATAGAGAGTTGAGGATGAAGAGAGTTGAGAAGTTCTCCTCCTACCTTGAGGATAAATAGGTTATTTTCAGATTGGCAAATAATTATTAGGTGGTGCCACAGGGATCAGTGCTGGGCCTCAACTGTTTATAAACTATATACTGTAAATGGCCTGGATTAGAGACTGGATGTATTGTAGCCAAATTGCTGGTTAGTCACAAATGGGTGGATTAGCAAATTGTGAGGAGGATATGTTGAGCCAGTGAAGGGAAGTTAAGTAAGTGGCATGAAGTTGGCAGATGGAGTATAATTTGTGAAAATGTGAGATTATCCACTGGGAGGAAGAATGAAAAAGCAAATTATTACTTTAGTGGAGTGAGACTCCAAAATGTTGTGGTGCAAAGAAATCTGGGGGTCCTGGTACACTGAAGGTTAACATGCAGGTATCACAATTAACTGGGAAGATTAATTAAATGTCGGTCTTTATTGCAAGGAGTACGGAATATAAAAATAAGGTAGTTTTGTTGCAACATTACAGGACTTTGCTGAGACTTGTTCCCAGATACTCAATACTTTAATGGTTCCTACAGTTAAGAAAGGATATACTTGCATTGGAAACAGTGTGGAGAAACTTTACCTGGTTGATTTTTGGGATGAAGGAATAGACATACGGGTGAGATCAGATTGAAGCAAAACCCATTGGAGTTCAGAAGAATACATGGTGATCTCGTTGATGCATACAAAATTCAGAGAGGGATGGACAGGGTGAATATGTGAGTAGGTTTCACCGGATGGAGAATTATAGAACTGCCTGCCCTCATCAACCTTATTGGTTACTTATTCAAAAAATCAAATTTGTGAGACATTATCTTCCACACACAATACCATGCTGACTATTCCCAATCAATCTCCATCTTTCCAAATGCATACATATCTTATCCCTCAGAATCTACTCCAGTAACTGACCTACTGCAGATCTTAGGCTTACTGGTCTATAGTTCCTAGGTTTTGCTTTGCACCGTTCTAAATAAAAGCACTACACTAGTTTTCTGGCACCTCACCCGTGTCTAACAATGATTCATATATCACAGCTAGGACTCCTGTAATTTCTTCTTTTGCTTCCCACAGTGTACATAATATATCTGATCAGATCCGGGGAATGTGATTATCTTCATGCATTTTAGGACATCTGGCAGCTACTCGACTGCAATACAGACTATCCTCAAGACACGGCTATTAACTTTCCCAAGTTCCCCCATTATCATGTCTTTCTCCATGCTGAAAACAGAGGAAAAATATGAATTGAGGACCGTGCCCATCTACTTCGTCTCCACACAGAGATGACCACTTTGGTTTCTGAGGGCCTTTATTTTCTCTGGTTACTCTTTACCCATTAAAATAGATATAATCACTTGATTCTCCTTAGCCTTTTCAGTTAGAGCCATCTCATGCCCTCTTTTTGCCCTCCTCATTTCCTTCTTAAATATGCTTCTCAATCTCCTATACTCTTCCAGGGATGCACTTGATCCCAGGCTGTCTGTACCTGACCCATGCCTCATTTTTTCTGATCACAATGAGCTTCACAAGGAGGCAGAAAGCATATATGAAACTTCAAAATCAATCTGAGCTTTGCTTTCCTTTTTCATTCCAAAACTACATCCCAATCTTTCTAAAATATCAGCTCACATTTTATGTCACAATAGATCAAGGGATTATTTGAATCAAACAAAACTGTTTGCTGCGTAACCTTTTCCACCTGCTCCCTGCCTGATATTTACAGGCAGCAATACAAAGGGATAAATGAGGATACGTAATGAAGTTGCACAATATCTCACAACAGAGAACAATGAGTAATGTTCTAAACCCATTAGTGACAGGAAGGATCTATCAACATGGGCTCCTGAACCAGTCACATTGTCTATTGTAATCAGCCTTTTGGTTAAGTTATTTCTCAAATTGTTTATCTTTTCCACAAAATAAATGTCATCAAATTGCCTGTTTTCTGTGTATTCTTCCTCAAATATGACCCTTTATTGCCTTCCAGTGACAATATTCCTTACTGCAACCCATTCCATGCAATTTACATTGACCCATGAAAGTGGCAACACAGATAGACCGAGTGGTGAAGAAGGTGTTTTGCTTGATTGATTTCATCAGTCAGGGCATTGAGTTGGGATGCCATGTTACAACAGGACAAGACATTGGTGAGACGCACTTGAAGTATTGCATGCAGCTCTGGTCTCCCAGCTGCTTGCAATAGGAACGATGCTCATAAGATAGAAAGGGTGCAGAAAAGATTCATGCAGATGTTACCAGGACCAGAGGGGTTGATTTAGAAGGAGAGACTGTATAGGCTAGGACATTTTCTCTGGTATGCAGGTGCGGTGAACCTATGAAGGTATATAAAATCATGAGAGGCATAGGTAAGTTGGATGTTTGCAGGGTAGGACAGTCTAAAACTAGAGGACATAGGTTTATGGTGAGAGGGGAAAGATTTAAAAAACACCTAAGGGACAACCTTTCACCAGAGGGTAGTGGGTATATGGAACCAGCAGACAAAGATGTATGACATTTAAAATACATTTAGACAGGTACATGGATAGTGATGGTTTAGAGGAATATAGGTAAATGTTTCCATGCTGTATAATTCTACAAATCAACTTGCACTCATCTTACATTAATCCCATTGTATTTTCCTCACATTCCCATCAACCAAGTCCAGATTCTACCCTTCATCCAAACGCTCGGGATAATTTATAGTGACCAATTAACTTTCCAATCTGCATGTCTTTGGGATGTAGGGGGAAACCAGAACTCCCAGAGGAAACCCACATAGTTAACAGTGTGAACAAGAAGACTGTAAACACTCCACACTGATGGTACCAGAGGTCGGGATTGAGCCAGGTCTCCGTCTGTCTGAGACAATGGCCTTGCTAGCTGCACCACTGCCTCACAGGCAATGTGGTGGAGAGCAGGCAGAGATGCTATGGGTACTTTCTGGTCCGTGTCCCTGCCTTACCTTTTGGCAACACCAGAGATTGCTATTTGGCTCTGTGAATGTACTGCCCCTCCCTTGTGTGTGGAGTGTGTGGGAGAAGAGGGGGGCTTCATGTAGGAGTACCCCATGTACTAGGCACATTTTTGCGTCTCTCAGTTGTTTATTTATTTTTTAGTTTAGTTTAGAGATACAACGCAGAAGCAGGCCCTTCGTCTCACCAAGCCCGCACCAACCAGCGATCCCGCACATTAACACTATCCTACACACACTAGGGACAATTTTTTACATTTATACCAAGCCAATGGACCTACATACCTGTACGTCTTTAAAGTGTGGGAGGAAACCGATGATCTCGGAGAAAACCCACGCGTCACGGGAAGAACGTACAAACTCCGTTGTCAGAATCGAACCCGGGTATCTGGTGCTGTAAACGCTATAAGGCAGCAACTCCACACTTGCACCACGTGTTCTATTCAGTCATCCAGAATAACATGGCGTCCTTGTGCATTCGCTCTGCCCTGGACTATACTGTACGCGCCTCGAGACTTGCAGCCCCATACTTACACAGCTAAACGGCACAGTTATACTTAACATCACTGGGTACTGCATGAGTACGTTAACCACAGTGAATCACAGAAGGTCACCAACTCCCACTCAGGACTGGTGCAGTGTCAGTGGAAGACTCCAGGCTCATTACCATTCACACCGGCAGCTGCCCATGAATGAACAAATGTAACCAATTCTGAAAGTGTTCTGCATGACTGCTCTCTGATTTTGTCTGAGAAATCACATACCTTCTTCAGAATATTCATTGATCCTCACCTAATCCTTCACAAATAGCTTCTTCCAACACCAGAACCAAGGCTGCACAACTATGGATGCCCTAAGGGCCAACAGGGATGTGGGTGGTGTGTGGAGCGTTGATGTTGGGCCATTGTAATACCAAGGTCGGGGAATAAAGTTTTCATTACATACTTTCCTGAAAATCCAGGGTGGAGCTGGCCCCAGGGGGCTATGGATTTAAGAAGACCGACAGCTGGAACCAGAGAGTGAAGGGCACCTGGAACGCAATGCCGGGGTGGTGATGCTGCAGACATGATAGTGGCAATAAAGAGATTTTTAGATAGGCTTATGGATAGGAAGGGAATGGAGGGTATGGATCACATGCCCACAATGTCTCTGCTGAACATGATGCTGTTACACCAATCTCCTCTGCCTGCAAGCGATCCATATCCCTTCATTCCCAGCACATCCACATGCCTCTTAAACAACATTATCGTACCTGCTTCCACCACCACCCCAGGCACCCACCACTCACTGATCAAAATTACTGCCCTGCATAGCTCCTTTAAACCTTCTTCTCTGAACTTAAAACCATGCTTTGACATTTTCACCCTGGGAGAAAAGGTTCTGTGTCTCCCCTACGTCTCTCATAATTTGTACTTCTATAAAGTCTCCCCTCATCCTCCGATGCTCCAGAGAAAACAATCCAAGTTTCATCAACCCCTCCTTACAGCTAATACGCCCATTCCAGGCAGAATTCTAGTCATCCTCTTTGATGCCCTCTCAAAAGCCTTCATATCCTTCCTGCAATCGGGCGAGCAGAACTGCACACAATACTCCAAATGAAGCAGTGAATCACTTGCACTTTTTCCAATCTAGCACACTGCATTTGGTGTTCACAACGTAGTCTCCTCTACATTGAAGAAACCAAGCAGGGATTCGATTACCACTTTGTTGAGTACCTGCGTTAGCTTCCCGTTGCCTGCCACTTTAACTCACTATCCCGCTCTCACTCTTGGCTATTGGCCTGTGGTTCCTGCATTGTTACCTTAAGGCAAAAAGTAACTCGACAAGCAGCACCTTATCTCCAGTCTGGGCATAATACAGTCTTTATATTCCAATAGTGGATTCAGTCCCTCTCTAACTACCCTCATTCATCTATCAACCAGACAGCTTTGTAAATGTTGAGGATAGCATCTTATCTTTAAAGATGCTCCTTAAGACGTACCTCTTTGGCCGTTTTTGTTACCTGTGTTGAGAATGCTGGCTCAACAGGCTACAGATGTTGGGTGTGTTGAGCCGGACAATCAAAGCATCTGGTTATGTGGCGACTGGGTTTGGGTTTGGCAGACTGCTTGTGACTTTCTTCAAACTTAACAAAATCTTTTGGAGAATTTAGTTTAACTCCACACATTTTAATCCTTCGCAAAACCCAAGCCTCCAGATCAGCCATCAAATTAGTATCAACATCAACAGTAGAATCAGAGCAAGAGAAGAGTGAACCAGGTTTTTTTTTGAAAGGCAGAGAGCCTTTAAATTCAAAGATAGACACAATATGCTGGAGCAACTTGGCAGGACAGGCAACATTACCGGAGAGAAGGAATTTCAGGTCGAGACTCTTCTTCACACCTGAAACATCACCCATTCCTTCTCTCCAGAGATGTTGCCTGCCCTGTTGAGTTACTCCGGCATTTTGTGTCTATCTTCGATGTAAACCAGCACCTGCAATTCTTTCCTTCAGCCTTTAAATTCAGCTGGCAGCAAATTTCTCCCATGCAGACGGATGCTCTCATCCCTGCATCCAATCATGGATGTCACTACACCCCTTCCCACTCCCTCACCTTGACTACACCCTTAACATTCCCATCCCAACCAGCACCCTCACACACCCACCATTCTGATCCACTCAAACCTGCCCTCAGCAGCTCAGGAGATAAAGATTCATCAAGGTACAGCAAAAGACAGTTAATATACTGCCTCAAGACACTTTATTAGAATATGTCACTACACTCAAACAGAATATGCCAGTAAGCTACATCAGAAGATAGTACGGCAGTGACAAACTAAATTAGTGTAGTGAAGGGAGAGTTAGAGTGGCAGCGAGATTTCAATGTGAAGTTCTGGTGCATCAAGTTAAGTGGTCAAAACTTAACTTTGAGATATCCCGGAATGTTGTAGAATGTTTTGGAGGTAACAGAGTCATAGATAGAGTCATAAAATAATCCAGCACAGAAACAGGCCCTTTGGCCCACTGAGTCTATGTTGACCATCAAACATGCATTACATTAATCCCACTTTCATTCTATGCACATTGCTACCAACTGAGAAAACTATCTTTTGCACTCTGGGAATAAAGAGGGACAGCGATTGGGGTGGTGAGGGGGGGGGGGGGTTAGAAGGAGGAGGGATGATATCAAATACTTTTGCAACTTTGACAGTGCCATTTAGTTGGTGACTCCTTGCATACTCATATACTATATTCAAAACAAAGCATTTCACTGTACCAAGTACACATGACATAGTATCAATCAACCTTTGCTCCATCTACTGTACTTGACTTTGACTTGTATTTTTGTGTGGTATATCTGATCTGTTTGCAAATCATGCAAAACAAAGCTTTTCACTGTACCTCTGTACATGTGACAATAATAAACCTAAATCTAAACCGAAACTCCCCCCCAGATTCCACCGCTCGTCTACAATAGGAGTGATTAACGTGATCATTTAATCTACCAACCCACACGTCAATGGGATGTGGGAGTAAACAGAGCACAGGGTGAAGGTGCAAAGTACACACAGAGGGCACCCAAGGTCACACTGGTTCTGTTGAAAGCTCAGGGGCCAAGGGTTCACCACATCACAGGAAGCAGGTGGTAGCACCAGCGAAAGTTCAGGGGAGAATTAAAAGGATGTTGTCAGGGCGCAAAAAGGTTAGGAAGAGACATTGTCTAGGCTGGAATTGAAACAAGGAAGGGTGAAGAGAGATTTAAATGAAATGTGTAAAAGCACAAGAGACCTGGACAAGGGAACCAGTAATGGTCTATTTCCCAAAGGAGCAAAGCTGATAACCGGGCACCTTTGTTTTAAGGTGAATGGTAGACGATTTGGAGGGGAGGTGTTTTCTCAGAGTGTTGTGGACCTGGAACTCACTGCCTGCAGAAATCCCCACCACTTTAGAAGATAATTATATATTCTCAGCCATTTGACACTCATGAGGAACTAGAGTGCCAGTTGTAGAGAAATGCTCAATAAAAATAGTACAATGCATCACACACAAATATTCTGTGCATAAATGTCTTAATCCCCCCCCCCCCCCCCCCCCCCCACACACACACACACCCTCAAATCTTTGCACATCCCCAATCCTTTCCACTCGTCATTTTATTTTCATGTTTCATGTATCTTGTGTTTTATGACGGTTGGCAGATCAACTTCCTCCTGGATAAATAAAGTTCTATCATATCGTATGTGTTCTCTATGCTGTAGAATATGATTGAAAGATACAGCATGGAAACAGGCCCTTCAACCCACCGAGTTCACACTTCTATGTTATCCCAATTTTGCACAGATTCCCTGCACACGAGGGTCAGTTTACAGAGGACAATTAACCTGCAAGCAGGGACGTTTTGGGGATGTGGAAGGAAGCGGGAGGGCCCGGAGGAAACCCATGTGGTCACAGGAAGAACATGCAAACTCCACACAGAAAGCACTCAAGGTCAAGGTCGAACTCAGGTCTCGGGCACTGTGTGGCAGTAACTCTACCAACTGCGCCACTGTGCCGCCCAAGAAAAATTCCTGGCTCTCAGGAAGTTTACCTCGATTTGTCTAGATCGTCTCAGGTTCCAAGTGTTGAATAGGACTTGTTGGATGGGGCAAAGCAGGCTGCACCTGAGAAGCTCCTGGTTATGGCTAAAGGACAGCTTTGTTTCTGTAAATCTCATCAAATCAATAACTTTATATTCTTTGATCATTTCTCAGTAACAGTAAAAGTAATCCAATTACTTTTCGCAACATTTGTCTGCAGTTCAATCAACAAGCCCAGAAAGTAGTTGTTAGCCTCCTCTTCAGCTGATATTCTGCTACTTTTTGCCTTCATTCTTTCTGTTGGTTTCAAACACAAGCCAATGGCACAAACTCAGCCACCATTACCCAGTTTATTTCCCTCCCCCACTATATTTCCATCACCTTCACACTCCTCCCATTAGGTCCCTTCCTCCCACCCTACCTCCCTTATTTGCTTCTATGCTATGCCATCCTTTCCTATCAGATTCCATCTTGTCAGCTCCCTACTTCTTGTCTCTATTTCCACCTTCCCTCTCTACTTGATTCCAACTGCTGATTCCTCACCATCCCCCCTCTCCCTCCTCCCCTCCTCTTCTCCTCCTCCTCACAGCTGGGCCCACCTATTGATTGCCAGCTCTTGCCCTACTCTCTCACCTCTTTATACTGACATGCTGACTCTCCGCTCTAGTTTTTTCAGTCCAGATGAATGGTCCCGACCCAAAATGTCCTCCACAGTTTTTATCTGATCCATTGAGTTCCTCCAGCATATTGTTTATTGCTCCAAGGGCAATGAGAGCTGAAGGCTGGGACCTCTATCAACATCCCACTTACTAAGCACAGCTAATTTATTCCATCTAGCTTTTAATGAACTACAATTAGTTAAGACAGCTTAGAGCCCATTGGAATCAGGCTCCTCATGTTTAAATGTATGAACTTAATCGAAACCTCTAATCCTGTTTACTGAGCAATATCTCCAACATCTGTGTGGTAAATCTGCAAAATTATTTCTCCCCTCAGCATGGTTTGTTTTCAATGTATTCTCTCCATCATCTATTGCAGCACTTCTCCTGCATCTATCGGCTTATGGAGGGAACCTTGCCAAACCCCACGGGTTGTTTATGTCCACAGTCTGAAGAAGGGTCCCGACAGAAAACTATGTCTGTCCATTTCCTCCTCAGATGTTGTCCGACCCGCTGAGCTCCTCCAGCACTTGGTGTTTTGCTCAACTCCAACATCTGAGTTCCTTGTGTCCACAGTGAGTAACTCTCTCCACAGACTGCCTAACTGGTCATGTATCTCCAGTATTTTAGCAGCAGATCACAAGTACCCAGTTGTGTGCAGGGGTTTCTACATCTCAACTGCAATTCCATTCTAGAAGTAGTTTGTTGGCCTTAACATACTCTGCGATGATCAAGGTTATGAAAATTGTAACGGTCTTACTGTCATGTGTAAATCTTTCCACCAAGTTTTGGGAGATAGTTAGATTAAGAGAGGAAGACTCGATTTAGGTTTGCCAACTCAAGCTCATCATTCCCTATGTGAGTGACAGAGCACAAATCTGAAGCCATTCCCAATCCCTCCTCTCCACACAGTGTCATTTCATTCCATTTTAGAATGTACAGTTGATTAATTGCAGTCATTAAACTCAAGAGGCTCCCTGAGTTACAGAGGTCTTTGTTGCCTTGTTCCTCGGATACCCTTGATGTGAGACAGATAGGGCAGGGCAGGGCAGGGCTGGTTTTCCTGTCACCTCACCAGAACTTACTGTCAACAGTTGACATTTAAAATGATTTAGTTGTTATCCAATTGCTTTTTATTGGAGCTTGCAATGCACAGATTGAGTGTCGTGCTTCCTGTGTTACAACAGAGATAGGTGCAGTGGGCTCAGCAGGAAGAGCTGCTGTCTCCAAGCGCCAGAGACCCGGGTTCAATCGTGACGGCGGATGCTGTCCGTGTGGAGTTTGCACATTCTCCCTGTAACCACATGGGTTTCCTTCAGGTGATCAGGCTTCCTTCCACATCCGAAAGACGTGCATATTTGTAGGTTAATTGTTCTCTGTAATTGCCCCAGTGTATAGAGGGTGGGTGCAAAAGTGGGACAACAAAGAACTAGTGTGAAAGGGTAATAGAAGGTTGGCGTGCACTTGGTGGGCCGAAAGGCCTATTTCCACACGATATCTCAAAAATAGAGACTATATTTGATGTGTAAAATTCCGTGAAGTGTCTTGGGAGGATCTGAGCTCGTTGTACTGTGTTCTTCATTCCTGTTTTCAACAAGGACTTTGCGTCAGACAAAAATGAAGATTGACCTTCAGGCTCTGTTCAATACAGTATATTGAAGCATGTACAGCATTTAGAGTGCTTCCTGAGATTAGGAAATGCACTGGATGAATGAATTAGCCTTTTCTTTATCCATGAGTTGCTGCGAGTAATGAACTTGCAACTATAAAACGGGAACACAAGTAATAATCCTGCATGGGGTGGAATGCATTGCAAAGAGCCTACCCCAAAACTAGCCAGTCAGTGGCCCACCCTCTATACCTCCACCAATCATCGCAGGGCTCTCATGCTCAACCACTAACCAATAGTCACAGGGCTCCAATACCCAGCAACCAATTGTCACATGGTTCTGATGCCCAACCCCACATCAATCAAGACAGGGTACTATTACCCAATGCCTAACCAATCATCTCAGGGCTCTGATGTCCAAACCTCATAAGATCATAAGTGATAGGAGAAGAATTAGGCCATTCGGCCCATCAAGTCTACTCTGCCATTCAATCATGGCTGATCTATCTCTCCCTCCTAACCCCATTCTCCTGCCTTCTCCCTTAAATTCTGACACCCGTACTTAATAAGAATCTATCTACAGGTATCTCTGCCTTAAATATATCCACAGACGTTGCCTCCACAGCCTTCTGTGGCAAAGAATTCCACAGATTCACCACCCTCCGACTAAAGAAATCCCTCCTCATCTCCTTCCTAAAAGAACGTCCTTTAATTCTGAGGCTATGACCTCTAGTCCTAGACTCTCCCTCTAATGGAAACATCCTCTGCACATTCACTTTATCTAAACCTTTCACTATTCTGTACGTTTCAATGAGGTCCCCCCTCATTCTTCTAAACTCCAGCAAGTACAGGCCCAGTGCCGTCAAACATTCATCACATGTTCACCAAATCATAGATACATAGATACATAGAAAATAGGTGCAGGAGTAGGCCATTCGGCCCTTCGAGCCTGCACCGCCATTCAATATGATCATGGCTGATCATCCAACTCAGTATCCCGTACCTGCCTTCTCTCCATACCCCCTGATCCCTTTAGCCACAAGGGCCACATCTAACTCCCTCTTAAATATAGCCAATGAACTGGCCTCAACTACCCTCTGTGGCAGAGAGTTCCAGAGATTCACCACTCTCTGTGTGAAAAAGTTTTTCTCATCTCGGTCTTAAAGGATTTCCCCCTTATCCTTAAGCTGTGACCCCTTGTCCTGGACTTCCCCAACATCTGGAAGAATCTTCCTGCATCTAGCCTGTCCAACCCCACAAGAATTTTGTAAGTTTCTATAAGATCCCCTCTCAATCTCCTAAATTCTAGCGAGTATAAGCCGAGTCTATCCAGTCTTTCTTCATATGAAAGTCCTGACATCCCAGGAATCAGTCTGGCGAACCTTCTCTGCACTCCCTCTATGGCTATAATGTCCTTCCTTAGATTTGGAGACCAAAACTGTATGCAATACTCCAGGTGTGGTCTCACCAAGACCCTGTACAACTGCAGTAGAACCTCCCTGCTCCTATACTCAAATCCTTTTGCTATGAAAGCTAACATACCATTCGCTTTCTTCACTGCCTGCTGCACCTGCATGCCTACTTTCAATGACTGGTGTACCATGACACCCAGGTCTCGCTGCATCTCCCCTTTTCCTAATCGGCCACCATTTAGATAATAGTCTGCTTTCCTGTTTTTGCCACCAAAGTGGATAACCTCACATTTATCCACATTATACTGCATCTGCCAAACATTTGCCCACTCACCCAGCCTATCCAAGTCACCTTGCAGTCTCCTAGCATCCTCCTCACAGCTAACACTGCCCCCCAGCTTAGTGTCATCCGCAAACTTGGAGATGTTGCCTTCAATTCCCTCATCCAGTTCATTCATATAAATTGTAAATAGCTGGGGTCCCAGCACTGAGCCTTGCGGTACCCCACTAGTCACTGCCTGCCATTGTGAAAAGGACCCGTTTACTCCTACACTTTGCTTCCTGTTTGCCAGCCAGTTCTCTATCCACATCAATACTGAACCCCCAATACCGTGTGCTTTAAGTTTGTATACTAATCTCTTATGTGGGACCTTGTCGAAAGCCTTCTGAAAGTCCAGATACAACACATCCACTGGTTCTCCCCTATCCACTCTACTAGTTACATCCTCGAAAAATTCTATAAGATTCGTCAGACATGATTTACCTTTCGTAAATCCATGCTGACTTTGTCCAATGATTTCACCACTTTCCAAATGTGCTGCTATCCCATCTTTAATAACTGACTCTAGCAGGGATCATTCTTGTAAACCTCCTCTGGACCCTCTCCAGAGCCAACACATCCTTCCTCAGACATGGTGCCCAGAATTGCTCACAATATTCCAAATGCAGCCTGACCAGCCCCTCTGAACCAATCATCATGGAGCTCTGTGCCCAACCTGCCCCTTCCAAAGCTCACAAGGCTCTGATGCTCATCCATCTCCATCCAATCATGCCAGGACTCTGACTCCCAACACCGCAGCAAACATCCCTGGGCTCTGATGCCCAACACGGCAGCAAACATCCCTGGGCTCTGATGCCCAACACCGCAGCAAACATCCCTGGGCTCTGATGCCCAACCTCGACTGAACAATGATAGGTCCGTGAAGCTTTCCCTTAATAATCATCGTGCGTCTCTGAAGCAACTCTAACCAATCATCTAAGTCCGTGAATGCAGCCTGACCAGCCCCTCCTCAGCCAATCACATGGCTCCAATGGCTGCTCCTCCAATCATTTATCCCGGTGCTCCAGCCCCCACCTCTCAGCCATTCTCCGTCTTACTCAGAGCTGAGGCGCAGGGACTGAAAGCATCATTGATGACGTTGTGGAGTGCATCAACCCACCCCTTCACTGCTCAGTCTGAGCTCTGATTGAGTACAGGCAGTGTGTGGAGGGAATCGTGCTTGGCAGGGCAGCAGGATTGAAGGCTGGTGATGGGAGCTGAGCTGAGCTGAGCTGGCAGCCCTCTCAGGAAGCCTTGTTCACATAAGCCAACTGTCAAGCTGCTGATTAATGGAGTATTTTATAATTTCAGGACACAGGAAATGCCGGGCCACTAATTGGGACATTAATCATGCTTGTGATGTTCTATCACCATCTTGCGTTCTTACTCTGATTATTACCCAGTCCTGGTGCATCAGTGATATACTCAGATTCAGAATGCCCGTGATGAGATTCTCAACTAAATTCTTTTTGATGACTCTCAGGTCTGCTTCAATGAGCCGGTTCAATGAATGACAGGGATGTTTGGGGCAGGATGATTTTATCTGCGATGCAACTTAATGTAATGAGAACAGAGACGATTTGGAAGTTTTGCTTGATTTCAAAGATAGTTAGTGCTTTCGTAGTCAATGAACAGAATCTGGCGATCTATGGCTCTTGAAAACAAAAACTGCAGCTGTTGAAACAAAGACTAGAAACATTCAGAAGGTCAGGCAGCATCTGTGGAAGGAGAAACAGAGTTAATTTTTTTTAGCTTGGAGATAGAGCGTGGAAACAGGCCCTTCGGCCCACCGAGTCCGTGCCGACCAGTGCTCCCCATACATTAACACTATCCTACACACTAGGGATAATTTACAATCTTACCCAAAGCCAATTAACCTACAAACTGTATGCCTTTGGAGTGAGATATAAAAGTGGAACATTTGGAGAAAACCCATATGGTCACGGGGAGAATGTACAGACAGCACCCATAGTTAGGATTGAACCCGGGTCTGTGGAGCGGTAAGACAGCAACTTTACCGCTGAACCAATGTGCTACCCTTGTTTTAGGTCTGAGACACTTTAATGTCTCTTTCAAACATAGAGAATCCAAACAGCATCCAAAAAAGCAAGAAAATGCTGATGCTTCTAAATTAACAAGGATTTTTTACCATTTGACTGGACTTCCAAAACGTAAAGCAGCAATCCCATGCCAATCCCAACAACAACATGCATTAAACAGCATCATAAAGAAGGAAAACATCCCTGGAGCATGGATCAGCTGGCAGAGTGATCATATTACTGGACTATCAACCCAGAGGTTGATACAATTCAGACCCTACTGAAGTATCTGGGGATTGAAGTTCAGTTTCTTCACCAAATCAGGAACAAAAGGCTTGTATCTCTGACTGTGGAACAAACTGGCTTCTTTATGTGTTCTGAAATGGCCCGTATATCCCCTGGTTGGGCCAAACAGTTGCAATGAATGATTGGTCATGAATGATTGAATAAAGAAACAGACAGACATATAATGGAATTTAAGAAGGAACTGCAGATGCTGGAAAATCCTCAGGACCTACTCTGGTTGTCTCTAACATCTGGTCAACACCAAGTTAGGAGAGGTGTCTTATATTGTCTACTCACACAACGGTATGGCACAGTCATTGTGGCAGAATCACAGCCTTCAGCCAACATCAGGTGAGAAGGAAACTTGCAGATTTCTGCCTTCAGACGTTCCTCAGAGGTGAATCGGCTTCACTTTCAGGTCGAGAAGCCGGAGGACACACTGATTGCTGGCATTCTGGCCAAGATCTGAAGGGATGTGCCCCCCTGACAATCACTGTGGAAAGTGGTGAGGGGGGGGGGGGCAAATGATGTGGGGAAAAAACATAAATCAAGTCACTCATTGCAGATACATTTAACCAAGGCAGTGTTGGTTAGGAGAAAGTCCTAGACTCAAACCCGAGGACACTCATCACAACTTTGTGCAGTACCTTTGCTGTACTACATGGGACAGTTGCAAAGCAGAGCTGGGCATCCATGAGTGCTGTGAACCGTCATGAGGAGAGATTATTCCAGCACAACTGTAAGCTCAGGGCCTGACATTTCATTCCTCTCATCCACTCCACTCTGGTTTTGTGAGGAGCATTGGTGGTTGTTTAAATAGCTAACAGAAGGGGCTTGCATGAATACCCCAGTCTCAACAACAATAGAGCCCAACACATACATAAAATACAAGACTGAAGCCTCTTCAACATCTTTGTCATATTACCGAATCAATGATCGACCTCTGGCTCCTACTGAGCACGCTCCAGAATTGGCCACACATCAGGCCAAGATCTTCCAATGCAGTTGTAATACTGGGCATCTATCCAACAATGTGAAAGATCACTCAGGTAAATCCTGTTCACAAAATGCTGAATAAGCTAATCTGGCCAATTATTAATGGACTCAGCAGTCTATATTCAAAGGTACACAAAATGCTGGAGAAACTCAGCGGGTGCAGCAGCATCTATGGAGCGAAGGAAATAGGTAACGTTTCGGGCCGAAACCCTTCTTCAGACTGATAGGGGGTGGGGAGAAGAAAGGAAAAAAGGAAAAAGGCGGAGGAGGAGCCCGAGGGCTGGGGGAGGGGAGGAGACAACCAGATGGCTGATGAAGGGGAGGGGACAGCAAGGGCTAGCAGAATTGGGAGAATTCAATGTTCAAACCCCCAGGATGTAGACTGCCCAAGCGGAATATGAGGTGCATTTCCTCCAATTTACGGTGTTGCTCGCTGTGGCCATGGAGGAGACCCAGGACAGAGAGGTCAGATACGGAATGGGAGGGGGAGTTGAAGTGCTGAGCCACCGGGAGTTCAGGTTGGTTTTTGCGGACCGACCGGAGGTGTTCGGCGAAACGATCGCCAAGCCTCCGCTTGGTCTCACCGATGTAGATCAGCTGGCATCTAGAGCAGCGAATGCAATAGATGAGGTTGGAGGAGATGCAGGTGAACCTCTGTCGCACCTGGAATGACTGCTTGGGTCCTTGGATGGAGTGGAGGGGGGAGGTGAAGGGAAGGGAAAGGGGAAGGGAAAGTACCAGGGGGGGGTTGGTATGGGAGGGAAGGGAAGAATTGACAAGGGAGTTACGGAGGGAGCGGTCTTTGCGGAAGGCAGACATGGGGGGAGATGGGAAGATGTGGCGCGTGGTGGGGTCACGTTGGAGGTGGCGAAACTGATGGAGGATCACTTGTTGTATGTGACGGCTGGTGGGGTGAAAGGTGAGGACTAGGGGGACTCTGCCCTTGTTGTGAGTGGGGGGATGGGGAGAGAGAGCAGTGTTGCGGGGTATGGCAGAGACCCTGGTGCGAGCCTCATCTATGGTGGAGGAGGGGAACCCCCGTTCCCTGAAGAATGAGGACATTTCAGATGCCCTGGTGTGGAATGCCTCATCCTGGGAGCAGATGCGGCGTAGACGGAGGAATTGGGTGGGGGATGGAGTCCTTACAGGAAGCAGGGTGGGAAGAAGTGTAGTCCAGATAGCCATGGGAGTCGGTAGGTTTGTAGTGGATGTCGGTAAGGAGTCTATCACCTGCGATGGAGATAGTGAGGTCAAGGAATGGTAGGGAAGTGTCGGAAATGGTCCAGGTGTATTTGAGTGCCGGATGGAAGTTGGTGGTGAAGCGGATGAAGTCAGTCAGTTGTGTGTGGGTGCAGGATGTGGCACCAAAACAATCATCGATGTAGCGGAGGTAGAGGTCGGGGATGGGGCCCTGGTACGCATTGAACAAGGATTGTTCTATGTACCCGACAAAGAGGCAGGCGTAGCTGGGGCCCATGCGTGTGCCCATAGCTACGCCTTGTATTTGGAGGAAATGGGAGGAGTCAAATGAAAAGTTATTAAGTGTAAGGACCAGCTCCGCTAGGCGGAGGAGGGTGTCAGTGGCCGGGTATAGATTGCTTCTACGGTCGAGGAAAAAACGGAGGGCTTCGAGACCATCCTGGTGGGGGATGGAGGTGTACAATGACTGGACGTCCATGGTGAAGATGAGGGGGTGAGGGCCTGGAGAGTGGAATGCGCGGAGATGACGGAGAGTGCCTGAGGTGTCTTGAACATAGGTAGGGAGGGATTTAACCAAGGGGGATAGGATGGAGTCGAGGTAGGTGGAGATGAGTTCGGTGGGGCACGAACAGGCAGAGACAATGGGTCTACCGAGACAGTCAGGTTTGTGGATTTTTCAAACATCAGCAAGGTGATGGAAGATATCATCGGCAGCACTGTAGAGCCTCACTTGTAATCTGCTCACTAACAATCGTCATGGGCTTTGCCATGACCGATCATTACAGCGTGCAGACTGTAGACAGAGTTGGCTCCCGGACATGAGATGAAAAGGACCAGAATCCAGTCAGCATTTGATTAAGTGTGACACCTACTCCTGGTAAAACAAATTAACCAGAATCAATATGAAAACCTGGACAATTTTCAGGCATGGGCAAGGAACAAATATATCCATACAAGTGCCAAGCAAGAATCAGAGCTTTCATCTGATTGCTCGAGTTTTCTCCCACATCCGAAAGACGTTTGGATTGATGGATGGATGAATTGGACACTGTAAGATGACCCAAGTGTGTGGGGGGAGTTGATGAGAGTGCAGGAAGCTGCTGTAGAAAATTCTGAAAATTATAAGAAAGATGATTAGTTTACAATATGTTTAATCCAAGAGCTTACAGTACATGCTGAGGAGGCATGATGGGAAAAGAGGCCAACAGAGTGAAGGATGCTAAGAAAGGTAATAACCAGATTTATTTAAATAAATAAATTGTATTTAGATTCCACAGCATAGTGGGAGATGTTAAAATAAACATTAGGGGTTGTAAACTAAGCCGAGGGCAATAAAACTGATAAGGAAATCGTGTATTTTATTGTACCCATTTGTTAGACATATGGGAGAGTGGTTTTCTAAATAACAGGGAATAGAAAGTTAAAGATAACTTTGGGGAACACAAAGATGAAAGGCTATAGAGACATTGAACGGTGATGAATTATTTCGAATATATAACATCCGCACGTAACAATTGAGTTGTGAGAATAGAAAAATGCAGTGGATGCTGTGAATCTTTGAAACACTTTGGGTTCTCTCCGAGTGTTTATCAGTGCGTACTGTTAAGGCCTTGAATAAACCAATTTGCTTGAGAAACTCACCACTACGAGATATTCTTTGTGCCTGTTCCTAACTGAGCCATAATTAAGAGAGCAACTCGGCCTGACATCAAAGCCAGATTCAGGGTACAGGTTAAACACAAAATTCCATCCAACAGGCGTATAAAATGGCTGAGGTTGAATTAGTGTAAACGGATGATTGATGGTTGGCGTGGACACAATGGGCTGAAGGGCTGGTATCTGTGCTGTATCTCTCTATGACACTTACATGAGTAATGATTTACTTCTTTGATTGATCGAATTGATTGAAAGATACAGCATGGAAACAGGCCCTTTGGCCCATTGGGTCCACACCTACAGTATTCAGACTAGTTCTATATTATCTCACTTTCAAATTGGGGGCAATTTACGGAGGCTAATTAACCACAAACCCGCACATCTTTGGTATGTGGACACCCGGAGGAAAGCTATGTGTTCACAGGCAGAAGTTGCAAACTCTATACAGATAGCACCCAAGGTCAGGATTGAACCTGGGTGTCTGGCATTGTGAGGCTGCAGCTCTACCAGCTACACCACTGTGCCGCCCAAAAAAATCAAATTTCAATTCAATTCGTTTTCACTTCAATCATTCGGAGCATTGAATGCAAGAATCAGGAAGTCATGATTTATAGGACGCATATTAACGTCACATTCAAGTATTGCGTGTAGTTCTGGTCGTCCCATACCAAGAAGTATATGGCGGCTTTGGTAGAGGGTGCAAAAGAGGTTTGCCAGAATGCTGTCTGGATTAGAGAGTATTACCATTAAGGAGCAGTTAGATAAAGTTGGATTGATTTCTCTGGAGGCTCAGAAGCTGGGGGGACACCTGAAAGAAGTAGGTACAATTATGAGAGTCTTGGATAGGGTAGACAGTCAGAAACCTTTCTATTAAAAACTAAGGGCATTAGCTTTAAGCTGAAAGGGGGAAAGTTTAAAGGAAATGTGCAGGCCAAGTCTTTTACACAGAGTGGTAGATGCTTGAAATGCACTGCCAGGGGAGGAGTCAGATTCAACAGTAGCATTTAGTTTTAGATTGGTGCACAGATATGCAGGAAACGGAGAGATATGGATCACGTGCATTCAGAGGAGATTAGTTTTACTTGGCATCATATTCAGCACAGATATTGTGGGCCAAAGGGCCTGGTCCTGTGCTGTGCTGTTCTATGCCATATGCTCTAAGTTCAGTTTCGGTCCGGACTGCTAGCGCTGGATAGCAGATCATTGGTTCAAACCCGACTACACTCTGCTCGGATAATGAAATGAAAAAAGATTGGATTTTTTTATAGAGCTTTTCATGACCTCAGCATGCCAAATAGCACTTCACTGTCAATGAAATAGAAATATTGTAGCCACTATGGAGTTATGGCTGTCCATTTGCACACAGTAAATTCCCACAGACAGTCTGGGGTGCAGGGCTTAAGAACTCTTCACGGGACAAAACTTCTCCCCACTGTTACAGGACTGACAAATAAAGATTTCAGAAAGATTTTAGGCAGGGTTTTGTGGGACTGGTGTGAAATCTAATGGACTGAATTTTTATTCCATCTCTTGCTACTAAGAGTTAAACCTGAGGTGAATCTGAATGCTCCCTCGAGACAAAGTTCAGCCAATCTGATGTTATCCAACACAAGCTGCTCTCATTAGCAGCAAGTAGATGGATTCATTTTTTTTTTGTGGTAGACAGATTAATTGCCTTGCTGTTCGGGAGAGAAGCTGGCTTTTTTCTCCTTGAAGTTCAGAGGTGGATAACAGAAACATTGTTCATTAGTATTCCGAGTGTGGAGACTGATGTTTTGCTGCCCCAAATCCTCCAGCAGGATCAAGGCCGGATCGTATGCTATAACACTTTGAAAATGACTGCGTGCTTATACTCACCTTTAATCCTTTCTGAATAATCTTGAAATGCCATTGAATTTTTCATGGGAGTGTGCACTGCATCTCCTTGTCTTTCACCCCCTCAGACGTGGCTCAGATAGGAAGTCATGCCTTCAGGGGCTCTTTCCTCATTGCCTTTTGCCTTTACTTTTGATTATTCCATTTATCTGTGTGTATTGCATTAACAGGCCTCTTAAGCTGCAGCAGGTAAGAATTTCATTGTGCTTGTTGTCGATACATAACACAATGAAACTCTCTTGACTCTTCTCTCCATCTCATCTGATCTCCAGAGTTTCTTTTTAGTTGGCCCCAGATTATGTTTTTTCCCTGTACTTCAGCCCAGTGAACCCATGGGAGTCACTGTGACTTAATTAACACAACTGGGCTCCGCACATCACGATGGTGGACACATTATCAAGCAGTACGTCACATACTTCAAGGAGTCGTGGGATTACTTGAATGCAACTATATAAACGCAAAAGATAGACACAAAAAGGTGGAGTAACTCAGCTTGACAGGCAGTGTCTCTGGAGAGAAGGAATGGGTGCCATTTTGGGTCGAGACTCTTCTTCTTAAATGCACATCTTTGCCTAATCTTGCAAGCCCACCTGGGAGAAGGTCATGAGTTGAGTTATTAGACATCACTAGCTGCATCTCCGTCAATACATTGGCCAGGTGAACTCTGGAGGAGGAGTCAATTATTGTGCTTCTGCAGTTATTCCTGGACAACACATCTGGATGGTACAGCTGGAATTAGTGTACCTGCCTCCTGTCAAAACAATTTGCAGCAGTTTTGTGGGTGACGCCCACATACCACTGCACTGCATGGCAGAGACTTATCCTCAGGTCCAAGGAGCTCTTTGTGGACAAGTGGGTGTGGCTTTGTGGATTCAGACCAGGTCAAATGAGGGCAGCAGGAAGTCTAAATGGTGAGTGTGATGGCACACTTCACACAACAATCTGAATGTGTGTTTTATTTTGATTCCCCACCCAATGAACTGGATGACGACTGTCCCAGACCCCTACCCCACCACACTTGGCTGCAAGGAAGACCAGTCAATCCCCTTTCCTCTTATGGATTAGTCATAGAATAATAGAGATACAACATGGAAACAGGCCCTCCGGCCAACTAAATCCACAACTGCCAAGCACTAATCTTACATGAATGCTATACTAATCCCCCTGGATTCTACCACATTATACCAACCAAGTCATGTCACGTTTAGTGTCATGTGCACAAGTACAGTGAGGTGCAGGTACAATGAGAATCCAGAGGTTCCAATTGAACCCAGGTCTCTGGCACTGTGAGACAGCAGTTCCTCTAGCTGTTCCTCTCTGTCTGTCCGTTAAGGTTTAGCCTTTGAAAGCCAACATTTATTTTAGTGTCGTAGAATCTCAGTGCATCTCCGAACAAAGATTTGAAAATTTCTTTTTTAAGGGCCTTTTTCTACTATTTCTACTTTCTACTTTTTCTTTTCTTATATACACACTTCACATTTTTCTATTTTCTACTATCATTTTTTCTCTTTTTCTTCTCTCTATTTTTTTTTTTTTTTTTACTTCCTTTTCAAAAACATAAAACTAGAGGTTGTACATAGAATGTATTACGTTATGACATAGTTGGCACCTAAAATTAGGTACCACTGTATTGTTTTGTATTGTATTAACTTCTAATAAAATAAACAAAAACAAAAAAAAGAATCTCAGTGCGGAAGAATCTGTTTCAGTCCACTGTTCTCGACCTCCAGTCAATCCTACAATCATACATCCCATACTGGTGACTAGTGATGTCCTTCACAAGTACCCATCTAATTCACTTTGCAACGTTTTCTTTATATCAATTTGCAGCACCTTGTTAGATCCTGTCACCTTCGAGAACTCAGTGTAAAAAAAAATTGTCTCCAGCCTTTCCTTGATCTTTTGCCTCAATTTTGAATCCATAAAAACTGATCGTCCAACCCGCAACAGAGAGCATTTTTTCTCTACTTACTCTATCCAAACCGCTCATAACTTTGTGAACATTTTGACCTCTCTACTCCCAGGAGAATATTCTTAACGCTCACTGATAAGGGCAGCACAGTGGGGCAGCTGGTTGATTCGCTGCCTTGCAGCACTGGAGACACAGGTTCAATCTTGACTGCAGATGCTGTCTGCGGGGCGTTTGCACGTTCTCCCTATGAATGCATGGGTTTTCTCCCCGTGCTCAAGTTTTCTCTCACATCCCAAAGATGTGTGGGTTGGGAGATTGATTGACCACTGTAAATTGTCCCTGTGTGTAAGGATGGCAAAATCTGGAAAATGTTGATAGAAATGCAGGAAGATTAAAATAAGATTGGTGCAGGATAAGGATACGGATGTTTGACGGTTGGCACTTATTCAATGGGACAAAGAACCTATTTCCATGCTATGTCTCACTGATAATTTTCATCCCTGGTACAAATATCTTGGCAAGCCTCCACTATCTCACTTCCAAGACTCAATTTACTTGCTCTCAGCAAGTTCAAGGGTATTGGCCAGTTCACATGCACTACCTGTCTCAAGAACCAACCACATGCAGTTGAACTGCAACAACAGGTAGGCTCAATCTGGGCTTCTGTTCTTCAAGGACCTCAGAGAAACCGTCTGGGTTTTGGTACCCATGGTTATGCTCAGCAACACCAGTTCAACAAATCATCCATCTCCTTCAATAAATCTAATTTCTCCAGTCCATGCTGTGTGACCCACCTTCAATCCATCAACAGTACCTCTGTCCTAGTTCTCTTCCATCAGTGAGAAATATGGATTACAGTGGCAATTGGCGAGAGATGGCAGTGAAGGGTCGTGGCGGTAAGCATCTCCTCATTTCCACTTTCCCCTGGGCCCTCAGTGTAACTTAGAGCTGAGAGTGGAAGGGCCAACAAAGAAAGTGTGTGAAATTAAAACGTAAGTATAGAGGGAGAAATGGGAAATAAATTACATGTGTTAAAAAACAAAACACGTAAATAGATTCTGAGTATCCATCCGATTTGCATTTAAATGGATTTGACTGCTTTCCTTTGATTGAGAATGTAAGTCTGTAAATTGCTACTCATCTATCATAGGCAAACTAACTGACACCACTGACATCTATCATAGCCACACATACTGACACCAATGAACAGTAAAGAGAGAAATGTGTCTTTCACAAGTAAAAATCTGACAATTTTGCACTACATCTCCCAGAAAGAAAGTATCTGTTCTTGGCAGTCCCTTAACCAAGTGCCAACTCACAAAGGTGGGTTTGGATGAGGTTGGCCCAGATCCTGACCTGAACCTTTTGGGATATCAATCCTGTAGTTGTTTTGATCCAGTTTCCAATACTTGCCAACAATTCAGACAATAGAGAGCACGGATGTCACTGCTCCACAGATCCAAGGACCCAGGTTCGATCTTAACCTCAGGTACTTTCTGTATGGAGTTTGCAAGCTCTCCATGTAGCCACGAGTTTATGGGCATGAGAAAGGGACTAGTTACAGGTTACAAATAACTGGAGAAATGGAACTGACGGGAATGCTCAGATACCCAGTATAGACTCAATAGGCCAAATGGCCTTCTTCTATGTCATGAAAATATGAGTAAAGATAATGTAGTAATCCTGGAATGTGTGCAGAGTTTAATCATCAGGATATTGCCTGGGGTGGAATGTTTCAGGTACGAGGAGAGACTGGAGAAGCTAGGTCTGTTTCCAGATACAGTGCGGAAACAGGCCCTTTGGCCCACCAACAGTCCACGCCGATCAGCGATCCCCATACACTAAAACTATCCTACGTCATTTTCATTCACAATTTACAATTTTTACCAAACCCAATGAGCCTGTATGTCTTTGGAGTGTGGGAGGAAACCGGAGCACCCAGGGAAAACCCAAGAGGTCATGGGGAGAACGTACAAACTCCGTACAGACAGCATCCGTAGTCAGGATCGAACCCGGGTCTCTGGCGCTGTACGGCAGTGACTCTACCACTGTGCCACTGTGCCACAACTAATAGGTAACCACCATAATAATGCAAGCCAAAATACATAATGCAACCTTTTACAGTGTATAGTGGATTAGTGCTGAGGTAGGATTGTGGTCAGTGTGGTGCAGTCTGGTTCAAGAGCTATTGGTTGATGGGAAGAAGCTGTTCTTGACTCCTGTAACATCTTCCCGATATTGGCAGTGAAATGTGAGCATGGCCAGGGAGATGTACGTCTTCGATGATTTTAGCTGCATTCTTGTAGCACCACGTCCTGTAGAGCCCTTTGATGGCGGGGAAGTTATTACCCATGGTGGACCGGGCAATGTCCGCTGTTTTCTGCAACCTCCTATATTATTGGGCATTCGAATTACTGAACCAGGCAGTGAAGCAACCAGTCGGTATGTTCTCCAAAAGTTTGATAGAGTATTGGTTAAGTGCGAATGCGCTCAAATATCTCAGGAAGTAGAGGCATTGGTGTGTATTCTTTGAAATTGCATCAGTGTGCTGGGCACAGGACAGATCATAAGAGATGTGCACTTTTCCTTCCTAAAGTTAACAACAGTTTCTTGGTCTTGCTAATGTTGAGAGCAAGGTTGTGGTTCTGGCACCACTCAACCAGATTATCGATCTCCTTCCTCCACTCTGACTCATTGTTTGTGTTTGAGCCGCTGTTAAGCATCTCAAATCACTGTGGAAGGCAGAGTGATAGAACAACCACAAGATTACATCAGCCAATAATGGCTCCCTCTGTGACAGCCATCCATTCCATTAACCTGGGACTGTCGCACTTGCCATCAAGCTCACGTGGAAATACTTCCATTAAGCCTCTTTGAATATTTCAATTAACTGTGTTGTTTAGAGATTTAGCAGGGCGGCATGGTGGCACAGCGGTAGAGTTGATGCCTTACACTGCCAGAGACCCTGATTAAAGGTGCTGTCTGTACAGAGTTTAGATGTTCTTCCCGTGACCACGCAAGTTTTCCCTGGGAGCTCCAGTTTCATCCCACACTCCAAAGTCGTACAGGTTTGTAGGTTAACTGGCTTTAGTAAAGATTATAAATTGTCCCGAGTGTGTTGGATAGTGCATGTGTACGGGTTGATCACTAGTCGGCATGGGCTCGGTGGGCCGAAGGGCCTGTTTCCACTCTGTATCTCTAAGCTAAACTCTAAACTGGCTCAATGGATGCATGGTCAAAATCACAAGCGGAATAGCAGACAATAGGACATGTAATTGTCCTCAATTCCCTGTAAGTTTAAGTATAATGGACGTGGGGACTATTTCACCTCAATGACGGAGTGGGAATATTTATTTCTAGAGTCCAGCTCCTAGGAGACTCTGAATTGCTTACCTCCTACAGAAGTTCTGAGCTCCAAGACAAGCAAGGATATGAGAGCAGAACTACCATGGCTGCACTTGCAGGTAATCTCTTTGCATGTGCAGGGAATGCCAACAATGATTCATGATTCTCTGGTGTTTCCTAAAGGTAAAAGTCCAAATGATATAAGGTTATCGGCAGGGAAGTGACTATGGTCAGTTGGCAGCCGTTGATTCCAGGAATGTTGATGTCTATAAACATTTTGTTCCAATAATAAGGTTGTCAGTAAATGCAATGTGAAAGGTCAAGCTTCAGTTAACTCTTCATTCTGCAGTACAATGACCGAGGTGGCATTGATAATGACTTGTTGAGCTAGCAATACGCCAGCTATGAGTAACAAAGAACATCAAACATGGATCAGTATAGCACAGGGACAGGTCATTTAGCAGTATTCTTCTGCACTCTCTCCAAAGCTTCCACATCCTTCCTGTTATAGGGTGACCAGAATATCCACACAATATCCCAAATGCAGCCTAACCAAACTTTTATAAAGCTGCAACATTAGTTCCTAACTCTTTTACTCAATGCCCGCAAAGGTAAGCATACCATATGTCTCCTTTACCACTCGATCTAGTTGTGTTTAAGGGAGCTGTGGACTTGGACCCTCAATCCCTCAATAATCCTATGGATTCTGCCATTTACTGTAATACTTTCCCCTTATATTCGATTCCCATATTGCAACACCTTACACTTGCTCTGATTAAACTCCATCCATAATATCTACACATTACAAGAGTAGCAGGGTCAGGTGCTGTGTGTATAAAACCTAAGAATGTAGTTAACCTTCCATATAGTCACCCAGTGGAAGACAATTGGGCCTCCCTCATTGATGGGCACTGTGGGGACTCTGACCACAGTGCTACATTCAAAGCTGAGACATTGCTTTATACTTTCCTCTGAAAAAAGCAAACCACTGCAATTTGATGATTTCTTATCTCTCCATGTTGCCAAGGTTGAACACGCTGCCATGGATCACAATAAGGAAACACAGTAAAATGCATCCGTTTCTTTTGAACACGGGGTCTATTGTTCTGCACAATGTCTTTGTTTTACACAGAACTTCAAAGATTAACAAAAGTACTTTATTCAACAAAAATAATAATCATTACACATCATTACACATTATATGAAAAGGCCTTTCATATAAGTCAATTTTAACAACATTTACAATTCTTTGTTGAAATGAAAAATTAATTCATAATCTATTTTATAATGTTGCGCTTGCTTTCGATGGAGCTCAGTTTGGGATTAATATAATTCTCAAGCTGTGCTTGCAGCCAGATGTTTAAAGTATTCTCCCTTTCATATCATAATTCTATATTTCCTTAAGACATGGAAGGAGACCATTTGGCCCATCAAGTCTATTCCAGCTTAAAGTGCAACCCCATTGTCCCACTTATTTCTCTTGTAAAATATTCTCTCCCAGCAATTCCTTCACTTTCACAGTCGGGGCACCACAGCGTCCAACTAACCAACCCACTCCTCTTTGGGATGTGGGACAAAACTGGAACACCCAAAGGAAACCCACGCAGTCACAGGGAGAATGTGTAAACTCCACACGGATCAGGAAGAAACCTGACTCCCGAGAGCCATGGGGAAATTGCTCTATGAGCTGCATCACTGGGACACTAGCAGCCACAAGTTGATCCTCTTCCAGAGACATCAATGACCCAATCCTTTCCTCACACTAAAACTGCAGCAGTACACCTTCACAGCCTGTCCAGGATGAATGTTGGCCTGTGAGGCAGAGGCTCCACAAGCTGTGTCATTGTGTCGTTCTTTGCCGGGGGCTGAAGATGCCTGACACCCACAGAGGGCTTGGCTTTCAATTGCAACACAGCCACAGGAGTGCCAGCCTTGGACTGAATGAGCAGCGCCCATCTTACACAGGGTGGTAGTTAAGTGCGGCGGAAGCCTTCCCGAGGTGCCATGGTTGCAGCGCCCGCCCAGAAGACCCGAAGGCTCATCAGCGGGACCCGGTCTGAAGGCTCGTCGGACTGCTGGACCACCCGATGGTTCATCAGACCACGGGACCCTGCCCGAAGGCTGATCCAGATCAGTTGGGAAAGTGGGTCATAGAATGACAAATGAGATGTTGTATTTTGGTATGTCAAACCAGGACAGGCCACACACAGTAAATGGTAGAGCCCTAAAAAGTGTTTTAGGATAGCGAGATCTAGGAATGCAGGTTCATGATTCCCTGAAAGTGGCCAGTCAGTTGGACAGGGTGGCGAAGAAGGTGTTTGGCATGCTTGCCAAATGGCAATGGTATTGAGTACAAAAATGTGGACATCATGATGCAGCTGTAGATGACCACACTTTGAGTACTGTATGCAGTTCTGGTCTCCCAGCAATAGGAAGGATGTCATTAAGTTGGATAGAATGTGGAAGAGATTCACCAGGACACTACCAGAACGAGTGCTTGAGTTATAGGTACAAGCTGGATACGCTGAAAATTTTAGCTTTAGAGGGTGATCTTACTGAAACGTACAAAATCATTAGGGTTATGGATAAAGCAAACGCTCAGTCTTTTTTCCTCAATCATATTAGCGGTTTCTAAAATTAGAGGGCATAGGCTTAAGGTCAGAGGGGAGAGATTTTACCATGGGAGGGCAGGGCAAATTTTTCACTCAGAGATGGTCTATACCTGGAACGAGCTGCTGGAGGAAATTGTTAAAGAGGAAGCAATTTTGGCTACCAAAAGAATATGGCTGGGAAGGATTTAGAATGCTAAAAGCCAAATGCAGGCAAATGGAACCAGCCCAGAATACCAACATGGCCGGCATGGACCAGTTGGGCCAAAGGGTCACTTTCCATGCTATAAAGCTCAATGGCTGTAAGACTCCATGACTGAATGTCAGTGAGTAGGGGCGAGAGGGAGATCAAGAGAGAGGGTCACTGTATGTCTGAAATGAGGGGAGGGAGAGAGGGAGAGAGGGAGAGAGGGTGGCAGTCACTCTGTGTGTGTGATATGGTTAAAACGTACGAGTGTACATGGGACATGATGGTCGGTGTAGGCAAGTTGGGCCGAAAGGGCTGTTTCCATTCTGGTGGCAGAGCTGGTTGAGCTGCTGCCTCACAGAGCCAGAGACCGGGCTTCGATCCTGACCTTGGGAGCTGTGCGCATGGATATGTGACCGTGTGTTTCCTCCGGATGCTCCAGTTTCCTCCCACATCCCAAAGATGTGCGGGCTTGTAGGTTAATTAGCCACTGTAAAACTGCCACTGGTGTGTAGTGAGTGAACGAGAAAATGAGATAACATAGAACTATTAATGTGAATGGGTGATTAATAGTCAGTGTGGACGCGGCGGGCCGTAAGGCCTGTTTCCACGCTGTATCTCAAAACTAAACTGGATTTAAAAAAATAAGAAATATAGACATCTCTTCCTATTGCTACCCGTGAGCCTCGGTTGAGTCCCATCATCTAGGTGTCTGATCCCTGGGCTCAGTCAGGCTACTGGTGGTACGGGGACCTGCCTCTCAGTGGATTGGTGCCTCCAGTGTGTATGCATCGTCTGGCATTGGCACTGATTGATGGCTGCACTAACGCGCACAATCTATCTAGCTCTTCAAGCAGAACTGATAGAGTTTTAGCTTAGAAAACACACAAACTGCTTCCAACAAACAACTGGTAGGAAAACAATAATGGAATCTGAACACTACTCACGGTACAATTTATGTCCTCTAGATCGCCAACCTCTTCTCCCAAATGGAGTCATGGACCCTCTGTACAACACTGCAGCCCTCTCTCAGCACTGGGCCAGCAAGATTTTTGTGTTCAGGTCTCTGAAGTGTGACTTAAACCCAGAGTTTACTGGTTCAGGAAACTGCCATCCACTGAACCCTGTGTGGCTCTGGGCTAGTGGGATTAGTTACATGTAATTCAGACAAACAGTTGTCCCAGGTAGATGAATGAAAATATCTTCTGCAAAGTTTTGTTATTCATCAATGAACAGAACTGAAAGAATTTTAAATTGGGGTGGCACAAAGGTCAATGCGCCATATTGTTTGGAGACATTAGATTCATTTTCCAATCATCTTCGCATGACGCTTCACAACTTCAGACAGGGTCTTAGCATAGAAAGAAGACAGAAAATGTTGGAGATGCCCACAGGTCAAGCAGCGTCCGTGGAGGGAGAAGCAGAACTAACATTTTGGGCCAAGAATCCTTCATCAGAACTGGAAAAGGGGAAAAATTAAGTGTGCGTTACGTAGTAGAGAGGGGGAAGGGGCAGGCGAAACTGCAGGAATGTTTGAGCTCAGTTGTATTCAAGGTTGCCCAGGTGACACAAATGGTGTTGGTGCCGTCCGAGAGAGGGTAGAGCAGAATCTGCCTGGGGAAAGTGGCTGAGGCCAGTGGGACAGAGAAAATAATGTTGGAACTGCGGACAGGTAGATGGATGGGAATGGTTTGGAGGGGTGCAGACCAAACGCAACCAAATGCAAACATCTTGATCTGCATAAACAAATTGACCGAAGGGCTTGTAAGGAGTAGGCCATTTAGGACTGAGATGAGGAATTTTGTTTTCACCCAGAGTTGTGAATCTGTGGAATTCTCTGCCACAGAAGTCAGTGGAGGCCAATTCACTGGATGATTTGAAGAGATAATTAGATTTTGCTCTTAGGGCTAAAGGAATCAAGGGATATGGGGAAAGATATGGTCTACTCCTGCACCTAGTTTTCTATGTTTCCGTGTTGTATGACACTATAATTCTAGGTGAGATGCAGAACAGCTGAGACTAGAAATCTAATAGGCAGGTCGGGTAGCAGTGTGTGACAGTGGCGTGAAACATTCAGTAAAGTGTGCCCACACCAAAGATGCGTGAAACATTTCCTGTAAATGTCTTCTGCTTCTTTGTATGAGGTTGAGACAGCATGGTTCCCTCCCATAAACAGTTTTTCTTTATAAAATGGTGCATTTCAACGCTGATGCATACTATAATTTCAACTAAGTTTAAGTGCTAAATGAACAGGAGCTTGCATCTTTGTCCAATCTACATAATTGCTGTCAGTGGACCAGCCTCCACTGGGCATAGTGGACCATCCCCAGACTCTGTGCATGGGTGGGGAGCTTCTGCTCCTGGCACATTTAGCTTTGTGGGACAGGGCCAAACAAAAAACATGCCTTGTCCACTCGGCTGGGGGTTCTAATATGACCAACAGCCCTAGCCCACAAACTTGACATGTTGCAGGTGAGAAATTGCCCCATGTTATGTGTGGTGGACTGCAGGAATCAAGTAACATGTGCAAGAGCCAGTGGAGAAAGAACAGTTGTACAGTGCAGAAACTGGCCCTTGATACTACTTCATCTATGGCAAATGTGATACCTATCCACACTGATTCCATTTGCCTGCATTAGTCCACATCCCCCCATGCCATCCAAGTACCTGGCCAAACACCTTTTAAATATTGTAATTGAATCTGCCTCCTCCACTTACTCTGGCAGCTTATTCCAGATATTTACCACCCTCTATGAAAACCTTACTCCTCAGATCTCCTTTGAGTTTCTCACCTTTAACCTGTACCCTGTGGATCCAGATTCTTCTGCCATTGGGAGAAGGGTTTTAATTATCAATTCTCCCTGAGCATCTCAAAATTTTAAAACTCTATAAAGTTACCCCTTGGCTTCCTATGTTCCCATGGGAACAAACCCAGCCGATCCAATCTCTCATAACTACGGTCCCTCATTGCAGACAACATTGGGTGATGATGGATCAGCAAGGCTGACACAGATCCCAGCAGAGGTGCATTGCTACAGGTTCTACATCTGAGGCATCAGGAGGAGCAGGTGAACAGGGTCAGGAAGATTAACAACAGCTTTGGGAGAAACTCTGCTTAATGGACAATATATGACGTTGTTGCCATCCTTTGGACCATGCTTGGGTAGAAGACCTTCAGGGCAGACATGAGAACCGGACTAGAGGGAAAAAACAGAGCAGGGTCACCTGGATTCAGTGTGGCCCTCCAACAAATGGCCGTGATAGGAAGTAAAGGATAAATATAACCTCATCGCAGGCCGAGTTATGGAGGGCACCATACTATGACCACTGTATGGTCAAGGGAGACTGGAGTAACATACAAATAATGACAGAGTACAGAAAGCCTGGGTTACATAAGGCTTCTGTTCCTGAGAATTGACTGTAAGCAAATTTCTCTATGTTGGAAACAACCCTTTTCTATAGTAACACAGATCATTGCGCCCGACACACACTTGTAGTAATTTTTTTCATTTCACTGATTAATCACCCTAAACTACCTTTAATTAAACAAATGCAACATGTACTGTATCCAATCATTAATGAATACCATGAAATATTTCATTACCACCATTATTACCTTGAAGAATGCTTTATATACGAGAGAACTTGCATAAAGTCAGATTTCGAATCAGAAGGGTCTCGACCTGAAATAATTAACCATTCCTTCACTCCAGAGATGCTGCCTATCCCACTGAGTTACTCCAGCTTTTTGTGTGTATCTTCAGATTTCAATAAGTCAGGTCATTCAGAGCCGGCAAGTAATTGTATTGGGAGATTGGTGTAGCAGCATGAATGCATGCAGAGAGATTTGTCAATCCCTGCAAAATGAACAACCTGTTCATTGGCGGGACATGGCATCAATGTGGTGAAGGTCCCAGCTGGCATAGCTGAGAACCAGGCGAACCACACAGTGGACTGCTGGCAAACGGTGACACTCACTGACAGGTGTGAAGCCAGGAGATGCATTGATCGCAACCACCACATTGAGATGGCCTCCATCAGGATAAATCGGAGGAGTTTGCATTTAGATCCTACCTCTAAATTGCCAAGCAATTTAGATGTAGGATCACGTTCTCACTGATGTAGAAATATTCACATCTTTGGGCAGTAAGGCCATCCAGCACATTTTCAGCAAACATTACCAGGATGTTCTGGAGCTTAAATGAAACCCAGAAACCAAGTGTGAGATTTACTGGACCTACACTCATCCAATACTTCTCCATCATTGGGACCAGCTCAAGGAAAGCTCAGTGTAACATTTCCAAATCCTCCTCATTTCAGATGTTAAACACCCAGTCAATCAGTGCCCGTGGAGAGGACACCACAGGCAATGTTTCAGCTCCATGACTTTTGATCGGTCATCCATCTGAAGTGTTGACTTTGCTCCTCTCACAGTTGGAAGAAACTTTGATTGTTTTCTCTGGAGCTTTGGAGGCTCAAGGGTGACCTGATAGAAGTTAACAATATTATGAGAGGCATAGATAGTCAGAATTTCTATACCAGAGTGGAAATATAAAATACTAGGGGCCATAGCTTTAAGGTGAGAAGGGGGAAATTAAGGACATTTATGATGGGGGATTTTAGTACAGAGAGTAGGTGCCTATAAAGATACAAGATACAAGATACATTTATTTGTCACATGTACCAATTGGTACCGTGAAATGTGTGGTCGCCATACAGCCAAACGAATAATAAAGAGCACAGAACACGATAGTTTTTTAACACAGACATCCCCACACAGCGGGATCAAAGTTTCCCACTGTGAGGGAAGGCTCCAAAATTCAGTCGTCCTCCTCTGTTGTCCTCCCGTGGTCGGGGCGGCTCCCGAACACCCCGCTGTCGCCACTACGGGCGGCCCGATGTTCAAGCCCGCTCGCTGGGGTGATGGAAGTCCGACGTCGGGACTGGAGGACATCCTCCGCAGCTTGGACATCCGAAACGGCCACCTCCTACCAGAGTCCGTGGCTCCCGAAGTCCACAGGCCGCGCCGGGCGGAGATTCAACGCTGGTGGCCCTCGGCAAATGGCCCCAGGTCTCCGCAATGTTGAAGACAGCGCCGGCCGCGCTGGAAGCTCTGCAGCTCCGATGCAGCAGGCCCAACACTCCGGAGCCTCCACGGCGATCCCAGGTAAAGAACTGTCAGGGAAGTGGTGGAGCCAAATACAATGGCAACATTTGTGGCACATAGACAGTGAGATGAAGGGAATGAAGGGTTATAGACCATGAGTAGGCAGATGGGATTTGTTTGTATCATTATCATACTTGGCGCAGACATGGGTCAAAGGGCCAATTCTATGTTTTATGTTCTAGATGCTGCAAGATCAGCGTCTAGAGCTCTCTCTGGTGTAATATCAGGTTCCCAGTTCATTTGCTTTTTATTTTGTGCAATTTGCTTCTGAAAATGCTTCCAATATTTTTGGCCAGAGCAACCTCAAACCAATACCAACCTTTCCGATGTACAAACAAAGAACTGCAGATTCTGGTTGATACCAAAGTGGTGGAGTAACTTAGTGGGTCAGGCAGCATCTCCAGAGAAAAAGGATAGACGATGTTTCAGATTGGGACTGATTTGTCCTGGTCTTTTCTTGCCTCTAGCTCTCCCTCCCCTCCCCCCATCCTCTACTTTCAGTTTGAAGAAGCGTCCTGACCCAAAACGTCACCTTTTTCTCCAGAGATGCTACCTGACCCACCGAGTTACTCCAGCACTTGGCGTGTACCAGCCTTTCCAATGTAACTTAGAACATGTGAACAGCAGTACTGGTAGGAGATATTGGTGTAGGATTGTCCATGGGTTTCAGCTGGAAGCTATTTCCATCCTTGGAAGAGCAGTAAGTCCTTGGTGGTGATGCAAAGGTGTGTCACCAAATTATTTCTTCTTATTGATTTGTTTTTTTGGGATCTGCGAGGAACCACTGTCTTAAACCATGAAGCATGTATCTTAAGGCCAGGTATCACCACTCCTCTCCACAGAAGGTCACTGCCAAACCAACTGCTGGGGTCATCTTACAATGTTAAAGGTATGGTGCAGGACACCGCGCATACAGATGCCGGCTGCAAGTATAAATGGGGGTTGTTGGTAATCTGGTATGCCCATCCAGTTTTCACACTGGATATCTCAGGAGGAAGTGGAGTTGGCGGATATGCCAGATGCTGGATATACCAGATGCTGGTTTACACTGAATATAGACACAAAAAGCTGGAGTAACTCAGGCAGCATCTCTGGAGAAAAGAAATAGGTGGACGTTTTGAAGAAGGGTCTTGGCCCGAAACATCACTTATTCCTTTTCTTCAGAGATGCAGCCTGACCCGCAGTCACAGACATTCTATTCACACAGGAGGGGAGAACTGGTGGGGAAGTGAGCAAGGTCTAGGCTAGTGAAAACAAATGGAATTAAAAAATAGAGGAATTTTGAAGTCAGTCCATCTTCAACTTCTCAGCTACATGGATTGCAAATTTGGGAGGTTTGTGAGGCTTGACTCTGCAAGGGATTTCAATTCAGCTGACAGGGATGGCCTGGGATGTTGAACAGTGGGAAGTTACAGAGAACTCGCAACGCCTCATTTCCAATACCACTTATCATCACAAATTCAGAAAATTAGAATTCAAAGCAAAAGTGAGATTTTAAAAAGTGATAATTACATAATAGGGTGATTAGCCAAAACTGAGCGAGGCTTCACAGTGGGAAGCCTTGTCAAATGCCAGGCTTTTCAAGAAAATAATTTGGAGTTCTGGAGGACCCTTGAGCAAAAAACAAACTGCTAGAGGAACTGAGTGGATCAGATATTATCTGTGGAGGGAAACTGACAGACAACAGTTTGGGTGGGGATCCATCTTCAGAATGAACTTCTGACCTGCTAAGTTACTCCAACGCTTTGTTTTTTACTTCAAAGTGGGCAAACTTTGAGGAGATTTTGCAGTGGAGCAGTAAAATAGTCACAGGAGAGAATACAGTTGCTGGAAACGTGAGCAAATAACAATGCTGAGAAGAATCCCAGCCCGATATGCTGTTTGTTCATTTCCTTTTACCGATGCTGCCTGAGTTCCTCCAGCAAATTGATTTTTGCCTCAAGATTCTAGCATCTGCATTCTCTTGTATCTCCGTCCTGGAGGAGCCCGTTCTCTATAAAAATTACTTTAGCTTTCTCTTTGGATGTAGTTAAGGTGAAGTTCTCACGTTACTGATAAATGCCACATTGAGTACTGGGTCGCCTGATTTATTATTTGTTTTGGAAATACTGGAAAACTCAACAGATCAACCAGTTGTTGTGACAGAGAGACAAGATTCACATTTCGGAATGACAGCTTCTCCTTCAGAACATACCCGTCTGAATTGTAGATGCCAAATTCCATCTGAACATACTTCCATTATCATTTTTCTTTCACGGTTAAAATTAAAATACCGTTGGAAATCCCTTTGATAAAATGAGCAAAGAGTCACTGAATCTGACAGCCCAAGGCGCTGGCTGATTCCACTGAAAGCAAAATATCAAAAGAACAGCAGCTTTTGTGATGTGAAGCATTTGTACATGGGAGGGAATGTTAAGACCAAAATGCATGCAAATTAAATTAAGAATCAAGTGTACTTGCATCATTAAAGAAGAGTATTGACATCAAGAAAAGGAACAAAGCATAAAATTGTAGTGCAAATATTGAACATGGATTTATGGTTATCTGTTCATGGTGAGCATTAGGCCTAAACTATAATACATTTAAATCATACTGGAGCCGTAGTGCGATACAGCACATAAACAGGCCCTTCAGCTCACTGAATCCATGCTGACCATCAACCAACCACTAATGTGTAGGAAGATGCTGGTTTAAATCAAAGGTAGACACAACATGCTGGAGTAACTCAGCAGGACAGGCAGCATCACTGGAGAGAAGGAATGGGTGACGTTTTGGGTCAGGTGTCTGAAGAAGGGTCTCGACCCGAAACGTAACCCATTCCTTCTCTCCAGTGATGCTGCCTGTCCCGTTGAGTTACTCCAGCATTTTGTGTCTATAACCAACCACTAATCCTACATTAATCCTATTTTTTATACTCCCCACATTCCCATCAGATCCCCCCCAGATCCTCCCACTAGGATAATTTAAAGCTGCCAATTAACATACCACCAGCTCGTCGTAGGTTATGCAGCATAGAAACAGGCCCTTCAGCCCAGTTCATTCATGCTATCCTGGTTGCCCCTTTAGGCCAGTCCCATTTGCCATCACTTGACTTATATCCCTCTAAACCTTTCCTATCCAAATGTTTAAATATTAATATTGTACCTGCTCAACCACGTCTTTGGGATGTGGGATGTGACTCGTGTGATCACAAGAAGTTTGTGTAAACGAACAATCCCTGAGGTCAGGATTGAACTTGGGTCTCTGGAGCTGTGAGGCAGAGTCTCTACTTGCTGCACCACTGTGTCACCCTCCAAGCCCATACCTAAAACAACCTTGGTGAACATTGGAAACGTCAGGGTTGAACCAAGGGTGCGGTCAAGAGTGTTTTATTGTCAAGTGTTGCAAAACGAAACAATAAAATTCTTACTTGCAGTAGTACAACAGATATGTAAACATAGCAGACACAAAATGCTTGAGTAACTCAGCGGGACATGCAGCATCTCTGGAGAGAAGGAATGTAAACATAGTACTCTGTAAACACCATAATGAATATATATATATATATATATAACAAAACAAACAAAAAATAATAGTGCAAAGGCAAAAACAATGCCCCCCAAGTCTATGTAGTTTGGAGCTTCGTCGGAGGTTGTAGTGTTTAATACCCTGATGGTTGTTGGGAAGATGCTGTTCCTGAACGTTACAGTTTTCAGGCTCCTATACCTTCTTCCCAATGGCAGGAGTGAAATGAAAGCGTGGCCAGGGTGGTCAGGGTCTCTGATGAAGCTCGCTGCATTTTTCTGGCAGTAACCCCTGTAAATCCTTTTGATGGTGGGGAGGTCTGTACCCGTGATGGACTGGCCAATGTTCACCACTTTTTGCAATATTTTTCATTCTTGGGCATTAGAGTTGCTGAACCAGGCCATGATGCAAACAGTCAATATGTTCTCTAATGCACATCTGTACAAGTTCAAGAGACTACTCATTGACATACTGAATCTCCTCAATCTTCTATGGAAGCAGAGGTGTTGATTGGCTTTCTTTATGATTGTATTAATGTGCTGGGTCCAGGACAGACTTTCAGAGGTAGGCACGCAAAGGAATTTGAAGTGTTTGACTTTCTCCACTACCATCCCTGTCGATGAGGAAAGGTTGGTAGATCCTGTCCTTCCTCTTCCAAAGTCAAGAATCAGTTCCTTGGTCTAACTGACGATGAAAGCTGGCTGTTGTTCTGGCACCATTTGATCAGTCAATCGATCTCCCTCCTATACTCTCTCATCGTCATCTGTAGTTCGTCTAACAATGGTGGTGTCATTGGCAAATTTAAAGATGGAGCTGGAACTGTGTGGGCTACACAGTCATAAGTATAGAGCAGGAGGCAGAGCACACAGCCTTGAGAGTCTGAAGAAGGGTCTCGATCCAAAATGTGAGTCTGAAGAAGGGTCTTGATCCAAAACGTCACCCATTCCTTCTCTCCAGAGATGCTGCCTGTCCCGCTGAGTTACTACAGTTTTTTGTGTTTACCTTCAGCCTTGAGGTGTTGCTGTGCTGATTGTTATCAAGGAGGAGGTGTTGTTGCCAATTCATACTGAATCTGTTCTGTTGATGAGCAAATCGAGGATCCAGTTGCAGAGGAATGCGCAGAGACCCAGTTCCGTGAGCTTGGTAATCAGTTTGGAAGGGATGATAGTATTGAACGCTGAGCTGTAGTCTATGAACAACACCTAACGTACATGTTTTTATTGTCCAAGTGGTCCAGTGCAGAGAGGAGAGCCAGTGAGATTGCATTCTCTGTTAACCTGTTGTGACAGTAGACAAATCGTAATGGGTCGAGGTTCTTGTTGAGTTAGGAATTGATGTGTGCTATAACCAACCTATCAAACACTTTATTACCATGTGTATTAATGCCACCGGTTGGTAGTCATTGAGGCACATCACCTTACTCTTTTCAGAGCTTGGGCACCAGTATTGATGCCCCTCTAAAGTAGGTAGGAACCTCAGACCTTAGTAATGAGTTGAAGATGTCCACAAAATTTCCAGCCAGTTGGTCCGTACAAGTTTTGGGAGCACGACCAGGACCGCGTACACATCCGGTCCAGTTGCTTTCCGAGAGTTCTCCCTCCTGAAGGATCTTCTGATGTTGGCTTCAATGACTGAGATTATAAAACCACCAGAAGTTATAGGGGGCCTGGGAAGACCTAGAGAGGAGAAATCAGGAAGGAAAGAACATTGTGTTGCTACAATTTTCAGAGCTTTGGGAAACTCAGATTACCTGAACTAAGCTTTTGGCTTCCATCACAATGAAGATAGCAATTGAGATCCCACAAAGGAATAAGCTCAGATGTACTACAACGAAAGAAAGAAATGAGCAAATGATTGCAGCACAGATTGTGTGGTCAGGCCCATCTTATACCTGAGAGCAGAATTCCCAAACCAATTCTCACAGCGCAACTGAAACTTTGGAAATAGAACTGTGTGAAATGATAATTCACCAGACAGTGAAGGGATTGAATTTTTATTATCTAAGGAACAGATGAAAACTGACAGTGGACAGAAGTGAACAGAGCAGCAGAAGAGGCACAAGAAACATGAAAGGTGTGACATTATAACCTACTATTTAGCGCACCATTTACACAACATGTTGAGCTAAACCAGGACTTCAAGGTTACCATTTTTTCGTGCAGCCGTGTTGCAAATAACCAAGGAGAAACTGAGAGAGGTGCAGTCAGATAAAAACTTACAACCACTGCCTAGGGGTGGGTCAAAACGGCCGCTGTTTGGGGTTGAGAACTGGCAGAGACGCACCCACTGATCAGGAGGGAGTGACTGCAGAGACACACAAACTGATCGGGTGTGACGCCCTACAGTGACATGAGTGATGTCCTACAGTAACATGTTCACTGATCGACAGTGATGATCAGCAGTGACGTGTCCAGTGATTGGATATGATGCCCCACAGTGACTTGTCTACTGATTGGGTGTGATGCCCCACAGTGACGTGTCTACTGATTGGGTGTGATGCCCTACAGTGGCATGTTGTAGGAATTGTGGGAAGAATTGAGCTGGTCTCCCATTTTCTTGTGAACATGGGCAGCACTTCATTCTGTGGGAATTGAACTTTACTCCAGTGAAGTTTCCCTTATGTGCGAGGTTTAACATGTCTGGTAAACCTGTCTTTTTGGTGATAGGGACATGTTTTGAGGGGAACATTACAGAATGCTGGATCACAATAGCTAACCGTGTAAACAAGTGTACGTGACTGACTGTATATTTTTGCTATCAAAAATGATTTTAAAAATGTTGCACGCTTTGAGTCAGTAGATCTGTCTCTTGCATGACTGTTCTCTTTTCCTGACGTTATTGCGAATAAAGAAGAAGTTAACTCACTCACGTCTCGTGTAAATTATTCTGAAAATGCCCACTGATTGAGACCGATGCCCTGCAGTAACATGCCCACCAACCGGGCGTGATACCTGATACACACACACCCACTGACCAGGAGTGAACATGATCAGTTGCACCATCACTGAGAGCGAGTTCCAACAGTGACATGCCCACTGGGTTGAGTGAATCAAGCAACGAAAGGCCCAATAATTCCACCCCCTCTGCCGTCTGCACCCCTTTCCGAAACTCGTCTGGGATTAGTCTCCAGAGTCCGGCCGTGTGGTGTGCTGCTCTGCCCTGTGTGTGGTTGGAGAAAGTCAACACTGACAATGACCACCAGTTCACAGTTTGTACCTTTGGAACCCAGGACAGGGTGAGAGGAGATAGGAGTGGTGCTGCATTGAAAGAACCTAGAGGTTACGTTCTCAAGGCCGGTTAGTCATGTTTAGCCCTGGGTGTTGTGTCTGTCAAGGTGAGGGCTACATTAAAGTTGGCATCTGCTTGGTGGCACTCGCTCTTCTGAGGCAGGTTGGTGCCCCAGGTTCCCTTCCTGTGACCGTCCAAAGATATACGCCACGTGGCGGCAGGCGGCGCCTCAGAGCCGAACAACCGAGCAGGTGAACCGCCGAGAGCAGGGGCCGCCGAGAGCAGAGGGGGACCCGGCGGGAGGCCGCCCTCAAGGAAGGGGGACCTGACAGTGGCAGGCCTGGTTCACCACTGCAAGAAGATAAGACCGTTCGATGAACTTGTGTAAATTTGTCGGCGGCAGAAACGTGACAACTCTTTGTGTACGGACTAGGTGAGGTCTGCTGTATGATTTTACCAAATTGTATGCAAAAACAAAGAATCTCACCATACCTAGGTACATGTGACAATAAAGTATCATTGAAGCATTGGGTTTCATTTTGCCCAGATATTTGCAGTATAACAGAGGGCTTGCTGCTCTGTGGGTGCTGTCAGCTTTCATGTGCAAGGGGTAAAATACAACCGTCTTTGCTTTTTGGCAGACAGAACATCCAAAATATTATGATAATAGACAATAGACAATAGGTGCAGGAGTAGGCCATTCGGCCCTTCGAGCCAGCACCGCCATTCAATGTGATCATGGCTGATCATCCCCAATCAGTACCCCGTTCCTGCCTTCTCCCCATATCCCCTGACTCCGCTATTTTTAAGAGCCCTATCTAGCTCTCTCTTGAAAGCATCCAGAGAACCGGCCTCCACCGCCTTCTGAGGCAGAGAATTCCACAGACAATGATAAAGAATTTATTACACTCTGCTTGTTGTTCTGGCTGATAGTGACCTCCCTGCCCACTGCCCTGAAACAGGTCATCATTGCAATGCAGCTTGTGGAGGTCTGCTGTACATAGGTTAGCTGTTGCCTTTACCACTGTACAATGGCAACTATATAGCACTCTGATACATCCAAGGGCACTGTTTAAATGCAAGTCCTTGCTTTAGACTTCAATGGCCTCCCTGCATTTCCTGACCCTGCATTCTGATTCTGCTTGGGATTTTAGCTGTCTTTCCTTGAGTTTTTGAATCACAATGTTGGGGCTCCATGTTGCCTTGTACTGTAACACGTGCTGGCAGTCTCCTGCAGACTTGTCCGGATGTCACTGCAATTCACTGAACCTTAATGACAGGAGCCTGCTGAACCTTATTCAGCATGGATTAACAATCCACCAACATTCTCTACTCTGTGTGTTTCAGCTATCTGGTTCAATTTGGCTACAAAACCCCTGGGCACAAAAGCAGAAAAGAAATAATTCAGTCGGCACCTTCTGCAAAGTGTCATCAATGGCCTGTGGAAACAGACTAATTCATCGAGATTAAGCTTAACTACACAAATCATATTCCCAGTAGCTTCGTGAAGTGACAGAATTATTTATACTTCCTTGATTGCAATTATAAGGTACAATTATTCAGAGCTAATCTCAAAAGCAAAACATCGTAGATTCTGCAATTCAACAATGCTGGAAATATTCAGAGGGTCAGGCAGCATCAGAGGAGAGAGAAGCAGTTAGTGTCACAGGTCAATGACATTTCATCAGAAGTGGGAATGTCAGAGATGAGGCAGGTTTTGAACAAGTATGGAGAGGTGTACCAACACAATTTTAGTTACATGAGGAGAAAAATTTACTTGGATTACTGGGCAGCAGTGATCCCTGCCCTCCAACATGGACGACCTAAAGCAGGTAGTAGCTACTGACCACTGCCTCAAGGCACTGGAGAGACATGACCAAGGAGTCCACCAGAGAGCACCTCCTCGCTGCAAATGGCAGAGATGGCCCAGTCAGTGCCCCTTCACAACTGCCCTAGTCGTCCTCACTCTTGTTTGAACCATATATGGTCACCGTCCATCGAACAAAGAATGAAGAGTTCTTCCAAAGCTGTGGGGATGCTGAGGACCACTTTAGTAGGTGGTTGTCTCACGTGACAAGTGGAGATATGACAAATATTCTCCTCTATGAGAAGCCAGGCTCATACCACACCATCCAAGAAAACATAGGAGATGCCAGCAATCCAGACTGCACCTCTCTGCTGTTCCCCTTTGAGAAGTTCAAGAAGATAATCACTTCAATGACAAAGCCCTTTGACAATGGTTGCCAGTACGTTGTTAGTGTCCCAAGCAGTGGGTGTGGAGCCATTCCGCAGATATCCCAACTAGACGGTCAATGCAATTTGCCAAATTATTCCATCATCAAAGATTCCCCAAACATTTTACGGAACTCTGCCACTTCCTGGAATGCCCCCTTGCATGGAAGGTGAGCAAGGGGTATTGGTTTCCCAGATCTATAAAGCAGAGCTGCCTCTCTCATGAGCCATTCCCAGGGCCATAAAACCAAGACTGAGGTCAATTGCTGCTGAAGTATCAACAGCTTGGTGTGAAGGGGACCTGGGTCCACTTGGAACCTTCAGTGGAAGGTCCACAGTCGAATGTTCAGACCAGCATGCCCCACAGGTCAGGAGAATACACTGAGGTGCAATGAGGTATAGGACCTACATGGGGTCAAGGCCTCCTGTTCAACACCCCCTATCGTTTCCAACCTACTTAGTACACAATATACCTGAAGATGGATCTACCTGGTGTGTTTTTAAAAATATATAATGACTGTAAGATATATGTCTAGAAATACAGGGACTATAAAACTGTAAAATATTTCCCAGAATTGTGTATACATTTGTGAATGTTTCCATGAAATAAAGTATTGCGAAGAGAAATGTGACTTAATACTTTGGTGACTGGGTTGAAGTTAAATCACTGCAATCCAGATGCAGAAAAACTTGGGGCCAAAATGAAGAAAACTGCAAATAAGTATTACAAATGTGAAACTACTGTATACATTAATCCTGAGAGACCAGTAAGGGCTGCTGGTGCTGCAGAAAAACAGAGCTCCTGTAGGAGAAAAACATCAACTTAGTGACATAAATCCTGGTGTTAAAAATAAGTTTTGATACAATCAGAAGAGAATAGATACCAAGTGATAGTGCCATCAATGGGACTAACATGTCAGCAATCGATACACAGGATCCAATCTTTTCCGACAGAATGTGTGATTCACACAACACGGTGGTTTAGGGGAACTATCACTTACAGTCAAGTGTTGGAAGTTGAAATGAGAAGGGCACAGCAGAACTTTTAGACAGATGCACAGTCACTGGTATGAAGCAACACAAGCTCCTTGGTATATTTGAAAGCACCAGTTAGGTAGGCTTGGATTCAAGAGAACACTTTACTGCCACACACTGATGTTTAGTATTTAGGCTTAGCCTGTCAAGGTCATCTTGGAATTCTTGAATTCTTGTGGCCTTCCTCCATCATGGGCTCCGAGACTGTGCCAAGTTCAGGACTGCCCATGGATGGAGGACTTCCGTCAGCTTCCTCCAAACTTCAGGGAGAAGCAGAGGCAGACCATTAACACCCACGTCCACTCCCACTGTGCAGCAAAGATTCAGCAGAACAAATTGGGGGTCATATGGATTCAGTGATGAAAAGTAGGTCTGTAAACCAGTAAACTGGACTGGTCCAGGAACGATGAGGTCCTGTACAAGAAGGGACAGAGACTTTTTGAGAAGGCTCTGCTCTTTCAATGTCTGCAGTAAGATGCTGCAGATGTTCTACCAGTGCCATCTTCTTCGCTGCCGTGTGCCGGGGCAGCAGGGCGAAGGCTGCGAACGCCCATAGGATCAACAAAACTCATCAAGAAGGCTGGCTCCATCCTGGGGGCGGAGTTGGATCCATTGGAGGCGGTCTTGGAGGGGAGGCTGCTCCACAAACCTCCTGGACAATGCAGCTCACCCCCGCCATGACACACTTGTCAACCTGGGAAATACTTTCAGCAACAGATTGGTTCCACCAAGATGCAGGACGGAATGCCACAGGAGATCCTTGTTCCCTGTGACTATCAAACTGTACAACCCTTCCCCTTCTGTCGTGGGGTAGACTGAGACTGACCCCCCCCCCCCCCCCTCAATCCTTTCCATTCATCACTTTATTTTCATGTTTCATGTATTTTGTGTTTTTATGACTGTTGGCAGATCAATTTCCCTCCTGGGATAAATAAAGTTCTATCGTATCGTCTCATATAGAAGTTGATTACAGGGTGAGATGCTGGAACTGATAACAAGTGCTGACGGAAAGTATTTCTACCAGCAGGGGTCTAGAAAGAGAAGGCTAATCGGAGCTGGTGACTGCAAGTGGTCTCTCATGTGAAAGGGTTGGAAAATCTGGAACTCTCTCCCTCAATGGCCTGGTGATAACTGAAAATTTAACATTTAAATTCACTAAATTTTTGTTAAGCATGTGTTTTATGGACTATGGAACCTAAGTGAACAATTGCAGTGAAGGTAGAATGAGATGTGAATTTCTCTGATGCTAGAATTGTCTCAAAGGGCTGAATAGACATCTCACATTCCCAGGTGGTATTCAATCCTGGATTGAAGCTTTTGCTTCCAGTCCCGGTCTCAGCTGCAAGATCATAAGCTTGGTGCCCATTCCCATTCTGCATTGAGGCAGTAATATGGCAGAAGGGGCTATCCTTTACTTGAATCGAGAATGCCTGCTTATTTCATGTTAAAGATCTGAGGAAGAATAGTTAGCACTTCAATTGTCTTCATCTGTAATCCAACGCAATCAAGTCAAATAGTCCGACTCATCACTCAGCACATTAACATTAACACTCCCTAGCTGAATAAAACGCGGCCACCCATTTGGCCATCTAAGAAAAATATCTGGACTTGAAAATAATTTGTACAAAAGGGATCCTAAATGCGACATAATTTGATGCAGTCCTTCTCATTTTGATTATCCTCATCTTTATATTATTGCCATTGCTTAAAGTTCAAAAGTCAAATGTAACATCTGTCCTTTTACTTCTTCCATCACCTCCTAACAGTCGTTCCAGGTGAGACAGAAGTTCATGTACACCTTCTCTAACCTCATCTACCTCATTCGGTGTTCCCGATGTGGCCTCCTATACATCGACGAGACCAAGCATAGCCTAGATTACTGTTTCGCCGAACACTTGTGCTTGGTCCATCTCAGCTTGCTGGGTCTCCCAGTTGCTAACCATTTCAGTTACTCCAGCACTTTGTGTCTTTTTGCTCAAAGTTTTAACTGAGATATAAAATATAGCATTTTCAGGTCAGGAGAGGTAGATAGAAAAATTCAGAAATTAATTAAATGAGTTAAATTGTGATTCAGAAAAATAGATTGCAGCAGTTGAATGAATGATAACATTTCTCCGCTATGTAACATTAAGAGAGCAGTTAGAAAATGTGAAAACCATATCTAGTTCAATGGGACGAATACTGATGACAATCAGCAGAACGTGAAGATTTAGAATGACATTTTCATACAAGGGAAAATAAAAGCCACAAGCCCTCTTTAAATATAGTTACCAAATTAAAATTAATGACTGATATTAATGAGTTGGAAGTTCCAGACTGACTTAAAGGCCTGGGAACAAACAAATCATCAGGTGTTGCTGCCATTTATCCTGTGCTCAAAGTAACAAAGTCTTCTCAATGTCACTTTTCACAACCTGGGCATTAAAACACGTTACAGTAATGACGCACTCTCAGAATTTTGTAAGGTGGGGAGATCACAGCCAATTTGTGTACAGAAACCTTTCACAAACAGCAACATGATAATAGTCAAATAAACAGCTGCTCATGAGTCACTCAGAGGATCGTGAGGCACAAATTCTGAGTCACTGGACAAGGCAGTACACCAGAACCAGATCAATAAAGGGGTGAACTCATCACAGGCATGAAATATCCTTGGCAAGCAAGACTAGGGAGAATATCACAATATTCATGTCAGGATTAAGAGGGTAGCCAGGGAAGAGTGGGGCCAAATGGGTAGCCTATGTGTGGAGACAGAGGATGTGGCCAAGGTCCTATATGAATGTGCCTCTTCTGTATTCAACAAGCTGAAGGATGCGGAAGATACTGAGTTCAGAGAGGAAAACATAGATATCTGAACAACAATCTTGCTTCAACGTTGGCAAGGCCAAGGAGCTGATTATTGACAGCAAGAAAAAAAGCAGAGGAGCATGAACTTGCCTTCATTTATGGGACAGAGGTGGAGAGCGGCAACAGTTGCAATTCCTGGGCGTGCATATCTCTGATGATCTGTTGTGGGCCCGGCACATTGATGCAATCATGAAGAAAGTTCATCAACGTCTTTACTTCCTTTGTGGATTCAGGACATTTGTCATGTTGACTAATACTCTATTGAACTTCTACAGGCATATGATAGATATGATACTGACAACCTGATTTGGCAACTTGAATGCCCAGGATCCACAGGACATCACAGAGAGTGGTAGGTACTGCCCACCGCAGATGCTGACTTCCCCACCATTGAAGGGATCTACATGAGGCACTAAAAGATTCAATATCATGAAAGAACTACACCCCTCTCCCGGCCAAGCTCTCATTTTGCTTGTACAATCGGGTAGGTACAGAAACCTGAAAACATGAAAAATGTGACCAACAGGTACAAGAATAGCTTTTTTCCCAACAAGCCATCAGGATCTTAAACACAACATAACACTGACCTCAACTATGAACTACTATGGACTGTGACTTTGGTTACACTATGAACTTTGGAGTTTTTTTGGACAAGTATTATGGTTGCTAATTTATTGACATTTTTATTGTTATATTTATCTGTGTGTATTGGGTTTACAGGCCTGTCAAGCTACTGCAAGTAAGAATTTCATTGTCCAATTGTCGCTACATATGACAATTAAACACACTTGAATCTTGATTTACTTGACGCTTCTTGATTTACTTGATGCTTGAAAGAGATCAGTATCAGGTCATTGTTAGATGTCATGCCACACATAGGGGTTGATAAATCTCCAGGGTTCAAGATATCAATCCCAGGTTGCTTTGGGAAGTAAGGAAGGAGATAAATGGGACCCTGACAGGGATGTTTGCTTTTTTGTTAGCCACATATAAGGTACCAGAAGACTGGAGGATAGATTTGTTTTTCATTTATTTTAAGAAGGGAAGCTGGAATAAGCCAAGTACCTGTATGTTACTTGTACCATTTACCAGGCTACATCAGCAGGAAGGAAATTATTGGAGAAAATCCAAATTAATAGCATTTATATAAATTTGGAACACCAACAGCTGATCAGGGATAGTCTGCAGGGCTTTGTGCAGAAGAAATTCTGCTTCACTAATTGGGATTTTTGAGGAGGCAACTAAGAATACTAATGAAGGCAGGGTGGTAGATATTGTCCATATGGACTTTAATAATATATTTGACAAGGTCTCATATGATAGGTAGGTCCATAAGATTAAGCTACATGGATTCAAGGTGAGCTGGCTAATTGAATTTAAAATTGACTTGGTGATAGGAGACAGAGAGTAGTGGAGGAAGGATGTTTTTCTGATTGGATATCTGGGACCACTGGTGTTCCACAGAGTTCATTGATGAGACTCCTGTTGTTTGCAATACATAATAATGACTTTGCTGTCAATGTAGGAGGCATGATCAGTTAGTTGACATGAAAGATAGTGCAGAGAAGGCACAGAGTGCTGGAGTTACTCAGCGGGGCAGAAGAACATGGATAGGCAATGTTTTGTGTCGGGAAAGGTAGTCATGTGGAAAGCAAGGTAGGTTTTTTAAAGTTGCGGTAAATATATATTAGAAGTTGGATAGAGCCTTAGCAGTTGAAGTTTAAACCTAACAAGTTAATTGAATATTTTGAGAAGGTGGCATAGGTGATCGATGTGGGTAGGGCAGTGTATGTTCTCTACACGGATTTTAGTGAGGCACTTGATAAAATCCCTTAAGGTAAGCTGATCCTGAAGATTAAGATGCATGGGATCCACAGCGACTTGGTAATTTAAATTCAAAAACTGCCTTACCCATAGAGGATGGACATTAGCAGTGGAAGGGTGATGGTTTGCCTGAAGGATTGTGATCAATGGTGTTCCGCAGGGATCTGCGCTGGGACGTCTTTTGTTTGCAATATATATGAACAACTTGGATGCAAATGCAAAAGGGTTGGTTAGGTTTACAGATAATACCAAAATTGGTGGAGGTGTGGACAGTAAGAAAGATTGTCAAAAGATGGGATATGAATCAATCGGATATTAGTGGAGAAATGGCAGATGGAGTTTAATCCTAGCAAGTATAAGGCATTACATTAAAGGAAGTCAAACCAGGACAGGACTTTCACAGTGAATGGTAGGAACCTGTTGAGCATGGTAGAACATAAGGATCAGCGATCTAGGATTACAGGCACATACAGTGGTTCCCTGAAAGCAGTGTCACAGGTAGATAGGGTGGTTAAAACAAACTTTAGGTACATTGGCCTTCGTCAGTCAGGGTATAAAAGTTGGGACGTTATGTTACAATTGTGCAAGACTTTGGTAAGATCACATTTGGAGTATTGTGTTCGGTGTGTAGGATGTTATTAAGCTGGAAAGAGTGCAGAGAAGATTTATGAGGATGTTGCCAGAACTAGATAGGCTGGGTGAGTGGGCAAATGTTTGGCAGATGCAGTATAATGTGGATAAATGTGAGGTTCTCCACTTTGGTGGCAAAAACAGGAAAGCAGACTATTATCTAAATGGTGGCCGATTAGGAAAAGGGGAGATGCAGCGAGACCTGGGTGTCATGGTACACCAGTCATTGAAAGTAGGCATGCAGGTGCAGCAGGCAGTGAAGAAAGCGAATGGTATGTTAGCTTTCACAGCAAAAGGATTTGAGTATAGGAGCAGGGAGGTTCTACTGCAGTTGTACAGGGTCTTGGTGAGACCACACCTGGAGTATTGCGTACAGTTTTGGTCTCCAAATCTGAGGAAGGACATTATTGCCATAGAGGGAGTGCAGAGAAGGTTCACCAGACTGATTCCTGGGATGTCAGGACTTTCATATGAAGAAAGACTGGATAGACTCGGCTTATACTCGCTAGAATTTAGGAGATTGAGAGGGGATCTTATAGAAACTTACAAAATTCTTATGGGGTTGGACAGGCTAGATGCAGGAAGATTGTTCCCGATGTTGGGGAAGTCCAGGACAAGGGGTCACAGCTTAAGGATAAGGGGGAAATCCTTTAAGACCGAGATGAGAAAAACATTTTTCACACAGAGAGTGGTGAATCTCTGGAACTCTCTGCCACAGAGGGTAGTTGAGGCCAGTTCATTGGCTATATTTAAGAGGGAGTTAGATGTGGCCCTTGTGGCTAAAGGGATCAGGGGGTATGGAGAGAAGGCAGGTACGGGATACTGAGTTGGATGATCAGCCATGATCATATTGAATGGCGGTGCAGGCTCAAAGGGCCGAATGGCCTACTCCTGCACCTCTTTTCTATGTATCTATCTATGTATCTAGAGAGGCTGAGCTACAGGGAGAGGTTGGGCAGGCTAGCAATTTATTCCTTGGAGCAAAGGAGGCTGGGGGTGGTCCTGTAGAGGGGTATAAAATTATAAGGGGAATAGATAGGGTGAATGCACAGAATCTTTTATCCGGGGTAGGGAAATCTAAAACAAGTGCTGGAGTATCACACACATACTAACACACTTTCAAACACACATAGTCACGCAAACACACCCACACATGCGCGCAGGCCTGGTCAACAAAGCAGCCATCTCAAGGCTGGCCTCACACATTCACTACTCCAACATCTAAACACCTCTCTCTTACCACATAATCACCCACCCACCCTCCCTTACTCACTCACTCACTCACTCTTCCTTCACTTACTCACTCTCCCTCCCTCAGTCCCCTTTCTTTATTCGCATTCACTCACTCGCCCTCCGACCCTTGTTCACCCACCCTTACTCATTCATTCACTCACTCTGCCTCACTCATGCACTCTCTCCTTCACTCACTCTCCCCTCCCTCCCTCACTCACTCCGCTCCCTCCCTCCTTTTCCCTCATCCTCCCTCACTCACTCACCCTCCCCTCTTCCCTCACTCACTCACCCAGACAGGTTGCCATCTCCTGTAAATACATTAGAGACTGTGAACACTCCTTCCTCTGTCCTGTAGGAAGGGGAGTTCGGAGTCATCATCTGTGCTGCCCTTTTGTCCATGCTATGGAGGAGCTCCACAGTCTGCACCATCCCACTTTTCCTTCCCCTGTGCACTCCCCGTACCTTAACACACCCATTTACTTGTTGGCAGAATCACGGGAGATCCTGACTCCTGTGCCCACCCCAGGCTGTGCACCCTCGTGACCTTGCCCACGCCTGGCTATGCCCCACCTTTCCTGTATACACCCCTGCCTGAGGCCCGCCCCACGACAGGACCCACCCTGACTGTCTACCCTTGGCAGTCCCACCCCTGGCTGACAATGAGGGAGAGGAGGACACTGGTGTCTGATATGCAGGTGAACCAACTCAAACCCCGGCACAGGGGGAAAGTCTGGACCCGGGAGCACAGCCAGGTCAGGGTCTGGTAACTGGTGCATGAATCCCCTGGGCAGGGCAGAGTGTGGACCAAAGGTACAAATCCAGTTTGGCTCCAGACAAATGAAGACCATGATTGGGCAGCTCAGAGACAGACATACAGGGTGGTGCCAGTCACACCTGAAGGATAATTGTGAAACAGATGGATTTTAAAGATAAACCAGTAGTTTTGTCAGTAACATTGTCAATGACTATTTTTTGTTAGTTTCAGACATATTTTTAGCATAATTTAAATTGCATTAGACCTGTGACAGGGCTTGAACTCCTGTCTCTGGGTTTGTCCAAGTCAGTTTTGATTTAGTCTCTCCTTTCCTTTAAAACAAAACATAAGTCATCTTTAGACCCCCTCTCTTTGGCCAAAGAAGAATGGAAGACAATAGTCAAAGACTCCACTATTTCCTTACTGCTCTCTTTACTTTGATCTGGTCCTGACAAGTTATCTCTCTTTAAAGATATTAAACCCGTTAACATTTCTTCCCTCGCTCTATAGATCACATCCAACATTTCACAAGGAGCAGAGGCATGAGCTGTTTGGGAAAGGCTTTCAAAAGAGCCAACACATGCAGCATGGGTTGGAAGCTTTCATTCTCTCATGGATTAAGGACACAGGATTTAAAAAAAAGATACAAATAGATTTGATAGATCAGAATTAGGTGCAAGTGAGCTTTATGCGACGTGACACTAAGTTGCATTAAGTAGTGGAATTACACATTGATTCCTACCCTTCATGCAAATTGCCTGCCTTAAAGACCAATTCCTTCACATAAATGTCCACTTATTTTAATGAGAGTCAAAGAACTGCTGCTAAATTTCAGTTAAAAATCCTTTCTTTTCATCCAATTTGACATAAACTAATAACAGGCCTTCAATAGAGAAACAAAAGTCCTGTTGAGAATAAAGAGTCGTTAATGGTACGTCTTGCCCATCAGCAGATCTTCCTTTGTTGGAAGAACATCGTAATGATCACTACCTCAATCATGGGTCTTGGTGCCTTTAATTTACTTACTTTTACAAACCAAATTCAATCCTTGACTGGCCCCAAATAAGGAAAGAGTGTCATGTAATGGTGACTAAAATGGTTTTACACATTTCGTGCCCAGTTTCCCCATCAATTGTATTTAGTTTGAATGCAAGATTCTGGCAAAAGTCAGAGACCTTAAACATTATTGCAATCGGCTGCAGAGAGTAATTCCAATGCGCAGGAACATAAGAGGCCTCAGAGAGTGGTGGCCAATAGTGTCAGGGCCTTCTACACCATCAAAAATATATTAAATGATGCCTCAAGGAGGAGACATCTATCATCAAGGGATCCCATCACCAGCCCTCTTCTTGCTGCTACTGTCAGGCAGGAGATACAGAAGGCTAACGTCCCATTCGACAGGGCTGCCAACATTGGGTGAGAGTTGAGAGTGAGAAATTGCGAAGGAGCGTAGCGACCGAGGGGGGGAGGGTGCGGAAGAAGGTGTTCCCTAATTTGTGCAGAACAGTGATGGAAGTCCGACTTTTGCGGAAGTCCGACAGAAGCACAATTTCAAGCTGAAAAATGCAGCTTTTGTAGGGAGTTTTTGCATTTTTCAGCTTGAAATTGTGTAATCTGGTGCATACTGAAGCGAGTCTTTTAACTTACACTTGAATGCAACATTTATGCTTTAAATTGGATTAGGTATGAATAAGGTTAGGCTGAATTACATTCCTAATTACATTCCACAATAGCCAGGCTCTGATCAACAGGTGCAGCACATGAATGACTATATTCATGTATGGAAATCAGATTATATTCATGCTGTTATGCATATATATATAGAGAAAAACACATAGAAACAAAGCAAAAGTCGGACTTCCATCACTGTTCTGCACAAATAAATCAATCAACCTTACCCTTTGAATATAGAAACAAGACGAAAATAATGCCACATATTCAATCATATATGGTTCAATGAAATTAAGATATATATGTAAAAATATATATGGAAACAGGCCCTTCAGCCCACCAAGTCCACACCGACCAGCAATCTATCATACACCAATTCCATCCATCACGCCAGGGACAATTTACAGAAGCCAATTAACCTACAAACCTGCACTTCTTTCGGATATGAGAGAAACCGGAATATCCAGAGAAAACCCATGTGGTGGTAAGGCAGCAACTCTACCGCTGCGCCACCGTGCCACCCCATTAAATTATTTTTTCTGTAATATATTTTATTGTGGTGTCACGTGAATAAAGATGAACACATGATTCTGATTTCTGCCCTTAGTTGGATAACACACATGTCCAGTCATTGTGTTTTATGGCTGGTTTTCAACCTCTTCAGGCTGAAGGTCTCGACCCGAAACATCACCCATTCTTTTCTCCCCAGAGATGCTGCCTGTCCTGCTGAGTTTTTCTAGTTTTTAGTGTCTATCTTCAGTTTAAACCAGCATCTGCAATTCCTTCCTACACTATTTGTTAAGCAATACAGGTCCTATTCTCATTATATAATTTTGTGATCAGCGTGAGAGCATGAGAGTTTTGTGAAATGCGTGAGTCTCACACTCAATGCATGAAAGTTGGCAGCCCTGCTAATAATGCAAACATTTTATGCAAGTTCCAATTGTTTGGACAAAAATCCCTTATTACTGCTTTATAACAGTTAAGTTACTTTAAGACCATTTCAAGAATTATGGCAGTCAACAAACAATCAACTAACAAATTAAAGCAAACTAAAAAAAAATAACATGTTCCCTTTCCTGACTCTACCTCATAAGTACTTTAACGCTGTTAACAGAGCAAAGGGATATTAATCTCAAGAATCAAAATGGGGAAAGTGGGGGCAATTTTGCTTAAATGGTAATTCTAAGCCCATTCAGATCTGCATAGAGTCAGAGTTATACAACATGTACATAGCTGGCCCAATTTGTCCATAATGATCAAGTTGGCGTTCTGCGTGCCCAGGGACTGGCTGCCATTCCCAGATCTGCTCGCGTTCCAGGGACAGGCTGCAGTTCTCAGGTCGGCTTGCCTGCCCCGACCCAGCGAAAACAAATTGAAAGAAAAACGCGTTTTTTCGGGTTATGGGCCGGATTCGGCCCGTGTGCCGTAGATTGCCGAACCCTGTCCTAGATGTTTGGCCTCATTGTGGTATCCCCCCCATGTTTTACAACCGATTCACCTGGTTAGTTCTATCTCCGGTTGCTTCATGTTGTCAGCGGCTGCACATCCAACCAAGAAAGAAGAGAAGAGAAGAGACGTCACTCACAGCCGCCAACGGACGTGCTTCCCAAGACTGCACAGATCGCTGTGATGTGGCGCAAAGAGACAAACTGTGCAGGGACTGAAGACAGCGTGAGAATTCTGACATCAGCGTGAGAATTGGCTGAAATGCGTGACTTTCACGCTCAAAGCGTGAGGGTTGGTAGCCCTGTCTAAGGCCAGGATGTGACAACAGACACACACAGACACATACACAAAGGAAGACACACACACACACACACACACACAGGGAGACAGACACACACACACACAGGGAGACAGACAGACACACACACGGGGAGACACACACACACACAGGGAGACACACACACACACACACACAGGGAGACACACACACAGAGACACACACACAGGGAGACACACACACACACAGGGAGACACACACACACACACACACACAGGGAGACACACACACAGAGACACACACACAGGGAGACACACACACACACAGGGAGACAGACACACACACACACAGGGAGACAGACAGACACACACACAGGGAGACACACACACACACAGGGAGACACACACACACACAGGGAGACACACACACACACAGGGAGACACACACACACACAGGGAGACACACACACACACAGGGAGACACACACACACACAGGGAGACACACACACACACAGGGAGACACACACACACACACACACACACACACACACACACAGGGAGACACACACAGGGAGACACACACAGGGAGGCACACACACACACAAGGAGACACACACAGGGAGACAGACACACACACACACACACCTTTCCTTCCCCCTCCCTCCATCCTCCCTCCCTCTTTCCTCCCCTTCCTCCTTCCTCCCCATCCCTCCCTCTCTCCTCCCCCCTCTCTCCTCCCCCTCCCACCCTCTTTCCTCTCCCTCCCTCTTTCTTCCCCCTCCCTCTCTTTCCTCACCCTCCCTCTTTCTCCCCTTTCTCCTTCCCTTCCTTCATCCCCTTTCTACATTCCCTCCCCCCGTCTCTCTTTGCCTCCATACCTCCCTTTTTTTCTTTCCCTCTCTCCCTTTCTTTCTCCCCTCCCTCTCCCCTCCCTCTCTCTCCCCGGCCACCTGGCGGGCACGTTGTTGCGTGGATTGGTGGCGCTGGCGCTGCCGTGTGAGTTGAAGGGCAGGAGGGAGGGAGGCAGGGAGGGAGCGAGGCTGCAGCGGCGGCTGGCAGCGCAGCGCTCGCAGCTGGCGCACAGAGGCGCTGACACCCGGCAGCTGCACATCCGACCAAGAGAGAAGAGACGCGACGTCACTCGGACGCTTCCCCAGACCGCACAGATCGCTGTCATGTGGCGCAAACTTGAGACAAACTGTGCAGCGAAGATCGTATAGCTCCGCTATAGGACCCTTGCTGTGCAGGGACTGAAGACAGCGTGAGAATTCTGTCATCAGCGTGAGGGCGTGAGAATTGGCTGAAATGCGTGACTCTCACGCTCAAAGCGTGAGAGTAGGCAGCCCTGCATTCGATCATGTTCAGGAACAGCTACTTTTCTAGAACTATCAGGTTCTTGAACTGGCCTGCATAACCCGAATCCTATCCTGGCAATAAAGTCCATGCGTCTGTGATGCTGCTGCAAGATTTTCATTGTTCCTGCACCTCACCATAGTTGGGTATATAAAGGGCCTGTCCAACTAATGCGACTTTTCAGCGACTGTCTTCGATCTTCAAGCTCGAGGGCAATCGCCTGAAAAACCTCGAGCTGGATCGACTATCAGCGATGAAACCACGAGCTGGATCGACCGTCAACACACACACACACACAGATTGCAAAGGCGGGGGCCAGGGAAAGCGGGGAAGCGCTGTCTGAAATTCACACCCGCGATGAACAGGAAGGTAAAAGACAGCTGCCACAGTGTTTTTATGTATCACCAGTTCACCTTTATCTACACCATATTATTTTCTCTAATCCAACATTGTTTTTTCTGAAGATCATTTTGAGTTTCGCTGATTTCCTTGAATTCCTTTAGAGAGCACGAGGGGGGGGTGAGAAGGGGAGAGAGGGGGATAGAGGGGGAGAGGGGGGGAGAAGGGGGGAGAAGGAGGAGAAGGGGGGAGAAGGGGGGAGAAGGGGGGAGAGGGGGGTAGAGGGGGAGAAAAGGGGGGAGTAGGGGGGAGAAGGGGGGAGAAGGGGGGAGAAGGGGGAAGCAGGAGTGGACACACTTTTAAGACACTTTACTAAAAGACAACTTTTAATAAAGTTAAGTGGACATTTAACATTACCGGTCGGTTTTCCTTGGTTCTGAAAACTCCAATGAGCCAATTAAAATGCCCATTCAGCAAAGGAGATTGCCTACGGCTACCTCGACTGCCCAGTGACCCCACTCCACTGCATTACGAGTTCAAAAGAACCATGCCAACCAATTTTTACTCGCGGAAAATGTTTCAGCAAGCTGAAAATTTTTCCTCGACCAAACTGAGCCCGCGAGTATGCAGGAATGTCCCTCGAGCATGAAGGAGAGTTCCAGTGACCTCCTAGGACCACGTGTTGACCATATTGCGAGTTTGAGTCGAGCGCAAACTCTTCTAAACTCGCAAATTAGGTTGCCGCAGTGCGACATGCCCTTAACAATAAACTGGACTTGACTTAACTCTTGTTTCTCTCTCCACAGATGCTGCCATACCTCCTGAGTGGCTCAAACATTTTGACCCTTTATTATAGACTAGACTAAGTGGGAGCCGTTGGGTCCCATGTTCACATGGGAGGGCTGATCCGCCAACGCAATATTCCACCTCTCCACCAATTAAAATATTGGTGGCCAATGGGGGCTTTCTGGAGTGCTAGTATGGGTGTTAGATACATAGATACATAGAAAATAGGTGCAGGAGTAGGCCATTCGGCCCTTCGAGCCTACACCGCCATTCAATATGATCAGTTGTGGGCTGAAGGGATTGGTATACAGAAGGCTAGTATGGACATTGTGGGCCCAATGGATTCTTGGGGTGGCAGCTCAGTCACTCGAGCCTGATGTGCTGGCAGCTCACTCACGGCTGGTGGGCTGGCAGTTGACTCATGGCTATTCCTTGAAATTCCATTTCAAGCAGGGTGCAAGGCCACCAAATTCAATTGTAGTTTCATACCACTTCAAGCAGGGTGCAAGGCCACCAAATTCAGGTGCAGTTTCCTACCTCTTCAAGCAGGGTGCAAGGCCACCGAATTCAAGTACAGTTTCCTACCACTTCAAGCGCAAGGCCACCGAATTCAAGTGCAGTTTCCGACCACTTCAAGCAGGGTGCAAGGACACCGAATTCAAGTGCAGTTTCATACCACTTCAAGCAGGGTGGACGTCCACCAAACTCAAGTGCTGTTTCATACCACTTCAAGCAGGGTCCAAGTCCACCAAACTCAAGTGCAGTTTCCTACCACTTCAAGCAGGGTGCAAGGCCATCAAATTAAAGTGTAGTTTCCTACCACTTCAAGCAGGGTGCAGGGCCACCAAATTCAAGTGCAGTTTCATGCCACCAAGCAGGGTGCAAGGCCACCAAATTCAAGTGCATTTTCATGCCACTTCAAGCAGGGTGCAAGGCCACCAAACTCAAGTGCAGTTTCATGCCACTTCAAGCAGGGTGCAAGGCCACCAAATTCAAGTGCAGTTTCATACCACTTCAAGCAGGGTGCAAGGCCACCAAATTCAAGTGCAGTTTCATACCACTTCAAGCAAGGTGCAAGACAACCAAATTCAAGTGCAGTGTCATAACATTTCAAGCAGGGTGCAAGACCACCAAATTTAAGTGCAGTTTTGTACCACTTCAAGCAGGGTGCAAGGCCACCAAGTTCAAATGCAGTTTCGTACCACTTCAAGCAGGGTGCAAGGCCACCAATTTCAAGTGCAGTTTCGTACCACTTCAAGCAGGGTGCAAGGCCACCAATTTCAAGTGCAGTTTCGTACCACTTCAAGCAGGGTGCAAGGCCACCAAATTCAAGTGCAGTTTCATACCACTTCCAGCAGGGTGCAAGGCCTCCAAATTCAAGTGCAGTTTCATACCACTTCAAGCAGGGTGCAAGGCCACCAAATTCAAGTGCAGTTGCATACCATTTCAAGCAGGGAGAAACCACCATAAAACCACACAAAACCACACAAAACACCACACTCACAGTTCGGTAGACATTCAGTGTGTTCAGTTGATTCACAGCTCAGACAGAGTCGTGACCTCTCCCTCCCCATCTTGCAGAGACTGAGCCACACCAACACTTACGGGTTTTATAATCCCTCCCCCCTCCCACCGGAAGGGGCTTGGCCTTCATGGCGTGATTGACAGGTGAGAGATTCTCAACATTTTTTAAACACTAATAACACTTTTATTTTTCATTGATGGGAAGAATCCTCTGAACCTGATGAGCAGAGGGGGACTGAGTAAGATGGCCAAAAATCACAGCCGTACGTGGTAGCGTTTTATCTAAAATCAATATACAGTGCAAACAGGAAGTTGTCAAGTTTAGACTTTTAATCATTTGCCATTTCAAAGCAACCACCACCAACAACCATTTGCTGTGCTTCATTTCAAAGCAACCACCACCAACAACCATTTGCTGTGCTTCATTTCAAACCAACCACCACAAACAACCATTTGCTGTGCTTTATTTCAAACCAACCACCATCAACAACCATTTGCTGTGCTTCATTTCAAAGCGACCACCACCAACAACCATTTGCTGTGCTTCATTTCAAACCAACCACCACCAACAACCATTTGCTGTGCTTTATTTCAAACCAACCACCACCAACAACCATTTGCTGTGCTTTATTTCAAACCAACCAAATTTTCAAACCATATTAAGGGCACTCAAGGTCAGTAAAACCACACTCACAGTTTAGTAGAAATGTGTTCAGTGGTATTCACAGCTCAGACTGAGAGACGTGACCCTCACGCTCCCCCATCTTTCAGAGACTGACTGAGGCACTCAACAGTTCCGGGTTCTATAGTTCCTCCGGAAGGGGTGTGGCCTTCAGGAGAGAGAATCTCAACATTTTTTAAACACTAATAACTCTTTTATTTTTCATCGATGGGAATAATCTTCTTGTCCTGCTCAGCGGAGGGGGACTCTGAGTAAGATGGCCAAAAATCACAGCCGTAAGTGGCAGCGTTTTGTCTAAAATCAATATACAGAACAACAGGAAGTGGTCAAGATCAGACTTTTAGTAATATAGATTACAAAGGTCAAGAAATGTTCAATTGTTTTTTCAATTACATAATTAAGTGTCTTAGCATGGTAGTTAGAAAAATTCAAGGAAATCAGCGAAACTCAAAATGATCTTCCGAAAAAACAATATTGGATTAGAGAAAATAATATGCTGTAGATAAAGGTGAACTGGTGATACATAAAAAACATTTGATGAGTTGCTGCAACAAAGATTACTTTGGGGAATGAAAGCTCATGGTGCCGAGGCAATATATTTATGTATATATTGGCAAAGATAGAAAACTGGCTGGCTAACAGTAGAGAAGAGGCAAAAAGGTATTTCTGGACAGCAATATGCTGGGAATGCCATGGGGATTCCCATGGTAATGGAGCCTCAATATTTTATAATTTATATATATATATATATATATATTGGATTCTAACCTTAGATCAATTGGATTCAACATTGGCTTGGAGGAAGGGATCAAAAGGTAGTTGTAAAACTGCATCCAAATCATCCAAGTCGTTAATGCAGATAACAAACAAGAGTGGACCCGTCACAGACCCCCACAACACTCCACTGGTCACAGGCCTGCAATTGTTTTTTACCCTTTCTTTTAACGATTGCAGGCCTGTGACCAGTGGAATGTTGCAGGGGTTTGTGACGTGTCCACTCTTGTTTGTTATCTGCACTTGGATGACTTGGATGTAGTTAACAGTGTTTGGTGTCAGCTGCAGGGGTGGAAGATTGCAACCTTCACGTGCTCTGCCCTGTTTCGACTAATGCAATCAACTCGACATGCACAAACGGAAGATCAAATAGAACATATTTGCAGCTGACACCAAACTTTGTGGTATAGTGGACAGTGGGGAAGGATATCTAAGTTTACAACAAGACCAATATTCAGAAAGGATGAAATGTCTGACAAGGAAAGGCTGGACAAGATAGGCTTGTTTTTTCTGGTGAGTGAGAGAGGGCGATTGAAATATACAAGATCCTGTGCGGTCATCACAGGGTGGATGTGGAGAGAATGTTTCCTCCTCCAGGACAATCTAGTGTCACTGTTTGAAAAAAATGTTCACCCATTTCAGATGGAGATGAGGTAACTTTGTTTTCTCTTAGAGGGTTGTGAGTCTTTGAAACTGTCTTTCTCAAAGGGCAGTGGAAACAGAGTGAATATTTTTAAGGGGGAGATAGATACTCAAGAGGCACGGCAGCCATATCGGGCACAGCAAGCCCCAACAAACAGCAATGTGATAATGACAGGTGATGTGCGTTCGGTGATGTTAAAGACACAAATATCACCAAATATCAGGGGATGCTTTGCAGTTGCCTTCAGAATATGATCAGGTGATCTTTAACGTTCTCCGGAGTGGGCACCTCAATGGGATAAGTCCGCCACCCTCCCCTAAATAACCTAATGGATGATCACAGGTCATCCATCTCTGTGCTACCAAGGCCCCTGGGTGGAGTCCTCCATTGAAAGCAGCTGTTTTGGAAAATCTTGCCTGAAGCAGGTTTAACGGCAATTGTGTAAAAGGAAGTGGGTAAGTGCTGAAAGGGGAGAAAATTGCAGGGCTTTAGGGAAACGGCAGGGGAGTGAGGATAATTGGATGGCTCTTTTCACAAGCCTGGGGTGGTGAACGGAGTCCCTCTGTGCTGAGCTCTCTGTGATTCTGATGTTAAATTACCGACGGCTCTGCAGTGCAGAGACCACATCACCACATGCCAAATCCAGTCATTAAAAGGCAGAAAAGAACTTCACCTCATTAGTCCGGGCTTGAGTCAAACCACATTTGTTTAGTTGCACTGAGTAATGTAAATCAAAAATGTTGATATATTAAAAGGTCACCATTGAGCCGAAACTGTGAGAAATCCTGTCACTTAATATCAGTGATTGCATGTAACTATATTTAGAGTTTAGAGAGGTACAGCATGGAAACAGCCATCGAGTCCATGCCGACTTGCGTTCACCCATACACTAGCTCTTTGTTATCCCAGTTTTGCACCCTACACACTGGGGAAAATGTATAGAAGCCAATCAACCTGCAAACCTACACGTCTTTGGAATGTGGTTGGACAATGGAGTAGCCATAGAAAATGCACGTGGTCACGAGGAGAACGTACAAACTCCGCACACACAGCCCCCACAGTCAGGATCAACCATGGGCCTCTGGCGCGTGAGGCAGCAGCTCTATTGCTGCGCCACTGTGCCACCCCTTGTGGGTTCAACGCTGGGATGGATCTTCCACTGCAAGGAGATTGCCTGGGCCATGCTATTATGTTTAAGATATTTATGGATAGAGATAGGGCAGGTCCACAAGTTAAAATTCTAAATTGGGGCAAGGTCAAGTTTGAAGGTACTGTAATAGACAGGAACTCACTCTCGTTGATTGGAGCAGGTTCCAGGAGAAGAAGAGTATTTTACCCAAAGTAGAGGAATCAAGAATCAGAGGACATAGGTTTAAGATGAGGGGGGAAAGATATAACAAGAACCTGAGAGGTAACTTTTTTTACACTAAGTGGGGGTGGATATACGGAACGAGCTGCTGGAAGAGGTAGTTGAGGCAGTACTATCATAATGTTTAAGAGATATTTGGACATGGATAGGATAAATTTAGAGATATATGGGCAAAGCGCAGGTCAGTGGGACTAGTATAGATGGGGCATGTTGGTCAGCGTGGGAAGTTGGGCCAAAGGGCCTGTTTCCACGTTATATAAGTCCCTAACTTTTTAAATCTAAGACTTTATGTTGCCTGTTCTTGCACAGAACCAAGTTCTCAAACGTTGGTGAACCTCTATGCACCATATCCCGTAGGGACTCTCGTCTCAGCCCACCACCCTGTTGGGGCGGTCCAAGTGCTGCACTCACATGATGGCTGTGCCAGCCGTCAAGGCTCCACCCCCAGACACACCAGCTGGCAATCACACTGTTGAATTTAGCCAAATGAAGGTATTTGATGTTAACATTCAGTAAAACCTGGGAAAGGTTAAAGATGTATAAATTGTTTAAAAATGTCAAACAGTTTCGATAAGTTTACATAATTACTAAAGACACACACACAAACACACCACAAATCCTCACTACCCAGGCCCCCTTCACCTCAACTTTACCATGGATGTCCTGTCTTTTAACAACTCCATTCCACACAGTGAAGGCTTTCCCTTGAGCAAACAGCCAATCACTTTCCCTTAACTCATTCTCTCCTCTGCCTGGTGGAGTGCCCCTCTTGTGACTCCTTTCACTTTCTTCAAGTCAATGCTGCAGCCATGGACACACACATGAGACCTAGCCCTGCCTGCCTTTCTCTTGAGTACATTGAACACTCCTTGTACCAAATATAAACTCACTGACTCCCTCAGTTAACTGAACTACATCTCCTCCTACCCGGCCCGCTTGCAAAGACACCATCCCTTACTCCTAATTTCTCTGTCCCAAACTTGTTCATAGCATTTGGTGCTCCCGATGTGACCTCCTACACATTAGCGAGACTAAGCATTAGACTAGGCAATGGCTTGCCAAACACTTGCACTCTGTCTGCTGGATCTCCGGGTTGCTAACCATTTTAACTCCCATTCTTATCCCAATACATACCTTCCATTGCCAGAGTGAGGCCACGAATATAAGGAGGAACAGCACATCATATTCTGCTTGCGTAGCTTACAACACAACAGTGTGAACATTGAATTCTCCAATTTCAAGTAATACACCCAACACCTTCTCTTTGCCCCACCCACCCTAAACTGATCCGCACACATTTCTCCTGCCATCTCCCATTCCCTCAGCCACCTTGCTCCTTGCCCCTCCTTGGTACGCTCATCTCCCATCTCCGAGTTCCCTAGTTCCCTTTTAACCCCTCTTTCCCCTTCCTTCTGTTCCCTTCCACCTATATCTCGCCATCTTGTTCTATATCTCACTCCTCGTCTTTCCATATTTGACATGAATTTGTCTCCCTTTCCTCCTTTGTCATTTACTCCACCCATCTGCTAATTAAATCCCCCTCACCTGTATTACCTATCACTTGCCAGGCTTTGTCCCAACCCACCATTCTTTTCCAGTTTTCTTCCTCTCACTATCCCATCAGTCTGAAATCATAGAGCGCGGAAACAGGCCTTTCAGCCCAACTTGCCTCGCCAAGCAACATACCATCTAGTCCCACCTGCCTGCATTTGGCCCATATCACTCTAAACCTATCCTATCCATGTACGTAACTAAATGTTTCTTGAACGTTATGATAGTACCTGCCTCAACTACCTTCTCTGGCAGCTTGTTCCATGCACCCACCACCATTTGTGTAAAAAAGTTACCCCTTAGGTTCCTGTTAAATCTTTCCCTCTCACCTTAGACCTATGTCCTCAAGAAGAAGAAGGGTTCTGATCCAAAACATCACCTGTCTATTCTCTCCACAGATGCTGTCTGATCTGCTGAGTTCCTCCAGCACTGTTTTTTGTTCAAATTCCAGCTTCTGCAGATCTTTGTGACCCACTATATATTTATGATGTGGATGTATATGTTTGAAGGTATAATTAGTAAGTTTGCAGGTGACGTGAAAACTGGTATTGTTGTGGTTAGCGAGGTAGGGGTCTAAGGCGACAGCAGGATATAGACCAGATGGAAAGTTAGGTAGAATATTGGCCGATGGAATTTAATACCAATAAATGGGTGATGTATTTTGTCGTCAAATAGGGTAGGACATATGTAGTCATTGGTAGGGTACCTACCTTAAAATGGCTACACAGGTGGTTAGGGTGGTTAAGAAGGCATTTCATAAGATCATAAATGATAGAAGTAGAAATAGGCCATTCGGCTCATCAAGTCTACCCCACCATTCAATCATGGCTTATCTATTTCTCCTTCCTAACTCTATTCTCCTGCCTTCTCCCCATAACCTCGGACACCCGCATTTGGCACACTGGCCTTCATAGGTTGAAACATATGGGTCATGTTGCAATTTTATAAAGCACTAGTTATCTTGTTGATGATATTGCAACTTTATAAAGCACTGGATAGAGTATTGTGTGCACGTCTGGTCACCACACCATAGGGAGCCTGTGATTGTGCTGGAGAGAGCGCAGAAGAGATTCATTAGGATGTTGTCTGGATTGAAGAACTTCAGTTATGGGGAGAGATTAGATAGGCTGGGCTTGTTTTCTCGGAAGTGAAGGAAGCTAAGGGGTGATCTATGAGCAATATATAAAAATATAAGGGGCATAGATAGGGTAGATAGTCAATTATTTAACATACAAAAGGTACAGATTTAAGGTGAGAAGAAGTAGTTCTATAAAGGATGCGAGGTGTCTGTTCTTCACACAGAGAATGGTTGATATCTGGAACACATCTTATGATGGAGTCAGATACTATCATTACAATTGAGGGACATTTAGACTTGAAATGGGCAAGTCATAGAAAGATACAATTCTAATGCAGGCAAATGGAATTCGATGGTAAAAGGGTTAGCAGATGTGGTGAGCTGAAGGGTCCTTTTCTGTGCTGTACAACTACATTACTCTGGAGATTGCACTAAGGGTCTACTAAGGGCAGCACAGGACCAATGACAGCCCATGCATAGTGGGCAGAAGGTGGTGCCAATGTGTCAGGCCACTGCTAACTGTGGGAATCAGGGTACTTGAGTAAGTCTCAGCAACAACATTGATTGCTGCTCAGATCTGATATGTCTGGTTTCTGGTCATCAGAGCATGAAAAGTGCTTTGAAAATGTTTTAAAAAAAAGGATTATCCAAATGAAGATAATCGATTCTGAGGAACAGTTGTGCGGTGAATAAAATGGGATTAGTGTCAGATTAGTGTATCTACATGTTGGATGGCTGGAATAGACTTTGTGGGTCAAAGGGTCCATTTGCACGCTGCATAACCTTATGATTTGAAATCTGTATTGGATAAAAAGACTGGAAGATAATCTGATTTATCACAGTACAATTGGCAGCCTCGCCAACAGTCTCTGTTTTTTTCGTTTTTTTTTGTTATTTTTATTGCGTTTTAAAAGTTTGTGTAAATGTTCTCTGGTTTGTTTTATGTGGGGGGTGGGGTCGGGGGAAACTTTTTTTTCAGTCCCTTCCCTTGCCAGAGATGCGATTGTTTTGAGGGTCATATCTCCGGTCGCTCTGTGGCCTAACATCCTGGAGCGGAGCTGGAAGCCTCTCTTGGGACTGACTTTGGGCCCCACTGCGGGGCGTGGACTTACCCTCGGGGCCGATTCCTTGCCTGGCATTGATACTCTAACGACGGCCTGCGGACTTTACCATCAAGGGCTCGCAGTCTCGGGAGAGACTGAGTCGGGAAGCTCCGGAAGCCGCACGATTTTCGAGCAGCCCTGACCCGGGGTCAGATCGCCCGGTGCGGGGGAGCTGAAATCCCCCCCCCCCCTCTCGATGCAGGAGCTGATCGCCCCGACGAGGAGGCCTGCCGCCAACTAAGATCGTCCCATCAACTCTCCTGGCTTGAGGCCCCCGACCGCGGGGAGCAAAGAAGGGAAGAGATTTGAACTTTTTTTCGCCTTCCATCCCAGTGAGGAATGTGGAGGAGTCACTGTGGTGGATGTTTATGTTAAAATGTATTTTGTGTGTTCCTTTGCTTTTTATTTGTATGACTGAGTTGGCAAATAAAATTCCTTGTATGTCGGAAAACATACTTGGCTAATAAAGTATTATTGTGATTGTGATTGTAGTTGTGGTAGGATGGTTCAGTTGGCTGATAATAGCTGGGAAGAACCAGTCCTTGAATCTGGAGGTATGCGTTTTCACACTTCTATACCTTTTGCCTGATGGGAGAGGGTAGAAGAGGGAGTGGCCAGGCTGTGACTCATCCTTGATTATGCTGCTGGCCTTGCCGAGGCAGCATGAGGTATAAATAAACCAAACTCAGATGAAACATCCACTCTATCCACCCCTTCTCTTAAACATCTTTGGGATGTGGGAGCATACTAGAGCACCTGGAGGAAACCCACATGGTTCCAGGGAGCACATGCAAACTCCACACAAGCAGCACCCCAGGTCAGAATCATACCCGGGTCTCTAGCGCTGCGAAGTAGCTGCTCAACCAGCTGTGCTACAATGGTGCCCTGCACTTTGGCAGTCTTCCCATTGTTGTAGATGGAGAGCCCCAGGGCCTTTCTATTCATTAATAAAGGAACTGTGATACATTTTTGTTAAGATGGCTGTGAAATGGAGAATGGGGTTGGTGGTTTTCCCAAGTGTCTGCTGCCCTGTTCCCTCCAAGGAACTGTTGTCAAAGGTTTGCTAAAGGAAACATTAATGGTGTGAGCAATTTAGATGTATCTCGTTTAGAAAACGCAGTTTTAGCTTTCAGAGCACGTGTAATCTGAATCACAAGGTGTGGTAAATGTGGTGTACTTGGGAGGAAGGAGTGATTCTAAACCTGTGGCTTTCTCTGCCTCTAAGTTTTGCTGCATCAGCTCTGGATCAGCTGTGGACTAATTGATTTTCCTGATTGCCAAGATTAATTAACAACTCCATTATTGTGTAAGCATCAGGAAAGTAGAATTTGGTTTTGTATTGGCCAGGGACTCGTAACTTCAGAGACATGGAATGATCACTCAATGCATCATCCAATCTTCACTCAATCCCCGGGGAAGGGGATGGAATAATGCCATTTGACCAAAACTGAAAGAATATAAAGAGGTTAAAGATGCACCAACATGACTGCAACATTATTCATGTGGATATAAAACCCAGTGGTGAATGCAGTTGGTATCACACTACTAAACCTATTACACTGAAAATCACACTGTCTGGTTATTATTTTGTGTTTAACACATTTATACGGCAATATTTGAACAAATTAACGTGAAAAAAAATCACTGAGAAATTGCAAAGCCAAATAAAACATGCTGAAAGTGCTTTTTGACATTACGTCGTCATTTTGACAAGGTCGTTGCTGAAATATGGCTTATTTGCATGTTCTTGAATTGTATCGCTAATAGTTAAATTATAGTGCAGTATCAACTGCTAAAATTAGGTAATTTACTTGAAAAGTACAACAATGCAACATGCGGAGAAGAGCAAGCAGGTAACCCCTATATCTCAACAACAGGGACTGAAGTGATTTGCAAATCTGGCATTTTAATTTACATGGAATTACTCAGACATTACAACAACAAACCATCCCATTAAGCCATGTCAATTTAATATTGGATCAGTAATCAACTGTCCTGAATTAGTGATCTGCAGATATATATTCAATCTCACCATGTAATTGGACATTTAAATGCAATAAGCGAATTCGGTATTTCAACTGCGCATGCCCAGGTCATAGGTCACTCCCGATAAATATTCTCAGCAACTGTGCTGCTGCATGTATACAGACCTGCGTTTCATCCGTAGTCAGGATCGAACCCGGGTCTCCGGCGCTGCAAGCGCTGTTTAATTGCTACTGGACCGTCCCCGTCCCCTCACGAGTGTCCCATCCCTGCCCGGGGGGGCCGGAGATGTCCGGGGTGACCCTGGACTGACGGGACACCGGCCCCCAGCAGTGGAGTTAACACTTCTTCTCCGTGCTGGTTGCAAGCCTGGGCCGCCGCTGCTGCGGGCCGGTGTCCCGTCAGTCCAGGGTCACCCCGGACATCTCCAGCCGCTCCCGGTCAGGGATGGGACACTCGGGAGGGGACAGGGACGATCCAGTAGCAATTCAACAGTGCTTGCAGTGCCGGAGACCCGGGTTCGATTCTGACTACGGATGAAACGCAGGTCTGTATACATGCAGCAGCACAGTTGCCGAAAATGTTTATCGTGAGTGACCTTTGACAAATCCCATGATTCCTTGCATTTTTCAGAACACCGAACTCGCTTATTAATTAAATAATTTGGATATTAATAGGAAGGCCTGTGTTAATTAGAGGAGGAAGTCTGTTGTTCTGGTCTACACAAGATTTTATGTAGCTAAAGTCTTCTTCTTCTTGCGTATGGCGTGCACAGCCTAATGTTGTTGGACAACTTGTTCTATTTGATCTTATTTGATTGTGCATGCCAGGTTGATTGCATTCGTCAAAACAGGGCGGACCATGTGAAGGTTGCAATCTTCCACCCCATAGCTAAAGTCATATGCTAAGAATGAATTCATGATCTTCCAATCTACCCAATGTGGTTCCTGCACTTTTTAAAAAACCTGTCCTTTCTGTAGATGTAACACTATATTCTGCACTGTTATTTTCTCTTCTGCTCTACCTGTTATACTCATATACAGTATGATCTGCCTGTCTCGCACCAAAACAAAGGTTTTCGCTATATTTCAGTGCACGTCATTAAAAAAAAAAAAACATACCTGAAGTCTCACTGGACCGGTCACATAAATACTGTGGCTGTAAGCGCAGGATAAAGACTGATGCAATTCAAGCCTGTGGCTTACTATCTCTTTGTTAGAGAGACATATTAGCATGGAGACCATTTGGCCCAACTTGCCCATCCCGACCAAGTCATTTCTGAGCTTGCCCCCGTTTTGCTGCATTTGGCTCATATCCATCAAAGCATTTCCTATCGCTACCTAAATGTTTTTAACATGTAATTGTATCCACCTCCACAGCTTTCTCTGGCAGCTCGTTCCATATACCCATCATCCTCTCAGATCCCTTTCAAATCTTTCCTCTCTCACCTTAAACCTATGCCCTCTAGCTTTAGACTCCTCTACTCTGGGGAAATGAGGATAACAATCTACCTTATCTATACCCCTCATGGTTTTGTATACCTCCATAAGGTCACCCCTAAACTTCCATGCTCCAGGGAATAAAGTCCCAGCCTATCCAACCTCCCTTAATAATTCAAGCCCTCTAGACCCGATAACATCTTGGTGAATCTTTTCAGCCCCTTTGCAACTTAACAACATCCTGGGCAACTAAAACTGCACACAATACTACATGTGCAGTCTCACCAATGACATGACATTGCAATTTCTGTATGCAATGCTCTGACTGACGAAGGCCAGGTTGCCAAACTCTACTTTCACCATCCTGTGCACCTGCATCACCACTGTCTGGGAACTATGTACCTTGGGTCGCTCTTTTCCACAACACTCTCCAGGACACTAAAATTTATTGTGTGAGCTGTGCCCTGGCTTAACATAACAAAATGCAACACCTCACACTTGTCCAATTAAAATTCCATCTGCCATTCCTTGACCCATGCCCCAGTTCTTCTAGATCCCAGCATTTTTGATAATCCTCCTCACCATCCACACCAGAAATGTGGTGTCATCCGCAAACTTATTAACCATGTTAATAATAATGTCATACAAATTTGTAATATAGATGACAACCACCAGGGAACTCAGCACTGATCCCTGCAAGACACCACTGGTCATTTGCCCCTAGACTGAGTAACAACCTTCCACTACCACCCTCTCCTTCCACTAAACAGGTTTTGTTTCCAAGCATTCTCAGCACCCTCCAACTGCTTATCGTGTAGGTAGGTGGCAGGAGAATTGATGGCCTGTGTGTTAATTGATTGGAATACAGTATATGAGGAAAAGTGCAAATGGGTGTTTGACAGTCAGTGCAGGCCTGGTGGGCTGAAGGGCCCGTTTCCATGCCTATTCTGCTATCACCTAACTTGGATTTATTGCTAACATGTATGTTATTGGAGCTGAGTGGGGCAATATCACAATTAGGATAACATGTTGTGGCAGAGCTGATCGTTTTATTTCAATCTCTCTTCTCCAAAAGCACTGGAGAAAAGCCAGAGTGTAATTGCTTAAGTACCATCTGCCTTTCAGGTACAATGTCCAAATGACTACACCTTCATCGGTGAGTCTGAGCCTGGCCTCATTCCACCCACAAAGAACGGGCTCCTTGCTTGGACATGAGTTTGGACATGATGAGGTTAGACTCTGTTCTCCAGTTGTTTCAGCAATGAACAGAGGATTGTACTTGGGATCTCTGGATCTGTGTGACTTACGTCTACAGCAGAGGGTGCCATTCCCCACCAAAGGAAAGCTTCTAAATACTGTGACATTGATAGGGCAGACTCTCAGATAATTATTTTTCATAGCACTTGAATCAGAAGGAGAATTCAACAAGGGGGCCAATGTTTAAAAAATGTGATACACAAGTGGAGAGCAAGATAAAAGCTTTAGGCGGGAATGATCAAGAGTGAAGAGCATAATTGTTAAGAGTGAAACTGAGGGAAAATAGCAGAAAATAATGACTCAAGTTGCATGTTATTGGAGGTGTTACTTTTCTTTCTTGTTCTGTGCAATTATTGGTATCGATACTGTGAATTGCAAAGAGGCATGCATTTACTGGTATGCACAGCTCCACTGTGGTACAAATCTTTTTCCTTGAACTTCTTGTGGAGAATTGCATGTATTTTATGTATTTTCATACATTTTCTAAAGACTTTGGACTTAGAGATACAGCATGGAAACAGACCCTTCGGTCCACCGAGTCCGCACCGTAACATTGTGCCTTCCTACCTCTCCACTTGAATATGGAAAATAAATGAAATGAAAGGAGTTTATGATGATAGGGAGTCCATCGGATCAAGGGAAACTATTTCCTGGGCATTCAGAATAGGATCTAACAGAACTGGAGTGAACCCATTCAAAGATACTATAGCAGGAGGAAGTTATCACACAATGTGTATTGGGAATCCACAGCCTTTTCCTGAAGTTATCTAGGCTGGGTGTGGTTTGGAAAGACAAATTATTTTCATTTGTTAGGCCAGGACATCAAGTGTGTGGTACCATGGAAGGGCATCAGCGTTAAGATTCGGATGAGCCATGCCTGACTCTGGCATGTCATTTTGATATGGACATTGTGGACATAGGACCTGTTCCTGTGCTGTACGTATGCTTTATGTTATAGAAACATAGAAAATAGGTGCAGAAGTAGGCTATTCAGCCCTTCGTGCCAGCACCGCCATTCAATATGATCATGGCTTATCATCCAAACTCAGTACCCTGTTACGGCTTTTTCCCCATATCCCTTGATTCCCTTAGGACTAAGAGCTAAATCTAACTCTCTTGAAAACATGCAGTGAAGGCCTCCACTGTCTTCTGTGGCAGAGAATTCTACGGAGTCACAACTCTCTGGGTGAAAAAGATTGTCTTCATCTCAGTCCTAAATGCCCACTCTTAATGCTTATTCTTAAACTGTGACCCTTGTTTCTGGATTCCGACAACATCGGGAACATTTTTCATGCATCCACCCTGTCCAATCCTCTAAGAATTTAATATGTTTCTATGGGATTCCCTCTCATCCTTCTAAATTCCAGCGAATACAAGTCCAGTCGACCCATTCTTTCATCATACGTCAGTCCCGCCATCCCGGGAATTAACCTGGTGAACCTACGCTGCACTCCCTCAATAGCAGTAATGTCCTTCCTCAAATTAGGAGACCAAAATTGCACACAATACTACAGGTGCAGTCACACCAGGGCCTTGTACAACTGCAGTAGGACCTCCTTGCTCCTAAACTCAAATCCTCTCGCAATGAAGGCCAACATATCATTAGCTTTCTTCACTGCCTCCTGTACCTGCATGCTTACTTTCAGTGACAGATGTACAAGCACACCCAGGTCTCGTTGCACCTCCCCTTCTCCTAATCTGACACCATTCAGATAATAATTTGCCTTCCTGTTCTTGCCACCAAAGTGGATAATCTCACATTTATCAACATTATACTCCAGCTGCCATGCTTCTGCCCACTCACTCAACCTATCCAAGTTGCCCTGCAGCCTCATAGCATCCTCCTCGCAGCTGACACTGCCACCCAGCTTTGTGTCATCCGCAAACTTAGAGATGTTACATTTAATTCCCTCGTCTAAGTCGTTAATATATATTGTAAACAACTGGGGTCCCAGCACCGAGCCTTGCGGCACCCCACTAGTCACTGCCTGTCATTTTGAAAAGGACCCATTAATTCCTACTCTTTGCTTCCTGTCTGCCAACCAGTTCTCTATCCATGTCAATACCCTATCCCCAATACCATGTGCTCTAATTTTACACCCTAATCTCTTGTGTGGGACCTTGTCAAAGGCTTTTTGAAAGTCCAGATACACCACATTCACTGGCTCTCCCTTATCCATTTTACTTGTTACATCCTCAAAAATTCCAAAAGATTAGTCAAGCATGATATCCCCTTCATAAATCCATGTTGACTTTGACCGATTCAGTCACTGCTTTTCTAATGCGCTGCGATAACACCTTTAATAATCGACTCCAGCATCTTCCCCACTACCGATGTAAGATTAATTGGTCTATAATTCCCTGTTTTCTCTTTCCCTCCTTTCTTAAAAAGTGGAGTTACATTGGCTAACATAACCTCCAGTCCACAGGAACTGATCCAGAGAAGAACATTGGAAAATAATCACCAATGCATGCACGTTTTCTAGGGCCACCTCCTTGAGTACTCTGGGATGCAGACCACCAGGCCCTGGGGATTTATCTGCCTTCAGTCCCAACAGTTCACCTAACACCATTTTCTGACTAATGTGGATTCCCTTCAGTTCCTCCCTCTCACTAGATCCTTGGTCCCCTAGTATTTCCGGGAGATTGTTTGTGTCTTCCTTAGTGAAGACAGAACCAAAGTACTCGTTTAACTGTTCTTCCATTTCCTAGTTTCCCATTATAAATTCACCTGTCTCTGACTGTAAGGGACCTATTCATCTTCACTAATCTTTTCCTTTTTACATACCTATAGAAACTTTTAGTTAGTATTTATTTCCCCGCAAGCTTTCTTTCATGCTCTTTTTCCCCCCTCTTAATTAACCCCTTTGTCCTCCGTTGAGTTCTAAATTTCTCCCAGTCCTCTGGTTTGCCGCTTCTTCTGGCCAATTTATATGCATCTTCCTTGGCTTTAACATTATCCTTGACTTCCCTCGTCAGCCACGGCCGAGCCACCTACCCAGTTTTATTTTTTTGCCAAACAGGGATGAACAATTTCTGGAGTTCATTCATGCAGTCTTTAAATATTTGCCATTGCATCTCCACTGTCAACCCTTTAAGTATAATTTGCCAGTTCCTGTCTCATTCCTTCAAAGTCTACTTTATTCAAGTTCAGGACCATAGTCTCTGAATTAACTGTCACTCTCCATCCTAATTCCACCATATTATGGTCACTGTTGCCCAAGGGGCCTTGCACAACAAGATCGCTAACTAATACTTCCTCATTACACAATACCCAGTCTAGGATGGCCTGCCCTCTAGTCGGTTCCTCTACATATTGTTTTAAAAAACCATCCCGTATACATTCTAGGAAATCCTCCTCCTCAGCACTGTTACCAGTTTGGTTGGCCCAATCTATATGTAGATTAATGTCACCCATGATAACTGCTGTACCTTTGCTCCACAAATCCCTAATTTCCTGCTTGATGCTATCCCCAACCTCCCTACTGCTCTTTGGTGGTCTGTATACCACTCCATAAAGAGTTTTCAGCCCATGGCTATTTCGCAATTCTACCCATACCGATTCTACAGCATCCAAGCTAATGTCTCTCCTTGCTATTGCATTAATCTCCTCTTTAACCAGCAATGTCACCCCACCTCCTCTTCCTTTCTGTCTATCCTTCCTGAATATCGAATACACCCGCATGTTTAGCTCCCAGCCTTGGTCACCCTGGAGCCATGTCTCCATAATTCCAACTATATCAAATCCCTTAACTACTAACTGCGCATTCAATTCATCCACCTTATTTCGAATGCTCCTTGCATTAAGGCACAAAGCTTTCAGGTTAGTTTTTCTTATCTCCCTTCTACCTTTCGCTTCTATCCCCTTGCATTGGGTCCCATCCTCCTGCCCTGTTAGTTTAAACATGACCTTTCCTACACTCTATTTCCCGTTATCTGCACGGATACGCATCCACGTTGTTGACTCCACCCTGTCACCCCCCCCCCCCCACACTTTTTAGTTTACACCCACCCGTGTAGCATTAGCAAACCTGTCTGCCAGAATGTCGGTCCCCTTCCAATTAAGGTGCAACCCGTCCCTTGTACAGGTCACTCCTGCCCCAATGTTGATAACATTGGGTCGGATAGATAGGATAGAAGAGTTAAATGGCCTATTCCTCTCCCAATAATAAATGGAATACTAACACCATTGTGTCAATCAATACATTGAAGATGGAACCTGTGATACGACCAAGAATCTTCTCATTAGAGTAGGACTATTTCAGCTCAGAGGATGGCACCTTGTGTACCAAATCAATTCAAGTCACTCCCAGAAATAATTGTCAGGGAAATTGCACAATCACCACGGAGAGAAAACAAACCCAAAGTAAACCTTATAAGTTTTCAGAGTTGGATATTGTTAAATTTAATGTGAAGTCCCAAGGGCTGTAATCTAACTAATTAGAAGATGATATGTTTTCCTTGAATGTGCAGTGGGTTTTGTTGGAGCAGTGAAAAGGCCAAACTCAGAAACGGTGATGTAGCAGCACAGCTACTAGAGATGCTGCCTCACAACTCTTGTGACCCGGGTTCTTGACACCTGGTTTTGTCAGTGTGGAGTTTGCATTTTCTACCCATGACAGTGTGATAGGAAATGGAAAGCTCAGGGTCACCCTTGTGGACTGAATGGAAGTATTCTGCATAGCACTTGCCCAATCCATGTTAACAGGGCTCTCCCAATCATGTCTGTTCCATTCTCTGTATTTTCAATCTTACACTCTCTCCTCCACCTGGCATGATGAAAGGGTTCCCTTTATCCTTACCTTCAGCTACACCAGCTACATTGAGATATTAACTTCCGCCTCCACCAAGCACATATTCCCTTCCCCTTTCAATAATCCAAAGGGCTGTTTACTCCTCCTCCACTAACCATTTCTCTTCTCTTGGCACTTTCCCATGCAGCCGAGGGAAATGGAACACTGCTCTTTTACCTCTTCTCTTTCCACCATCCACAAACTCAAGCAAAATACTGTGTTGCATTCAGTGCTCACCAATGTGGTCTCCTCCTCACCGGAAAAATCAAATGCAGATTGGGTAACCTCTGTTCAGTCTGTATTGTATTGTATTGTATTCAATTTATTGTCATTATCTCATTAAGAGACAACGAAATGGATTTTCCTTACAGTCATGTATCATAAAAATAAATAATAAATCAATAAAAAAGCACAAACACAGAAGTCCACGACAGAACATAAACCCACAGCGGCACCAAAGTTAAGGAAGGTACCATAGTCCAGCCAGCCTCCCTGCCGATCTTCCCAGATGTTCACCCGTAGTCGGGGCCTCCCGAGCACCCGCAGTCGCCACCACGGGCGGCCCGATGCTCAGGCCCTCTCGCCGGGAACGGTGGAACCCCGACGGAGAACATCCTCAGCGGCCCGGACCTCCAAATCAGCCACCTCCCACCGGAGTCCACGGCTCCCGAAGTCCACAGGCCGAGCCGGGCGGAGTCGCAGGACTTCGCGATGTTGGTCAGCGCCGCCCGCGTTGGGAGCTCCGCGAACCACAGCTCCGCGCTGTCAGTGCAGCAGGCCCAGCACTCCGGAGCTCCAAACGGCGATCCCCGGTAAGGCATCGCCCGCTCCGCGATGTTTCCAACGCTGCGCCGCTGCTGCTGGAGCTCTGGTCGGTCCCCGGCAGGAAAGGCCGCGCCAATCCAGTAGGTAGGCCGCGGGGGGAGGGGGGGGGCGAGGACGCGACTCGAAAAATAGTCGCGTCCTCTCCAGGAAGCGACTGAAGGACGGTATCCCCCTTACCGTACCCTCTTCCCCCCCCACATAAAGACAAAAACCCCACAAAAAACGTTCTTCAAACATAACAAAAACATAACAAAAAAAACAAAAAGATACCGGACTGAAGGCGGAGGCAGCTAGCAACAGCGCCACCGGATGTGAAAAGGTGACATAGATGATTGTCACTTTAATTCTCCATGCCACACTGACCTTTCTGTCATTGACCTCTGAGAAGGCCAAAGTAAGCTCAAATAGCAGCATCTCACCTTCCAACTGAGTCGGTCACAGGCATCTGGGCTCAACAACGTCTGATAATCAGCCTGTCCACTCTCTAACCAGCATTCACTGTTATTTCAGATTTCCAACAAATACAACATTTTGCAGTTTGTTTCAGCATTGTTTTTATCTCTTTCCTTCATTTTCATACATCTTGTTTCATTTACACCTACATCAGACAGATCAGATGCCATTATCAAAACCTCACCTCTCATATCCAGCATCTACTATTTGCGCCTTTCCTTCTCTTTTGGTCTCCCGTATATCACAAGACATTCCCTGTTTTCTCCGGTTTTCTTTCTTCTCTGTAATTTAAAACATGTTTTATTTCTAACATTTTCCAGTTCAGATAAAGGATTTTCGACATGAAAGGTTTACTCTATTTCTCTCTCCTCAGATGCTGCCTGACCTGTTGGGGACATCCAATGTTTTCTGGTTTGCAGTATTTTGCTTTTCAAATTACTCAGTCTCCTGTATTATTGCTGGGACTTGTAGTGTAATTTAATTCATGCTCGGGCAGCTTACAACCCAGTGGTATGAATATTGATTTATCTAACTTCAAGTAACCCCAGCATTCCCTCTCTCTCGATCCCTCCCCTACCCAAGTTGCACCAGCTTCTCGTTTTCACCCAACAAATAGCTAACAATGGCCTGTTTCCATTATCATCGTTACTTTTTTTGCATATCTTTCATTCATTGTTCTTTATCTCTCAACATCATCGTCTATATCTCTCATTTCCCTTTTCCCTGACTAGTCTGAAGAAGGGTCTCGACCCAAAACGTCATCTATTCCTTCTCTCCAGAGATGCTGCCTGTCCCGCTGAAGTACTCCAGCTTTTTTGTCAATCTTCGGTTTAAATCTCCATCCTCATACTGCGAAAGCAATAAAAGATCGTACATCTGACCAGCATGGTCCAGTCAGCATATTAAACAAAGCAGAAAAGTGCGGATTCTGGTAATCTGAAATTCGAAAGGGGCGTGTTTTAAATACTCAGCGTGTCTTGCAGCACCTGTGGAAACCGTAACAGAGTTCATCCTTTGTCTTATAACCAAACTGCTGGAGTGACTTCGCAGTCGAGCAGCATGTGTGCAGGGGAAGGGAATTGTCGACGTTTTGGGTGGAAAGCTGGCATCAATGAAAAGAATAAAAACACAGGGAAGAAAAAAATACAATGCTGAAACTCAACTAAAATAAATCACAATTGTTGAATGCAGGTTAGAGTTAATCCTTTGAGTTGTTGATCTTTTATCTGACTTGACAACAAGATATTGGATGAAAGGTCATTGACCTAAAACATTAACTCTGTTTCTCTTTCAGATACTGCCAAACACATTGAGTTTATTTTCAGCAAGTTCTGTAGAGCAAATTGAATAATGGGTTCAACAGTTGGGGCCAGACCAAAGAACACAAACTCATTCTTTGACTAAGTAGAAATGGATAAAGTCAGTTTAATTTGCCAGGGAATTAAGAGTCTCTATCATACATTATATGGTGGGCAATGACTCCTTAAAGATGGGTTGATTCTTGACCAGAGGACATATGCTTACCGTGAGAGGCAATATTTAATAGGAACCTGAAGGATTTTTTTCATTCACACGTTGGTGGGTACATGGAATGAGCTGCCAGAGGAGGTGGTATAGTAGGCCCCCCTCGGTCATGACTGACCATAGGTGATGCATCCTAGTTTGTTGGTTGCAAGCCTGGGCGATGTCATATGGAGGACAGGCTGTTGCCCATGCAGCACGACCCCTGTCCACGTCCAAAGGAACAGCAGGGCCGTTACAGTTTGGCACCAGCGCCGTCGCAGGAGCTGCCAGAGCGAGGTTGTAGACAACGACGAACTGCCTTAGGGACTCCGACTCTGGATTTTCTTGAGGTTTACTTCTGGAGCCTTTTCCATGACTGGATATGGCCACAAGGCAGTGGAGGTTTTAAATTAGAGTTTTCCCTCTCCTAGATGGACTGCCTTCCCAGGCTGACGAGCCCCATCTGCCCGAGACTCGTGGGGGCGGGAGCGTCTACCTTCCCGTGCAGGTCTATTGCACCTGCCCACTGCCCAGAGAGGTGGTACAACAGCATTAAAAAAAAAGGTTTATAACAGCATTCAAAAAACACTAGGACGGGCACATGGATAGGAATGGCTTCTATGGGGGATTTTGTCGACATGGACAAGTTGGGCTGATAGGCATGCTTCCATGCTCATAGGGTACAAATGGTGTGCCATTATGTCCCATCTTTACAAAACACTACTTATACCACACTGGAGTATTGTGTGTAGTTCTGGCTGCCACACTATTGGAATAATGTGATTTCATTAGAGTTCAGATTCTCCAGAACATTGCCTGGATTGGAGATTTTAGTTATTGGGAAAGATTAGATATGTTGGGGCTTGTTTTCCCTGCGATGAAGAAGGCTGAAGTGTGATCTGATAGAAGTATATTAGATTATGAGAGGCAGTGATAGGGTAAATAGAACAAGTAGCTAAGGTGAGAGGAAGTGGTTCAAAAGGGAATGATTTTTTGAAGTGTGTTGATATCTGGTACTCACTGCCAGAGGTAATTGAGGAATAGGATACAATCGCTACATTTAAGGGGCATTCACAGAGGCACTTTAATAGGCAAGTCATGGAAGGAAATTGACCTAGTGCAGCAAATAGGATTTGTGTTGATGGGCAGAATATTCACGTGAACATGGTGGGCTGAAGGGCCCATTGTCATCCTGTATGACACTCCAGAATTTATATTAGTCGTGAAATGCGGCCAGTACGATGGACTGGCTGATTTTTTCCTGCAATTCAATTCTTTATGTTCATGTGCCTAATGCAATTGCAATTAGTTGCACATAAATCAGTCAACTAATTATATTTGCTTGCTCCCACTCCCGTAAATAAATCTTGTCTCCCCACCCCCCCTCCCCAACTCAGAGGTTACATGAGCTCATAGTTTGTGCAAGAAAGAACTGCAGATGCTGGTTTAAATTGAAGGTATATACAAAATGCTGGAGTAACTCAGCGGGTGAGGCAGCATCTCTGGAGAGAAGGAATGGGCGATGTTTCGGGTCGAGACCCTTCATAGTTGATGTCCAACTTTCATTATTGCCAGTACATTTTAATCTCTGCGATATCGGTGCGAGAGTGCTTCTCAACTTATATCTGTTCCTGCAGCCGTTTAGAAGATGGGAATGAAAACCCACATGGTAGCACAGCAGCATAAACGCTGAGAGCCTTGAGACAGCTGTTGTGAAGAGGCTCGATAAGGTAGATGCAAATTGGATGTTTCCATGAATATATGGCTCCACAACCGGGGGGAAAAACAAGACTGCCCTGAAGATAGATCACGTAATGCTGGTATCCACAGTGGGAGGCTTTTAAAAACGAGAGTTCAAGGACTGCGTGTGCCTGTTAAAGTGAAGAGCAAGCCTGGCAGCAATAGGGAACCCTGGATGACAAGAGATATTGAAGCTCTGGAGAAGTATATGGAATGCAGGAGTATATTTAAGGAAATTAGGAGAGCAAAAGGAGGGGGGAGGGTGCATTTAACAGCTTTGGCAAAGAAAATTAGAAAATCCAAATAAACTTTATGTATATTATTAAGGGAACAAGAGTAAAGAACCCACCTGCTTCAAGAAGACCATCATTCCAGTGCTGAAGAAAAGCAAGATCTCATGATTTAACCATTACCCTCCAGTGGCCTTGACATCCACCATCATGAAATGTTTTGAGAGGCTAGATATGGAGCGCATTAAATCCAGTCTACCAAAGAACTTTGACCCACTGCAGTTCACCAGCCACCACAACAAGTCCATGGAGGATGCCATCTCCCTGGCCCTACTCTCATCTCTTGAACACATGGATAAGAGAGAAACCTGTCAGCCTCCTATTCGTAGACTGCAGCTCTGCTTTTAACACCTTTATCATATCCAAGCTCATCACCAAACCCGCTGGACTTGGGAGTCAGCACTCATCTCTGGATCCTCGACTTCCTGACCAACAGACCCTAATCAGTGAGGACAGGGGACAAATCATCCTCTGCAACAATCCTCATTACTGGTGCTCCTCAATGATGTGTTCTCAGCCCCCCTCTTTACTCCTTGTATACCCTCGACTGTGCAGCCAAGTACAAATCCAATTCAATTTACAAATTCGTAGACGACACCACCATTGTGGGCCAGAGATCAAATGATGATGACACCGAGTACAGAAAGGAGATTGAGAACCTTGTGGCCTGGTGTCGAGACAACAACCTTTCCCTCAATGTCAGCATGACAAAGGAGATAGTGATCGATTTCAGGAAGAGTAGCGGTACACATATCCCGGTTTGCATTGACAGCACCGAAGTAGAGATGATTGATTTCTTAAATTTCCTAGGAGTAAATATCACCAACAACTTCTCCTGGACCACCCATATTGAAGCAATGGCGAAGAAAGCACACCAACACCTCTACTTCCTTAAAAGACTGAGGAAATTCGGCATGTCCCCAAAAACTCTCACCAACTTCTACAGACAAATAATTTTATCGGGATGCATCACATTATGGTTTGGGAACAGCTCCATCCAACACCGCAACAAATTGCAGGGAATTGTTTACACAGCCCAGACCATCACAAAAACCAACCTCTCTTCTATCAACTCCATTTACACCTCATGCTGCCTCAGCAATACCACTAGCATAATCAAGGACATCGCACCCTGGCCACCACCACTCTCCCATCAGGCAAGAGGTAGAAAAGTGTGAAAACACTCACCTCCAGATTCAGGGACAGTTTCTTCCTAGCTGTTATCAGGCAACGGAACCATCCTACCAACAACTCGAGAGCAGTCCAGAGCTACTATCCACTCCTTTGGAGACACTTGGGCTATCTTTGATCACTCTTTACCTTGCTCTAAAAGTTATTCACATTATTTCCTTTATCATGTATTTGTACACTGTGGATGGCACGATTGTAATCATGTGTTGTCTTTCTGCACCGGTCAGCACGCAACAAAACATTTTCACTCTACCTTGGTACACGTGACAATAAACTAAACTCTCTATTCAGTTCTGGTCACCCGGCTATAGAAAAGATACCATTAAGATGGAAAGAGTGCAGCAAAGATCCATGAACATGTCTAAGGACTGAGTTAAAGGTTGGGCAGGATAAGACATTATTCCTTGGAGCTCTGCAATTTCAGAGAGTTGGGTTGTGGATGTAGCTCAGTCCATCACACAAACCAGACTCCCCACCAATGACTCCAACTATATTTCACGCTGACTTGGAAAAGCAGCCAACATAATTAAGAATTGTCCCACCTGTTCAATCCTTCTTCTCCCCTGAGCTATGGGGAGAGACTGGGAAGGCTAGGACTTTATTTCTTGGAGCACAGGAGGATGAGGGATGATCTATAGAGGCATATAAGATAATGAGTGGAATAGATAGGGTGAATGCACAGTCTTTTACCCAGAGTAAGGAAATCAAAAACCAAAGGACATAGGTTTAAGGGGAGAGGGTAAAGATTTAATAGGAACCTGAGGGACAACCCTTTCACACAGTGGGTGGTGGGTATATGGAATGAGCTGCCAAAGGTGGTATTTGAGGCATGTACTATACATGGGGAAACTATACATGGACAAACACAGGCAGGTGGGACTAGTGTAGATGAGGCATCTAGGTTGGCAGGAACAAGTTGGGCCGAAAAGCCTGTGTCCCTTGACAAATTATGACTATATAGTTGAGTGAAGGGGGTGGGAAGAGGATTGACTGGGTGACAACATGGACAAAAGGAATGGCTCTCTGCTATATATGCCAAAATTACTGATTGGAAATTGGAAATGGTGAACGTATAGATATTAACAGAATAACAACATTTATATTATTGCTTTGTTCTGGAAATTGAGGTGCCTAAAAAGGCAAAGGAAAGATTAGTGGTTTTTCATCAGCTTGAGGCAGGCAAAAGTACTTTAATGTCATTGAAATACCTTTTGCATTGTAGTCACTGATGTCCTGTTGGAGGCTTGAATGGAGTGAGTAGGGGTATAAATCAAATGGCACAAACTGTCTGTTTCTGTCCTGTGCAGAATGTGTCAGGTAATGTATCGATCTTGAACACAATATGAAGCAGATGTAGACCTAGATTGCTGTTTTGGGCATTCAGCATAATGATCAGAAAGTAGGCAATTGCCATTATGTAAGAAGTACCACCTGTTCAATAGAGATTTATCACTCAGAGTGCTAAGGCAGCTGTTTGCGTTTGCAGTTATTTTCACCCCTCCTGTCACTGGTGCTGTGAAACCTCCCTGCCGGGGGCTGTGGGCCAACAAACACACAATAAGCTTCACAGCCTCTGCCATTGGCATCCTGAAGCTAACTGCAGAATCTGGATGCAATTGACTTATCCCTTGTGGGCCACGTCCACAGCCCTTCTCACAAACCCTGGACATCCCCAATATTTTACAGCCAGGGTGTGGCTTTTAAAACATTGTAAATGGTGAGGTGGAGGAAATATGGCAGGTAATTTATGCGTCACAAGCAAAAGAGCCCCTTTTTGGTAAAATTGACTGAAATGTAAATAGTGACCGCAAGGCGATAGAAATAACAACTGCTCTCTGATGCAGCACGAGAGGTTATCTTATGTTATCTGAAGAGGATGTGCAGGGTCTCCATTTGACAGCCCATTCGAAAGACAGCATGTGTAGGAAGGAACTGCAGATGCTGATTTAAACCGAAGATAGACATAAAATGCTGGAGTAACTCAGCGGGACAGGCAGCATCTCTGGAGAGAAGGAGTGGGAGATGTTTCGGGTCGAGACCCTTCAAAGACAGCATGTTGTATAGCTGCTTTGACAATGCAGTGACCGAGGGGAACACAAGCTCACCAGCTCCAATCTCAGAGGTAGGAGTGCATTATGGCTGACACATGATAAGCTGATCTATCAGCCCTTTCCCACAATAATGTGCTGCCCTTGCAATTTGTGGATGGACAGGTGGAAAGACAGTGAGACTGGACTCACAAGCCACAGCACAGAAATACTGGTGTTGCACTTCCAATTTCCAAAGCAGTTTCTCAACCAGATTTCCATCAGATGTTGCCAGACCTATCTGGTAACTGGAAACAACAACCTTCCAACCATTTAAGATAACTCATAAAATTAAATTACAGAAATGAAACACATTTGCTCGCCTATAATGGTGCATGATCTGCAGATGGGAAATCCAGCTATTACGGCTACTGTATACGCAGTAGTCAAATCATCTGCTCAATCCTTTTAATTAAAAATGTAAGAACACATTCGCTTGTAGTCTCTCAACATTGCAGCTCTACTTAAATAAAAGTCAGACAACATTTCCATCCTCAGCATCTTTATTTGCAACTAATCAAATCTCCTGAAAATAAAGCAGTATTTTATTGGATAATATGATATCCTCACAGAGCAGATAAATTCATTCAAACCTTGTACAAAGGAGACACACACCATGTTAAAAACGTATATATAATATTGTTCTCTTTCCTGTTAGTTTGCAGACAAGGCAGGAGGATCCTTTGGATCAAGAAGGGATGAGGGAATTTCACTTGATCACTGTTCAAAGACCTACGAGGGTCCAGCACGTGCCCAGCGGCTAGACCAGGATGTTTATCCCTAATGCAGTTGAATCAAGTTGCTGACATTCATACAGACGGAGGAGAGAGCAGATATTTTGTATATTGTTCCCTAAAGCTAAAGGTTCATGGCTAATAAAGTCACCAAGACTTATTGATACAACGGACACTTAATCTGGATTCTAAATCAAACACAGTTCAGACAAAAAAATGCACTGATACTACTCTCTCCCCCTCTCCTCTGCCTCCTCTGTTCCCTGCTTCACTCATCTCTCCTGCCCCATTTCTCTTACCCTTCCCCTCCCTCCAACCCAAGTGCAAAGTTTAACGTCATTAAAATATGCAAATGAAGTGAGAACCTTTTTCTATCTCTGCTCAACTGGTGCCAGAGCTTTGGTAAATTCTAACTTGGACTTCAATCCTTTATCCACTGTGCATTGCCTAAACTCATGTGCTGTCTCCCTAAGTTTGGTGGTTTGTACCAACTTGGCGGAGTTGCACGTTATGAATCATCTGCTCTCTTGAGGTTTGACAAAGATCTGTCAAGCGAGAGTGCACAGCCTACCTAATAAGTCAAACATGTATTAAGCTGAGCCACTGTATATTGAGCTGTCAGCTGGTGGTGAATAGATATCTTTGTCCCATCACACAAGACTGAACAATGAGTAGAAGTGATAAGGAGTGCATCAAGTAAACCTTGATGGATGTTTAGTGGATAAGAAGTTATACTAACAACAGGATGCTCTGATTTGCACCAGGAGTTTTGCCAAGGACAGCAGGATAGCTTGGCACCACATAGCTAAGCACTTGTGTTTTATGTCAACTGGTGAGAAGAGTTTTATCATTTCTTAATCATGTCCTTCACTCTGAAGTCCCTCCATCTGAAAACCCAGCATCTGTCTCGCTCCCTGCATGAGAAGGAGACCCCTCAAGGCAGCACTGACATCGGCAGCTGCGAAGTTCATGCTCTGCTCAATCTCCTTTCCAGCTGCCAGGAGATGAATGAAAGCAGAGAAATTAATTAAAATCACATCTAAAGCAAAAATAAATGTTTGGAAAACATAGCAAGCAAACACCCTGCTGCAAATCTAACTAAATGTTGAATTGATCTCTAATTAATACTACTAAATCAAGCTTCCTTGCAGCGTAGGAAAATATATCAACCACCCTCTTCAACGTCACAATTTGCACCTCCACTATGCCACTGTCTGGCGACTGAAGAGGTCGAGGGTGATAGCACTGAGGAATGCTGGGATACTGTTCTGGTGATGCAGATGAAGGTTGATCAGCTCGGCGAGGGAACTGGAGAAGTCCGTCTGAAGGAGCTGCATCTTCGATCCCAGACTGTTGGCAGCCTGCAGAGAAAGCAAAAAAATAAATTAGCCACTGACACGGTAAAAATGTCATTGAGCATAAAACATTCTCCTACCCTAATTCTCTCATTATTTCCTTCCTGTATTTAACATGCCCCTCAGACCACGGTCCTATCATATGCTTAATATAAGTGGACGCCGACATCCTAACTCTTATTAAATAGCAAGATCCATTTTAAAGACATTTACAACTTTAATGGGTCCAGACCTGGGAGACACTATTAATTCTCTCAATATCACACCTAAAAAATGATGGCACTTATAGATCTTTGTCATGCATTCTGTTTAACATCATTTTAAGTAGACAATTATTTAAATAAAAACTGGAATGGTGGTTTTGCTGACATTTGTTTGACATTACTTCCATGAAACGCCAACCTGTCTTTGCACCAACAATCACTGCAAATCTGAGTTCTGTTCAAAGGCAGATCTGTGGGATGGTGCCTGGAGCTTCAAAGTAGACTGGTCTTCATTTGTTGCTGCAAATGTGGAAAGCCAGCTCTCAGCTCTCACCATCTCCATCATTTTCTTTATGATATTATTTCTATTCTTCTGTCATAATGAATCATCACATCTATTTAAGTTGCATATTAATGAAAGATTGAGGAATTGAGGGAAATGGTGAACTGGCATCGATAAGGAATCAAGGCCAGCAGGGATCAGCCATGATGATATTGAATAACAGGGTATCGTAGCCTAATCCTCATCCTATTTTATTGTGTTCTTGTATTATAAAGTTTGAAGTAGTAATCAGAGGTGAGGAGAGATCATCAGCAACAATATCATCATCTAAATAAACCTGCGGAGGCTTTGTAACCTTGGTAATTTACAGACTGCTCACTACTAAAAAAGGTTGTCATGGATTAGAAGAACAGGAATGTTCCATTAGATTGGACAATATAACATGTAACCCCTTTATTCCACAAGGGCGAAAGGTAAAGAGTAAGAAATTAAAAACCAGTTAGTTTTAATATTTACCATTGGGAAAATGTTGGCTAAAATTAAAATAAATAGAGTGAAAACTTCAAAGTAATCAGGCAAAGTCAACGGTGTTATGAAAGAGAAATCATGTTTGACCAACTTTTGAAATTTTTGAAGAAATAGCTCAAAAGAGGATCATTATGTTTGTTGGGGGTCAATTATTCAGCTCAGGACACGGTGTAGGAGTTCCTCAGGGCAGTGTCCTAGATTTAGCCATCTCTGGTAGCTTCATCAAAGACCTTTCCATAATTATACATATGGGAATGTTCACTGATGATTGCATAATGTATTCAATTCAATTTGCATCTCCTCAGATAATGAAGCAGACCCTGCCTACATGCAACAAGACAGGATAACAAGCCGACAAGGCCAACATGTGGCAAATAACATTCGCATCACAAAGTCCATCTCGAGCAAGGCAGAATTTAATCTTAATTCTGTTAATTGTCTTCCCTCAAATGCAGCCTAATCTACTGAGTGTTTCTATTTTCATTTGAAATGTACAGCATCTGCTTTTTTTTGCCTTTTGATCCTGCTAACTGGAAATTTTACAGCCTGCCACATTAATATTTTGGCACCAAATGATTCACCTGGTTGGACATCCATTCACTGCAGTCAGGAGCATAGTGAGATGGATGCTCTGATTATTCCCTAAATGATCACCGTTAGAGACACACACACAATCTACACTTTAAAGCAGGGTATATTCTCTCCCTCCACCAATGACATATTGTGGTTGTCCCAGTGAAGGGGATGCTGCATTGCATCCCGTCCTGGAAATATATTGCCACTTCTTCTTCATCGCTGGGTCTAAATCATTGAACTCCTTATCCTTCAACAGACTCACTCAAGAAGTTGGCTCCCCACCACCATCTCAAGAGAAAACAGGGATGGGCAGTAAAAACTACTCTCGCCAGCAATATTCACATCCTGGAAATGAATTTATTTTTAAACTTGCAACCTTGTTGTTGGAAACAAGTCTTCATAAATAATCAGAGGTGACAAATGATTAAAAAGGTTTCATTGATTTAAAAAAATGTTGAAGGCATTTGGCAGCATCTAGAATGGTTGCTGTGTTCAAAGATGGGAATGAAATGTCATGTGATTGGAAGGAGGCCATCAACAGAGAGGCAGGTGCATACACGTCAGCCAATAAGCAGAGTACATGTCAGTTGGTGGGATTGGGCTGGGCTGGTCTGGGCTGTACCTGTCGATTGTATGCCAATCCCACCAACTAACATGATTACTCTTCTTATTTTGCCGTTTCTTTTGTTTTTTCTGTTGCGTCAAATAAATTGGCATCTATTTTGTTCTGTCTTCCACATTTCCAGAATACACCATTGTTTCTCTCTCTAACTGGCCAGTTCCAAAAGTATCCTGGCACCTGGACAACCTTGGTTTCCACCCTATCAAACACATCCCTCTTTTCTCTCCAACTACACATCACCCACCCAACAACTTCTCTGCAACTTACAATACATTTGTTTGCTCACTTATCCAGTTCTGCTGAAGCTCATTGAACTGGAATAGAGTGATACAGCATGGAAACAGGCCCTTCTGCCCAACTGGACCATGCCAACCAAGGTCTTCCATCTAAGCTAGTCCCATATGCCTCTGAACCTATCCTATCCATGTAACTGTGAATGTTAACTGTTTTTTTTCTAGATTTCCCACAGCTACAGTTTTTAAATATTTTCAACTACGATTGACAACCAATAGACCTCACTCTGAACAGTACCACGAATCTCAAGCACCCATTTGAGCAAACAGATCAATTTCTGTCCTTCTGATTCAGAGATCAGAGTGCAGAATCATAGGGTTATAAAACACAGAAGCAGGTTCTTTGGCACAACTCATCCAGGCCCACCAAGATGGCTATCTGAGCTAGCCCATTTAGCCCGTACACACTTTTCGGATCCATATATCTGGCCAAATTTCTTTTAAACGTCATAATTGAACCTGCCTCTACCACTTCTTCTAGCAGCTTATCCATCACCCTCTGTGAAAAACTTGCCCCATAGATCCCCTTTAATTCTTTCCCCTCTCAATTGCAGATTTAGTTTTATTTTCCATTACTCCAAAACAACTGTGATAATTCATCTTATCTACGCCCCTCACAATTTTAGAAGGTGTAGCCAATGTGTTGTGTCTGAAGAAGGGTCTCGACCTGAAACATCACCCATTCCTCTCCAGAGATGCTGCCTCTCCCGCTGAGTTATTCCAGCATTTTGTGTCTACCTTTGTGTTGAGTTAACCCCTGGTATAACTTTTTCCTTTGCATTTGATGCAATTTTATTAATAATCAATTAAGTACTGACAGCACATTGTGAGGGACTGAACTAAATGAAAGACCTTCATTCTATGAACAAAGTTGTTGTACATTTTACAAACCTACAGTTAGTCCACCTGACAAAGAACTGCCCGGTTCAAAGCCCTTTTTTTGTGCCTCTGCTTTATAAATGTTGAAGCGCACAAGCACTGACTGTGACTTCTGGTGAATAGAAGTTATCTTCAATCCACAGTTTTCAGTATTACATTACTGCAAATAATTCATAATTCTACTCAAACAGTATGTAGTTGAACAAAGAATATAAAAGATAAAGGGATAGGGCTTATTTTGGATCATTTTTTTTCCTTGGAATATTATACAAAGGGAATAGTTATCAGCTCCCCACTCTATTCACCTGCCTATCAAAGCTTGCTTGAAGGGCTTGAAAGCCATACTCTGGAGACTGCCCTGATCTCTCCTTCTCTTTCTCCCCTGTATCAATCTGGAAGCAGCAGCATGTGTGAACAATGCTGTGGGATATAAAGCTCTCCGATCTTTGTCGCCTTGTATGATGAGCTGCTGCTAAAAGACCCAAAGTTTACTTGCGGAAGAGAACTCTAATGGTTAAAACAAATTTAGACTTGCATGGGAGACCAAAATCCAGTCCATAACACATTGAATAAGGAAAGCAAAATAATTAGTTTTATCTAGAGTGGTCAGGATGCGGAAATCAGCACCACAAGTATAGTGGAGGTGAAAAACCCAGTCATTTAAAATAAATGGAAAAGAGCCAAGATATCATACAGTTATTCTGTCTCTGATACTTATCTTACCACCAATCACATGACTGACATCCTCGCCTTCTCTGCCCAATCATTACCTCCGTTCCCCATCTCAGTCCATTCATTACGTCTCCAACTCATTCATTGTTACCAACCCCAGCTTATTCATTACCATTATTCCATCATTACTTCCATTTCCACTTGTGACTAATTATGACATGTTACCAACCTCTGCCTATTCATTACCTTCATTCCACCTCCATCCCAGCACTGCATCTGCACTCACATCTGCTCAGCACTGCCTCCACTCCCCACCTCAGCTCCAGGATTACTTCCTCTCCCAGATTCAGCCCTATCATGGTCTCACCTCTCCATTTAAGCTCCATTATTTTACCTCTATTCCTTGCGCAAGCCCCTAGGAACTAGGTCAGTTCACACCAGCTCAGAACTATGCTGCTTTCAGTTTCATAATCATTGAAAACATTTCCACACCTTGGCACTGCTCACCTTATCTATCAGCACTTCAGCACGTCTTGGTAAATAATTACAAAATTACAAAAAAAGGCTTGCTGTAGTATACCTGGTTGGACCTGTGGTATGGAAAAAAAACCTGACATCTATCACAATGTGAGCCCCCTTCTATTCTTTACCTTTAACTTAACTCTCAAATCTAAGTAAATATAAGAATATGCAGTTACTATCTTGTATAACTTTTAGTGCCATTAAAGCCAACAAGCATATTGAAATTTGCCGTTTTGCAGGCAGGCTCTTAATTGATTAATGCAGCACTGTTTTTGCAGCAGTTTTTATTCCCCTATTGTTTGTTAACTGATTACAGTAATTACAACTTTATTATAGTGCTTTTAATTATTCATCGTCCTCGTAATACAACTTTTTCTGATTGATTAGATGCCAATAATGACCATTTAAAAAACTATTTCCATAATGTGCACCAGAAAATGACTGCCTCTTGATGAAGCAGGAAGCCAGAGCAGTGGCTGTGAACAGCTTCCTCCCTGGACTTCAATATTTGGATAATGGAGTGACCATGAACTGGTTTGCCTCAAGATGTAATATTTTTCTGCCGACATTGAATCCTTCACTATGGAGGATTCATAACAGAGCACGTTGCCGCTGTGTGATTCAACGGTGTTAACTGCACTCCTGGGACTGGACAGAGCCCAAAGAAATGAATGTAATATTCATGATGCTTTGCTCACACTATACAACAGAGCAGTGCCCAAAATGTCTATGCACGGGAACCAGTCTAGTAAAGTAAAGGCCTGCATTTAAAAATGCATTTCAAATGCTCCCTTCACTAGCTTAAAGTAGGGGAAACTGATAACTCAGGGCACATCAAATGTTCTAGTAGTGCCATGTGAGGAACATGGATGCTGATTTGTTGACAGCAAGATTCCATAAATAGCCATGAGGAAAGCTATAAAATAATCTGCCTTAGGTGTTGGTTGGGAGTAAATGTTGTCCAGAATAATGGTGAAGCTTTTTAAATAATCTGACTTAGTGTCTGAAGAACGGTCTCGACCCGAAACGCCATCTATTCCTTTTCTCAAAAGATGCTGTCTTATCCGCTTTTTGTGTCTACCTTCAGTTTAAACCAGCATCTGTAGTTCCTTCCTGCACAATCTGCCTTCGGTGTTGGTTGAGCGTAAATGTTGTCCATTATAAGGATGAAGCTTTTCTGAAATAGTGCCATGAGATCTTTATCAATGGTTGGGATCTCTCATATGTCATCCCAAGGCTCAGTGCTACACCAGAACCATCTGGCCTCTGTAAGGTAGGGCTTCAATCATCCACATTTCTTATACAGAGATGGGAGTACTTCCACTGAGACGTGACTGACAAATTATAAATTAGAGCTGACCAACATTTACTGCTCTATTAGATATCGATAGCAGAGAATCAAAGAAATGACCAGCTAAAACATAAAATGCCTGAAATGCCAAACAGTTCTGGAAAAACAGTGCATAGAAGAGGTCAATGTTTCAGGTTAATGGTGTTTATCGGAACTTGCCGATTTGCAACATAAACTTTGCTTCTCCCTCCACAGGTGTGCCTAACTGCTGAGCATCCATATTATTTTGCTTTCATAACAGAAAAGACCATCTAAGCTCATTTAACATGTGTTCCAGTGTGAAATGAAGCCTGCAATTACATCATGCATTTGGCTGATGTTCTGCGAAAGTGATGCTCCACCAAAGGATTGTGCTGGGTCTGGTCATATACAGGGGATTCCACATGCAATTCATGGATTGTCAAAATGTTCCAAGGACAATTAAGTACTTTTGAAACAAAAACAAAATCTGCTGGAGGAACTCAGTGGACCTGGCAGCATCTGTGGACGGAATGGACAGACATCCGACAGGGGGTAGAAGTTAGTGGAGTGGCTATTACTAAGGAGAAGGTGCTTGGGAAGCTGAAAGGTCTGAACATAGATAAGTCTACTGGACCGGATGGACTGCACCCCAGGGTTCTGAAAGAGGTGGCTTTAGAGATTGTGGTGGCATTAGTCGTGATCTTTCAAGAATCATTAAACTCAGGAGTGGGTAAAGATGATGGAACAATTGCAAATATTACTCTGCTGTTCAAGAAGGGAGCAAAGCAGGTGGAAACTATAGGTGGTTAGCCTGACTTCAGTGGTTGGTAAGATTTTAGGGTCCATTATAAAGGATGAGGTTTCTGAGTACTTGGAAGCATGTGATAAAATAGGCCGATGTCAGCATGGTTTTGTGAAAGGGAGATCTTGCCTGATGAACCTGTTGGAATTCTTTGAAGAAGTAAAAAGCAGGATAGACAAAGAGGAGTCAGTAGATGTTGTTCACCTGGATTTTCAGAAAACCTTTGATAAGGTGCCACAAGTGAGGCTGCGAAGATGAGAGCCCATGGTATCAGAGGGAAGATACCAGCATGGATGATAGGATGGCTGGATGGCAGAAGGGAAAGAGAGACAATAAAGGGGGCTTATTCTGGTTGGCTGCCAGTGACTAGCAGAGGTCTGCAGGGGTCGGTGCTGGGGCTGCTGCTCTTCACGTTGTATGTTAATAATTTGGATGAGGGGATTGAAGGCTTTGTGGCCAAGATTGCAGATGATACGAAGATAAGTGGAGAAGCAGGTGATGTAGAGAAAGTGGACTCTGCAGAAGGACTTGGACAGGTTGGGAGAGTGGGCAAAGAAGTGGCAGATGGTATAGAAAAGTGTGGAGTCATGAATTTTGGTAGTAGGAATAAAGGCGTAGACTCTTTTTAAAATGGGGAAAGGATTAAATAATTAGAGGTACAAGTGGACTTGGGAGTGCTGGTACAGGATTCCCAAAAAGTTAATTTGCAAGTTGAATCAGTGATTAGGAAGGCAAATGGAATACTTGCATTTATTTCAAGAGGACTAGAATATAAAAACAGGGATAAGTTCATAGGTTCTAGGAGCAGAATTAGGCCATTCGGCCCATCAGGTCTACTCCACCATTCAATCATGGCTGATCTATCTTTCCCCCTGAACCCCATTCTCCAGCCTTCTCCCCATAACCCCTGACACCTTTACTACTGATGTAATGCTGAGGCTTCATAAGGCACTGGTCTAATCACATCTCGGATAATGTGAGCAGTTTTGTGCCCCATATCTGAGGAAGGATGTAGTGGTGTTGGAGAGGGTCCAGAGGAGGTTTACGTGAACAATCCCCGGAATGATTGGGTTAACATATGATGAGCGCTTGATGGCACTGGGCTTGTACTCGCTGGAGTATAGAAGAATGAGGGGGAACTTCATTAGTGGGAGAGTCTTGAACCAGAGGCCATAGACTCAGAATAAATGGAAGTACCTTTAGAATGGAGATGAGGAGGAATTTCTTTAGTCACAGCGTGGTGAATCTGTGGAATTTATTGTTACAAATAGCTGTGGCGGCCAGGTCAATCGATATTTTTAAGGCGGTGATTGACAGATTCTTGATTAGTACGGGTGTCAGGGGGTATCTTCGCTATGATATCTCAGCCAGGAAGAAGTCTCGACTCGGAACATCAGGAAGAAGGGTCTTGACCCGAAACGTCACCCATTCCTTATCTTCAGAGATGCTGCCTGTCTCGCTGAGTTACTCCAGCATTTTGTGTTTATTCTCAACCATGATTTAATGGCAGAGTAGACTTGATGGGCCGAATTAACTAATTTTGCTCCGATAACTTATGAACACAACTCAAGTGCAAGTTTGTAAGTTAATTGCCCTCTGTAAATTGGCCTTAATGTGTAGGGAGTGGATGAGTAAGTGGAATACCACAGAACTAATGTGAACAGTGGGTAATTGATGGTTGGGATGGAATCGGTGGGACAGATGGGCCTTTTCCCATGCTGTATCGCTAAACTAAACTAATCCCCCTCTACTCTGTTGGAGCATGTACTCCTCTTTGTGTTTCCTCTCCTATATTCTGAAGAATTCTGATCTCTTTCCAGCTGACTATCATTGACCTGAAGTGTTAAGTCTATTTTTATATTTTCACAGATGCTGTTTGATCAGCTCTTTCTGTTTTAATCTTACATTTCTATATCTACTATATTTTCTATTCATGGCCATCAACTCAGTTCTCTTCAGTAGTGCAGCTTCACAATGCAATATCATGCAAATTTATTAACAGAAGATATTCTATCTATAAATCTTTGATGGCTCTGGGGAGTTCACGTTACTCTTACCAGGTTATAGAATGTTTATTAAATATCAATTACAAAGTTGGACAGTGTATTCATTTGTTCACTAGCCTCATTCGTGGAATTTGACGTGTGTATGTGTGCATGCGCGTCTGTGATTTGTCTATCATCATTTGAAAGGAAACCTTTCACTACCTCAAAGCATCTGAATGGCTTTGCAGGCAATTAACTGACTTTGCTGTGCTTTCATTGGTACACTATGAATCATGGCAGCCAATTTGCACAGGAAGATCTCCAATTTAAGTGGTGACCAGATAATCTGTTTTGGTGAAGGAAACTGAAGGACAATTACAGGCCAAGGCAAGTGGGGGAAAAGGAGATGCTGGAAATCTAAAAATAAACAGAAAAATGGTGGAATTACACATCATGTAAAGGCAGATTTGTGAAAAGAGAAACAGTAAATGCTTCAGGTTCACTACCCTTCTTTAGAACAGAGGAAGGGTCTCAGACCTGAAACATTAACTGTTTCTCTTTCCATGGATGCTATTCCACAGACGCTGAGTGTTTCCAGCTTTTGGGTCAAGGTACCAGGTCAATCTCCCCGCTAATTAAAACACTGCCACGAGTTCTGTTACATTCACCTATGAGAGTGCACTGTTCTCTCCGTACTGCCGTGGCATGACTGGGTGCACCACTCATTCTCTCATGACTGGGTGCACAACTCTCTGAAGTCAGTCCAAAAAAGTTGCAAGAAGTGTTTCAAATGCAAATTGACAAATTTGAACAGATGATTAATAATCCTGATAGCATCAGTGCAGAGTGCAGAGAAATAACCTGCACTGATTTGCAATGGAATGCCAATGCTGTGTTGTAACAAGATTATAAATAATACAATTAAACCAGTTCAAAAACAGTTCACTGCGTGAAACGACTGAAACCATTTTAAACACTGCTGTGGAATTACGTGAATATACTGTAAGTGTGATTATTTTTGCAGCTTGTGACTTGTATCACTTAGGGAAACTTGAAGTTAAATTGTCTGCCTGTTTCTGTGCAAGGGTTATGATGTCTGTTTTCAGCACCAGCTGCAAAGGAAACAGGAGGAAGCTTTAACAGGAACAGTGAGGTAAAACTGGATATCAATGTACAGCTGGAAGCCAATGCCCTGTTTTTATACGATGCTGCTGAAGAACAGCATGCAGTTGGCAGGTTGAAGGTCAACAAAGATAGATACTTGTGGGATCCCAGAAATAACAGTGTGAGTGTGCAAAGACAAGACAGCGCATGATTATCGCAAGGCCTCAAAAGTACTCGCAAGGACTACCACCAACTTGCTCCCCAACCCCCAATCCAATGGAAGGAAGCAAGATTTGCTGATGTACCAAAGCTCTTGTCCTCCTTAGGTTTCTCTAGAAATGTGCAAATAGTTTAAAAAAAAAGAAAATGCTGGAAACACAGCAGATCGGGCAGCATGTGTGGAGAGAGAAACAAGACCCTTCCTCTGGCTTATTAAGCTGAAACATTAACACTGCTTCTCCCTCCACAGATGTTGCCTGACCTGTACTTAAATCATATTTTGCTTTCAATTTCAGATTTCTAGCATTGACAGTTTAAAAAAAAGGTTTTCCATGAACATAGATATTGGCATGGACACACACACACACACTCATACCACTGCCACGTAAAAAGTGCTTGTTGTTTTTCCAGGAGCCTGTAAAAACATCTGACTAACCATCAAACATTTCAAGCTCAGAGGAAAGAACTTTTAAGTTGACTCCTGGAGCAAAAGCAGGGTTGTGACAGTCAGAGGCAATGGCATTCGCTATGACAGCCGGCTCATCCTGCCCAAAACTATTGCAGCAAATGAAAAGGACATCCCTCAGCAGCAGGCACGGAAACTTTTGAAGATAAACATCTGAAAAGAAAGCTGTTTTTTCCCCCCACAATCTCCCTCACCATATGACGTTGCAGTCCAGAAACAAATGAGTATTCAGGTGTAGTCTGATAACGTATGTTTTCTCCTTTCTCAGCCGTGACAAAAGAATTTCCAATGTACAACACTGGTCACAGAGAAGCTATTTAAATATCTGGGTGGGCGACAACCTTTGCCTTTCCACATCAAAGGAAACGGTGTTAATTCTTCTGGAAACTGAGCCAATCTTCCAGCAGGATTCAGCACAGCGTGAATGCAATGTAGAGAAATTAGTCAGATTTGGTGGAGGGAACAACTACAAAAGCTATGCAGATTCAGGATAATGCAACATCATACCAGAGAACACACAGAACAAACAGTTCAGGAACAGTCATTGGACATCTGCTGTGTCGGTGCTCCACACAATCCTATTCCCACTCTTTTTACCACTTCTGACCATATCAGCACAACATTTAGCTCCTCACTTCCCCTCAAATCATTTTCAGGATATCGCCCTCAACTGTACTGCCAGTCAGCAAGGTCCTCATTGCCATCACTCTCTGGGTAAAGATGTTTTTCCTGAATTGTTTATTTGATTTAATTATGATCATTTTATATCTGTGGTCCCTCTTGTGGCTGTCCAAATTCAGTTAGGCAAGTTCTTATACAATATGGAGCCATTAGATGCATTACTACCACTAAGTAAGGAATTCCACAAAACAATGATGGCATAGAGGCAAGGAGACGGGCTGGATGTTTTTCCGTCTACCAATGTTCTCACTACAGATTCCTCTCGCCAGTATTTGATTCAATGGTGTGGGCCTATGCGTCAACCTTGATACAAAGTATAGGCCTCCCCTACATGCACAAGAATGGGGATAGACTAGGCAATCTTTGATCTATTCTCAACAATCATCTTGAAGCATGTCACTTCAACACTGACATGCCACACTGACATGTCCTTTCTTGGCCTTCTCCACTGCCACGGAGGCAAATGCAAATTGGAAGAACAACATCCTACAAAGACATACAGCATGGAAACCTGTCCATGCCAAATTAGACCCCCTTCCAAGCTATGTCTGGCCCATATTCCTCTAAAGTTTTCCTACCCATGTACCTGCCCAGATGTTTTTGAAATGATGTTATTGCACCTGCCTCAGCCACTTCATCTTGCAACTGGTTCTATAAACCCACCACCCTCAGTGCGGAAAAAGTTGCCCCTCAGGTTCCTATTAAATCTTTTCACTGAAGTAAACCAATAGTTACAGGCCTCCAGTTTCTTAAAAACAGCCGTCCAGCACTACTACCCTTTGTCAAAGCTTATCAAAGATTTTGCTGGTCCATATAGACAACATCTACGACCCTACCCTCTTCAACCTTCTTGGTAAGTTCAATCACCTTTGTGAGACTATCTTCGATGCACAAAGCCATGCTGACTAATCCTGAATCAACCCTGATCTTTCCAAATGCATGTATATCTCACCTTCATAATCCTCTCCAGTAACTTTCCTATCACAATTCTGAAGTTTACTGATCTACAGTTCCCATATTTTTCTTAAGTCCATCTTAAACGGAGGACCAACCTTAGCCACCCTCCAGTCTTACAGCGCTTCACTCATGTCTTACAATGATTCATATATCTCAACTTGGACTCCTGCAATTACTTCTCCAGCTTCCCACGATGTTCTTGGATGTATCTGATCAGTCCCAGGAGATTTACCTACTTCATACAAACACATATATACACCTCTCACTCAACACCTCCTTAATGTAGATAGACACAAAATGCTGGAGTAAACACAGTGGGACAGGCAGCATCGCTGGAGAGAAGGAATGCGCGACGTTTCGGATCGAGACCCTTCTTCAGACTGGAAGTCAGGGGAGAGGGAAACTGGAGATTTGGAAGGGTACAAAGAGAATGTAAGATGTGAAAGTGACAGATCAAAGCAGACGATGGTTAAGAAAATGTAAAATGGTTCAATGTTGGCTAAGGGGAAGATGACTATGAGGCGTATAAACAGTTAGATTAAGCAGGGGGACAGTGAAACTGGTCGGAGAATAGGATGGCGGAGGGATGGAGAGAGAGGGAAAGCAAGGGTTCCTTGAAGTTAGAGAAATCAATATTCATACCGCTGGGTTATAAGCTGCCCAATCGAAATATGAGGTGCAGCTCCTCCAACTTGCATTTGGCCTCAATCTGTCAGTGGAGAAGGTCCAGGACAGAAAGGTCAATATGGGAAAGGGAGGTGGAGTTAAAATGTTTAGCAACCAGAAGATTGCGTAGGCCTAGGTGGACAGAGCGAAGGTCTGCGTTTGGTCTCGCCGATATATAGCAGTCCACACCTGAAACAGTAGATGAGGGTTAGAGGAGGAAATGAACGTCAGCCTCACCTGAAAGGACTGTCGAGGGTCCTTGGATGGAGTTGAGGGAGGAGGTATGGGGAGAGGTGTTGCAAGTGTTTTTTCCCCCAATGCATGACCTTTAGCTCTTCTGCAGTGCTAATTTCCCGTTTCACAATATTTATTGGGGATTTACCAGTTAACTGAGCAAATTTCTACAATATGTTGCATCGGGCAATAATCAAGCGACGTTCAATTCATGTTATTCCAAATGTTCTGATATAATAATCACTTCATAGTTGGTTCCTAATGCTACTATAGTTGCTCAGCAGTTTTTGGAGTGCTTTGAGTATGTTGAAAAAGAGAGGTACTGGGCACCCTGAGTTACGTACGATTGATCTGATGCACGGAAATCCAACTTTACACAAGTTCTCCAATAGATTTTGAAAGCAATTTTCCAGCTAGTAATAGTAATAATAATAAAATGTTTCTTGGTAGTCATAGTGACTAGATACAGTATATATTCAATTAGTTTAATTGTGGGTATTGTTAGGATGATTATTCAGTGAAATGAAAGATTGAAATGAAAGAATTATAACAAGTATATAAAGAATGGGTAGCTCCAGAAAGCGGTTGTTTCTGACACACAGGAATTGCTTACGGACAGTTTTCAGGAATGGAACCCTTACATAACTCAGTGACAGTATTTTTGAAGGCATGGTTTACACTTGACACCACTTTGGATTCCTCTGCCCTGGTACCAAATGTAAGAGATGTGCACATTTTTAGGAATCTAGTAATGACTAATGTTAAAACAAAGGGATAGCCATACAAATGATAATGATTGAGGATTGGCACATCCTAATCAATGCCTAAGATTAATCTGATCTGAAAATTGATTAACTTTGATGGTCTCAGGGTATTTAATGATGCAACTATTTAAAGAGGCAGTATGATCCAAACTTTGCTATAATGTTCAAATTAATGAGTTGGGAAGGAACATTATTTTCAATCAGAATTGGCTGTGAGATAGCTCAGGCAACCCAAGGAACATTTGAGCTTGAGTCACTTAAGAGAGTCTCAGTTCCATGATTATTTCTTTGTGTCTCTGTATGAAGTAAATTTTGGTTACTTGTGAAACAATTATGTTTTACAAAGAAATTGTATGTACAATCTATAAAGAAAAAAGGGATGTGGATGTCAAAAACTTAGAAAGTATTCATGCGATAATATTCATCAGAGTAAGAGGAATTTAATGCTCTACACATCACTTAAGCAATGTTGAAAATCATACATGAAGTGAATATGTTATTGTAGAAAGAGTTTGAGCAATAGTTTTAATAATATGTTATTGTGGAAGAGCTTTGGGTTATTAATGACCAAAGACAGGCATATTTGTTGAAGGCTCCCACAGAAATATTCCATCCTCACATCAGCCACCATCATGTTTGAGAGTGAAAAATTCACCATGGTTTTCTGGAGGTTGTTTGTACACCTTGGGAGCAACCTGGGAGAGATTGAATGGTGTGCCTGGCAGCTCGAGAGAAGGCGCAGAGTGGTTAGATATAGAGAGAAAGGCCAGAGGGAACAATTGAGTGAGGTGTGTGTGTGTGTGTGTGTGTGTGTGTGTGTGTGTGTGTTTATATATAAGTGTATGCTCGCATATGTGTTCAGAGTGCATCTGGATGCACTCATTGTGTGCAGGAATCTCCATATATGTGGCCATATATGTGTTTGTTGGTCTGAGCAGCAGAGCTGGTCTCCAATTGTCTTGGACCTTCTTACTTTGTCATGGAGTCGCAGTAGCTGCTGTTTAAAACCACTTCACATTAAATTAATTTGTATTCAGGCATCTAGCACTCCTGATATTTGAATATGGTATTTTATTGCTCTAATCAACCTGTTCTAATTGTCGAGTGTGGTAATTAGCAATTTTATGAACAGTCACAGATCAGTGCCTTCCAAAATGGCATCCGCAGAATCTTAGTTTTCACTAACTTTATTTCAGCTCTAATTAACCTGACACTTAAACGATACAAGTGGCAATGGATTGCAAAATCTTGACAGCGTCAGAATTTGAATCAAGCAATCTTTGTGGACATTAATTAATGTTGCAAGTGACTATGTTTACACAACTTTGGATTACATAAACTGTACGTGCAAAAGGGAGATGCTGTCTGACTGGATCAAAGCAGTCGCTTAGATTTTATTTGAATGGCTTGGGAACAAGGGCAACAGTTGGAACATGTTGTTGAGTTCACTAACATAAATATACAATATTCTCTCAGCTAACTCCTGGCTGAATGGACAGAGTGAAGAATTGAAGGAGGTTGTGAAGGAAAGACAGACAAGCTCAGCTTGGCTTATTCCACAGCACCTAAACCTGTCACTTCCACTGCCTTGAAGGGCAAGACCAGCAGACTCTTGTGAACAACTGAGAGATGCAAGCTTCTCTCCAAGATGTACACCACCTTAACTTGAAAATATATCAGTGCTCTTCAATGATGTTGGCTCTACATTAACATCAGGTGAGTATCTTTATCCTAGGGACCACAATGGTACAAGAAGAGAGTGGACCACCTCCTTCTCATGAGGAATTGGGGGATGGGCATGCAAAGTGCCCTTGTGACCATTGCTTCTAATCCTTGAGTGAATAAAAACACAAACAACAAGGTCCTTTTCATGGGAGATCTATTGCTGTTTGGCTACAGTCTGGGTTTGGATGATTTCTCTTTGCCATAAGATATAGAAATGATCTGACCACACAAAATAAAATAGGAACTTCTTGTAATAGTAGCAGTTGCACAATAGATCCACATTGTGGCTGGGTAAACAAATCCCATCATAATACTCATTGCACAAACAAAACCTTTATTCTTCATTAAAACCATTCCTAACAATCACATTTCTATTTTTACAGTATTGCCTTAAAAAAATCATCAATGCTGATATATACCAGTATATATCAGTATAATTCAATATATCAGCGGTAACCAGGATAATTGCCACTTGTAAATTCTCATTCTCATTGACGCCAGTTTAATGTGTTCCTGGCTGGCTTCCCTCATCCTACTTAGCACAAACTTGAGGTTATCAAAATTTGCCAATGTACCAAGTCCAAGTTACTTTTCGCCCATGTGTTTGACGAGTTACACTGGCTCCTCACCGAGCATTGTTTTCAGATCTCCTTGTGATTTCACTCTTCCCCATCTCTCGCCATTTTGCCCAAGGGTCCTAAATTTGCAGTCAGCGGTGAGCAGCCAAAATTCATTGCTATCATAAAAAGATCAGAAGTGCTCTGTGCAGTCATCCTGAAACCAATTGACTGAAAAACACAAGCTCCCAAAACACTCTGGAGCAGCGAGTGGCTGCTAACTCATTGAAATGTTGACTGTTTTTCTCTCCATGGATGCTTTCTAACATTGTTTGTGATGATCAGACAAGCCCCACACCTGGAAAAATGAGAATAACTTTCACAGTTAAGTCACGCTCTGGCTTAGTTTTCTGCCAAAACTTTCAAAGTGCAGTGAATATTACTGGTATTTACAAACTGTTCTAAAAAATAGTGTCATTTAAAAAAATCTAAAAAATGTTTAGACTTTAAAGTCTAAAACAGTTTAAAACAACTTTGAGACATAGTAATGCAGCTGAATCTCTCAGAATGACTCCTCCATTGAGGTCCACTGGAGATCTTTCGGTGGAGTATGATGGGGGGAAAGCCCCCAAAAGCACTCAAACTGGAATTCTGCATTGTTAAGGGTGCTCCGTGTGGTTATTTATTCACACGTCGTTTCAAATACCCCTATGGCCTTTGTTTTTTTCAGCCCTGAAACCCACCGTTTTACCAATTCTGGCTTCATTCCTTGCTCCTTCATCGTCCTATATCGAGATTTACTCCCTGCCTCTCTGCATTGTTAAGGGTGCTCCGTGTGGTTATTTATTCACACGTCGTTTCAAATACCCCTATGGCCTTTGTTTTTTTCAGCCCTGAAACCCACCGTTTTACCAATTCTGGCTTCATTCCTTGCTCCTTCATCGTCCTATATCGAGATTTACTCCCTGCCTCTCTGCTCCTTAAACTTCTCTTTATAGCAAATTTATTTGCTCTGGCATAACATTCTCTTCTATGGCTCATATCTAATTTTGTTTGACAATGCAACATGGGATGTTATTGGCTTCTTAAAGGTGCTGTATACAAATTGTTGTTGAATGTTGGTCATTGGTATCAACTGATTTCAGAAAATAAAATAAATTCTTTAATGGATTCTTGTTAAAACTGTTTCATTGGTGTGCTGTAGAAGATCGTTTCGTTCATAGTTTCCAGTGAACGTAGAAATGAATTTGGCTGTTTTGATCTCTGGCAAAATATGAAACTTTCATATTCATGAGGAAGAAAGGAATGAAAATATAAGAGAGAGGGTGATGTGTAATGTGGTAAGAAGCTCATGAGGAGGATGTACTGAAGCAGAGGGCAAAATGGCTTGTTATAGTGAGACGTAAGACTGGTGGAAGCTGGAGCAAAAAATAAACAGCTGGAAGAACAGACTGAGTCAAGCAGCTCTGTGGAAGCAGAGAGATGGTTGACAATTCCAGTTGGGACCCTTGTCAGATGTTGGGGGGGGGGGGGGAGATGCTGGTGAGGGATGAGGGGGAGCGATGTTTCCTGAAAAGAGTAGACTCCTGAAACAGAAGCTTCATCTTGAGAAAAGATGAGGTGCAAACAGAGAAGCTGAGAAAAAGGGATGGAGTCAGGGTGGGAGGAGCAATAGTGGAATGTGGAATCTTGTTGAATGCTTTGCTGAAATCAATATATGCAACATCTGCAGCTCTGCCCTCATCAACCTTTTTGGTCACATCTTCGAAAAACTCAATCAGATTTGTGAGATTTGACCTACCACGTTCAAAACGATCTTGACTATCCCTAATTAGCCCTTGTCCATCTAAATGCATATATATCTCATCCCTGAGAATACTCCCTAGTAACTTTCTGACCACAGATGTGTGGCTCACTGGCCTGTTGTGCCCAGGCTTTTCTCTGCAGCCCTTCTTGAACAGAAGCACAACATTTTCCACCCCCCAGTCTTCCGGCACCTCACCTGTATTTAATGATTACTCTTAAACCTCAGACAGTGCTGCAGCTGTAATAGTTTTCCACACTAGTCACACATTCCCGTCTCTTTCTTCTTTCCGCTGGGTTCACTCTCTCTGTGATTCCCCGGTCTGCTCATCTCTCCCCATATCTCTCCTCTCACCTTCATCACCTTACCACATCCCATAGTGTTGCACACCCTCAAGGGCTTAATGATGTAAGGAATGTGGTAACCAACTTGAGCACAGTGAGATCCTCCAAACCGCAATGTGATAAAGATCAGTTGATTATGTATTGGTAATTGACAAAAATATCAACTGGAACACCAGAGTGAATTCCTTGTAGTTTCAGGGCAGTTGTTAATGCCCACACGAGTGTCCAGCCTAGGTTGAACATTTAATTCTCCTTTTAGAAATTATAGAAACCTTTGCAGAACCAGGCAAGATACAGATTGCACATTATCAAACTGATTGGCAGGGCGGCTATGATCTACACCGAGAAACAAATATGTTTGAGGACATCTGCATGGGGAAGAAAACAGAGTGATCCTTCCCATCCTCAGTACCCATGCAAAAGGAAACATCACTTCAGATAAGCGGCACGGAGGCACAGCAGTAGAGTTGTTGCCAGACGGCGGCAAAGACTTGTCTACGGTCCCGACTACGGGTGCTGTCTGTATGTTCTCTCTCTGTGACTCCCTGGAGCTTCCCAGGGTGCTCTGGTTTCCTCCCACATCCCAAAGACATAGAGGTTTGTAGGTTAATTTTCTTTGGTAAATTGTCCCCAGTGTGTAGGATATGGCTAGTGTATGGGGATCGCTGGTCGGCGCGGACTTGGTGGGCGGAAGGTCCTGTTTCCGCACTGTATCTCTACACTAAACTAAACTAAAAATTAAAGACATGTGAATGTCTCCAAAACCAAGCCAATTTCTTCTTCTACATGCCCTGACCCTGATGGAGTGGTAGAAGGAGAATTCACTGAGGAGCTCCATGTGTTTGCAGGTTGTTGCAGGCAGCAGCTCATTAAGGCACCAGAATCTGAGGAGGACGGCACATCTGATCATGGTTTGCTGTTCCAGGAAGTGTCCCCTAAGGGTATAATGGGAGTTTTACTACAAAGGTTCGTCTGATGTTATTTGAGTCAGAAGATGAAGAGAGATTAAAAAAAATCAATAGGACCCAATGCCAATGAGATGAAACACTTTTCCTGCTTTCATTATTTCTTTTCCGCGAAATGTGCATGGATAAAGACAAAAGTGGCTTCATAATTTAAGAGGACAGTAACACAGACAACCATGTTCTTTCCCTTTAGTCTAAATTCTTTTTGAAAACATAAGGTGAATTTTTTACATTAACCTTAATGAATAAGCTACATACAAAGTAGAACTATTTCCTTTTTAGGTGTAGCAATTACCAATAGACCACCCCTATGTTTGCTTCTGCAACGGTGTACTTAGGATCTTGCTGCCATTTCGAAGTCTAAATGCGCAGCAGCACGTGATGTGGACTATGGCCAAATACGCAGATTTAAAGAAGGCAAATTCATATGTGGGTTGGCAGTGGAGAGAGCGAGAAGCCTCAAATACCTGGGCGTTAACATCTCAGATGACCTGTCCTGGGCCTAGCACATGGTTGTTAAGACGAAGAAGGTTTGCCAGCACCTCTCCAATCTTTGAAGTTTAAAGGGATTTGGCATGTCATCACTAACACATGTCTACACATGCACAGTCATATAAGAGGCTGCAGAGAGGGGTGGATTCAGCCCTGTCAACCATGGGGACTGTCTTCCACATCAAAAGCACCAATAAGAGGCCCTGCCTCAAGATGGCAGCATCTATCATCAAGAATCATCGTCGTCTGGGCCATGTCCTCTTCTCGCAGGGGGTGCAGAAGTCCAACACCATCAGGTTCAGGAACAACTAATTTCCGACAACCATCAGTTTCTTGAACTGACTTGCAAAACACTAATATGGATCATCTCTTGCACTATAATTGTCTTGTTTTCCCAATTGTAATTTTGCACATGTCTTGTTTTTTCCAGTATGTTTCTTTTCACTGTCTTGTAGAATTTATGAGTAATTTATGAATAATTTATTATGTGAGTCTATATACTGGTGATGCTACTGAAAGCAAGATTTTCATTATACTTGTACCTTATTGTACTTGTGCATTCCTTGGACAGGCACGTGGATAGGAAAGGTTTACAGGTTATGGGCCAAATGTGGGCAGATGGGATTAGAGTAGATGGGGCATCTGGGTCGGCAATGGTCAATCAAGGCCCTGTTTCTGTGTTGTAAGACACTATGATTCTCTGACTCTACATGACAATAAACTTAACTTGACATTAAAAATGCAAAGGAAGACAATTATTGCTTCAGGTGTAGTGAGATAGAGAAGTTGAACAGAGGCAAAATGTCTTCCTCGGCTTTGTAAATATTCCAGCCAGCTGCTCCCTGACATTCTGTTGCCTTCCATCAGTCACCTGGGCCCTCCCGTATAAGCGAGATCTGCTGTCTTGTCTTTGTTGATGCATTCGTTCCACCCTGCCACTCCTCCATCCACCTGTCTATGATCACAATCATGTATGTCAAGTATCTTTCAGGATTTAAATGGAAGGCCCATCTCCATTTGTTCCTTCACATGAACCTAAAGATCCCATGGCTCAATTTCATAGAAGAATAAATGAATCTTTTCCAGTGCCACCATCAATATATTTTTTACAAACTGTTTCAAAGACATACTGATTCTCTTTTCCAAGATTCTGTGTGATCTGTAATGTTCTGACATTTTCTGTTTTCTGTCTTTGTGCGGTGTTTGACCCGTGTAAATTGGCTGCTGTTTAGCTACAGTACAGAAGCTACAAAGCAAAAAGGGCCTTGATTAGCTGCAAGGCATTTAGAGATGTCATGAACGCAGCATGAAAAATGCTACAGGAATACGTATTCCTCTTTATATCTGACAGAATGCAGACGTGGGCTGCTCCCTTCCACGACTCCTCTTAATCTTTGCAAGGGGATCTATATATCAAATGAATCTATGAGAATTTTACAGCATTGCAAACATAAAGTACAGTGTGCAAGACTTTTTAAACCCCAACGCAACATATACACTGCCTAACCAATCAAGTTCCCAATGACTGGCAGGCACGTATGTGTTGCAGCTTTCTATCAGCCAACAAACAAGTGTCCATTTTCAATCCCTGTTACAATACACTAGGGTGCATGCCTTTGAAACACCAACACATGCCATGGCACACTAGTGCATTGTACTCCATTGCCTCTGGTGATTAAAGAACTCATGCAGGAACAATTTCTCAATTACACCGAGTAACCAAAGGCACACCGATATTATACAAAATGATGTATTTTGATCTTCGGGCTGAATTGCAAATACACATGCTTTACCGCTGTCATGTAAAAGCAAGCCTGCTTTCAGAGAAACGGAAGGTTTTCATTAACCCCACCCCCTCAACAATTTCTCCTGCACACTATTCCCAAATACATGTTAAAGATTTTTTTACATTCTATTCCTTCTTCTTGAGTCAGTGGTTGATTGGCGAGATTCCTGTGGGTAAGTTGAGGATATCATCTGTCTCTGGGCTGCCTTTGGCAGCGCGATTAAAAATTAATGTGATATTCTTTAGGCAATGCTGTGATAATTAGCGGCACCTTCTGAAGAGAAGCACTATGCTAGCGGGCAGGCTTTATTGATGATTTTGCTGCTAATCCATCCATGACAACACCGGGAGAGAGTGACAGCAACTTCCATTTATATAGCATCTTTAACATACAGTGCCATCCATAATGTTTGGAACAAAGACCCATCATTTACTTATTTGCTTCTGTACTCCACAATTTGTGATATGTAATAGAAAAAAATCACAGGTGGTTAAAGTGCACGTTGTCAGATTTTATGAAAGGCCATTTTAATACATTTTGGTTTCACCATGTAGAAATTACAGCTGTGTTTATACATAGTCCCCCCATATCAGGGCACCATAATGTTTGGGACACATGGCTTCACAGGTGTTTGTAATTGCTCAGGTGTGTTTAAATGCCTCCTTAATGCAGGTATAAGAGAGCTCTCAGCACCGAATCTTTCCTTCAGTCTTTCCATCACCTTTGGAAACTTTTATTGCTGTTTATCAACATGAGGACCAAAGTTGTGCCAATGAAAGTCAAAGAAGCCATTATGAGACTGAGAAACAAGAATAAAACTGTTAGAGACATCAGCCAAACCTTAGGCTTACCAAAATCAACTGTTTGGAACATCATTAAGAAGAAAGAGAGCACTAGTGAGCTTGCTAATCGCAAAGGGACTGGCAGGCCAAGGAAGACCTCCACAGCTGATGACAGAAGAATTCTCTCTATAATAAAGAAAAATCCCCAAACACCTGTCTGAAAGATCAGAAACACCCTTCAGGAGTCAGGTGTTTTTTTTATCAATGACCACTGTCTGCAGAAGACTTCATGAACAAAAATACAGAGGTTACACTGCAAGATGCAAACCAATGGTTAGCTGCAAAAATAGGATGGCCGGGTTACAGTTTGCCACGAAGTACTTAAAAGAGCAACCACAGTTCTGGAAAAAGATCTTGTGGACAGATGAGACGAAGATGAACTTATATCAGAGTGATGGCAAGAGCAAAGTATGGAGAAGAAAAGGAACTGCCCAAGAACCAAAGCATACCACCTCATCTGTGAAACACGGTGGTGAGGGTGTTATGGCCTGGGCATGTATGGCTGCTGAAGGTACTGGCTCACTTATATTCATTGATGATACAACTGCTGATGGTAGTAGCATAATGAACTCTGAAGTGTATAGACACATCCTATCTGCTCAAGTTCAAACAAATGCCTCAAAACTCATTGGCCGGCGGTTCATTCTACAGCAAGACAATGATCTTAAACATAAAGCAAAATAAAGGAGTTTTTCAAAGCTAAAAATCAAGTCAATCACCCGATCTGAACCCAATTGAGCATGCCTTTTATATGCTGAAGAGAAAACTGAAGGGGACTAGCCCCCAAAACAAGTATAAGCTAAAGATGGCTGCAATACAGGCCTGGCAGAGCATCACCAGAGAAGACACCCAGCAACTGCTGATGTCCATGAATTGCAGACTTCAAGCAGCCATTTGCAGGCAAAAGATATGCAACAAAATACTAAAGATGACTACTTTCATTTACATGACATTGCTGTGTCCCAAACATTATGGTGTCCTGAAATGGGGGGGACTATGTATACACATTGCTGCATGGTGAAACCAAAATGTATAAAAATGGCCTTTATTAAAACCTGACAATGTGCACTTTAACCATATGTGATTTTTTCTATTACAAATCTCAAATTGTGGAGTACAGAGGCAAATAAATAAATGATGGGTCTTTGTCCCAAACATTATGAAGAGCACTGTAGCTGGACGTCACCAAGGCCCTCCACAGTAATCGTATGGAACAAAATGTGATATTAAGCGATAAAAGCACATATTAGAACTGAGACCAAAAGTTTAATCAAAGATCCAGGTTTTAAGGGGAGCCCTGACAGGTTTATTTATAGGATTGACTCGGCCACTGTGGGAGACCAGGTAGATTTGGGACTAATCAAATGCCCAGAACAAGAAAATCTTGGAGGGCTGTAAAGGATTATGAATAGTCAGACAAGCTGATATGATAGAAACATTTTAAGATGAAGACATTGGTTACACAGGGGAACAAAGTAAGTCAACCACCTAATTTATATGTCTGGACAACTTGGTAACACATAAGAATCACAAAATCGTACAGCATGGAAACAGGCCCATCAAGTCTACGATGATCGTCAAGCATCCCTTTACACTAATCCTACATTAATCCCATTTCCTTTCTTCCTCATGTTCCTATCAACTCTCCCAATCCTCCCTCCCCCCCACCTACCACCCCTCCCCCCCCACCGGCCCCTCAGAATCTACCACTCACCCACATGCTCATGACAATTTACAGAGGCCTATTTAACGTACCAAACTGCTCATCATTGGGATGCAAGTGGAAACTGGAGCACCCGGAGGAAACCCCGATGGTCATAGGGAGAACTACAAGCTCCTCACAGTTAGCACCCGAGATCAGGATTAAATCTGGGTCTCTGGTGGCATCAGGCAGCGGCCCTGCTGTCTACACCACTGTGCCGTTCCATCAGAGGAGAACTTCAGCATCGTTAATATTGATAGCTCTACTCAGTTCCTATTTGAAAAAATTTCTTCACCAAAAAAATCACTACTTTCCTTTTTTAAAACAAAACGAGTTCATTCGAAGGATGATTTATTTATCAGCTGCATATACACTATGGGATAAGAAATGCAAGTTTGGCATTAAAACATAGCTTCGAAAACAGCATGCCATTAAATTCTAGCCAAAAGCCAATCTGATGTTCAGGGGCTCAGTTAGGAGGATGAGGAAAGGTTGGTACCGAGCACATTTTTTTCTCTATTTCCATATGTAAACATAGTGTTCACTAGCTGTCAAGTTAAAACATCATATATCTGTTACATGGGAAATAATGTTAAAAATAGAAAATATTGGAAATACTCAGCAGGCAGATAGCATTTGTGGAGAGAGAAACAGAGTTAATGCTTCAGGTTGACCTGAGCAGATTCCAGATCCTCAGATATTGCTCAACTTGCTGAGTATTTCAACCATTTATAGATTATATATTAGATTTCTAGCTTTTGGCTAGTAGATTAAAGAAAGGCCTCGGTCTGTTTGTTTAGGAAACTAAAACAATATATCCCTACTTTTAATTAAATTGAAAAAAAACCCAACAATTTAATCGTCCATTTTATTCATAGATCGTGTCCCAGAGTTGTTTCGGCAGGTTTTAAACCTTGAACATAGATTCTTTGAAAGAAACAAGTAAGTTCTGCACAACCATATATCTTCACAAGGGAGGCATTTAAACAAGGCTCCATCCCTCACTCAGGAATACATCAAATATCCTATGGCTCTATTTCAGGAGAAACCCTCTCTAGCGTCTCTAGAACAGATTTTTTTGGTCGTTATCATGTTCCCTTCTGTGGGACCACAAATTATTTGTTGTTTTCCTCCATTACAACATAACTTCAGCTGCAGACCGGCTGCTCCAAACTATCGGCAGGTCGTGGACACCCGGTTGATGTCTCCCAGTGCACGTTCTGCCACGGATGAGACCCGATTTTTCCTGTGTGAGCAGGAATATCTCACTCAGCTCGTGCCCTGTCTGCCTGAAGCCATCCCTTCAGATTGGAACGGTCATCAAAATTAATAAGGGCCTAAAGGGCCTGTCCCACTTAGGCGATTTTTCAGCGGACTGCCGGCGACTGTCAAGTTCGCGGCACTCGCCTGAAAAAACGGGAACTGGAATGGCGAGTGTGAGAGTGGATCACACACACACACACAAACACATCGCAAAGGCGGGGGCCAGGGAAAGCGGGGGAGCGCTGTCTGAAATTCACACGGTGCAAAGCCAAGGTGATACAGACACACAGGAAGGTTAAGATGGCTAGCACAGTGTACGGTAAGTCCTTTAAAAGAGTGGGGGGGAGGGGAGAAGGGGGGAGAGGGGGGGTAGAATGGGGGGAAGAAGGAGGGAGAAGGGGGGGGGAGAAAGAGTGGAGACACTTTTAAGAAGCCAGACGACTTATAATAAGCCATAGATACACAGCTGTGAAGTTCGGCGGGCATTTAACATTACCGGTCGGTTATCCTTGGTTCTGAAAACTCGTGCTTATGTTTTTTTCCCCCAATGAGCCAATGAAAATGCCCGGACAGCAAAAGCGATTAACTAAAACTACCTACGACTACCTGGACTACCCATAACTACATGGTGACCCCACTACAACTGGCTACAGGATTATCGATTTTCTCCATGGCGACCAATTTTTTCAACATGTTGAAAAATCTGCGGTGACCATACTGAGGCCGCGACTAGTTCCCAGAATGCGGGAACTCCTCACAACCATGAAGGAGACTCACCAGAAACCACCAGCGAACATGTAGCGACCATGTGGCGATCATGAGGCGAGCGCAGAGTCTCCTGCACTCCCCTAAAAAGTTGCCAATGTGGGACAGGCCCTTTAAGTAGATAAAATCTTTGCTGATGTACTAAAATGGCAAATGTTCATGATGTCTCTTCCATCTGTGAAGAGATCGCTTTTCAAGAAAGGAAACAAGTCTGACAGTGGTCATTACAGAGAGGACCGCTCTGTACCTTGCCACAGGGAAAATTAACCTCAGGGTTCCACAAATCCTATGTCACTTTTGGTGCAGATGAAATCAAAAAGACCAGCATCAAATCAAAGGCCAGATATATATAGTTGGAAGACAAGTTAAATCATAACTAGTGATAATGGGATGAATGGAAGATGGAGAAAGGCAAACATTTTAATAAATGATGGTATTCAAAGAATAATCTTTAGCTGGTATTGTTCTAAAGATCTTGATTTCAATGCTTATAAGGTAGAGATGCAAAGATGTTCTGGGACTGTGTCTGTAACTTAGGATAAATAAGAAAAGAGTTCAGAGGATGACGAACAAAGCTCATTATACATGGGCAAGTGAATTTGAATGTGCATTAAAACCATCGTGACATCTGTTTTTGAGAGACCATGCTCTTCACTGCATCGCAACCAGATAAAGTCAGTATCAAAATTCAATATCCTGAACTAACTGGAAAAGAAATGCAAGAGTGTAGCCTTTAGGCAGAGACAATATTACAAATTAATCCAATCTGAACATTAACAATCTGAAAACATATTTTTAATTACCATCTATTAATGGGCAAAGTTGGCGTAAGCCCTTTGGCTCATGAACAAAATGAGAGGGGCAGGGTGGAAAGTGTGGCACTGCTGAAAGAGGAACCCAGCAGATTAAAGTTACAAATCAAAATAATAAAAAAAGATTGAAGCAATGCCTACTTAATGCAGAGCATAAATCTTTTTGAGCAATGTAGGTTGCTACAGCAAAAAAAAATCAAACGGAAATGTATGACAACTAAGAAGGCAAGGTTTAAATTAAAACACATGGGATTTCATCAGCTCTCTTTGATTGTGCACTGCAAGGAAAGGCAGATCAAACTGAACCATGAGAATAAGTCAGTTAACCCCTTCAACCATCGGATGGGAATGATGACAAATATTTTATCACCTATCTGTTAAACATGGACTAGCTTCACATTTTTTCTTGTTAGCAGAGAAGGTTTAGTTGCTGGCAAGGCTTAAATCTAGTCTTGAAACAAGACTATTTTTCAGTGTATTAATGCTTTAATACACTGAAAAATAGTCTTGTTTCTGTTAGACACAACTATATTGATTTCTGGGCGGTGTTAAAGTGAAGAGTGCAGGCCCAGAACATAAACTGCCCTAAATTAGGGGCACAGTAGCAATAAAGGGATTGCATTTATACAGCATCTTTCATTACCTCAGAAAGACATAAAGTGATTTGCAGCCAATTACTTTTGTTTTAAAGTAGCCACTGTTGCAGTTGTGATGGATTGTAATTTATACTCAGTATGCTATCAAAAGAGTGATGTGATACTATTCAAAGTATTTCTTATGATGTGAACTCATGTACTCCACTTTGAAAGTGTAGCACAAGATTTTTTCTATCCATCTGATAGGGTAAGACGTAGTCTCAAATTAACATCTTGTCTGGAGCACTGTTCAGAGATAGAGAATGCCCCAAGGAGATACTGGCTGGCCGCTCTACTAACATCCCAAGATTGAAATAAAGACAACAGGAATGAGAGATTCTGAAGAGATTTACAGGATTCGTATCAGGAGTTGAACATGAGATAGTGCATTTGAGATACTTAAAATTAAAGTACTTCATCTTAGGCAATGCTTATTGATTAGGCTCTATATGTTGTGAAGATTATTCCCTTTATATAGCTGCTGGGTGCATACATGTCTGAATAAGGAAATTTCCAAGTAGGGGTTTGGATTGTGGCAATACTAGGACAATCATCGGGTGGTGCCAGCAATGGCTGCCTCGCCAATAGTCTGTGAGTCCCTTTCTTCTTCGTTATTTTTTTAGTATGTGTTAAATGTATGTTTTTAGTGTTCTTTAGCGTGTTTTACGTGGGGGGTGGGGAGGAAAATGAGGGAAGATTAGACTTTATTGCCTTCCACCACAGTGAGGAATGTGGGGAATCCGCTGTGGTGGATGTTTATGTTAACTTTTATATAGTTGTGTGTCTTGTTACTTTTTTTTGGTATGGCTGCATGGTAATTCGCATGTCACTGTACCTTAATTGGTACACGTGACAATAAAAGACCTATGAAACCTTTGAAACAATCATAAAATTGATCATCCACTAGGGGCGCCGCATTGAAGGCAGCCTCTGCCTACAGTCTGTTTGTTTTTTCCTATCTTTTTTAAATTTTAGTTTGTCTGACTAGTTTGTTTTGGAAATTCTTTAGTTTTTTATGTGGGGGAGGGGGGTAGGGTAAGGGGGAAAACGTTTCCCAGTCGCTTCCTGGCGAGGATGCGACTATTTCTCCGAGTCGCGTCCTCGCCCCCCTCCACGCGGCCTACCATCTGGATCGGAGCGGCCTTTCCTACCGGAGACCGGGGACCGGACCAGAGCTGCGGCGGCGCGCCGCTGGATTCACCACGGAGCGGGCGATGCCTACCTGGATCGCCGTTCGTAGCTCCGGAGCGTTGGGCCTGCAGCGTCGACATCGCGGAGCTGTGGGTCGTGGAGCACCCAGCGCGGGCGGCGCTGAACAACATCGGGGAGTCCCTGGGGTCCTTTGCCGAGGGCCGCCTGTGTGAATCCCCGCCCGGCGCGGCCTGGGGACTTCGGGAGTCGCAGACTCCGGTGGGTAGCGGCCGATTCGTAGGTCCAAGCCGCTGGGGTTGGCCTCCCGTTCCGACGTCGGAGTTCCAACATCCCAGCGAGCGGGCCTGAGCGGCGGGCCACCCGTAGCGGCGACTGCGGAGGGCTCCGGAGGCCCTGACCACGGAGAAACATCAGAGGAAGAGGACTGACTTTGGTGCCTTCCCTCACAGTGGGAAACATTTGATTCTGCTGTGTGGGGATGTTTTATGTTGGACTCTATCGTTTCACTGTACCAACTGGTACATGTGACAAATAAATGTATCTTATCTTAAAAAAATAAAAAAAAACTATATTTAGAGTTTTATTGCTATAAAATGGAACCTAATCAAACCACAGAGAATCACACAAAAGTGGCAACTGGATATATATATAATATATAGAGAGATATTATGCAAGACTTGTACTTTATTTACATATATATATATATATATATATATATATATATATGTATATACACTAGAATACTAGATTAAGTGCAGAATCGTCTGCTCCCCAACGCAATATTCCACCACTCACCCATAGCCTCCAAACTGTGCAGACGCGGCACATTTCCCCATATCCCCAGCACTCCCCATCCTCTTCACCCTCCCTCTTCTTTCCCCTCTCCTCCTCCCCTCCCCCAATCTCTCCCTCACCTCTCCCTCCCTCCCTCTCCTTTCCCCTACCCTCAGTCACTCCCACCCTCCATACCTCCTCTCCCTTCCCTACCCCCCTCCTATCCCTCTATCTCACACCTCCCCCACTCCTCACCTCCCCCTATCCCCCCCACTATCCCTCCTCACCACCTCCACTGCCCTCCTCTCCCTCTATTCCCCACACCCTACCTCCCCCACCCTCCCCCTCCTCTCCCTCTATTCCCTTTCATCCCCCATCAGACATGAGACAGGGAAAACTGAAAAAAGAGGAAGCGATAGATTTCTCCGCGGATTTTGAAATTCGGCAAGGCCCCACTGCCGCTGCGAGGCCCCACGGCCGCCGCGGCCCCATCGCCGCGAGGCCTCACCACCGCGGTCTTGATGCCTCCTGGATCGCCGCGTAGAACCCTGGCCGGGGCCTCGCGGGTAGAAGGCCTGGTCGGACGAAGCGGCTGATGGCGCCCGCGGCTGGACACCACGGAAGCCATGAAGTGGGCTCGGCCGCTCGGCACCACGCAGGCGCCCGCAGTCACAGCTCCAGCCGGCGGAGCGATAGTGATGCTCACTCCGCTCCTTCAGTTTTATATTGCGGTGGTGCAGGAAGGGCGTCACTGTCCCGGCAACAGACACGAGAGGAGACCAATCTGCGCATGTGTGGTTTTAAAGATTTTTAAACCTTAATAACTTTTAAAATATACCATCGATGGGAACAAAACTAGTTGCCCTTGTAGCACAGGAGAATGGTGAGTAAGGTGGCAAAAAATAGTAGTGCTATCGTTTACCGTTTTTGCGCAAATAGAAATAAATGCAAAACCGGAAGAGCACAAGATCAGAGTTTTAGTTATGTATGTATATATATATATGTAATATAGAGACGCATTATATAGAAATATAGAAACTTCCAAGACTCCTCGATATCTTAACTAGCATTACAGCCAATAAAGAACTTTTTGAGGTGTATGAACTGGGTATTGCTATACACTACGACCAATTTACAAACAGAAGCTCCTACAAACAACAACATGCTCATGGCGAGGTAATCTATTAGTTTAAGGGTATAAATTAGCTTGGGTAACAGCATAACAGTTGCTGGAACATCACAACTGATGGAAGGAACACCAAGCTTTTTCACTCTTTATTGATATTTTCTCACTTATCTATTTTATTTTGGATTCACAGTACCTTGGCATTGTTCTTCAAAACTGTGCCACAGAGGCAACAAAACAATGTGGTCTGCCATTCAGCACTGAGATAAGGATACATTTCTGTCTGTCATAGAGTGCATTCAAGACAAACACTAATAGGTTTTTAGATATTATGGGGATTAATGTGGAGTCAGTGCTGGAAGAGCAGGGTTTCTGTTCCTTAAGTTTTTTTATAAAGATCTGAAAGGAAGGCTAGACCAGAATTTAAGATCTCAAATAAGAACATCTGACGAAGACAGTGGTATTTGTTTAAATATGGTAATTCATCACTGTTTCTAGCAGAGAACAAGGCATAATGGCGCACTCGGAAAGGGCTGAGTAATGGAAGGAAGCTCTCTTGCAAATAGTGCACAGTTGATTATCATGAAACAAAGGAGCATAATTAGGCCATAATGTCCTATCACATGATCTTGTGGAATGATGGCCAGGTTATTTTAAATCTAGTAATATGTATGAACTGCTTCTTGATTGTTTTTAAATACAATAAGTTTCCTATATAACAAGCACCCCACTACTAATATATGAAGCATGATTGAGAGACACCAGCACCATGAAGCCTAACTTTCTGTTCCCACAATAGCTTGCACAACCCTGGCTTGATTTTGAATTTTATAATGATACTCCTCTATATTTTGTGGCTGGCAATAAGAATTATTAAGGACAATTTGTTTTTCTGAGTGTGATTATCTGAGGTTTGGAATACTGACATTCCCAGTGATGAAAAAAGCAGCTGTAGTCCTTTATAATGATACATTTAGATTCAATAGGCACTACACTCGTACCTGTCAAAGTTTCAAGTAGCATTCATCACCCGCAGGAGCGGGAAAGCCTCATAATTGAAATGCACTTAATTTTTAATTCTGAAATACCCAAATTAGCAATTTACCTGCTCTTACTTAAATAATCTTTCCCATTAAATCAAAGTAAAGGATTAACATTTGCAAATCTGTATATATAAAGGATAATGTTTGTCATATTACTTTATCAGACCAAAGGTAGCTACAGTTTCGGGGTATGGGGGGGGGGATGTTGTGGGGGTGGGGGTGTGTGGGCAGCAGGGTGTGTGTGGGGGGAGGGTGTGGGGGTGTGGCGGTGGGGGGTGTCGGCAGGGGGGGTGTGGGCAGGGGGACTTGTGGGGGGAGGGGTGTGTGGGCGGAGAGGGGTGTGTGGGCGGGGGGAGAGTGAGCTCGGAGAAAAGACGGGGAAGAGCCATGGGGGAGAGGGGGGCATCACGGGGAGGGGGGGGAGCCAGCGAGGGGGACCAGAGGGGTAGTGGCTGGATTTGGTGGTGCCATAGGGACTCACGGTGGGCGCTGGTCGTTCTCCTCCGCCGGGATCAGAGTCTCCGCTTTCCGTTTGGCGACATCGGCGACATCTCCGACTCCGCGCTGGGCCTCCGACTCTGGGCTGGGTCTACGACTCTGGGCTGGGCTGGGTCTCCCACGCTGGGCTGGGCTGGGCCTCCGACGCTGGGCTGCTGCTTGGGGCTGGGCTGCTGCTTGGGGCTGGGCTTGGCTGCTCCTGGTCACTCAGAAAGTCCGGTTGGAAACCTCCGCCGGCCACCCCCAGCTCCAGTAAAGAAGCGATGGCGCAGGAAGGTGCGGACCGTCCCGGGTAGTGTCAGGGGAAGAGACTAATCCGCACGGCGCTGACTGGCAGGAGAACAGATCGATCTGCGCATGCGCGGTTTTTAAGATTTTTAAAGCTCGCTAACTTTTACGACATTTAACCGATCGGAACGAAACTTGGTGCATTCGCAGCAGAAGAGAACGGTGAGTGAACTGGCAAAAAATCGTAGCGTTATCGCGAACCGTTTTTACGCAAATTGACAGGCCGCCAAACCGGAAGATAACAAGATCAGAGTTTTAGTTATGTATAGATAAGAAATTGGAGCAGATGACCTAATAATTAAAAGATGACGAATGGACAATAGGAAGCCAACAGAGCAGTGTTTTTACCCTATAATGGACCATCTTGAAAACAGACACATGGAACCCAGACATTTGGTCACAGTAATCAGGTTGTAACATCATAAACTAAATTTGAATGTTAGCTGTGGCTAATAACTGATTTCAATCATAGTTATGCTACAAATATCAAAGGAGAATCCCAGTTTACCCACACGGTCAGCATAATAATGTATTTGTTTAGTGCATTTAACGTAGCAACATTTGCCGAATTGCCTCACACGAGGCTTATCAAACAAAATCTATGTATGGCAGGATAACGTAGGGCAATTTCAGTACAGTAACCATCGTTTTAACAGACCTCTTTATAATGGATTTCGGTTATGGCAGACCGAATCTGTTGTAGACTGTCTGTTGTTTCACAGAACGACCACTAGGTGGACGGAGCGAATGGTGTTTTTGAACCATTTCTGCTTAGCGTAGTTTGGTGAGTCCGTGACCAACGATCACCTATACACTAGTTCTATCCTGTACACGAGGGTCTATCTTTCTTTCCACATTGCAAAGACAAAGACACTGTGACCGGTTTCCCTCTGGCCGCCCGACCCCCCCACTACCTCACACCTCAAAGAAGCGCAGGCCTGCAGCCCAATTGGTCTCCGTAAACCACCGGCAGTTGCCGTGCCAGAGACCCAGGCCAAACCCCACCAGCGCCCCAGCACACAAGCTCTACCCCACAACATTAAGGGCAACACAGTGTATAGGATAGAACTATGGCAGTGGAGCACCCAGAGGAAACCCACGCTGCCACAGAGAGCACCCGAGGCCGGGATCAAACCCGGGCCCCTGGTGCTGTGAGGCAACGACTCCACCAGCAACACAGGGAAGCCAACCAAATCACAAATCAGCACATCTCCACAACGCAGGAGGAAACCCGAGGACCCGGAGAAAACCCAAGCTGCCACAGGGCGCACCTGAGGTCAGGATCCAACTCGAGTCTCTGGTGCTCTAAGGTAGCAACTCTACCATGGCGCCACTGTGCCATCGCAAGGTATTGTGTAGTGTATGTTTATTGGCTATTTCCCCAAAAGTACTGTACACATTAACCCTCTTATTCGGGTATAGCGAACCATTGGTAATAATGGACACCATCTCCCCTGTGTGCTTCATTATAGCGAGGGTATACTTTTTAGTTTAGTTTAGTTTAGAGATACAGAGCAGAAACAGGCCCTTCGGCCCACCGAGTCCGCTCGACCAGTGATCCCTGCACATTAACACTATCCTACACACACTAGGGACAATGTGTATTTTTACACATACACCAAGCCAATTAACCTACAATTCTGTACGTCTTTGGAGTGTGGGAGGAAGCTGAAGAACTCGGAGAAAAGCCACGCGGTCACGGGGAGAACGTACAAACTCCGTACAGACAGCACCCGTAGTCAGGATCGAACCCGGGTCTCCGGCGCTGCAAGTGCTGTAAGGCAACTACTCTACCACTGCGCCACCATGCTGCCCTGCATAGATTTACTGTATAGATAGCAGTGGGTGGAGTCGGAAAAGTAAGTATTAAGTGATGAAAGATAAAAAAACTGGAATCACTCAGTAAGATAAGCAGCATCCAAGGAGAAAGGAATAGCCAGTCTTTCCGGTTCACGACCCCATGTCAGAAATGAGAAAGAGAAAAAAAAAGCACGTTTAAAGGAATGGAGACACAAGGAACTACAGATGCTAGTTTACAATAAAAGCACAGTGCCAGAGTAGATCTGTGGGTCAGGCAGCATCTCTGGAGGAGATGGAATATTGACGTTTCCGGATGGGACCACTCTTCAGACTTTAGGGAATATTGCAATGAAGGAAAGAGGGGTGAAACATGCAGATTTTTAGGACAGAAATTCTTGAGAAACATTTGGCAGCTGAAAGTTGTGGCAACCAATAGTGCAATTGACCTCCAGAGAACCAAATTGGTGCAAGTCAAGTACCTCAGAGGATTGAAGGAAATAGATTTCAGACATAAGAAAAGTGAGTGATGGAGGGATCTAAAAAGAAAGATAGGAATTTTAAATGCTAGCTGCTGCTTAACCATGTGTCAAAGTAGGGCAGCAACAACAAATGAACACAATTGGTAGCAGAGATTTGGATGACCTGAACTCTAGGGTTTGTGTACCTGCCCAGGACCTCAGTCAAATTGAGTCATAAAAGCATGGACAAAGGTTTTGGTTGCAGAAGAAGTGAGACATGGGTGGAGTCCAGCACAGTTTTGATCCTGGAAATAAACCGTCATAATAATGTTTTCTCAAGCTCAGCTCAAAGCAAACTACGGCACCAAGGTTGCGAACAGTGCAGTCAGTAATTGTGATTATACCACAAAACACTTTGGAATATTCTGAGCTGTGAAAGGTGCCGTATACATAGAGATTATTTCTTGCTTCTTTCATCACATCACAGTGGAATTCAAGGCAGGACTGATACAATGGAGAAACCAATACACTTCTAATTACAGTGAAATCAATTTACAGGGAAAGTGATAACTCTTTGGTAAAACTCTCATAAACCCTGTTGTTTATCTCCCCAATGACTCAATCATTGAGGGGAGGTCTACTTTTCTTGATTATTATTCATCCATCACAGTTCATCCAGTGCTGGTCTCCAGTTTCCCACTTTTGGCTGTGACTCCTCATTAGTTAGTATCTCAAACGCAAACACTAGACCACAAAGCTCCCCTTAATGGCACATCTGTCCTAACACTTAAATGCACGTATATGAGCAGGAAAACAGACAATTTGCTACTTCAATTTCAAAATGCATTTCTTTCCTTTCCCTCTACAATTATCATGAGACAATTATGTAACTTCCAATCCAATTATAGCATGCTAAATTCATTCAAATATGCAATCGGCATTAAAATCAAACTAGTTAATTCATGATGTTCTCCAGGCCTGTAATAAAACACAAGAAGTCTTGTTTTTATCCAGACTGGGTTAAAACATCTCAAATAGATGGATGTTCTGAATAAAAGAACAGATGTAAGCAATCGGTTGTCTTATAAAGGCATTTAACTTAAGATGGAAATAGTTTATTTTACATATATATGTATAATGTATAAATGCTGTGCAGAAGGGATCACTGTTGCTATTATTGATGCAGGTAAAAACAAACGTGCTAGACTCAGAAATGGACAGTACAACCAGGTGAAATTAAAGGGGACAACTCCATGGCTGGGGCATCATGAGCAGACACTTCTCTCTGCTGCCATATCCTCTTCCAATAGGCTTCACATGGATTGCAGTTTAACAGAATGCAATGGATTGTAATTGAAAAATTCACTCTTAATCTTTTAATTCAAAGTCTGTTAATGATTTTTCACTGGAGGCTCATTATTTCTGACTGAGGCAGAATCCACATCCACTCATCTAAAGAACGACACAGACGTATACAACAATTTGCATTTAAAATAGCATCCACAGAGTGGTGAAATATCCCAGGGCCATTGCAGGAGTCTTAGCAGATAACATGACACCAAGCTATATGAGGTATTGAATCAGTGGGCAAAGTTTTGCGGAAAGAAATATCTTAAAGAAAGAAAGGCTGAAATAGGATTTCCAGACCTTGAATGACATGAACGGCTAAAAACAGCCAAATCAAAGATACAGATAAAGCCAAATCAGAGGAAGGCAAGGATTGTGAATGAGTGGCTGAGAGAGGGAGGGCAAAGATCACTATGAGAATTGAACACAATCTCATAGTTGGTTAGTCCTGGATACGATGGACTATTTGGTCAGTTAAGCTCTGTGGGCAAAAGATTTGACAGACATCTGTCTTCAAAACAGATGCAAATCTAGAGTTTCCACTGTGGCTCAGTAAATCCATAGATATAGAGTTTAATTTACATTTTACTTCGGAGTCACGTGAGTGACTACGTGAAGAACCCCGTCAGGGCGCATGCGCGTCATTACGTCGGACGCATTGGTGCGAACGGCAGCGGGAGCTCGGAGCTCCTGCTGCAATGTGAGTAAATACAGCTCCACCAAAGTCGGGGAGACTTTGGAGGAGTTAGAAAAAAGTAAAGAAATTGTTTCTGTGTGTTTTTTCTCCCACATACAGGAACAAGGAAAAGGTGCAGGCTGCTGCCGACAAGGAGAGAGAGAGCTGCGGGACGCAGTCTCTGAAAGGCAGCCTGTCACCTCGGGGGAGTCACAAGCCGGTAGCGGTGCGGCGACAGACTTGGCAAAGTGCCCAGCCGGGTACACAGCCAACGCCAGTCGGGCGGTCGGCATAAGTTAAGTCAGTAAGGGCTATAGACTCCGCAGAGTCGGGCCATGAGAGTCCCGTCGGGGACAGGATACCGTTCCCCAGCGGTTATCCAAAAGGAGCAGCTCATACAGGGGCTGCTCCACAGAGACGCTCCAGGAGGAGTAGTACAGGTGGGAAGCCATAGGGAAGGCTCCGCTGGCAGTGCCTAGGAGAGGTCTGCCTCATAAAGCCACAACTCCAGGAGGAGTAGTGCAGGCGGGAAGCCTTAGGGAAGGCTCCGCTGGCAGTGCCTAGGAGAGGCCTGCTTCATAAACCCATACTCCAGGAGGAGTTGTGCAGGCGGGAGGCCGTGGGGACGGCTCCGCTGGCAGTGCCTAGTAGAGGCCTGCTTGAAAGCACCCTCTTTGCAAGAGGTGAGTGCAGAAGGGCAGATACGCTCTGACCCTGAGTCCGACGACTTCCAAAGGGAGGGCAGGCAGCTGTCAGAGCTGACACCGTGTGCAGCACAGTTTGCCATGTCGTCGGATGCTGGTGAGCCTCTGGGTGAGGAACTTGCCACCAGCATAAATTACCAAGTCTCACATCAGCTACAGGAGCTGACAATGGATGAGACAGTAACGAAGTATGAAGCCCCAATCAACTGTGGACTGTTAAAAGTTCCTGTTGGGAACAGGAAGAATTGGGGTAAGATGGGCATACTAATGAAAGCCCAGGAGCATGTGAAGCTCCAGCATATTTTTAAAGTTGCTGGCATCTGGTATAACGAGCTTTGCCAGGATGGTGGATGGAGAGGGCATGACAAATTACAACAAAAGGCGCTATTGTGGAGTGCCCACTTTGAGATCAATTGCCTCCGCAAGATGCGATTAGACCAACCATCAATGCTAAATATGCTTCACTCTGCCAGCCTGGCACAGTGCAACTGGCACAGCTGTTTGGCGAGGATTTCGCACAGCAGGTGAAGGAGCTGGAGGAGGAGGCTAAGACGGCAGCCACATATTCACCAAAGCGGAAGTATCCCTATAAGGGAGCAGACTGGTCCGGGCAAGGGACGAGTCCAGCTACGATGCAGCGCAGTTGGCGTTCGGCTGTAGCACCGCCACGGAGGTGAGATATCCAGCTCAAGGCCGGGGAAGAAAGCCAGGTGGTAAGGAGGTAAGAGGGTCTGGTTCTCATGTAGACAGATCTAATGTGATACAATTAAATGTTTACCTCAGATATGTTTATACTGAAGGTTATTCAAGGGCATCGAATAAAGCTTAAATGCAAATTCTGATTTACCCATGCAACATGTTCCAAAAAAGGAGTTTGACTTCAGTATCACTGAACAATTGGAAGTTCAGCTGGAACTTGCAAGCTTATGTAATAAAGGTGTAATTGCTAAGGCAGTTTACCAAAGCCATCAGTTTGTGTCAAATATCTTTCCCAGACCAAAAAAGGATGGGGGGATGCAGAATTATACAGACCTGAATAGGCTTAACCCTTTTGTACGGTATAGACATTTTAAGATGGAAACGTTTGTGAAGGAGATCTTAAAGATGCGGATTCAGTGTCTGTTCATTTGCAGGATAGAAGATTTAAAATTCAGCTGGATGGGGAATTATGCCAATACAATCCACTGCCTAATGGTTTGTCTTCAGCTCCTAGAGGGATTACAAAGTTGTTAAAACCTATTCTAGGCATGATGAGAAGTCAAGGTCATGTGCTCATGGCTTAGCTAGATAATATCTTGATTGTAGGACAATCAAAGGAAACAGCTGAAGCATCAGTGGCAGTTGGTAAAAAACAATTTTTAATTGGGCTTTATAAGCTATTCTGAGGAATCTAAATTTATACCTGTGACACAAATTGACTAGTTGGGTTCACAATGGACTTAATCAACATCATTGTGACCTTGCCCAGGCAAAAAAGGGTAGAGCTAATTAAGAGCTATATCAAGTTAATTGCTAACACACAGCCTTACAATTAGCCAGGTGACAAGACTGCTGTGGTAATGGCTGGCAGCATTTCCAGCAGTTCAATATGGCCACTTTATTATCTACAATTACAAAGGTCAAAGGAACAAGCATTGAGGATACTTTGGGGTCATTATAATAGACCTATGCTTCTATCAATAGAGGCTGTTGCTGATGTACAATGGTGGATTCAGCATGTGTCCACTAGTAGTTCCAAAGTGTTATTGGACCAAGCTTCCATGATTTGCAGACAGATGTCAGAGCACTTGGGTAGGGTGCTACTGATACAAGATCCAGCGGTGGAGACAGATGAACATTGCTTCTGCATACATGGGGAATTAACCAAGAGTATTTTATGGACTCAAGGCTTATGGCACTAACTAAACTAGTTTGCATGTGCAGTGCAAAATAGACAACACTGCAGCAGTTGCTGATATGAATCACATGGGTGGAATCAAATCGTTATCATGTGACAGGTTCGCAAATACAATTGGACCTGGAGTAGGGATAGAGAGATTTGGATTGGAGCTATCTATCTGCCAGGGAAACTTAATGTAGTACCAGATGGCAGCTCACGAAAATTCCATCATAACACAGAGTGGATGTGGAACCAGGATGTGTTCAAGAACATAGTACTTCTATATGGAAGGCCAAAATATGTTTCATAGGCATCAGATCCAGGGGCAGTGGCAATTGATGCTTTTTCACTAAATTGGGATGATATGTTTGTGTACATTTTCCCACCATTCTGCCTTATAGGTCGGTGTTTGAGAAAATCAAGCAGGATGCCGCTTCAGGGGTTTTGGTGATACCAAATTGCCTGATTCAACCATGGTTCCCTTTGATGTTACAGATAGCGATCCAACCTCTTTTTGCTGATTCCAAACAGTAGGAATTTGCTGGAGCATCCAGTAACGCATTAAGTTCATCCGTTATGTGACGGTATGGATCTGTTAGTTTGCAGGTTTCAAGAATGCCTTACATTGGTCGAGGACTTTTTAGGCCAACGGTGTATATACTCGCTGCAGTCTGGAGAAAGAGTACTCAAAAACAGTATATGACTTATGAAAAAAAAAAAAAAAAAAAGGAACAATATTGTGTTCAAAAGAATATTCAATATGATACTGTAGTTATTGAAAATGTGTTAGAGTTTATCTACACTTTATTATGATGAAGGTCTTAGCTATACTGCTATCAATACAGCTAGAAGTGCTTTGTCCGCATATCTTGTAATAGGTACACGGACACAAAGTATAGGTTCTCACCCTCTCATATCTAGGTTGATGAAAGGAATCTAATTCCAAACCGCCTAAGCCTAGGTATATGGTAATCTGCGAGGTAAGCGTTGTTCGTAACATACTTCGTCATTGGGTCCCTGTCACGGCTATAACTTTGTTAAAATTAACCATGAAATTGGCTATGCTAATGGCATTGGTGTCAGTACAGAGAGTGCAGACTTTCCAAAAAACTTCAGTTCGAGAGAATGGAAGTGAATACAGAGAATGTTCTGTTTTATATTCTGACCTGCTCAAACAAAGCAGGCCAGGTGTGACAGGTTTTAAGATTGTGTTCTCAGCATATCCTACAGCTCCATGTTTATGTGTAAGGACACATTTGTTACATTACATTGAAGCCACAAGGGCTTTAAGACAAGAAGAAACAGGATTACAAAAAGCCAACATAAAAGAGTGGCAGTTCAGACTATCTCAAGGTGGTTAAAGCAAGAGTTGGTTCAGGCAGGAATTAACATTTATGTGTTTACATCTCATTCCACTAGCGCAGTAGCAACATCCGCGGCCAGGGCGATGGATGTTCCCATCGACCATATGTTAAAAGCCGCAGGTTGGAAAAATGAACTTGTGTTTCAGCAATACTACCATCGGCCGATTGCCGATGGAGGGCTGTTTGCTAACTCAATATTGAGTGCTGTTGCTATTGTTTAAAGTCTGTTTTCAATACTGTTTCATTCTGTTTCGTTTGTTGCCCTACATTAAGAGGGTTTATTGGTTGTTTTATGACCAAAAATAAAACTGTTTTGTTTTTGCATGATATGCAATGTCATGTTTACAGCATTATTGATGATACTCAGTCAATCGATGCAGTGAGAAGCCGGGATTTTGATCTGCGGCATAAAAATCACAGAGCTTTAAAATCTTCACGTAGTCACTCACGTGACTCCGAAGTAAAATAGTAAGATTAAACGATAACTTACCAGTTTGAAGTTTGATCTTTATTTTATGAGGAGTTACGTTGGTGATTACGTGCCCGCCACGCCCAACCCTCTCTCATAGAAAAAAGGTCATAATGGTAGTTCTCATGTTGATCATCTTAATATGTTACTTCAATTATGGTTTTGTCTGTGATTTCATACCGCTGCTTTGAAGATTGACGCGCATGCGCCCTGACGGGGTTCTTCACGTAATCACCAATGTAACTCCTCATAAAATAAAGATCAAACTTCAAACTGGTAAGTTCTCGTTTAATCTTACTACTCTTTGTTTCTTGTTTGTCATTTTAAGAGAGCTTCATGTTACTTTTATTGAGGTGGCTGCAAAAATTCTGCAGCCCAATTCAGACCAACTTAATTGTGCCTGTTTGACCTTCACAGTTAGTAAATGTAATTCATAATTTAAAGCTTCAGCCCAGCAGTCTGATGAGTATTTATTCTTCCATTATCCAATGCATCAATTTTGTGAGCAATTACAGCACTACCTTTCTCTTCATGCAGAAAATGAGGAATCACTTAAACAGAAAGCCTAGTGTTGATAAATCCTTTCTCGCACACCTTTTTTCCCCACTCCCCCGACCCCCGTCTCCCACTTCTATCCCTCTGCTCCACCTGCCTATCGCCCATCTTTCTCTGCCCTGGGTCCCCCCATTTTTCTTTCCCTTCCACCACCATCCTTCCCTCTGGTGTAACATTTCATTCCTCGCCTACCTCTCTTATCAAATTCCCCCATTTGCACTCTTTTGTCCTCCTCTCTTATCACATCCAACCTTTATTACTGTCTCTACCCATCTCTTCCCCAACCTGACTCAACTGCTGATTAACCCCACCTTATTTGGATCACTTGCCAGCTCTTGCCCCACTCCTCCCCTCATCCCTCTCTATCCACTTTCTCCCCTCTACTCCACCAGAAAGATTCCGACCCAAAATGGTGTCAGTCATTATGCCTCCATAGATCCGCTGATTCCTCCAGCAGTTTGTGTTTTGCTCAAGATTCTAGCATCTGCAGTCTCTTGTGTCAATAGATCATATGTTCTATTTAAGTGAGAAGTTATAATTAGTCATGTTATGCTGCCACACTGTGACCATGGGAACTGATTGGTAACATTGTGGCTGCTGAGACGACATTTATTATTAAGTAAAGCCTATTTTGAAGTCTCTGCAGAGGTTCAAGCACTTTGTATCTTCTACTGAGGCCTGTACAGGGGTGAGTTATAGACAATAGACAATAGGTGCAGGAGTAGGCCATTCGGCCCTTCGAGCCAGCACCGCCATTCAATATGATCATGGCTGATCATACCCAATCAGTACCCCATTCCTGCCTTTTCCCCATATCCCCTGACTCCACTATTTTTAAGAGCCCTATCTAACTCTCTCTTGAAAGCATCCAGAGAACCTCCCTCTGAGGCAGAGAATTCCACAGTTTTGGAGAATCTTGATCAGGCCCTTAAACTGAGCACTAGACAATAGCAAAAATATTTCTTCTTTCATGGAGCTTAATTTTTGTATTTATTGAGATGCTCGATAAAGAGACAATTTATTCTATTCCATTCTTACACTCTAGAACTGCCTCAACTAATACTTCCAAGAGAGAACATTTTAATAATCTGCCAAACTGTCAGTGTAAATACCTACCTTTGGGACTCACTGACACTGTAAATATATATTTTTAATTGGCAGGTCAAGAAAGATGAAGCAGAAGTGTCTCCGTCACTGATGGTTAGCAGTCTGCTGCATTCTGGCACAGATAACATTGATTCATATTCATGTTAATATTCAGAGAGCCAAAAGTCAAGAGAGCCAGAAATCGAAGTGAGCTCTCTGACAACTTTTAAAAATATATAACCAAAAGAAATAGGCCAACTCACAAACTCAGCTTTAATTCCTGCTGAGGCGACTTATGATATGTTACAATCTATTAGAAATATCAGAAGTCTCTTCACTTAAAATATGTAATTAGGTACTTTTCTTGTTAGAATGGCTCATGTTAAAATTTAATTATAATAAGAGAACTATTCACTTAATGGATTTTATTATAACTTAGTAGCAAATGTTGTTAGAATCTTTGTTTCCTCCTTAGTGTGAAGGTACCCAGTAGGTAGAAAAGAATGATAATTATATATGTTTTCTAATGGGTCAGAAACTCAAAGCACTGGCAGAATAGCAACTTTTAGGTTCAGTCTTGGGCCATGCAGACTACTGCCCATTTGATTATCCGTTCACCAAATGTGGATGGCATTGTCAGCAAGAAGCATTGGACTTGACTGACTTGCCAAGTCATTTCAACCATATTGCTGGGGATTGCAGTCACAAGTAGACTGGGCCAGGGCAGCAGATTTCCTTCCCAGCAGGAAATTATGATGAAATCAATGGTGTATTTGACAACAATTCATAAGCTTCTTAGTCACCATTTTTGATACCAGTTTTTTACATTTCTGAATTTATTTAATTAAGCTGTATTTAAATACCCAAACTGCCAAGATGCCATTGAACCCATCTCCGCATTAGGCTTCTGGATTGGGATAAACCAATACCATTCCTATGGCACCATGCACAGTCTCTGAATGTCCTAGAGTGGCTAAGACCAGGCAGTGATGTCTTTTTTGAACACTCTCGATTTTGCAATAGAAGAAACACAGCAGCCAACGACTGCACCTCCACAGACTCCTCTGTCAAGCTTCTCAAGTTTGCGGATGACACAACCCTGATTGGACTGATCCAGGATGGGGAGGAATCTGGCTACAGACAGGAAGTGACACAGCTGGCGTCCTGATGCCTTTGTAACAACCTGGTGCTCAATGCTCTTAAGACAGTGGAATTGATAGTAGACCTTAGGAGAGCTTCCCCTCCCCTCCCCCCACTCACCATCAACAACACCACAGTCACATCTGTGGAGTCCTTTAAGTTCCTTGGACCCATCATCTCCAAAGGACCTGGAGCGGCATTTCCTGCCGGGACCGGCCGGAACCCCAGCTTCGGCGGCGGCACAGCGCTGGGACACCATCACGGAGCGGGCGATGCCTTACCGGGTCGCCGTGCGGTATGCTCCAGAGGGCTGTGACCGCCGACTCCAACATCCGAGGAGCTGTGGCTGCGGAGCATCCAGCCGCGGGCGGCGCTGGATTTAAAACACCGCGGAGCCTGGGATCTCTTGTCGAGATCGCCAGAGTCGGAGCTCCGACCAGCGCGGCCTGTGGACTTCGGGTGCCGCAGTCTCCGGGGAGGGAGCGGCCGCTCCAGACATTTACCAAGCCGCCGAGGAGTGTTCACCTGACGCCGGAGTTCCAGCTTTCCGGCAAGAGGGCCTGAAAACATCGGACTGGCTGCGGAGGCCACAAATAGGCCCGGACCTCGTGTGATTCACAGAGGAAGAGGACTTAACTTTTTGATGCCTTTCCCCACAGTGGAAAATTTTGATTCTGTTGTGGGGGGACGTTCATGTTGGATTCTATAATGAGTTGTGTCATTTTTTCTTATTTTTAATTTTTCTATGGATGTACGGAAACTTAATTATTTCTTTTATGCAAAGCACTTTGGTTTCAACGTGCTATATAAATAAAATGTACTTACTTACTTACTTACTATTTGCGAGCGGAGCACCAAGGCAAATTCCTTGTATGTGTACATACTTGGCCAATAAATGTATTCATTCATTCAATTAGTACATTCAAGATCCCACAAACAACAATGAGGTGTGTGACTGGATAATGATTGTGAAAATTGCCATGTATTAATATCAATTGGTTTTAATATTGATAGGGGTGTTAGATGAGATAAATTATGTTCTCTATGGGCCATAAGGTACCCAAATCTGGCTTGTAGTTTATCTCAGTTAAGAAGAGAATAGAATTGCTTCAGCTGTTTCATCCTTTCCATGGCCAACCCTGGGGATCTTCACTGTCTCTACCCATAAAGAAGGAATAGGCACTTCCATGTAACATACACTCGTTCTTGCAGAACCGTATACCACTAAATGTCGTCATCTTTGGCAGAAGGATGGGGGTTTAGGACAAGAAAGTAGAGGGGGAAACAAATATATGCAGTAGGATGCCAAGATGTGCTCAAAACTGCAGACCAAAGGCCTCTTCACCATGCTATCTGATTTTTTCTTTTCATTTTATCTCACATGATAGGTTTTAGCGCTCTAAAGAATAAAGCCAAGACTGAGGAGAAACTCAACTCACAACCAAGGTTATCCAATTAAAAATATATCTATGTTCACAGTCCCCTGGAACTTCACCTGCCAATGTCATGTCAGGGGGAAAAACATCATACACAATGTGTGTTTCTTTCATTCCAGCCTGACTGGTTCAGCTTTTCCTGAATTTTCTCTTTCTCTATATCGCACATGCTTCCCTCTTTCTTATTCATGTGAAACCAGGCAATGAGACTGGCATTGCATTTGAACAATAAGGATATAAATATAACTGAATCCTGAACAGTCACTTCTATGCACACCGAGACTCCACCCCTACTGTAATCCAAGAGAAAGGAATTCTAAATGGAATCAGGCAACCTTTAGTTCTTCACAGCCAATTACTCAGTGGACTGGACCTAGTAGTAAATCAGAGGATCTGAAAAACTTAAATTCCAAAGATAAATGTACGCATGATCCACTGGAATCAACACCCGTGCATATCAAACCAACCAATCACTGCAGCAAGCAGTTCAGACACATCCACCACTTATGCCATTAATTAACTGAACAAAAGAACAGACAGATATCTACCATATCAGACTGCCAACTACCATTAACCTGCTACATGAGAAAATGGCATTTTTTAAAGTGAGGCAAGATTTTTGTCTGACTTGTTTGAATAGGGTAAAGTGAAACAAGTCAGTAAAAAAAAACTGTTACTTAATTCTGTTTATTTTGCAGTTCAACAACTGGATGCATCCTTTATCAAAGCAGTAGTGTCATTTATTCATGTCTAACTGGCAAAGCAATGATGGAACTACTTTACATATAAAGAAACCTATATCAGCCCTTATTAAAAAAATTACTGACATTTATGTAAAATTCTATTGTCTATTTTCCAAGATAGAGCATTTTAAAGCAATTTTTTTTTAAACAACAACTTAAAGCAAATTACATTGTGGCTGATGTAATGTAACAAAAGCAACAGCCATTCACCAAGCACCCAGCAATGTGATAATGATTAAATCATCAGTTTTAATAATGTTCAGTGAGAAACGGGCAGGATACCAAGGACATTTCTCATTCTCGTCTTCAAAAGTGTGCATTAAATCTTTTGCCTCCATCAAAGAGAGCAGACAGGGGCTTGCTTTAATATCTTGCACAAAAGATAATATCTCCATCAGTTCGTGCAGGATCATCTGTACACCACTGGAATGAAGCCTAGATCTTTGTGCTAAAGTTGTTGGAGTGGGAAAATTACAAACTTTTCATTCAAAGACATGAGCTCTTCCCAATATGATTACTTCATGTGAGTTGATTGCACATTTGTAATAGCCACCACTGCTTTTAGCAGGCAAGCTTCTGTGAGCTTAATTTGGGCCATATAAAATAGCACAGTATGCCTGACTGAACCTCGTTTATGCCAACTCAAACTTGCCAAATGAGTCAATCTTCCCAATACCAATTCTTACATAATTGACTAGATAACACTGTACCAGCAGCTGAAATGTTTCCCCCACCCTGACCTGGGGTCCATGGCAACACTTAAAGCCAGCCAATTCATTGTTCACTCCTCTCTGTACGAAGGGTAGCAAAAGAGGTGTCAAAAAAAGGCAAACCATCTGTTGTGCTTCTTTTTAAGAGATAATTTTAGCATCTTTCATTTCTCTGTTTAGCAATAGCATATGTGGAAAAACAATTTCAAAATTGTTGATTCCGACATTGGCATCACAATTACTGTATCTTGTGGGAAGTTTTCAAATACCAAGTTTTATCAATGGGTTTTCACAGGAATGCAACAATTACATGGTCCATGTCAAATTTTGCCAAATGTACCTTGGAGATTTTTACTCTCATATACATTGGAAGCAAGTCATTGTCTTAAAATTATAACGCACGCATTGTTGCAACCAACAAAAATGAAGGTTTGAATATTCCTATGTTCTCTGAGCTTCTAGCAAGTAGCTATATCTGGACATGCACCAACTGGTCTTGATGACAGTGAGAAAGGAGCTTCTGAAGCCCGGGGCTGTGGCGTGAAATTCAGGGAGTGCAGAAAACAGAAAGAAGCAATATAAGAAAACCTCAGATCAATTTTAGTAAACAGAAAACACCTGGGCGTTTTGAAAAGCATATTCAGCAGTGAAAATGTAAAACATTTCTACTGACTGCTGAAGTCCTGTGATACCTTTCAAACTGTAGATTGGAGCCATCACTGTACAAGCGGTACTGTCATCTAGGCTGACATGAAAGAAACCCACACAATGACTGTGCTGAATCTCATTTCTATTACCCAGCACAGCCCACAGCGCTGACAGCAGGCTCTTGTCCACATTCACGATACGGGCAAGACAGTGTTATTGTATTTTAACTGAATTTAAATTACATGTAATAACCTTTTGCACACATCTTCTTGCATGCATGCAAGAAAGTACATCATCGTCAAATATTAAGAAATTTAATTTCAATTTTTAGGGACAGTTATGTATTGAAGGAGCTTATTTGTGCATGAGGCTGACTAAGCCAGAGACTAGAACATTTTTTTCACATCACAGCCATTGACAATATCAAATAACTCACAAGTCAGACAAATGTGTTGTTCCTTATGTCTAATAACAATTTAGCATCAATTGCAAAGATCATCCCTCTTGAACCTATATTGTTTATCCCATTTCTTACTTGCACTATCCTTAATCTTCTTTAAAGGTAGATGAATTAATTCTTAAACCACAAATATGCTGCTGCCTGTAGTCACCGATCCTCTCATCAATATCATTATTGAACAGTTGACGATAAACAAAATTAAATCCTTGCGTTATTAACAACCAAGTCTTGTCAATGTTACAATGAGAGCATTGATTGTTGGAGGACTCTACAACAGCACTCGGTTGGAAAGGCTTCACCAGTTGGCCGTTATTATAATTTCCAAGGCAGCATATGTCTTCTACAGTTGCCAGCAAATCTGGCACGTTAACAGTATCTATATCTAGAATGAGTTTAATGTGAAGCAGGGAAGAATAGTAAAAAAATCTAAGAGTAACAATATAGTTATGGCTAAACAGTTTTAATGAAGTATTTAATATGATGTATGGTTATAATTCACACCTCCAATTCAGTAAACTGTGAAATCTCATCCTGTTCTAGAAACCCAGCACATGGTTCTAGGCTAGCACAGCCAGACAGGGCTGGGGGACTACAGCACAGCCAGAGGCATCATCTTTCTAATGAGGTAGTTAACAGTTTTCCCTCTCGGGAAATGATCTGGGCACCATTTCGCAGAAAATATGACAAGTTCCCTCCAGTATATTGTGCAGGTAATGTAGCTGAAACAGATCATCTGAGCATTATCAAATTGTTGTTTGTGACACCTAGTTGTACCCAATGTTAATTCCACCCCTCCCCCATCCTTATTTAAAAAACTATTCCTTGGGTTCAGAGTGAATTGAACCTCTTGGCAATATGAAAAAGAAATACAACAACAAAAATTCTATACTAAAATCATCTCAGCAAATATTATGAAGCTCAGTAAGATGAAACAGCCAGGAGAGGAAACTAATTTTGTGGGTTTACAGCATTGGCAAACTCAACATTTTGTGTGAAAACACCATTATTGAATGGTCAATACATTTTTGTTTAAATAGTCATCCTAAAAGCTCAATTTATTTCAAATCAATGAGTAATCTTCCAAAGGAAGGCAATCCACTACCTGTAATCCTAGCTTTAATTGAATCTTACATGGTTAAGCACCACCAATGATAATCACACACTCTCCTGCAATTGATTTTATCCTCTCCACCTTTAATTTCTGATGCTCTCTGTAAATTTGCAGTCTTGACATTGGACTCAGAAGAGATGCCGCTTAACTCACTCACTAGCCTACCAATTTTTTTCTGACTTATTTTTAGATTGCATGAAATAAATCAAAACTTTTATCAGCTCATTGCTAGGCACTTAAATGAACGTTAGTACTGCAGTACTAATGGGCCTGTCCCACTTAGACGATTTTTCAGGTGACTGTCAAGTTGCTGGCAGTCGCCTGAAAAATCGGCAACTGGAACGGCGACTGTCAGAGTCACATTGCTTCCTTCACCTCTCCGCCTGGGCAAGCGGGGGGGGGGGAGAGGCTGGTGAAGAAACACATCTGCGCCTTCCTCCCTCGCAACATGGACACATTACAATTCGCATACCGTCCGAACAGATCCACGGACGATGCGGTCTCCCAGGTTTTGCACACCGCTCTCTCTCATCTTGACAGCCAGAAGGGGGGCTACGTGAGGATGCTGCTCATAGACTTCAGTTCAGCCTTCAACACGATAGTCCCCAACAGACTGGCCGAGAAGCTACTGGAATTAGGGCTCAACACCCCCCTGTGTGCCTGGGTCCTGGACTTTCTCACCGCCAGGCCCCAGGTAGTTAAGATGGGAGGGAATACATTGAAGTCCCTCACCCTGAGCACAGGATCCCCCCAGGGTTGCGGCCTCAGCCCCCTATTGTACTCCCTGTAAACACATGACTGTGTGGCTAGGTTCAGCTCCAACTCGATAATCAAGTTTGCTGATGACACTGTGGTGCTGGGCCTGATCTCCGATAACGATGAGAAGGCCTACCGGGAGGAGGAGGCTGATCTAGCACTCTGGTGTCAGGACAACAGCCTCCTCTTGAACATCAAAAAAACTAAGGAGCTGATCGTGGACTTTAGGAGGGCACATCATCCGAGGACGTACACACCATTGAGGATAAATGGGGATACTGTGGATAGGGTGAGCTATTTTAAATACCTGGGAGTCCACATCTCTGAGGATATGACATGGACATCACACGCTGCAGCACTCATGAGTAAGGCAAGGCAGCGCCTTTACCACCTCAGGCAATTGAGGAAATTCAGAGTGTCTCTGAGGATCCTCCAGTGCTTCTACTCAGCGGCTGTGGAAAGCATCTTGTCCGGAAATATTACAATCTCGTTTGGGAATTGCACTGCCCAGGACAAGAAGGCTCTGCAGAGAGTAGTGCGTTCGGCCGAACGCACTATGGGAACTTCACTCGCCCCTCTGCAGGATCTATACATCAGAAGGTGCAACTCCAGAGCCAATAAGATCATGGGAGACCCCTTCCACCCCAGCAACGGACTGTTCCAGCTGCTACGGTCAGGCAAACGCCTCCGTTGCCATGCTATGAGAACGGAGAGGTTGAGAAGGAGTTTCTTCCCAGAGGCCATTAGGACTGTAAACTCCTATCTCACCAGGGACTAACTTTACTGTACCACTCTACTGCTTTTAAAAAAAATTGCTGGGTTTTTTTTTTTCCCCTTTTTCCTTCCGCCCACAATATTTAATATGTAAGAGAATATGTGATTCTGTTCCATTCTGTTTGTAGTTTGTTTGGTTGTTTGTGACGAATAAACTTGACTTGACTTGACATGGTGCAAAGCCAAGGTGATACAGACACGATGAACAGGAAGGTTGGCGCTGTAATTAAGACGGCTAAAGCACAGGGTACAGTAAGTCCTTTAAAAGAGGGGGGGGGGGGAGAGGGGAGGGAGAGGGGGGAGAAGTGGGGAGAAGGAGTGGAGACAACTTTTAAGAAACCAAAGATACACGGCTGTGAAGCTCAGTGGACATTTAACATTACTGGTTGGTTATCAATGGTTCTAAAAACTACTGCTCACAGTTTTTTTTCCCAATGAGCCAATGAAATTCACCGGTCAGCACCGGCTACAATCTACGAGAACCTTCGACCTCCTGGCAACCCACTAGGACCAGCTGGCGACCCACCTACGGCACGAGAAATCTCGCTACTCTTCATGGCGGCTTCATTCTAGTCGCCGCTAATTTTTCAACATGTTTCAACATGTTGAAAAATTCGCGGCGACCATAATGAGGCCGTGACTAGTTCCCAGAATGTGGAAACTCCTCACGACCATGAAGGCGACTCCCCGGCAACCACCCGCGAACATGTGGCGACCATGTGGCGACTGCATAGTCTCCTGCAGTCGCCTAAAAAGTCGCCTAAGTGGGACAGGCCCATTAAGCTACTAGAATCAACAGGCAAGGCATTATAATGGATTTTGCTTGATACATTTTACTTCTTTGGTCCAACTTTTAGCACTACAATCACTACCACTTCTGGAAATACTTTTTGAAAACTAGTTTACCGTAGCCGAATGATTTTTTTTTAGCTCTGTTGCTAATGACTCCAGATTAATTCAGACCACATGGGAACCTTAAATGTATGTTATGTGATACTTTAGCGGTAGTTGTTAAAATACAAAGTCACCTTCACGAAGTCACTGTCATCCTACCCAACCATCCACAGTCCTGAGTTTTAAACTCAGCCAAAACACAGAAAATCATAACCTATTCATAACCTATCACATTCATAACCTATTTCATTATTACTCTTGGTCCACATTAACTCTTGGTTATAAAATCCTGAAACTTACCAATTCCTTTCTTGCATTTGTAAAAGTTCATCACCTCTCCCTGTTTCCATAACCCAAAGAACACAGAACAGTACAGCGCAGGAACAGACTCTTCGGATCACAATGTCTGTGCTGAACATGATGCCAAGATAAACTAATCTTTGCCAACACATGATCCATATCCCTTTAATCCCTGCAAGTGCCTTTCTAAAAACCTCTTAAATGCCATTGTCGTATCTGCCACCACACCTGGCTGCACGTAACGGGCATCCACCACCCTCTGTCTAAAAAACCTGTCCCACACATCTCCTTTAAACCCGTGCAGAACTTGTTGATTTCATTAACTTTACCACCAACTTCCATCTTACCTTCAAATTTACTTCTTTTATTTTTAATTTTTTTATTTATTAGAAGTACATTACATTACAACCACATACATTAGTACTCGTCACTTATATCTTCTTACAATTAATGTACTCCGTTTGTTTTTTTTACACTAGTAAAAGGAAAGGATAAGATTGAAAGAAAGAAGAAAGTGAAGAAAAAAGTGAAAGTGTAGAAAGTGTGACAACAAGACAGAACGAAGACCCTATAAGAACAAAATTAAAAACAAAAGAAAAAGAGTTAAGAAATAGACCCTAGAAAAGAAGGAGAAAGAGAGAGAGGAGAAAGAGAAAAACAAATAGTTTTTATGAGCATTACGCAAATGGGACATACCAACTTTCCAGCTATCATCACACTTTACCTGACCTCAGTTTTTTTTTTTAAGGTACCTTTGCACCCTATATTTGTAATAATTCTATAAATGCAGACCACATCAGATGCAAGTGATCTGGTTTACCTGCCAGGAGGAGTCTTATCTCTTCTAGGTGTAATGTTTCGAACATATTTGAAATCCACATGTTTATAGTTGGTATTGGAGCTTTCTTCCAAAATTTTAGGATTAGCTTTTTTCCAGTTATTAACCCATAGTCTATTAGTTTCTTTTGAAACACATTTAGTTCTGGACCATCTTCCGTTATTCCGAAAATAATCCATTCTGCTTTGGGTATCAGTTTTATTTTAAATAATTTTGTAAAGATTTTGAAAATTTCATTCCAAAATTTTTGAATTTTTGTACAGAAAACAAATGAGTGCGCTATAGTAGCTTCTTGGGATTGACATTTATCACAAATGGATGATACATTTGGGAAAATTCTATGGATTTTAGTTTTGGAATAATATAATCTATGTAAAATTTTTAATTGTATTAAAGTGTGTCTTACATTAATCGAACATTTATGCACGTTTAATAAGTGTTCATTCCACCTTTCCTTTGAAATTTTAATAGCTAACTCTTGTTCCCAGTCTCTTCTGATACCCTCCGTAGATGGTATTTCTACATTTAAGATAATATTATACAAATATGATATTAAGTTTGCTGATTCAGCTTTTATCTGCATTGCCTCATCCAATACATCTGCTGGGCTATTATAATGATCTTTTGTATATTTTTTCAAATAGTCACATATTTGAAAATATTTAAAATATTGATTATTTCCGAGTTTATATTTTATTTGTAATTGTTGAAATGAAAGTAATTTTCCAGTTTCATACAGGTCACCGAACGTTTTAATTCCTAGTCTATCCCAATGTATAAAAGATTTATCTATAATAGAGGGATTAAACGAAGGGTTATTAACTATGGGAGATAATAGTGATAAATTTCTTCATTTTAAATTTTGTTTTATTTGTTTCCAAATTCGGATTGTACTATGGATAATTGGGTTCTTATTATAATTTATATTATTCAGTTTCATTGGTGAGAGGAGGATCGCTCCAATGTTTCCAGAGGAGCAATCCTCTTTCTCCATTACAATCCAGTCCACTTGCTGGGCGGAGTTATCCATCAGTTGAATCATATTTTTAATATTTACTGACCAATAATAATACATGAAATTAGGTAGTGCTAAACCCCCTAATATTTTAGGTTTATTCAAGTGAGTTTTTTGTATTCTATGTGATTTATAGTCCCATATAAAATTAGTGATATCTGAGTCCAGTTTTTTTAAAAACTTCTTTGGTAAGTATATAGGAATCGATTGAAATAGGTATAAGATTTGTGGTAGAAAGATCATTTTTATTGCATTTATTCGGCCTATTAAAGACATCGGGAGCGTTTTCCAAAATTTAATTAGTGTGTTTAATTTATTAAGTAGTGGATCAAAATTTGCCTTAAACATACCTTGATATGTTCTAGTAATTTCAATTCCCAAGTATTTAAATTTTTCTGTAGCTATTTTAAAAGGGAATTTTAAAAGATGTGTTGAATCTTTTGGTTTTATTGACATAATTTCACTCTTATTCCAATATATCCAGAAAAGGATCCAAAGTCATCAATTAAATTTAATATATTTGGTATAGTGATTTGAGGTTTTGTAATGTACAGTAATATATCATCCGCGTATAAAGATATTTTATTATATGAATCTTTAGTATTATACCCATGGATATCAGGGTGTATTCTAATTTTTTCTGGTTCAATAATAAGTGCAAACAACTGTGGTAATAATGAGCATCCTTGTCTATTTCCCCTTGATAGTTGGAATTTCGAGGATAATATATTATTAGTTAATATTCTAGCTGTAGGTTTATTATATAATAATTTTATCCATAGAATAAAATTCTCTCCCAGTTGGAATTTTTGTAATACTTTATCCATATAATTCCATTCTACTTGGTCAAATGCTTTTTCAGCATCCAGCGAAATAATTGATAATTCTTGTTCTTCAGATTTGTATGAGTGCATTATGTTGAGTAAACGTCTCATATTGTTAGAAGAGTATCTCTTAGGGATAAACCCCGTCTGATCTGGGTTTATTAATTTACTAATATATTTACTTAGTCTTCTAGCTAATATTTTTGCTAATATTTTTTGATCTGTGTTTAACAGTGCTATAGCTCTATATGAACCCGGTTGTTCTAAATCTTTGTCTTTCTTAAGTATTAGTGTAATCGTTGATTCCGCTAATGTATCAGGTAGTATTTGTTTTTTAAAAGCATATTGGTACATTTTTTGTAATCTTGGTATTATTTTATCATAAAAGCTTTTATAAAATTCATTAGTAAATCCATCTGGACCTGGTGTTTTTCCATTCTTTAGTGAGTTTATTGTATCTTCTAATTCCTTAATTGAGATTTGTGCTCCCAATTCCTCTTGTTCCTTCAACTCTAACTTTGGAAGATTACAATTATCCAAAAACGTTGTGATTTTATTGGAATCAATTGTCGTTTTAGATGTATACAAATTCTCATAAAATTGCGCAAATCTTTTATTAATATCCTTCGGTGTTGTTAATAATTCCCCTTTATCTGATTTAATCTTTGGGATAGTATGTTCCTTTTCTCGTTTTTTTAGCTGGCGAGCCAAGAGTTTATGCGGTTTATCCCCAAATTCAAAGTGCTCTTGTTTTGTAATTTGAAAAAGTCTTATAAGTTTGGCTGATAATAGTTTATTTAATTTAAATTTCAAAATTATTATTTTATTGTGTTTGTCTATTGATGGATCTTTAGCATTATCTATATCCATTTGTCTAATAAGTTCTTCTAACTGTCTTTGTTCATTCTTATTCTTTTTATTTTGAAAAGCTTGATATGAAATTATAATACCCCTAATGTATGCTTTAAAAGATTCCCATAATACAGTAGTCGATATATCTGGAGTATCATTTATTTGAAAAAAGGCATCCATTTGTTCTTTTAAATATATACTCGCTTGTGGATCTTTTAGGATTTGAGAATTAAATCTCCAAAACGATTTATTCTTAGACATTCCTTCCAGTTTTAAAAAGAAAGTTAGTGGAGAATGGTCTGAAATCGAATTTGTATGGTATGTTGGGTTAAATGTTTGAGGGATTAATTTTGTATACAGCAGGAAGTAATCTACTTTGACTATCTCTGACTATCTCTGACAGCTCTCTCCACTTTCTTGATCCCTCTGTCTCCAACACAGGGATAGACTATTGACTAACGTTTACTACAATCCACTGACTCCAATGGTTTATACTTCCTCCCGCCCTGCTCATGCAAAGACGCTATCCCCTACTCTGAATTTCTCCGTCTCTGATGCATTTGCTCCTAAGAGGACTTTCTCCACCCTCCACCCCCACCACCAGACGGAACATGGATAGTTCCCCTGGCCCTTACCTTTCACCCCACCAGCCGTTGCATCCAACACATAATTCTCTGACATTTCTGTCATCTTCAACGTGATCCCACCACCAGTAACATCTTTCCATCCCCACCCCTTTCTGCTTCCGCAGTCACCGCTCCATCCACAACTGCATGGATCTCTCATCCCTTCCTACCCAACTACCCCCTCACCAGGTACTTTTGCCTGCAACTGTAGGAAATGTAACACCTGCCCTTAAATCTTCTCGTTCACATCCATCAAAGGACCACAGCAGTCCTTCCAGGTGAGACAAAGGTTCATATGCACCTCCTCTTATCTCATCTACTGCATTCAGTGTTCCCGATGTGACCTCCTGTATGTTGGCAAGACCAAGCATAGACTGGGAAACTGTTTCGACAAATATTTATGCTCAGTCCGTCAAAGCCTGCTGGATCTCCCGGTTGCGAACCCTTTTTACTCTCCTTCCCATTTTCATCCTGATCTTTCTGTTCTGGGCCTCCTCCACTGCCGGAGTGAGCCACATGCAAACTGGAGGAACAGGACCTCATATCCTGCCTGGGTAGCTTACGATATAGTGGTATTCTCATTGATTTCTCCAGTTTAGGTAAGTAACCTATAAACAACTTTTCATCTTTGGCCTATATCCAACCATCTACCTACCAAAAACATCCCTCACTTGCATCCACACCACTCGCCAGAATTTGTCCTGCTCCTCCTCTCTTCCAGCTTTCTCACGCCCCCCCCCCCCCAATGTCTGAAGAAGGGTCCCAACCCAAAACAACACCCATCCATGTTCTCCAGAGATGCTGCCTGACCTGCTGAGTTACTCCAGCACTATGTGTCTTTTTTTTTAAACCAGTATCAGCAGGTCCTTGTGTCTCCTTTAAACTTTTCCGCCCTTGCCTTAAAGCTATGCCCTCTAGGTTCTTGCCTTAAAGCTATGCCCTCTAGGTTCTGACATTTCCAGCCTTGGAGAAAGGTTCTAACTGCCTACCTTATCAATGCCTCTCATAATTTTATATATTTCTATCAGATACCCCTAAATCTCTGTCATTCAGTTTGTCCAACCTCTCCTAGTAGCTAATGCCCTCTAATCCAGGCAGCATTCTGGATTCTCCACCCTTCCTACAAGCAGAAGTGCACGCAGCAGCTGAATGCGGCCTAACCATAGTCTTATAGCGCTGCATCATGACTTTCTGACTTTTATACTCATTGCCCTGACCGATGAAGGCGAGCATACCATATGCCTTCTTTAGTTTAGTTCATTGATACAGCGTGAAAACCGGCCCTTCGGCTCACTGAGTCTGTGCCGACCATTAAACACCCATTCACTTGTTCTATGTTATCCCAGTTTTGCATCTTACACACAAGTGGCAATTTACATAAGCCAACAAACCTGCGCATTTTTGGAATGTGGTAAGCACCTAGAGCAAACCCACGTGGTCACGGGGAGAATGTACAAACTCCGTACAGACAGCACCAATAATCAGGAACGTACCCAACTCTACCGCCGTGCCACGCATGTTACTCAAGATGTTTATGTTAGTCAGGAAGGTTTACCATTTTACCACTCTATCTATATGTGCTGTCACTTTCAGGTAGCTATGGATCTGGACATCAAGATCTTCTTCACATCAATGCTGTTAAGGGTCTTTCATCACCCAAATACTTTCCCCTAACATTTGACTTTCCAAAGTACATCACCTCATACTTGCTCAAATTAAATTCCATCTGCCAATTTTCCACCTATTTCTGTGGCTGATCTATGTTCTGCTGTATACTTTTGACAGTCATCCAACTGTCTGCAATTTCAGCAATCTTGGTGTTATTTGCAAACTTACCAACCAATCGACATTTATATCTAAAATATCGACACAAAAAGCTGGAATAACTCAGCAGGTCAGACAGCATCTCCGGAGAAATCTCTGACCCACTGAGTTGTTTCTGACTCTATAGCTTTAAGGCGAGAGGGGCAAAGTTTAAAAGAGATGTGCTCACACAGAGGGTGGTGAGTGCCTGGAATGTGCTGCCAAGGGCGGTGGTTGATTCAGATATGTTAATGGCATCCAGAAGACTTTTCGATAGGCATACGGATATGCAGGGAATGGAGGAATATGGGTCATGTGCAGGTAGATAAGTGATGGTCTTGGCATCATGTTCAACACAGACATTGTGAGCCAAAGGGCTTGTTCTTGTGCCGTACTGTTCTATGTTCATACGACCAATTTACTGTTAATCTCATGCTCTTAAACCTCTGGATCAGCCTAACATTGGGCACTTTATCAACCTATTCTCTTCTCAATGGGAGTACATCCTATCCTCTCCAAAACATTCCCCACCACTGACGTGAGGCTCACTGGACTATAATTCCCTGGCTTATCTCCACTTCCATTCTTAAACAAAGGAACAACATTGGATTCTTTCCCGTCTTCAGGGATCTCACATCTGGCTAGAGAAGTTGCAAATATCTTCGTCAAGGCTTTTGCAATATCCTCTCTTGTTTCTCTCAATAATTTGGGAAAGACCCCACCAGGCCCTGGGGATTTATACACTTTAATATTCAAGTGCCCCAACTCCACCTCCTTCTTGATCTCAAACTGTTTTTGCATATTATTATTCTTATATTGATCTCACTATCCTCTGTGAACTTCTCCTTTGTGAATGCAGTTGCAACGTATCAATGTTATCTCAAAATGTCCACTATTGGGATATTAAACTATTCTAAATCCTTCTAACCCAAAGGGGTTAATAGCAATATCAACACCCATCTAAATTTTGTACTGTAAGACTTTTTCCCTGCACATTTCGTTGGCCCTCATATTCCTCTTTAAAATTCTTGCTTTCAACATAACCTGTGGTCATGTTGCAGTTTCTCTGCTTGGATCAACATGCACATTCTTCTGGATTATATGTCCAGGAATATCTTACAAATGTTATCCTATGATATGACAATGCTATGTCAAAGTGAGTTATTATTTTTATTTGGATGTGCTTTATATTTCAAAAGGTATAATTCGTTGTTTCCACTCTCCCACCTTTACTGGGGAGTAGTTCTGCTGTACTCTGGATGTAGCACTTAACCACTATGGCAGCCAAAAGCTGAGTGTTGACAATTACTTCAAAAATGAAGTGAGCACAATGTTATCTTCAGCTTGACTTTAATTGGTGCCCAAGTTAATGAAGCTTTCTATTAAAGGCATGAAATGTCATCTAGTTGATACTGTACCAAGGCAGATCATTTAGCCTTTTGTCCCTCGGTGAGAATCTTGACTCCCATTCACTTCTTGCACACAATGCTCACAGAGAGTGCAGGAAGCTCCTCACATTAAATTAGATAATGTAATAAAGACCAACTGTACTGGTGCATTTTGTGACCAAAATATTTCCCGGCCTTCCCAGGAAAGTGGCTGCTTTATGTCCTCAATATATTCCACAAGACAACTATGGAGGGAAACATTGTCTGTGATTCATTCCTGGGCACTTTGTAACAGGAGGCACAGGAAGAGAGCGGACTGCTCTTTTCCACAAAGTGCTTGAAAGTTCAGCAGTTAAAAGGTTAAACCAATTTAAATCAACTTGTAGGAAAAGACTCCCATGTTTGTTAAATTTGAAAAAAAACAAAAGTAGCTGCAAAAATGTTGACAGGTAGTGAAGCAAACCTTTGAAAACTATTCATTAGCTCAAACCCCCATTTTAATCCGTCCATTGTACATATTTCAAAGCCCTTACTGCAACACTAATTGCTGCTTTCCTGGATGTTAAATTGGGTCTTGTTTTGTTTATCTGAGCAAATTTTTGACAACAATTTCATTAAAATCTTGGTTCAACTGCGACTTATTTAAAAACATTTTTCATATAGATTTCCATTGCCTCAGGTATACAAGGTTACATGGACAACCTGAGACAGAACTGACGTATTTGAGTAAAACATACAGCTTTTCTCAGGCTGGTGAGGGATTATATGTAAAGAACAAGCAGTGGGGAAGGTCCAATCAGGAGAGGATAGCAAAACATCTGAAGGGAAATTTGACAAGCCTAACAGCAGCCATGAAAGACAGTTTATGGGAAATAAGCAGAAAGATCTTGGAAAGCACAGGAAAAAAGGAGGACAGTTAGGGAGCATCAAGAAATACAAAATATAATTAGGCTGTCATAATGGAATTTTGTTCACATATCTATGTACTGTTGTGGTGGTGCAGAAGTAATTGCTTTGCACTCAATTCATCCATGAACAAAGCGAGGGACCTGGCAACCAACACTGGGCAGATCCAGCTCAGAGTACACAGATTTGCATTTCTGCTCAGTTCCCATTTCTGCTTGTCCTACAAACCTGTCAACTCAGATGGTATTATTCTTGCTCTCGATCTTGACTACACCACGTCATCTTGCACATCCCTGCCAATGGGCAGAAATCTTGCCCTGTCAGGACTGTGTGGTAGCTGACGTGCAACGGTCACCCCATGTTAACAGGAATCACGCTCAAGGCAACTTCCACCCTTCACTGTAGTGGAGACAAATCAACCCCGACTCTGCGACTGCCTAAGAAGACAAAGAAATCCCCCAGTGATTCATATCAGACATACTTCATTGGTTACAAAGCTCTTAGAAGATTTGAGATTTTGAAGGACACAATATAAATATTAGTTTAACTTTTACTGTCCTACTCATTCAAGAGTGAATACTCCCACTTTGCAGCAATTGAGACCGACTGTCCTGGTAGAAATCAGTTAATGAAGGAGAGGCAGGAAATTGAGCAGGCCCTTTATGACCTCCACATCAAGTTACCACATCAGAAGAAAGATATGGCCACCAAGAATACATATACTTCTATCAATAGCCGTTCGTTAAATATTTAGAAGGCCTTCAAGGGACATTTTTGCCCTGGTGTTCCACAGAACATTCGTGGTTATATTTTTTAAATAAATACCATCATTGTCCTGTTCTGCAACCTCAATGAAGAATCATCGCAAAATTAAAAATCACTCTACTGAATATTCATACTACATAATTGCATCAGCCATAATTACCCAAAGGAAATCACTTACTCTGACAGTGATTAGAAAGATTGATAAATATATAGGAATGTGAGCTCAGAATTCATGAGGCCATAGCATTAATATTATGATTGGATCTGGTAGCGAAACAAACATTATGTGTCTAGAGATCGGATCGGGCATAAAATTAAAACGTGACCGGATTATGGCCAATCTGAACCTGATCTGAAACCCATGGACACATTCTTTTTAGGTACCCAAGCCCATTGCGTCCCATATGCTCCATGCAGAGAGATAAGCTCTAAACAAACTATTTATGGAAGGGAGATATGAATGAATAAATGAATGAATAAGTTTATTGGCCAAGTATTCACATACAAGGAATTTGCCTTGGTGCTCCACCCACAAGTGACAACATGACATACAGTGACAGTTAGGAATGATACATAAAACATTAAACATTAATAATAAAACATTATCGATTAAACATTAAAAAAGACCACAGATGTTGGAGTCTGGAGTAAAAAACAAACTGCTGGAAGAGCTTGTGTTAGATGGAACTGCAGATGCTGGTTTAAACCGGATAGACACACAAAGCTGGAGTAACTCAGCGGGTTCATTCTCTCCAGAGATGCTGCCTGTCCCACTGAGTTACTCCAGCTTATTGTGTCTATCTGCTGGAAGAACTCAGCAAGCTGGGCAGCATCTGTGGAGGTAAATGGACAATCAACATTTTGGGTTGAGACGGTTATCTGGACTGAAGGGAAGGGAAATTAGCGAAGGATTAGAGCATTTATTTATGAGGAGTTTGTCTGGTCTGATCTGTCCAAAGTGCAAGGACTTACATATTTTCTATTGCGGGTCTTCCCCAAGTTACGAACCTCGAACTAATGTTTGGCCTGCACAAGACCGGCGAGATGGCTTTGCTGTCTGCTGCAGGGCTGCGGTCATCTTCTGCCATGTCGCAACTCAGTTCACGGCTGTATTTGCGAACTGTCTGGGTTACAAGCAGTTCTCAGGAATGGAACCCTACTATAAACTGGGGAGAACTTGTACCTAATCATAACTGACACACATGTAGTGGGTCTCATCAGGCTTGGGTGGGGTACCTGGACTCTGCTGAAATATACAGTTTAAGCAAAAAAAACAAAGTGCCAGAGGAATTCAGCGGGTAAGACAGTATTGATGGTATGGCCAGGACAGGTTTTTGTATCGGGTCCCTTCTTCAGACCAAACGTTGGCCATCCATTCCCTCCACAGATGCTGCCTGACCCGCTGAGTTCCTCCAACACTGTGTTTTGCTCAAGACTCTAGCATCTAGCAATTTTGTGTCTCCTCCACATAGCTTAATCTGTTTTCAAAATACGTTTGCACGTTCAAAATTTGCACGCAATTGGAGATGTTCAATTTTATGAGATGTTCTGAACTACGATTTGGAAAACCTTATATTGTGTGCTTTGGAAAATATAACTGAACAACATGACACTGTGATATATCAGGGTCACTTGCATACAATGACCACAAGATGATGAAAATGACACAGAGTAGTCAAACTCTGGCTTGTTAAACTTGAGTGAATAATGACATCGGAGTCGCTGCCTCAAAAAGACAGCCAGCATCATCAGAGGCCCACACCATCCTGGACACACACTCATTTCACCCCTGCCATCGGGAAGAATGTACAGGAGCCTGAAAACTGTAACGTCCAGGTTCAAGAACAGCTTTTCCCCAGAGCTATCAGGCTATTAAACACTGCTACCTCAAATAAGCTCTGAACTACAACAGACTATTATTATTATTATTATCGCACTGCTATTGTTTGTTCTTTGAGTATGTGTTTATGTATATATATCCGGAAGTGGCGGCGCTGTCGAACAGCAGCGGCTCGCCTGCAGTCCGTCTGTTTTTACTTTTTGTTGTTGTTTTCTTTTGTCCTGTTTTAGTTAAATTTTAGTTTATTGGGTTGTGTATGTGTGGGGTGGGGGGGTGAAACATGATTTTTGTCTCTTCCTTCGGGGGAATGCGACTTTTTCTTGTCGTATCACCCTTCTCTGCCTCCGTCTGCGCTGAGGCATAATGGCGGAGCTGGCGGCCTCCAACTGCGACCGACCGACCTCGAGGCTCCGGAGGCAGAGCCAGGACTTACCAGCGCGGGGCTGGCCGGCTTCGGGGCTGCGGTGGCGTTCCGGCGGTGGCGACCGAGGACACTGGTGGCGACCTGAATCCGGAGGCTCGGCCGCGGGCCCGGTAGACGACATCGTCGGGAGCTCGCAAGTCACAGGTGGGTGACCTGTTTTTCTGGAGCTCCCGCAACTACAGCTGCGTCCGCTGGACTGGAGGGCGGCAGCTTCGGCAGCTTCGACCACCCCGGGCCGCGGAGTTTGAACCGGCCCGTCGCAGAGCGGAGCTCGGATTCAGCCGCGGGACTGACTTACCATCACCCGGCGGGGTCACAACATCAGAAGCCTGGATCGCCTCAGCGCAGAGGAAGAACAAAGAGGGAAGAGACAGAGACTTTAAGACTTTTGCCTCCATCACAGTGAGGAGGTGCCTGGTGAACTCACTGTGGTGGATGTTAATTTGTGTTTATTGTGTGTTTTGTTATTTATTATTATATGTATGACTGCAGGCAACGAAATTTCGTTCAGACCGAAAGGTCTGAATGACAAATAAAGGAATCTCTCTAATCTATATATATATATGTGCGTGCGTGCGTGCGTGCGTGCGTGCGCGCGCGGGCGGGTGCGTGTGCGTGTGCATGTGCGTGTGCGTGTGCGTGTGCGTGTGCGTGTGTGTGTGTGTCTGTCTATACTTTTTTTCTCTCTCGTTTATCATATTATTTACAGTACTATGTTTACAAATTCTGTTGTGCCGCAGCAAGTAAGAAATTCATCGTTCTATCTGGGACATATGACAATAAAACACTCTTGACATTTGTGTTTTTCTGTCCTCTCTACTCTTTCAACCTTTCCGTGGTGCTGGTCACCCAATTTAGAAATATGATAGTTGGGGAAACCATCAAGGGAATGCTATGTTCAAGGCCTGGGCTGACTATGAGCAGACAATAACACGGACAAGGACAAAGGACATTTATTGTCACATACACCAATTGGTGTAGTGAAATTTGACTTGCCATGCAGCACACAGATAAAGATAAGACACAACATTAAAGAATTTAACAATAAACATAAAAACATCCCCCCACAATGGTTCCCGCAGTGAAGGAAGGCACAAAGTCCAGTCCCCATCCCCTTGTCCACCCATAGTCGGGCCTATTGAGGCCTCCGCAGTCGCCGCTACGGGGCCCGATGTTCCAGGCCATTCTTAATAGTCTCTGATGTAAAACATTAACTGTTTCTCATTCCACAGATGTTGCCTGATCAAATGACTACCACCAGCATTTGCTGTTTATATTTTATATTTCCTCCATCTGCAGTGTTTTGCTTTTCAATGACATGCTTATCACTTAGCTCAATCTTTATTTACTGAACTTTTCTTATTTTCTTATTTTTTGCCGACTTGCCCTGCACTCAGAATAACTGGAGGCAAAAACTAAAACCAGACTATTTCCAACAAGAGAATGGAAATATAAAAATTACGGTGAAGAGTTCTGCGCCAGAGGAAACTGATTCTAAAAATACATGCTCTACCCCACCCTCTTTCTCTTGGGTATAACAGGTCCAGCTTGAGACCTCGCCGTTAACAGGTTTGGGCAGATTAAAGAGCACTCAAACATAGAGAGTCAGGAAACAGTAAAGAACAGTTAGCCTGGCCATTTATATGAGTATCTCCTTTGGGCACCATTAACTGCAACAAATATATAAGAGAAAGCCCAGAGCCACCTGCATGTATCTACATTTTAACCTGAAACTAGAGGAGCCAAGCGAGGATCAACGTGCTGCTGTGAAAACAAACATAAATCAGGCCCTGCAGCTTCAGTGTGCTGAGCATCTTCTTGTATTACTGAAGCTTGGAAATGAGTACATGAGTATTCAGCACTAAGCCTCCTTGCTTGTTCATTTCAGGCTTGGAAGCTTCATACAGCAAACTCACTCATCCCCATTGGCATGCACCCACTATCTCTGAATGTCCACAGGAAGGAACAACCCTCCAAGTAAAAAAGTCTAGGATAGTCCCTCAAGCGCCAACGTAGTTTTGATGAGCTTAAAATAAAATTAGAGCTATGCACCTTTTGTTTAATTTGACAAGAAGAACAGCCACAAATTTGATAAGATCAATCAATTATTGTAACATGACTTACTTAGATTAAAATGTTCAATTTATGGCACAAGAATATTACAATATTGTAGAATGTCACGAATGCTGTAATTCTCCATAAATGTAATTACATGCCTCCATCGGAAAGGCTTTGTTTTTGTTTAAAAGACACTTCTTTGTGCAGACTTTTGATACAATGTGTTAAGAAATTGACTGTTATTAATTTATCACACTGATGAAAGGCAGAAAAGCTTATAGTGAGTATCTTCATTTCTTTTTACATTACGAATCCCTGACTTGGTAATGAATAGACTATCAACTCAAAGGTTTTTATTCATCCCCCAGTGATCAAAGTCAGGTTTGGCATTTATAGCATCAATTACATAGCAATTTCTCATGCATTTTGTAAAAAAATGGACTATTACTTGAGAATTCAAGTCAAGTGAGTTTATTGTCATGTGTCTCTGATAGGACAATGAAATTCTTGCTTTGCTTCAGCACAACAGAACATAGTAGGCATTGACTACAAGGCATTCTATAAATATATACACACATGAATCAATATACTGATAAAGTGCAAATAACAGTATTGGCTAATAAAGTTCAGTGTTATGTCCGAGCCAGGTTTAATAGCCTGATGGCTGTGGGGAAGTAGCTGTTCCTGAACCTGGTCATTGCAGTCTTCAGGCTCCTGTACCGTCTACCTGAAGGTAGTAGGGAGATGAGTGTGTGGCCAGGATGGTGTGGGTCCTTGATGATACTGCCAGCCTTTTTGAGGCAGCAACTGTGATAGATCCCCTCGATGGAAGGGAGGTCAGAGCCGATGATGGACTGGGCAGTGTTTACTACTTTTTGTAGTCTTTTCCTCTCCAGGGCACTCAAGTTGCCGAACCAAGCCACGATGCAACCGGTCAGCATGCTCTCTACTGTGCACCTGTAGAAGTTAGAGAGAGTCCTCCTTGTCAAACCGACTCTCCGTAATCTTCTCAGGAAGTAGAGGCGCTGATGTGCTTTCTTAATAATGGCATCAGTGTTCTCGGACCAGGAAAGATCTTCAGAGATGTGCACGCCCAGAAATTTGAAGCTCTTGACCCTTTCAACCATCGACCCGTTGATATAAACGGGACTGTGGGTCCCCATCCTACTCCTTCCAAAGTCCACAATCAGTTCCTTGGTTTTGCTGGTGTTGAGGGCCGGGTTATTGTGCTGGCACCATATGGACAGTTGCTCGATCTCTCTTCTATACTCTGACTCATCCCCATCAGTGATACGTCCCACAACAGTGGTGTCGTCAGCGAACTTGATGATGGAGTTCGCACTATGTCCGGCTACGCAGTCATGAGTATAGAGTGAGTACAGCAGGGGGCTGAGCACGCAGCCTTAAGGTGCTCCCGTGCTGATTGTTATCGAGTCTGACACATTTCCACCAATACAAACAGACTGTGGTCTGAGAGTGAGGAAGTCGAGGATCCAATTGCAGAGGGATGCGCAGAGACCCAGTTCTGCGAGTTTGGTAACCAGCTTGGAGGGGATGATTGTGTTAAATGCCGAGCTGTAATCGATGAATAACAGCCTGACATATGAGTTTTTGTTGTCCAAGTGGTCCAGAGCGGAGTGGAGGGCCAGCGAGATCGCATCCACCGTTGATCTGTTGTGGCGGTAAGCGAACTGCAGTGGGTCCAGGTTTTTGTCGAGGTAGGAGTTGATCTGCGTCATGATCAACCTCTCAAAGCACTTCATCACCACAGGCGTTAGTGCCACAGGTCGATAGTCATTGAGGCACGTCACCTTACTCTTCTTGGGCACTGATATAATTGATCCCCGCTCTGCGAGGTTAGTTCTACACCTGGCTGGCAATTCCAAGCTTCCTAGCAAAATGGAACTTTGAAATTATCAGCAGCAAATTTTAATGCAAACCATGTGTCTTTCTAACAAATTGCACCAGCTCCTATCAGAGATACCTTGCTACATCTCAATTGGTTTCCGTGAAGTGAAACAAAATATGAGTCAGCCGGGTCCTTGGGACTTTTAATTTATTTTTATTAACACTGACTAAAGGATTACTTCAGGGCCCAAGATTAGTCACAGGCTCTTCACTAAATTGTGTCAGAACTTCATCCTCTCAATTAGCTCGGCCCTGTACAGACAGCAGTACAGCATTGCCGAACTATGGTCCATCTTTTAGAATGTAAGAAAACATAGTGGCTAATGTGCATAGTAAAAAAAAAAGTGAAAATGGCCTGATAACCGGGAGTGGTTTAGATGTGAAGAGATATTTAACATAGGATTATTTGAACAGTTAGCATTGAACCAAATTAAAAACAAGGCGTAGGAAGGACGCTATGGCCTTGGTTTCATCTCTCACTTGAAAGGTAGCATGTCGAGCGTGGTTCTCGGAAATCATAATAGTAGGAGTGGGGCAACTGAGAGAAAGAGCTGCATTGAATAAATTATCTTCTACTTAAATAGTTGGGGTTCTGGGACAAAGAGAGTGTGGTCCATTGTTATTAGACTTCAGGATGAAAAAGAACAAAAATCTCAAAGCAGTGATGATAATAGTGTCAACAAAATTAAAACAGATAGGGAGAGTTGTTAAGGGGAGAACTTGAATGCAGCAGATGAAACATGTTTTGGGTGTTTAACAGTAAACTGGTGTTTCTCTCTTGTTTAGATGGGGTAGATAGGTGGGAAAGAGAAACAGGAAACACCAGAGGGTTAAGAATTATACAGGGGACAACAAAAATTGACATAAAGGAGGAAACTAACCGTTCTGGGAACAACTTCAAAACTAAAAGAGGGATGGGAGTTTCACTTCACTTGAGGTCAAGAATATCATGGATAAAGAAGTAGAAAGAGTGAAGTCGTTAAAGCTGAGATGTGATATCCAACGGAGAGAATGAAGAAAATAAGTCTTTGAAGAATGAGTTGATGTCCTTGGATTCTTTCAGTCCCAAATGGGCATTTATTAGACTGCCAATCAGATCCAATACCAGACTTGACCTCATGAATATCATGTGAAGGGAGCAAGCAGATTGAGTTTCCGTGGGGCTGTTTTCTCTAAAAATGCAATAATGTAGAGCTGCCATGTTTACTATCCCTCCAGAGGTTTTATTTTGTCCACAACCTACTTGCCACATCACAATTAATCCTGATATTTTCATAATAGCTTAGTTCCTGAGCATCTGGAGTCTAAGGGGAATTATGGTGGAACCTTCCCCAAATCTCCATGCTGTCTTCTCAAGTTGTCTCAGCTGTCTTTATTTATGGGGCCGATTTGTGGAATGAATGTATTAGCATCACAGCTATGCAGTAGATATTTAGAGGTTTTCACCAAAATAAAGTATTTAAAAAAGATAGCGGGAGTGACCTTTTGTGCTTTCCTTTTTTATCTTACTTAAGTGATCTAGAAGCCATTCCATTAATTTTTATTCTTAAAAAGGCACATTTGTTTTAAGAGGAATGTTGCTTGCATGGTTAGGGTTACAAACTGCAGGAATGAAAAAAACAGCAAGAATTAAAAAAAAACAGCATTCTAAATTGCCCTTAGTATGCAAGGAGTGGTCGAGAAAGTGGGACAACATAGAACTAGTGTGAACAGCATAGACTCGGTGGGCTAAAATGCCTGTTTCCATAATGCATCTCTAAATGAAACTAAATGATTTGACAAGCAGAACCTAAAAGAAAATTGATTGGGTCATTAAACATTTTTTTGTGTGTCATTTTCGTATCTGTGTTATCACAAAGTTCACCTCTCTAATACTGCTCAGTCCTGACCTTCACCTCAGCTGCTGCTCATGCCCAACTTAGTTATCTCCAGAACTGATATTTTACAGGACTCTTAGCCAGTGCCCCTCATTTTATTCTTCATAAGACAGAAATCACAGAGAACACAGTAGGTATGTTGTGGCTCATGGAAAGTCTGTGCCGCATTGGTTCCTGGTTTCAAAGTTTTTACTATTCCAATCTCTCTATAGATTTTCTTTGTAACTTCCTCCAATCTGGTATCTCCAAAATGTCTCTGCTCCTTCAGATTTGATTTCTTGCTTATCTCAGAATTTTACTCCTCCGCCTTCAGCTGCTGAGATTGCAAGCTCAGGCCCTGGTGCCAGGTTTCGACACGTGCTGCTCGAGCTGCTGTGTTTCTCAAGCAGATTGTTTTAAGCTCCAGGTTTCATTCCTTTGCCTCTTTACTCCTTGAAGATGGTCCTTCAAATTTAGCTTTTAGACCAAGCTTTTGTTCATATGTGCTAATACGTGGCTTGTCAATCATTTGCTTGATAATTTCGCTAAGCATCATATTTTTGTTTCATTAGAGTTGCTATATAATGGAAGCTATCACCTTCACTTGATAAAACCTCTGGAAAGACACATAACAAGAGGCATAAACTCTGGGTACATATTATGCACTGAAATACCTTTCCTTTTTGCACATCTACATTATTTTGACTATTGCTGGAAAATAAAATGCACAAAACATATGCAGATGGCCTTCTAACCTACCAAAGCTATAGTATTGCTTACAACAACTGAACGTTAATTTGTGCAGATAGGATACATTTTCACAAAGTGAGGATCATGCACGACTGGAAATAATTGAACTCGACCAAGTGGGGCGAGATGGAGGGTGTGCACAATACTGGTGCAAGGCTGTGTCAGTGTTTTGGTTAACAAATGGGTTAACTATTTGGTTAACTAATGCTGGAGATATAATGAACTTGCTTCTGGTGTAGGATAACTCATCATATCCTTCAGTATTCTAGTCTTTATTTTGGAAGAGTACTAATATTAAACCAGACCTAATAGTCTGAATGGTTTCATTTGGTGCTATATATCATTCTGTGGTCAAAAGATAAAAGTATAACTTTGTAACAATCAGAACAACTTTATGAGAGTTGTAGCCATTGTACTCACACAGCTGAGCAGAGTTGCGTATATGTTTTTAAATTATTTTGTTTCCAAATTATTTTGAAAATTATTTCAACTTGAAATGTTAACTTTGTTTCTCTTTCTACAGATGCTGCCTGAGCTGCTGATATTTCCAGCACTTTCTGTTTTTACTCCAACCTATTTTGATTCTCTCCTTAATTTCTTTCCAGCAAATGTATCATCCATGTGCTCAAGGCTACTGCATCAGCATTCTGTGAAACATCACACACACATGACATTAGATTTTATAAAACAACGATTGGGCAGAAAAACGTAAATACCAACCGAGGGACAGATGCTTCATTCGGCAGTGTTGTTTCACCTGGAGCTAATAATATGATGGAATAAAAAAGCCTCAAGCTTTTTGGGAACCTTTGCGTCTCTTATCAGTATTCATTCATTGTCCTAGCACTCAATGGAACAACAGTAATTTATTTCTGCAGATACCTGATATTTGCGCCTACTCTCTCTTTCAAAACTCATTTACAATTCAAGCTGCCTTGCATCATTTATCATTAAGTGCTGTATTGCTATTTTTATTGTTGAAATCTTCTGCAAATTATCTTTTTCGCACAACGAAATAGACCGATAATGGGAGTTTAAAAAATGTTGTAATTATGTTAGTGTCATCTCTTTCCACCTTTAGGCATGATAATATGCTGCCTGTCCCATGGCAGAAATGAAAAAAGCTCATAAACGTGCACATTATTGTTACATAAATTAGGATTAGTAAGCACTCTGTGTTGGGACTACAATACTTGAAGCTTCAGGCTGAGGGAGATCACTGTTGCAACAGCTGTGTCGTCTGTGAAAACAGAATCTATTCAACAATGCTTGCAGTTCTGGTTTACAATGCTGGAAGGCGTATTCAAAAAATGGTTAATGTTCTCGTTAAAAGCTTCAGGACATCCCCACTAATAGACATGGAGAGACATTTCATGCGTGACACCACCATCTCATTTTTTGAGTGTCCAAATCACATAGTTCTGATATGTTGGGGTTTCATGAGGTCTATATATTGATACTTTCAATGCTTCTCACAAGCTTTTACATTTTAACTGTTCATGGTCCTTTATTATTCCTAAATTTGATTAATTTGAGATTGAATCATACAAAAATGTCTGCATAGTCTTGCAGCATGGAAACAGGCCCCTCGGCCCAACTTGTCCACACTGACCAACATGTCCCATCTACGCTAGTCCCACCTGCCTGCGTTTGGCCTAAATCCCTTTAAACCTATCCTATCCATATACTTGTCTAAATATTTCTTAAATGCTGCAACAGTACTTGCCTCAACTACCTTTCATGGCAGCTCGTTCCATACACCAACTACTCTTTTGAGTAAAAAAGTTACACAGGTTCAAATTAATCTTTACCCCCTCAACTAAAACCTATATCCTCTGGTTCTCAATTCCCCTACTCTAGGAAGAGACTCTAGCATTTACCCGATCTATTCCTCTCATGATTTTGTACAACTCTATAAGATCACCCCTCATCCTCCTGCGCTTCGTGGAATACTTAGCCTGCTTAACCTCTCCCTATATCTCAGGCCCTCGAGTCCTGGCAACATCCTTGTGAATCTTCTCTGCCCCCTTTCCAGCTTCACAACATCTTTGGAGAACAAAGCGGGAAGAGACAGAGACTTTAAGACTTTTGCCTCCATCACAGTGAGGAGGTGCCTGGTGAACTCACTGTGGTGGATGTTAATTTGTGTTTATTGTGTGTTTTGTCATTTATTATTATATGTATGACTGCAGGCAACGAAATTTCGTTCAGACCGAAAGGTCTGAATGACAAATAAAGGAATCTCTAATCTCTAATCTCTAATCTCTCTAATCTTTCCTATAACATGGTGCCCAACACTGGTCAATACTCTAAATGTGGCCTCGCCAATATATTATATAACTGCAACATGACCTCGCAACTTCCATGCTCAATATTCTGACTGATGAAGGCCAATGTGCCGAAAGCCATTTTGACCATCCTATCTACCTGTGATGCGGAATTCAAGGAACTATGTACCTGCATGCCTAGATCCCTCTGTTCTACAACACTCTCTAGAGCCCTACCATTCATTGTGTAGTTCCTGCCCATGTTAGACTTCCCAAAATGCAACACTACACATTTCTCTGTACTAAATTCCATCAACCATTCCTCAGCCCACTTTCCCAACCGATCAAGATCTTGCAGCAATTTTTGACAGCCTTCTTCTCTATCCACAATTTGTGTCATCTGCAAACTTGCTAATCATGTCATGTACAGTCTCATCCAAGTCATTGATAAGAGATGACAAACACCGAACCCCGAGTCATTTCATGCCATGTTATAGCTTGATAAAGTATTGGCATTACCAATCTTTTTGGCATCCCTTTCAATGCATCTACTTTTCACTTTTTACACATTATGGCACCAAGTTACACATTCAAACCTTACACAGCAGAAAATCGTTTTTTTTTAAAGTCAGTTGATGCCTGAATATATTTGGCACTCTACTGGTTGAAGAGAAGTACTTCTTACTGAATTACCAGGACAAAGCAGACAGCAGCAACATTAACAGACAAAGAAACAGTCTGAAGAAGGGTCTCGACCCGAAAGGTCACCTATTTCTTCTCTCCATAGATGCTGCCTCACCCACTGAGTTTCTCCAGCATTTTTGTCTACCTTCGATTTTTCCAGGATCTACAGTTCTTTCTTAAACATTCAGGTAGTCCTTGCTTTCTCCCTCCTTCCCCTCCCCTTCCCAGCTCTCCCACAAGCCTACTGTCTCCGCCTCTTCCTTTCTTTTTCCCGCCCCCACCGACATCAGTCTGAAGAAGGGTCTCGACCCGAAACGTCGCCTATTTCTTCTCTCCATAGATGCCGCCGCACCTGCTGAGTTTCTCCAGCATTTTTGTCTACCTCCGATTTTTCCAGCATCTGCAGTTCCTTCCTAAAAATTTCAGGTAGTCCTTGCTTTCTCCCTCCTTCCCAGCTCTCTCACAAGCCTACTGTCTTCACCTCTTCCTTTCTTTTTCCCGCCCCTCCCCCCCCCCCGACATCAGTCTGAAGAAGGGTCTCGACCCGAAACGACGCATATTCCTTCTCTCCATAGATGCTGCCTCACCCACTGATTTTCTCCAGCATTTTTGTCTACCGTCGATTTTTTCAGCATCTGCAGTTCTTTTTTTAAACTAAACGTCTAATTCTAAATGTTACGTTTACTCTTCTGGTCTTACACTTTCAAAAATAGTCTCTCTGTTCTACCCCATCTTTTCTACAACTGAAAGCTAACCTGTTTTCTCTCTTTCCCAGTTCCGACAAAATGTCATCCGGCAAATCTATCCCACCGCTCTCCCAAATGCTCGATCGTATCTATGGGCTGTACTTAAATCAGGCATCATCAGCCGTGGAGGATCTGTAGAATGCTTGAGGTCGGACATCAATACAGCAAGACATCTTTAAGCCTATACTTAAACTTTTTTCAGGTAAAATCCAACATATCATTAGTCCTCCTGATTGCTTGCATCCCCTGCACAGTTTACATAGGGTCCTTTGGAAGATGTTAATCTTCAGTCTGTCATCATTTAAATACCAAAATACAACACTTGATCCCCTCAGCCAAATTGTTGACATGAATTGTGAATAGGTGGGATTCAAGCAGCAGTGCTTGCAGAATCTGACTAGTCATGGCTGCCATGACAGAAATACCCTTTTCCCATTCTTTAACCAGTTCGCAGTCCATGCAATGGGGTGGGAGATTGCAACCTTCACGTGGTCTGCCCTGTTTCAACGAATGCAATCAACCTGGCGTGCACAATCAAATAAGATCAAGTTGTCCTACAACTTTAGGCTGTGCACACAATATGCAAGAAGAAGAAGTCGTCCATGCAATATAACATGCCAATTCCACGAGCTCAAACCATGTCGATCAACCTGCTGTGTAGGACCTTATCAACAATCTTCTGAAATTGTAAATACATCATGCCCACTGGTTCCCCTTATCTATTCCATTTGTCGTTTCTCAATATATTACTCAAAGAACTTGGAGGAGCTCACTGGGTCAGGCAGCTTCTGAAGAAGGATCGTGACCCAAAATGTCCTCTGTCCATTTCCTTCAACAGATGCTGCCTGACCTGCTGAGTTCCTCCAGCAGTTTGTTTTTTCCCCCCCTCAAGATTCCTGCATCCAGTCTCTTGTTTCTCTAGTCAAACATGATGTCCTTTTCATCAATCTGTGCTGACTCTGGCCAATTCTAATGTTTTACAAGATGAAATGTTACTACGTCCTTCAATGCAATATTTTCCCTACTACTGATGACAGGCAAACAAGTTGGCAGATTCTTGTTTCCTCTCTCTCTCTCTCTCTCTCTCTCTCTCTCTCTCTCTCACCTTTCTTAAACAGTGTGGGCTGGCGGAAGAGGGGGTCAAATGTTTCCACTTTTCAGTCTGCTAGAGCCTTTCAAGAAACTATCGAATTTTGAAGCATGATAACTAGTGCATCCACTAATTCTAGAACTACCTCTTTTATAACAGGGATGTAGATCTTCAGGCTTTTGTGATTATTTACCTTTTAGTCTTACCAACTTCTCTTGTATTCTTAAAAAAAAAACGCAGTTCTTCTCTTCTCACAATACCTTATGTTCTTTAGTATTTCTGGTATTTTTTTGTGTCTGGCTTCAAGGAATGCCCATTTAGAACAAAATAGTCGATTTAGCCTCTTCTCTGCAATATACTAGATTGGAAACAGCTGTTTTGTCTTATCAGTTCTCCAATGTATTGACATGGAACATCTAGTGTACCTTCCAAGAGTTCATCCTACACATTAATACTAATTTGTCTTCTCCAGTATCTACACAGATTGCAATCCTCCATGATTACTATATTAACCCTGTTACATGCCCTTTCTATTTCCCAATTTAAGTCTTGCCCAATAATAGTAATACAATTATTATTCTAAATGATTTTCACCAATGTTTATTGCCCATTGCTGTTTCTTAGCTGCACTTAAACTGATTTGCTTGATAGCCATGGCTAGATCATGTTCCCTGTTGTTTTTTTCTCTTGCCTTGAAGAGAAATATATTATTTGTGAACCATGTATCAATTCTTTAAAAACTACCTGTTGCTTGCTTTCTGAAATACCCTTCAAAGTGCATCTTCTGTCACAGTTAATTTACTCTCAATTGGGGACAAGTAAATCGTCGAATGAATCTGAAATACTGGATGTTAAAGGCCATGCCAAATTGTTAGGATAACCACAGGTGTGTTTCACTGGTCAGAAATTATTAGTGCTGCACGTATGTATGCAAGAAAGATTAATTTCTATCAGGTTTTATTGAGCATTACAGGGAAATGACAAATAATAGTATTTATACTCTTAAAAAAATTGATGATACTTGGCATTAACTGAAATACAGAATGAAGTGGGAGAATCAGTACTATTCGGAACAAAAGAACATGAATGTTTCTTCATATGGCAACCTTCCAGCCATTGTATAGGAGGACAAATGTTTACCTACTCTATTTAAAATTATAACGTTTAATAATGAAAGAATTTTACACAGTTACCCTATTGTATACTCTGAACAAACAACTACATCCCTATCCAATCTCCTCTACCTCATATTGTGGATCTCATCTTTAAAATAATCAAACACATGCATAAGCACGTGCTAAAAAGTCAGAAAAAATTGGCAGTGAAGATGGGACTACTATAAAAATGATTTACCTACTAAGTTTTTAATGGAGTCTGAATATAAATTTATGAACGATCACAAACCATCAAAATTCCATTGCAAACTAGGCACAACTCAAACTGTGAGGTTACCTGGCAAAAAGCTTAAAGTTCTTGTTTCTTGCTGTTGTTCCTGCTCCCCTCCCTGCTGCTCCCTCTCTCACTCCTCTAATAATAATAGCAGTAGGTAAATGTCAATATCTGGCACTTTTAAGAGCTAATTTGATTAGATGTGTGGCTTTAGCCAACGGGAAGATTTTTGTGGGCAGGCTGTTTTGCCTCACTGACAAGGATTCCCATCAGCAGGGGTTCTTATGGGGAGGATCAATGCAATGTATGATTGAATTCAATTTGTACGTCAGCACTCTGCAATCATCAAGAACTACTGTACAGGGTGAGTTTCAATACATTGTTGTATCAGCTCTTGCTAATGGTCACTACTTCTGGTCTAAGATGTTTGTTTGTTGTCTAGGATTTGTTAACACCTTATTGAACTTCAAGACACAAGAGTCCACAGATATTACAAGACATTACATAAGGCCAGTCCACGATACAAACTTTGTAGGTTGAGAAAAATGATTTAGAGAAATATCTGGCAAAAATGATATGGGGAATATGGGATTAAAATAGATGTAAAAATGCTTGCTGTTCAGACTTGGTGTGACAAAGGGCATGTTTTTTGTGCTGTATGTAGCTCTATGACATTTGATATGTTAAATTTTCACCTAAATTCGAGACATTTTGGGAGTTCCTTGACCAAGGAACAATATCTTACCAAAGGGTTAGTCAGTAAAGCAAAGGTGGCCTTGTCTGAGATATGTAATTTCATAGAAGCCTAACAGACATACAGCTGGAAGTCTCCTGGTTCCCACGTGCTCAGCAGCCATTTGTAGAATTATGTAGCTACTCCTTGCAAGCTAACAGCATAAATGGTGTCAAGTACCATGTCCTTGGCTCTGTATCTGTAAACCTCTTCCAGAAAATGACTATCCAACAAACCTTATTAACAGGAATGAGCTATGCCTACCTCCAACAGCTAATCTTGCTGAATAAAATGAAATTCAAGGCAAGTGTCTTAACAAAGGCACTTATTGAAGCTTTACATTAACACTGGTGAATAGCTGAGAATGTCATAATTGACGCCAGCTTCGCTTTTAGCCAAACAATAAAGGCATTTTACTCTCATTTCATTGCATTTAGTACCAATTTTATGCTCCCACCAGCGTCCCCTACTCCAATCACTCATGTTTTTTTTGCATTGGGTCCTGCTCCAGCTGTACCTCACTTGTCTTTGTTTACAAGTCATTCTATATCTATCTAACTATGTAATTGCCCTCCAGTTCCACAATTCTCTGAAATCTCTGCAACGATCCATTTCTGAAGAAGGGTCGCGACTCGAAACATCACCCATTCCTTCCCTCGAGAGATCATAAGATCATACGTGATAGAAGTAGAATTACGCCAATCGGCCCATCAAGTCTACTCCACCATTCAATCATGGCTGATCTATCTCTCCCTCCGAACCCCATTCTTCTGCGTTTCCCCATAACCCCTGATACTAATCAAATCCCTTTTTTTTTAAATGTAGTGTGAAGTATGTTCAGATGAATTACTATGTTAAAAGGGTTATACTATAGCAAGTTTTATGTACATTAAAGATGGTAACTACACAGAGAAAAGGGCCCCTCACAAACCAAAGCGGTCATCTATGTGTGAAGCCATAGGAGAAGGGCAAGTTCCTCAATGAGTAATTCTCTGTTTTTACCGTGGAGAAAAACATGAAGGCTATGGAACTTGGGACAGTTAACGGAGATGACTTGAGGCCAGTCCTTATCAAGGTTGAGGTAGTGCTGGGTGTCGTAGTGCTGGGTGTCCTAGGGCATATGAAGGTTGATAAATCTCCGAGGGCTGATCATGGCCTGATCAAATATATCCAAGGACACTGTGGAAAGCAAGAGAAGAAATTGTGGGAACCATGGCTGAGATACATGATTCATCGTTAGACAACGGTGAGGTGTCGGATGACTGGAGAATGGCTAATGTGGTGCCTATGTTTAAGAAGGGCTGCAAGGAAATAGACCAATGAATCTAACATCTGTGGTAGGTAAGTTACAGGAGAGGATACTGCGGGATAATATATATATATACATTTGGATAGAAAGGGGTTGATTGGGGATAGTCAACATAGTTTTGTACATGGGAGGTCATGTTTTAGGAATTTCATTGAGTTTTTTGAAGAAATAACCAAAAGGGTTAACATGGTTAAGCCATAGATACTGTCCAAATTAACTTCAGCAAGGCCTTTGATAAGGTTCTGCATGGTACACTGCTCTTGCAGGTTAGATTGCATTTAATCCAAGGAGAGCTAGCTAATTGGATACAGAATTGGCTTCATAGACGGAAGCAGAGGGTGGTGGTGGAAGGGATTTTTTTCGGAATGGAGGTCTGTGACTAGTGGTATGCCTCAGGGATCAGTGCTGGGCCCATTGCTGTTTGTATTTATATCAACAATTTGGATGAGAATATGTGAGGCATGATTAGTAAGTGTACAGATGACACTAAAGTAAACAGTATTGTAGACAGTGAAGATGGGCTGAGGAATGGCCAATGGGGTTTTATTCAGATAAGTGCATATTGCATTTTGGGAAGTCAAACCAGTAAAGGACCTTCACAGTGATTTGTTGGGCCCTGTGGAGTATTGTAGCACAGAGGGATCTAGGGGTACAGGAACATAGTTCCCTGAAAGTGGAATGAGATGATCAAGAAGGCCTTAGCTGCATTGGTTTTCATCTGACAGCTTGGTTATATCTGGTCACTCCCCTCAAGTTAATACAAACAGCAGACAGCGGCATGCCATATCTGTTGACTTTCATTCTAATCTGTAATTTCCTCAAAATACCAAAGCCAATTGAACAGAAATATTCCAAATCACATGAGAAATATGACCCAATTCATTATTACCAAGGCTCATTTTAAACTGGGACGCTGAAATTTCAGGAAGTCCGAAGAGTGAGAAACATTGCAAATTTGTTCAGAACAAATGTTATTTTACAATTGTTGGGCAGATGGGCTGAAGAATGGTCGATGGAATTTAATACAAAGAAATGTGAGGTGTTGCATTTTGGGAAGTCTAACATGGGCAGGACCTACACAGTGAATGGCAGGTTTCTGGGGAGTTTGCAGAGCAGAGGGATCCAGGAGTGCAGGTACATAGTTCCTTGAAAGTGGCATCACAGGTGGATAGGGTGGTCAAAAAGGCTTTCAGCACATTGGCTTTCATCAGTCAGAGTACTGACTATAGAAATTGGGAGGTCATGATGCAGTTATATAAAACATTGGTGAGGTTGCATTTAAAGTATTATGTTCAGTTCTAGACACCTTGTCATAGGAAAGATATTGTCAAGCCGGAAAGGGTGTAGAGAAGTTTTACGAGGATCATGGGAGGAATAGATCCGGTTAATGCACAGAGTCTCTTACCCAGAGTATGCGAATCAAGAACCAGAGGACATAGGTTTAAGGTGAGGGGGGAAAGAATTAATACAAACCTAAGGCGTAACATTTTCACACAAAGGGCAGTGGGTATATGGAATGAGCTGCCGGGGGAGGTAGTTGAAGCAGGTATTATCGCAACGTTTAAGAAACATTTAGACAGGTATTTGGAGAGGAGAAGTTTAGAGGGATATGGGCCAAATGCACGCATGTGGGACTAGTGTAGATAGGACATGTTAGTCGGTGTGGGCACACGAGCCCACGACTGGATGGAGAGAGGAATCACTCCGACTGAATGCCTCGCCAGCGGGCACGACCTCCCATGGCCAACCTGGAAGACCCTCAACAGATTACGAGTGGAGCAGGGGAGGTGTAAAGCACTTATGAAAGCATGGAACTACCAGGCAGAAGACACATGCAGCTGTGGAGCAGTACAGACAATGTCCCACCTACTGGAGTGTGACGACGCCCCCCAGTGCAGCCCCCAGGACCTGGCTGAACCGACTCGACCAGCTGTGACCTGCGCCAGATACTGGCAGAACGACATCTGAGATTGCAACGGACTCGAAGAAGTTGGGCTGAAGAGACTGTTTCCACATTGTGTGACAATACTGAACTGAGGTTTGTAACCAATTACAAATATTATTGTTTAAGTAATGCTGGAGCAAGATACAATAGATGAAGCACCTATTCTCGTTATTACTGAGAATCATAGAAAATGCATGAAACTATTCTTACTATGTAAACAAGAAACAAGCTGCTGGATAAAACTGAGCAAATCAGACAGCATCTGCGGAGGGAAATGGACAGCCAACGTTTCGGGTCAGGACCCTTCTTCAGACTTACTATGTGAAAATCAACTGCTGCATTTTAAAATTATAGTTGTGTTTTAAGATTGTTTTGGAGGTTATGAAAAGCACATGGACTTAATTTCCTTTCTTACCGCAAGATTAGCTACAATTGTATTGTGCTTTCATTCCTTCCAGCATATTGTGCAGATAAGATCCGAGAACAGAGAGAGATACAGGATGCACTTCAAAAAGCCATTCTATAAATCTCAGGATTTATAGTTTATTATGACAATGTCTGCATTTCGAAAATATTTAATTAGTTGTGAAGCACTTTGACAGAGAGAGTCCATTGTCAAATAACAATCTTACTAATTCAAATTCTCTTTCTGTCCAGTGGGGAAGACCCTCCAATCTATGGCAGTGAGAGGCAAAGATGACAGGGAGCCTTGATTCATATACTTCGTCACTAATCATAGTGGTGTGGCTTTTAGGTCTGGAAAATGCCAAGTGAGTAACAAAAAGATAGAAGGGTCTAGATAAGAAAGGTAATGGCTGTTTCATGTCAAGAAAGATAAGGTTGCTCTCTTTCAGTGTAGCCAGGCTTTAAGGTACGAGTCAGAGTAGCAAAGAGCTGGGAGGCGCAAAGACATGTTTAGTTTGGTAATCTGAAAAAAACGATAATAATCATTCGGGCACATTGCTATGTGTCAACAGTACAATCTCTCCAAAGCCCTTCTTGACCTGCCTTCACTCATTAAAACGGATCATCTTCCTCTGTCGCCCAGTTTCAATGGTCTCCTGGTTCAGTTCCAAGCTATCTTATCAATGGCAGTGGTTCGTCTGCCAGGTGTTCTCTATCCACTTCCACACGACAACCTCTGGAGTTGCCCAATTGCATATTTCCTCCACATTAAATTATTCAGAAAAATCCACTTTCTTCTCTTCTGTCTCCATATTGTCAAACAGCTGAATCTAATATTATTAGATGAGCAAATATTTTCTTCAATTGAATCCAAGCCATTAAATCTCATGCACGTTCTTTTCTCTCACACTCTTCCTGGTAAATGTCTTGATGATGAACCTAAATGTTTACAAATTTCATGTCATATTTGACCACTGAAAGAGCATCTAACTGCACGTCCTTGCCATTACCTGTACAATTCTTACCAAGTAGCTCAGTTCCACAATACCGCTGGTTGGCTGCTAAAGTTTTCAGAAACACTTCTCATCATTCTCTAGAGTCATGGAGTTATACAGCGTGGAAACCAAGATGCTCCATCTACACTCGATCCACCTATTGCCATTTGCCTCATCCTTCTAAACCCATCCTACCCATGTACCAGTCTAAATGTCTTTTAAATGTTGTGATAGTACCAAAGATGTAAAAAGATAGTACCTCTAGATGTGCAAAATTCTCACTCTCCTGGTTTGCCTCCCATTCCTAAAACTTTGCTCGCTATATTGTAAGTTACATTAATCACTGTGGCAGGGCAAATGTTAAATTAACGGAATAGAAACCTGGATTAACAATCCAGAAATGAATTCAAATCTCACCACGTCAACTGCAAAATAACAGCTTCAATAATGACTTCCTAAATCCAGTGATAGACACAAAAAGCTGGAGTAACTCAGCAGATAAAACAGCATCTCTGGAGAAAAGGAATAGGTGACGTTTCGGGTCGAGACCCTTCTTCAGACTGAAAGTAGGGGAGAGGGAAAGGAGAGATATAGACAGTGATGTAGAGAGATTTAGAACAAATGAATGAATGAGATATTTTTGTGTCTATCTTTGGTTTAAACTAACATCTGCAGTTCCTTCCTGCACATCCTTAATCCAGTGGATTGTTATATAAATTATCTATTGATGAATATCATAATCTGGGCAATATGGAACTCTTTTTGACTCACAGTAATGTGGATGACTCTCAACTGCCCTCTGAATCTAACTGCTACCATCATTGTGGCAATTCAAGAAGGTGGCTGACCACCATTTTCACGAGGGCAAGTAGGGAATGACAATAAAACTTGGGCTGGTTGGTGATACCCATGCTGTAGAAAATGAATAAGACAAAAATTTACCCCTGAACTCTATAACCCACTTTAGCTTCCAAAAGGCTAGTGTGCAAGTACTTAGGAAAGTTAATAGAATGTTATTGTTTTTGCAAGGAAAATTTAATACAAAAGTAGGCAGACACAAAATGCTGGAGCAACTCATATTTCACTTAGGCAGCTTATGAGGTTTCACATATTGGAGTTTGGAAGATTGGAAAGAGAATTGATTGAGACATAAATCCTGAGGGAGATACAGACATGGAGGGGATTTTTGTGGAAGTAACCAAAACCTGTGATCATTGTTTATAAATAAAGGATTTCCCATTTAACCCAGCGATGAGGAGACAATTTGACCTGTCCAAGGATCACAAGTCTTTAGAACTCTTCCTCGATGCATGGTTGAAGCAGAGTGTTTGAATGTTTTAAATTTTCCTCAATTTTTGGTATTGGATAAACATACATAATACAGGAATTACCTTTTTACAAAAATGAAAATTTGCATTACTCTAACGCCCTGCACTACCTTGGGTCATCCTATTTTAATTGTAGTTGATGCGTTTCGGTTAAATGTTTCGACTGCAGCTGAAAAACCTTTCTACCAGAAAAAGTATTTATTGTCATTGAAATAATACTCTAAATTTAAAATTTGATCCATTTCAACCCATATGGTCTCTGTCACCACTCCTGTTTTCCTTTTGCCTCACCTTAGCTGTGTTTCCATGGCTAGTAACAGGAGAAAGGATGTGCTGACATCAACATGCCACATGTAACAACAACATTACAGCAGAGGGAAAGCAGGTGATATAGATTAGTATTATGGTGAGATTAATCACACACTTGGGAAAGACCATCTGGTACCGGCAGGATGTGTATAATTGAGATCTGCACCTAAGCCGTGTGTATTATTTGTAGACATTCAGAGCACAGACAGAGACACAACTTCACAAAGGCTGCCATCAGCAGAGTCCAATTCTTTGCATCCTCTCCTCCAGTGAATAGCAGGTCATTCAAGGAGACCCAATACTGTTATGTGGATTTCTGCACCACACTAATCTTCCAATCACTTCCATTAAAAAAGCTCAGGCATAAACAGTCCAAAGAAAGGCAGTCAGGGTTTCAGTAAAAGCAGATGTTCCTTTGCAACCACAGTGATCTAGGCCCACTAATAAAGAAGGCATCCCTCATGAACACCATCAATATGGTCCTTTTTCAATTACACTCCTAGTCATTTTACTCATGCTGCCTCATTACAAACAGCCACTTTTTCATCTGAGGGTTGCAATTTTATGCCAAGACAAAATTGAGAAGAAAATTGAGCTCAACAGTAAAGTACCAATGATTGCGATTTATATGAAATTTTAAAAACTCCTTGCGCCTTTCCTGGTCCCAAACAAATCTACACCAACGTCTACCAAAGCTACACACTACACTGTTTTGTGAATTGGGATGAGTTACCTTTGTTGAATATCTCAATATGTACAAATAAACATCAGCAGTCAAGCTCATATATATAACTCCTTGCTTTAATTTTATTTTTCTCACTTTGCAGCCAAGTTCAACAAGTGGATTTCTCCTGAGTCTGGTTTCCTCCCACATCCCAAAGATATGTAGGGGGATGGGGTAATAGGGTAACCCCAAAAATGTTGGGGGCTATAATTATCCCCCACTGTAGTTGGCTGGTAGAATTGTGGTAAGAATAAGTCACAAGGTAAATTAATGGGGGGGGGGGGGAGATGAGATTGCTCTGTAGACTAGCGCAGACTTGATTAATTGAAAGGCCTTCAGTATCATCAAGAAACAAGGAAAATGAGGGAAAGTTAAAATCTATTAATGGTCTTGTTTTTGAAATAATGTGAATGGAAGTATTCATCTGCCCAGGAGGACTGATCAGGCCAATGTTTTAACCAAACCAAGACTTTAAAGATGGTTACTCCAGCATTCCCATAGTATAGCACCAAAGTCAAAGGAGAAAAATGGCAATGCGTTCTTTGTTCTTTTTAATGTTAACTTTTGCTTTCCGACAAATGCATTATAGAAATGACACAGATATAATGGAAGACGATCCTTTCATCAACTCAAATGTCAATTTTTAAAAAATCCGATTTTTAATTTAAATAGTTGTGTAATAGTAAGGTCACCTCAATTAGTTGGCATTTTAGAAATTAAATGCATCTTTCTTCCTCCAAATTGCAGCTACTTATACTGAATGACTGTAATTAAAGTCAATATTAGGCACAGATTTTAAGCATCAATACAGCATTTAAATACCTTATGTACTTTTGCAATGCAGATCTTCTGCAGTTCAGAACATACATCCAGGTTTTAATGGTCTTTAGTATTGACATCACGCGCCATGTCCCATATACTCTCTGTCACCACCTGATTACTATGGTCATTGAGTGCTACTTTCGGCTGTTTACATGAAGTCTTGATAATGCAGCGTGAATATAAAATACAACTCGTTCACTGTGGGGTCAATGATTTTACATGAGTGAATCTCGGTACCTTTAGAAAATGTGACCCATGTCTCACTATGGGCTATTAGATCAATATTTGACCACTACAAGATTCAACATTGGTTCATGTTATTCTGGACCAAGGCTTGAAATGATTCTGTGAATTATCGTCATTTTACAATAAACTAAGGCAACAAAAAGGTGCAACGAAGCAGCTTGCGAAGCCTTCTTCTGTGTTATCTGTTGCACCCCTGGCGTCCACTACCCATATGTACAAAGGAACAGGGAAATAGCAAAAAGCTTAAACTTTACCTCGAACTCGCATATCATCCTGACTTGGAAATATATCCTGATTCTACAGTACTCCGTCTCTAATACCAATGTTTTCACTTTAAGGACTGCAGCAGTTAAAGATATTTCACACTCATCTCTTCATCGGTAATAGGGATGGAAAATAAATGCTTGCCTTGCCGCCCCCCCCCCCCCCCCCAATATTCTCCAAATAAATAACAGGAAATAATAGCTGAAAGGAAGGCAAAAAAGACTGTTAGGCAAACCTTGTAGTTTGGAAGTTCTGAGGTAGCTAGTAGAGGCTGGCTAGTGATTCTCCACACAATGGGATTCCTTAAAGAGATCCTAAATCCCCTTGTGCAGAAGGGTTATCTTCTACTCTTTCCATTTGTGTCACGTAAACCTTACAAAATCTCTCTTCTGACAATGATGCCACCCAGCTGTCCACTGGGAGATGGAATGCGTTTAAAATACTCCAGTGGCTTGTGATACATCCAGCAACAAGACAATTTCAACACCCATATTGATTTTTACAATGAACATCCTAAAAATAACTGTTAAAAAGGACAACAAAAGACTTATTTTTTCAAAGATATTTACAATGTTTTTAATCAACACATATAAACCACACGGGGAGCGACAATTCAACAAGGCAGTTCGCCGCCATCTACTCAAGTGCAATTGGGGATGGACAACTATTGATAATCTTGCCAATGATGCTCATCTCCTAAAAAAATAAAATAAACTGACTGTAAACTTCTGATACATAGCAGAATAATCCGGAGTATGAGGAATAGAAAGTGCTACCATAAGAGATCACGTGTTAAGATAGGAAGGCATGGAACTGTAAATGGATAAATTTGAGTGCATGGGCAATATCCTTAAGAATAATTCACTGGAAGCCAGAATAGCATGATTGGGCGATTTGGAGTTGTGTTCACCAGTCACCGCAAACATAACTGGACCGGTCACATTAACATTTTAATTACAAGAGGAGGTCAGAAACTGCTCAAAAAGACTGGTAGATTGCTAATGTTCTCTCCTTGTTCAGTAAGGGCAGTAGGGATAACCCTTGAAACTTAAGGCCAGTGAGCCATACATCTGTGGTAGAGTTGTTGTTGGAGAAGATTCTGAAGGACGAGATTTATAACCATAACCTTGAGCAAAAAATTAAATGGCTTGAATAACTCACTGGGTCAGGCAGCATCTATGGAGGGAAATGGACAGACGACGTTTCAGGTAAGAACCTTTCTTCATGACTCTGGGAGGACAAATTCTATGATGTCATGTAGCTTAAAGGACAGAGACCTTGGGATCATTGATGTACAAGAAACCTTGGGGTGTAAGTCCATTGTTCTCTGAAAATGGTGACACAGGTGCATCAAGTAATGGAAAAGGTAGTTTGTATGCTTGCCTTCAAAGGGCGAGGCCTTGAATGTACGAGTTGTATAAACCGCGGGTTAGATTCCACTTATAGTGTACATTTCTGGTTACCATGAAAGTTATAATGAAAGATTAAATAGGGTTTATTTTCATTGGAAGTTTGTAAGATTATGAGCGGCACAGATAAAATAGATAGTCAGAATCCTTTCCCCAGGATAGGGAAGTCTAGAACTAGATGGCAGAGATTTAGGGCAAAAGGAGAGATTTAAAAGAGATCTGAGGGGCATGTTTTTCACAGAGAGGGTGATGAATATTTGGAATAAGTTGCCAGAGGAGGAAGTTGAGGAAGATATTATTGCAAAGTTTAAAAGTACAGTAATTAGTATAAGAAAAGAGGGAAAAGGGTCTGGCATGGGCACATGAGATTAGTGTTGGTAGACATTGCTTTAGGCATGGACAAAGTGGGCGTGAGGGCCAATTTCTGTACTGGGCATTTTCATGATCCACATTATGTCCCCCAACTTTCAAAGAACTTTCTTCCATCTACAGTGCATTAGGTAGAATATACTCTTCCATCAACTTGGCTGAGTATAGCTCCAAAAACACTCAAGAAGTACAAGATCTAGGAGCAAGAAAACCTGCTTGGCATTCAACCTATCATATCATTCACTCCCAACATGACAACAAACAATGCAATAGAATAATTCACCAAAGCTTCTTCAATAATACTTTCTAAATTCACAACCCTGACAGCAAGATGCACAAGAGTTGTAGGAGTTTGGAAACATTGCCATCTACAAGTGTCCTTCCAAGTAACACTACATTATGACTTGCAAATGCATCAGTGATCTTTATTTCTTCAAAATACCGAAATTCCTGACTTAATAACACTGTAGTAGTATCTTCACCACAGGGCTAAAGCAATTCAAGTCTCTAGTTAGCTACTCTTAAGAACAATTAGGCATGGGTAAGAAATGCTGGCCTTGCAAATGATGCCATATCCTTTCAAAGAATGAAAGGTAATGGCTGAAAGCAACAGGAGTGCAGAAGGATGCAGGAAGTGAGATATATTCACAATCATAACAGATGTATTTTATATCTTGGTGTGATCAAGTTGTGTAGATTGTGAATAAGTTGAGAGGTGAAAATTATAATGGAAGTATAAATGGAAGTTTGCTCTTTGAAGAAGTGTGTTGATGATATTTGGATGGTTAGATCAGTCTGCAAAAAGACAAGACAAGACAACAGATTTAGACTCCTCATCTCATTGAGTTGTCCTATTAGCCATAGAATCACATGGTTCAATGACAACTGGACAGGGAGATGCTGCAAAATGTAGAGTAAAGGAGTTGAAGAAGGATGAGATAGATGAAACTGAGAGGCATGATGATAAGAGAGGCTAAGAATGCAGAAGGTGAAGGTGCTGGATTATGAAAGCATACGCAGAACATACACAGTACATCAGGAGGATAAATTGCCTCTTGAGCTCATTCGACCATTCCTGTCAGACCATAGCTGACCTTCCTATACTCCGATTCCCATATCCTGAAATTTAAAAAAAAAGACTGATTTTAGCCTTGAAAATATTACAGCCCCCTGGGTAGAGGAATTTCAGTTACAAACCTCTGCATGAAGAAATTTTCCTTGATCTCAGTCTTAAAAGTCAGACAACTTATTTAAAGATTACGACCACAGTTTGAGACTCTCCAGCGAAAGGACGTAACCTCTCAGAAAACCTCATAAATCACAGAGGGCACACCTCTCGTTTTACTCAAAATTTAGTGAGTTGTCCTATTTGCGGTCAACCTGCTTACCCCAGTTAATTATATGAATCTACACTGCAGAGTTCTTACAATCTTAAAATGTATTCAACATTCAGAGACTATCTATGCTAATATGTGATCATGAACCTCATGATCACATATTGTGCTTTATATAATGGCCTTATTATGGCAGCTTATCAAATACTTTGCTAGTTATCTTGCTTGTTATATCCATGAAAAACTCTTAGATTTGTCAAACATGATTTCCCTTCAGGCAGCATCTCTGGAGAGAAGGAATGGGCGACGTTTCGGGTCGAGACCCTTCTTCAGTATGAAGAAGGGTCTCGACCCGAAACGTCGCCCATTCCTTCTCTCCAAAGATGCTGCCTCACCCACTGAATTACTCCAGCATTTTGTGTCTAACTTCGATTTAAACCAGCATCTGCAGCTCTTTCTTACACATGATTTCCCTTCATGTACTGATAGTGAGTCTTCCTAATCAGGTTAGGATTTTTGAACAGGCCAATTACCATGTGCTTAAATATGGATTTTAGCAGTTTTTCCAGCAACAGGTCAACACAGCTAAAATATAATTCTCTACTTTGCCCTTCCTGCTTTCTTCAATAGCAGTGAAAAAATTGTTCTTTTGAATCTGCTATAAATGTTCCAGAATTTTGAAATATCATAACTAATGCATTCACTGAATCAAGTCACATTCTCAACTTGTGTAGGAAAGATTTAAATCAAAGGTAGACATAAAATGCTGGAGTAATCTAGAGATGCTGCCTATCCTGCTGAGTTACTCCAGCATTTTGTGTCCACATTCTCATCTTGCTGCATTGCAGGCCATTCATTCAAGGGCATTTGCCTGGTTTTACTTCTCTTTTCTCCAGTACTTTCCCATCAATAAAAAAATAATTTCTTTATGTTCCCCACTGTAACCAACTCCTTGGTTCTTTGTTATGTTCTATTTATTGTACCGTCTGCAGCGAACACAGATACAATGTATTTAATCCCTTAACCATTTTCATATTCCCCACTATCATTTTGTCATTATTTTGTGGCCAACATTTAGGTTTGCTATTTTCTTCTATTATTCTATTGGTGTGGATACTCATGTTATTTTTTGTTCATATTCCTTGTTCATTTATTTCCATATTCTATATCCTCTCATTTCATTTAGTAATTGCTGCTTTCTGAAATTCCCCACATGATCTGGCTTTCATGGTAAGACTTTAATCCATCATATCGTTAACCTCAATTATTCACAAATGGAACATTTTATTACAGGAGGTTTTTGTTCTCAATGGAATGTAAATGAGTAGAGAATTCTGAAATATTTCTGTAATACTTCCCTTTCAAAAAAATATTGGCAAACATTTCTCAATCTATCTATGCAAATTCACTCCCCCTATTTAAATTACTGCCTTTAAAGTTCAGGACATTATTCCAGTAAACCCTCCCAGTTGCATTTTGTAAATTAACCTTTTAAACTACCTTTGACAATTTGATTTGCACAATCTATATAATGTTTAAAGTCCCTCATGATTATTGTATTACCTTTGCTACATGATCTTTTTTAATCTCTCTCGCACTGAAATACCATTATTCCTTGTTCTCTCTTTCCGCCCACATTCATTATATTTCCTCCTTCTCTGGGCCACGACCATTCCCCACCGCTGCTTTTATGCCATCCGTTATTAAAAGGGCAAATACTGTTACCCACTTTTTCATTTTGCCCGTTCGTTCCAAACATCCATCCTGGAATATGTATACTGGACACCATGCAACTATATTTGGGTTTATAGGCTGGACCGACTTGTATTATTGGTTCACCTAATTTGTTATGTATACGATTAATTCAGCAACGTTTTTAACTTTTACTTAAATTTACTTTGTTGATGCACTGTTAAACTCTGCTTTCCTGTCTCACTGTTTATCTACTTTGTTCTATCATTTTTTTTGACCGTTCGTCTTAAATCTTTCACCTTCTGTCATCTGGCACCCCTTCCTCTTGTCTCCTGCTATCTGCTTAATGCTTTGTAGATTTCTTTAGTTACCTGATTCATCAGGATATGATGTGTCCAGCTTAAACGCAGCATTCCAAGTCAACTCTATGTTAACTCCAAGTCAACATAGAGTGACAGAGAAAGGAACAGTCCCTTCAGACATCAACAACCATCAAATACCTACACAAAGTTGGCTCAACATTAAACACTTTGACCTATTCAAACTTATTTCAATTTGGGTATAGGAAATAATCCTATGATTATTATCCTCGGGGTATTGAGTTTTAATGTTGACCCTTGATGTGGGAAATACTGAAAATTATAAGAACGATGACCTGTTTGTAATATGTTTAACCCAAGGGCTTACATACAGGACAAGAGGCCAGAAGAGTGAAGGGAACTTAAGGGTCATTTTGCTGGAGGCAATAAATAGATTTAGAATGTGTCTAGATTCCAAAGCATAGCTAGTTGAAGTTAAAACAAAATTGGAGGGTGTAAACCAGGCATGAGGGCAATAACATTGAGCAGGAAATAGAGGTGTCTTTTATTGTACCCATTTGTTAGATAAATGGGAGAATGGTTTTCTAAATATCAGGAAACAGAAGCAGAAAGATAATTCTGGAATTATCTGCAGGTGCTGGAAATCTAGAATGTAATAAAGAACAGTGGAAGAACATAGCAGGTCAAGCAACATCTGTGGAGGCAAGGTGTAAGGTGACATTTCGGGTCGAGACTGCATCAGGACTGAGACGAGAATCAGGTGGAGGAGCAGGGGTTTTACAGAGCCTTGCAGGTGATAGGTGGAACCACCGGAGAGACAATGATGAGCAGATAAAACCAGGTAGCAGTGGGGTAATCGGAGAGGTGAACAAGTTGCATGTCATTTGAACTCTTTCCTACTTCCACATCCACCTGTCTTTCAGCCTTGTGCATCGTAACAGAGAGGCCAAACGCAAATTGGAAGAACATCATCTCATATTTCGTTTGGATAGCTTACAATTTCAGGTAATTTCCAATTTCAGGTAATTAACACCTCCTGGGTTCCTCTCCCATACACACTCACTCATCCAACTTTGTGTCTGAAGAAGGGTCTCGACCCGAAACGTCACCCATTCCTTCTTTCCAGAGATGTTGCCTGTCCCGCTGAGTTACTCCAGCATTTTGTGTCTATCTTTTGTTTCTGCCTTGTTCACCTCTCCCATCGCATCGCTTGTTCCATCTGCCTATCTGGTTCCATTTATCACCTACTAGCTAACATTTCCAACCCCCCCCCCCCCCCCCTTACCGCTAAATACTGGTCTCGAACGAAAAATTTGGCTTGCACCTTTTGCCTCCATTAAGTTTGACCCGTTAAGTTCCTCAAGACTTCCTCTTTATGTTTTACCTCAATTAATAGATGCTTTGTTGATCGTAACTGGATCCTTCAGTTATATAGTCATAGTGTGATACAGTGTGTAAGCAGGCCCTTCGGACCAACTCGCCCACACCGGCCAACAATGTCCCAGCTACATTAGTCGCACTTGCCTGTGCTTGGTCCACATTTCTCCAAAACTGTCCTATCCATGTACCTGTCTAATTGTTTCTTAAACGATGGGATAGCCCAGCCTCAACTACCTCCTCTGGCAGCTTGTTCCCTACACCCACCACCCTTAGTATGAAAAAGTTACCCCTCAGATTCCTATTAAATCTTTTCCCCTTCACCTTGAACCTATGTCCTCTGATCCTCGATTCCCCTACTTTGTGCAAAAGCGTGCATCTACCCGATCTATTCCTCTCATGATTTTGTATACCTCTATACGATCGCCCCTCATCCTCCTGTGCTCCATGGAATAGAGACCCAGTCTACTCAACCTCGCCCTCTAGTCCTGGCAACATCCTCGTAAATCTTTTCCGAACCCTTTCAAGCATGACAATAGCTTTCCTATAACATGGTGCCCAGTACTGAACACAATTGTATCATCTATGAAGATAAGTTGTATCATCAATGAAGATAAGTGAGCCAGTACCTTCAGCAGCCATACATGCCCAGGCCATAACAGCCCCACCACCGTGTTTCACGGATGAGGTGGTATGCTTTGGATCTTGGGCAGTTCCGTCTCTCCTCCATACTTTGCTCTTGCCATCACTCAATTATAAGTTAATCTTTGTCTCATCTGTCCACAAGACCTTTTTTCCAGAACTGTGGTTGCTCTTTTAAGTACTTCTTGGCAAACTGTAACCTGGCCATCCTATTGTGCGGCTAACCAGTGGTTTGCATCTTGCAGTGTAGCCTCTGTATTTCTGTTCATGAAGTCTTCTGCGGTCAGTGGTCATTGACAAATCCACATCTGACTCCTGAAGTGTTTCTGATCTGTCGGACAGGTGTTTGGGGATTTTTCTTTATTATAGAGAGAATTCTTCTGTCATCAGCTGTGGAGGTCTTCCTTGGTTTGCCAGTCCCTTTACGATTAGTAAGCTCACCAGTGCTCTCTTTCTTCATAATGATGTTCCAAACAGTTGATTTTGGTAAGCCTAAGGTTTGGCTGATGTCTCTATTCTTTTTATTCTTGTTTTATTCTTGTTTCTCAGTCTCATAATGGCTTCTCTGACTTTCATTGGCACAACTTTGGTCCTCATGTTGATAAACACCAATAAAAGATGATGAAAGACTGGAGGAAAGACTAGCTGCTGAGAGCTCTCTTATACCTGCATTAAGGAGGCATTTAAACACACCTGAGCAATTACAAACACTTGTGAAGCCATGTGTCCCAAACATTATGGTGCCCTGAAATGGGGGACTATGTATAAACACAGCTGTAATTTCTACATGGTGAAACTAAAATGTGATTTTTTCAATTACAAATCTAAAATTGTGGAGTACAGAGGCAAATAAATAAATGATGGGTCTTTGTCCCAAACATTATGGAGGACACTGTAGATAGATTTATATAACAATCCACCGGATTTAGGATGTGTAGGAAGCAAGAGCGGAACTCGCTATCAAAACATGGAGGGGACAGGGGACACAATTTTTTTGGCGGCCGCGTGCGCATGCGCACACTCACACACACACGCGCGAGGTAGTATCTTTGCTTCGGAGGCTCAATCCAGCGCTAATGCAGCTCAACTCTGCCTGTCTCACTGGGTTAACTACAGCCCTGGCTGGACTGACGGGATACCAGCGCTGCTTCTCCGCGCTGGCCATATTTCCCGCAAGTCCAGGAAGGGTTGTAAGCTCACCTGGCGGGACAAGCAGAGTTGACCTGGTTTAGCGCTGCTTCTCTGCGCTGGCAGTGGGTCTGGGGGGCACCGCGCCGGTTTAACTACCGACCAAAGATCCTATAGCGGAGGATCTTTGCTGCCGACCTCTCTGGCCACCCACGGGGGGGGGGGGGGGGGGGCACTCGGGTGGGGGGACGGGACAGCGCCGGAGACCCGGCCGGGATCGATCCTGCCTGCGGATGAAGCGCAGGTCTATGCCACGTCTCCCTCCTCCAATCATCGCGCTGAATTATCATGTCCCGGCCCCATTGCCTGCTGACCGACATCTCTCTCGTCCAATCGGCACCCTCAATCAGTAGTCCCATCTCCACTGCCTCACGGAAAGCGGAGATTTTAAAATACGGATTACATAAACTTATTAGGGATGTCTCCCACCTGTCGAAACATGGAGGGGTCGTGATAGACACAAATATCTCATTCATTCATTTGTTCTATATCTCTTTACATCACTGTCTATATCTCTTATTTTCCTCTCCCCTACTCTCATTCTGAAGAAGAGTCTCGTCCTGAAATGTCACCTATTCCTTTTCTTCAGAGATGCTGTCTTATCTGCTGTTACTCCAGCTTTTTGTGTCTATCACTGGATTTAGTTAGTCATTATTGAATCTGTTATTTTTGCAGTTGAGATTTGAATTCATTTCTGGATTGTTAATCCAGGTTTCTAGTCCATTCATTTAACATTTGCCATGCCACAGTGATTGATGTAAATTACAATATAGCCAGCAAAGATTTGGATGACCTTAAGTTTGGAAGGAATGGGAGGCAAACCAGGAGAGTGTGAGCATTTTGCACATCAAGAGGTACATCTTTGGTACTATCACAACAAATGGCAACAGGTGGAACGAGTGTAGATGGAGCATCTTGGTCAACATGGTAAGTTGGGATGAAGGGTCTGCTTCCATGCTGTATAACTCCATAACTCTAGAGAATGATAAGAAGTGTTTCTGAAAACTTTAGCAGCCAACCAGAGGTATTGAGGAACTGAGCTACTTGGTAAGAATTGTACAGGCAAGGACGTGTAGTTAGATGCTCTTTCGACGGTCAAAAATGACATGAAATTTGTGAACATTTAGGTTCATCGTCAAGACATTTACCAGGTAGAGAGTGAGAGAGAGCAACAAGAGAAAATAACGTACAAGAGATTTAATGGCTTGGATCTTACCAATATTCAATTGAAGAAAATATTTGCTCATCCAATAATATCATATTCAGCTGTTTGACAATATGGAGATAGAAGAGAAGAAAGTGGATTTTTCTGAATAATTTAATGTGGAAAAAATATGCAATGACCAGCGGTCATTGGGGAACTCCAGAGGTTGTCGTGCGGAAGTGGATAGAGAACACAAACATTATGGAGGGCACGGTATCTGCGACTCGACCTTCAGGGAACCATGCACCTGTACTCCTAGATCCCTCTGCACTACAACACTACCCAGAGGCCTACAATTTACGGTGCAGGTCCTGCCCTTGTTCGACATCCCAAAATGCAACACCTCATACTTTTCTGTTAAATTCCATCAACCATTCCGCCGCCCACTTGGCCAATCGATCCAAATCCTGCTGCAATCTTTCACAACCATCTTCAGTATCTGCAAAACCACTCACTTTTGTATCATCAGCAAACTTGCTAATCATGCCCTATATGTTCTCATCCAAATCATTGATGTAGATGACAAACAGTAACGGTCTCACCACCAAACCCTGAGGCACACCACTAGTCACAGGCCTCCAGCCTTTGCTTCCTTCCATGGAGCCAATTTGCTATCCATTCAGCTATCTCTCCTTGGATTGATCTAACCTTCCAGAGCAACCTACCATGCGGAACCTTGTCGAACGCCTTACTGAAGTCCATGTACACAACATCTGCAGCTTTTGGTCACGTCTTCAAAAACATAATTCAGATGTGTGAGACACAACCTTCCACGTACAAAACCATGCTGACTATCCCTAATCAGCCCTTGCCCATCCAAATGCCTGTTTAACCTATCCCTCAGAATCCAGAAGCTTACCAACTACAGATGTTAACCTCACCGGCCTATTGTTCCCAGCATTTTACCTGCAGCCTTTCTTGAAAAGAGGCACAACATTTGTCACCCTACAGTCTTCCAGCGCTTCTCCTGTATTTAAGGATGACTCGTAAATTTCAACCAGGGCTCCCGCAATTGCCTCTCTAGTTTCCCGCAATGCCCTTGGATATATTTGATCCACCGATTTTGTCACCAACTCCTTGGAGATTATCGTAACCCTGATACTGGGCAGGCTTTCATACCCCTTGTAAGAATTGAAAAAAGATAGCATTTTTCCACTCCTCCAGAGAACTATATTTTTCTGTACATTCTTTTGCAGCCCCTGTGTCAGAATTTCTGTGACAGAAATGCGAGCAATGTAATTCCACATGTAAGGCACATTCCAATTTTATTAGATTTATTGACAAGACAAAGAGAGTCCCTCAGAACATAACATCGCTGTACTGAAAACTCAAATACAATCATTAGGGTCAGCTCTCTCCAAATACTTGCTATATGTAGCACATCTAATCAGTTGTACTGAGAGGCAGCACATGGAAATCGTTCAAAAGAAGCAGAAAGCCGTTAAAAGGAAGCTGTTTCTTAAATACATGGAAGTGCTATTTCAGGTTGTTTACTTTTGTTTAGTTACACCCTTTGAACATGATGACAATTCCTGCAAAATATCCGAGGGGAAAAGGGGAATCTTTTTATATAACAGACACTGCGGGGGGAAATTGTTCAAACGGATTAAAATAAATCAGATACTGAAGATCTGTAGTAAAAGCAGAAGCTACTGGGATTAACGAGGGGTTACATGCAAAACAGTAGCTCATGTGCTACTGAATGTGATTCACGTGTATATTGAAACAAAAATAAATTTATGTGGCAGAGGTGGGCTCAGCGTACTTTGTTATCACTTAGCAACAATCTTATCACATTGGTCGACATCAGTATAAGCACTGATACATCCTACACTCTAGGTGCAGCTGCAGGGCCAACTCGTAATATGCAATGACTGAGTGACGGGGAGCCGATTTCATTTGCTGAAACTCAGGATTATTGCCTTACTGTTTGTCCTACAAAAGAAGCTTCAGGGATTTTCTCAGTTTACTCTTGTGCCTGATCCTTTAGGAAGATAACATCCACATGGCACAAGGTCAATGCAAGGCTGGTGATGTTGGCAGTAACCTCACACAAGCACCAGTTTATCTCATTCACTTCAGAACAAAAGAAGAACATAGCCACATTGCCCCTGGGAGCTCAGGGGAAGAGTTTTATATGGATCAATGCTTTCTCATTGCCTTCTCTTCTCCTCACCATCACAGAAGCATGCACAATGTGCTCATGGGATTGTGGCCCTGCCTGAAAGCTTGCACAAAATCTGAGATTTTATTATATTCTCCAGGTGGATATGTGTCTACCAGCTGAATGACAATCTGTTCGCTTCTGTGAAATGAAAGTTACTTTCAAACATGTTGCAATTTGTTTTGAAATCTATCTGAAATTGTTAACACTGTATGACACTCGACCTACAGATAAAATTAGACATAAAGACTTCTTATTCATTGTAATTTCAGGAAACTCCAAACTGCCTTGCAACCAACAAAATACTCTTCAAGTGTAACCTCTATTGTTAGTAGTAAATGAGGCCGTCAGTTAACTGCAATGTTCCACAAACCCCAGAGAGATAACTGAACATCTAATGCTGCCTGAGGAATAAATATTGGCCAGAATTCCCCCTCTATATCCCAAAAGAGGATCTTGGTTTAACATCTAATCCAAATGCAAGCACCTTAAACCAAACTGCATCCCTCAAGTTGTGCACTGGAGTGTTAGTCTAATGGGCCTGTCCCACTTAGGTGATTTTTCAGAGGACTGCCGGCGACTGTCAAGTTGCCGGCAGTCGCCTGAAAAACCGGGAACTGGAACGGCGACTGGAACGGCGAGTGGAACACACAAACACATCGCAAAGGCGAGGGCCAGGGCAAGCGGGGGGAGCGCTGTCTGAAATTCACACGGTGCAAAGTCAAGGTGATGCAGACACACACCACGATGAACAGGAAGGTTGGCGCTGTAATTAAGACGGCTAGCACAGTGTACGGTAAGTCCTTTATAAGAGGGAGGGGGAGAAGGAGGGAGGAGTGGAGACAACTTTAAAGAAGCCAGACAACTTCTAATAAACCAGAGATACACAGCTGTGAAGTTCGGCGGACATTTAACATTACCGGTCGTTTATCCTTCGTTCTGAAAACTACTGCTTACGTTTTTTTCCCCCAATGAGCCAATGAAATTCACCGGTCAGCACCGGCTACAACCTACGCGAACCTAAGAGAGCCTTCGACCTCCTGGCAACCTACTACGACCTCCTTGCGACCCATCGACGGCTCGAGAATTCTCGCTACTCCCCATGGCGGCTTCATTCTAGTTGCTGTAAATTTTTCAACCAGTTGAAAAATTCTCGGCGACCAGAACGACTAGTTCCGAGAATGTGGGAAATCCTCACGACCATGAAGGCGACTTCACGGCAACCATCCGCAAACATGTGGCGACTATGTGGCGACTGCATAGTCTCCTGCAGTCACCTAAGTGGGACAGGCCCATAATTTACAGGCTGAAATTTCTGGAGTAGGAATTGAACTTGCAATTTCTGACATAAGTGAGAAAGTTACCTCCTGATCCAAGACGAACATCAAGCATTATCACTGCCTTTAGATGCTGTGGGACTTAGAAATGCAATGCTCATCTTTTGTGCTCTGCATTTACATTGCCGATGGACTTTCAAGATCAAGGTAGAGGCGGGTACTTTCACGGCAATTAATAGACAGTTGGCAGGTACATGGATAGGAATTGACAGGAGGGATATGGGCCAGATGCAGGCAAATGGGTGAGGTCAGTCAGATAAATAGCACGTGGTGGGGTTGTAATAGGCTTTGATTGGGGCTGTAAAGGATAACATATTGCTGTAAACACATATTGAGCTTTGTTATGCTGTAATGTTGTTTACTGGGGTATTTTTTTCCTTGACTGAAATGCCCACAGAAAGAACAAAAAAGATGAAAAAATTCAAATCTCTGTATTTATGAACAAATTATACATTTCAAAAACAAAATCCTTTGCCAAATATTCAGTCAATCTGATATGTTTGCACAAAAGGGAAATCTGATACAAACTAGAACTCTTTCATTGTGCATAAAATTGAGAGGTCAATTAAGGGCCATCCTATAAACATCACAACAAACCACAGGTCCCTTGACATTGATACCGTTGCTGGGACTCAGACAGCTTAGTTTGTGGTCGCTGCATTGAAATCAATACAAAATAACAAGATGTGCACCTAAGTACCACAATTACTTTATATGCTCACATTAGGCAGCCCTCTATTTTATTGTTACCAGTTTTAATCTTCATCAATGCAACACAAATTACTTGAGTAACCTAGCTGGTTAATTCAGTAAACAACGGAGCCACAAATTCTACGAATGCGCACACTTCATCCTCAATCTGTGGACTCTGGTTAAGGCAAGCAAAAGTAGGGGAAAACTACCACTCAGAAAGGCACCTTCGTGGAGAGAACTGGGACCATCAATGACACTAATGCTCACAATTAGTGTCAGAGTTGTACAGCAGCGGGGCAGGCCCTTTAGCCACTTCTTCAATGCCGACCGTCATACCTGTCTGCATTAATCCCACCCGCCTGCATTAATTACACATCCCTTTAAAACCTGCTCATTTAAGTACCAGTCCAGTGGCTTCTTAAATGTTGTTCCTACTCCTGCCTCTACCACTGTTCATTCCGGATACCAACTCCTCATTATGTGACAAATTTACTCCTCAGATTTTCTATAAACCCTCTTCCTCTTACCTCAAACCCATGCCTTCTAGAATCATGGTGTCACAGCATGAAAATAGACCCAACTCGTCCGTGCCCATCCAAGCTAGTCCCATTTGCCTGGGTGTAGGAAGGAACTGCAGATGCTGGTTCACACCAAAGATAGACACAAAATGCTGGAGTAACTCAGCGGCTCAGGCAGCATCTCTGGAGAAAAGGAATAGGTCTGAAGAAGGGTCTTGATCCGAAACATCACCTATTCCTTTTCTCCGGAGATGCTGCCTGACGTGCTGAGTTACCCAAGCATTTTGTGTCTTTCTTCTTGTCCCATTTGCCTGTGTTTGCTCCATATGCCTCTAAACCTTTCCTATCCATGTACTTGCCCAAATAACCTTGTCCTGCCTCAACTACTTTCTCTGGTAGCTCACTCCATATATCCACTACCCTTTGTGTGAAAAGGTTGCCCATCAGTTTCCTATTAAATCTTTCCCCTCTCACCTTAAACCTATATCCTCTCATTCTTGATTCTCCTGTACTGGGAAAAGAACTATTGTACATCCACCCTATCTATTTCCCTCATGATGTAATACAAATCTATAAGATCACCTCTCAGCCTCCTGCAATCCAAGGAATAAAGTCCTCTAGCCTGCCCAAACTCTCCCTATAGCTCAGACAACATCCCTGTAAATGTTCTCCGCTCCTCTGCAGCCCAATGGCATCCCTCCCACAGGACCAAAGCTGAACACAATAGCCCAAGTGCAGCTCCACCAGTCATGCACAACTGCAACATAACATCCCAACTTCTATTCTCAATCCCTCAATCAATAAAGGCCACCGTGCCAAATGTCTTCTCCATCACCCTATCCACATGTAATGCCACCTAGAAGGAACTAGCTGTATTTTCCACTGTGAAGATCTTGTCCTGGTCTGACTCCCCCAAAATACAATACTTCACACGTATCTAAACCAAACTTCATCAGCCATCGTTGCTCATCCAGGCCTTTCTGCATGTGAGCATAGATTACTTCATTTTCTGAAGCACTGTCAATGGAGTTGAGGAGCTGTAAATCTAGGAGAATTACAGCAGAACTAAGCATATAAATTGATCATAAAAGATCGACAGGCTAGGGATCTTTTGTCTTGGGAGTGCAGGGTAAGCAATGACAGAAATATTTAAGATTACTAATGGGAATGACAGGGGAGATGTAGAGAAGATGACATTTATGAATGACTAAAATGTCATTAATATAAAAAAAAGCTTTCATAAATCCAGTGAGTAATTCAAGAGAACCTTCTTTCCTCAGAAAATTATTACATGTGGAACTCATTATTGTTTAGAGTTATTGAGACAAATGGCAGAGCTTCTTTTGAATGGAACATGGATAAGTTAATGAGGGATAAAGGAATTAGAAGGATACGCTAGAGGGTTAGTTAAAATATAATTAAGATATATGCACTAGCAGAGGCTGGCATTGGGCCTACCCTATGCATCTAACCCATTGACAAATACAGAGAAAATAAATTAGAGAAATCATGAAAAAATGATGAAGCAGACTTCAGTCTCATAGACAATACAGCAGGAGTTTATGCTGATCTAAGAAACGGTAAACATCATTATTTTCAAGAAAGGAGATCAATCTAAGTGTGGAACTTCGTGCGGCTACTCTCTTCTTTCCATTTCGGGGAAGCTCCATGCCTGAATTCACTTTGACAGACTTGATCTCTCTGAAGCAATCATGCTGGAGTTACACTATCATCTTAAGATTAATGAGAACACAATCTTTGCGGCTAGGCAAATCCAAGGGAAATGTTAAGAGAGATTGTTTGTAGTTTTTATTGATGACTCGAAGACCTTTCACACTGTTAACCATGTAGCAACTGCTGCATAGGTTAGGCTGCTACCTCTTACATAATCATTTGACCACCACAGACCTCAGCAGTAGTTTAAAGATGCATTCTTTGGCCATAGGTATCAGTCAAGCAAGGTTGTGCTATTGCCCAAACCCCTTTCTTGTATCCATCCTGTTCTTCATTGTTCCGCTAACAATTACCACTGAGTACCAAGTAGACAGGAATCATTTCTGTCGGCACGTTGTATAAAACCAAGAGAACATTGTTAAACTTGTGTATGCTCAGAATTCTGCTGCTGCAAGAAAGGTGCAAAGATCATTCCAAAACTCTTTGCCAATATATACAAATGCCTAGGACTCACCATCAAAACAATAATATCCCATCAACTAGCTTCTGGCCAACTCACACCACAACATAAATAAAGATTCATGCACAAAAACTGAAAATGTGGCACACTTTGTTTACCGATGTAGCATTGTTTCCCAAGAAGCACAAAGATATCCCACGCAGGATGAGGAGCACAAGATATAACAATGGGAATCAACACACTATTTTTTCAACCTCACTACCCAAGCAAGCTCTATGTGTACGTATGCATGCAGTCCTGATGCAGGGGTTCTGCCCGAAATGTCCTCCAGCAGATTGTTGCTCCAGATTTCAGTATTGCAATCTCTTGCCTCTGTGTTCAATGCTGCAGTCATTCCAACCCTGCTTTCTACCTTACTTTGAGCAGGGCTGCCAACTCTCACGCTTTCAGCGTGAGAGTCACGCATTTCAATCAATTCTCACGCCCTCACGCTGATGACAGAATTCTCACTCTGTCTGCAGTCCTTGCACAGCAAAGATCCTACAGCGGAGCTATACGACCTTTGCTGCACAGTTTGTCTCTTTGCGCCACATGACAGCGATCTGTGCGGTCTGGGGAAGCGCGTCGGTCCCGGACAGCGGGTGTCAGCGCCTCTTTATGCCTGCTGCAAGTGCTGCGCTGCCGGCCGCCGCTGCAGCCTCGCTCCCTCCCTCCAACTCACACGGCAGCGCCAGCGCCACCATTCCACGCTGCACCGTGCCCGCCAGACTCCCCATTGGGCGTCCGGTAGAGAGAGGGAGGGGAGAAAGAGAGAGAGAGAGAGAGAGAGGGAAAGAGAAAAAGGGAGGGATGGAGGCAAAGAGAGACAGGGGAGGGAAGGTAGAAAGGGAATAAAGGAGAAAGTGGGAGGGGGAGGAAAGAGGGAGGGGGAGGAAAGAGGGAGGAGGAGAGATGGGGGAGGAAAGAGGGAGGGATGGGGGGAGGAGGGAGGAAAGAGGGAGCGAGAGGGGAGGAAAGAGGGAGGGAGAGGGAGGAAAGAGGGAGGGAGGGAGGGAGAAGGAAAGGTGTGTGTGTGTGTCTGTGTCTGTCTCCCTGTGTGTGTCTCCTTGTGTGTGTCTCCCTGTGCGTGTGTGTGTGTCTCCCTGTGTGTGTGCGTGTCTGTGTGTGTCTCCCTATGTGTGTGTGTGTGTGTGTGCCTCCCTGTGTGTGTGTGTGTGTGTGTGTGCCTCCCTGTGTGTGTGTGCGTGTCTCTGTGTGTGTATGTCTCCCTGTGTGTGTGTGCGTGTCTGTGTGTGTGTCTCTGTGTCTCCCTGTGTGCGTCTGTCTGTCTCCCTGTGTGCGTGTGTCTGTCTCCCTGTGTGCGTGTGTCTGTCTGCGTGTGTCTGTCTGCGTGTGTGCGTGTGCCTGTGCCTGTGCGCGTGCGTGTGTGTGTGTGTGTGTGTGTGTTGTCACATCCTGGCCTTAGACAGGGCTGCCAACTCTCACGCTTTGAGCGTGAGAGTCACGCATTTCAGCCAATTCTCACGCTGATGACAAAATTCTCATGCTGTCTTCAGTCCCTGAACAGTTTGTCTCTTTGCGCCACATCAGAGCGATCAGGGGAAGCGCGTCGGTTGACGGCTGTGAGTGACGTCGCGTTTCTTCTCTTCTCTTCTTTCTTGGTTGGATGTGCAGCCACTGACAACATGAAGCAGCCGGAGATAGAACTAACCAGGTGAATCGGTTGTAAAACATGGGGGGGACCACAATGAGGCCAAACATCTAGGACAGGGTTCGGCAATCTACGGCACACGGGCTGAATCCGGCCCGTAACCTGAAAAACCGCGGGGGGGGGTTTTCAATTCTTTTTCGCGGGGTCGGGGCAGGCGAGCCGATGTGGGAACTGCAGCCAGTCCCGGGCACGCAGAATGGCAACTTGATCATTATGGGCAAATTGGGCCAGCCATGTACATGTTGTATAACTCTGACTCTATGCAGATCTGAATGGGCTTAGAATGACCATTTAAGCAAAATTGCCCCCACTTTCCCCATTTTGATTCTTGAGATTAATATCCCTTTGCTCTGTTAACAGCGTTAAAGTACTTATGAGGTAAAGTCAGGAAAGCGAACATGTTTTTTGTTGTTGTTTGCTTTAATTTGTTAGTTGATTGTTAGTTGACTGCCATAATTTCTGAAATGGTAACTTAACTGTTATAAAGCAGTAATAAGTGATTTTTGTCCAAACAATTGGAACTTGCATAAAATGTTTGCATTTTAAGCAGGGCTTCCAACTCTCACACATTGAGTGCGAGACTCAAGCATTTCACAAAATTCTCACGCTCTCACGCTGATCACAAATTTCTCACGCTCAAAAATCTGCAGGTGCAGGAAGTTCAAAATAAAGCAAAAATTGTTTTAGAGGTGAGTAAAAACCATGACGGGAATATAAGATGAATGCATAGTCTTTTTCCCGGGATATGTGATTCAAGAACTAGAGGGCATTGGTTTAAAGCAGGGCTGTCAAACTACCGGCCCGCCGGATGATTTTGGGGGGAAAAAAGTAGTTTAGTTTCTCCCGTGCAGATGAGGTGAGACACTGCGGTGGTCCCAGCACCAACCCCCTCCCCTTCCCCCCGAGGCACGGCACACATCTCCCACCCTCACCTCCGGCGGCTCTATGTCCGGCGGCCGCTCTATCCACACCCCATGGAGTTTTAACCCCAGCTCGGAGCCAGGAGCGGACCGGGTGAATGGGGGCGTCGGTGCCGCGGGGATGAATCTCGGGCTAAGGCTCTGCTCCGATGCCCGACCCCCGGGTCACTGACCCTCTCCTCCCCCGGACCCCAGCTGGACAAGGAGCACCTGGGCCGGCTCGCATTCTCGGGAGGGGCGGGGAGGGAAACGCTCCCTGGGCATCGCCAAGTCTCCGCTCACTCTGGATGTTGTCGCCACTTCACTGACACACACTCTCACACTGGCACACACAAGGTTTAAAGGGATATGGGCCATATGCGGATAAATGGGACTAGTTTAGATGGGGCATCTTGATCTGCATGAACAAGTTGGGATGAAGACCTGTTTCCATGCTGTAAGAATATGACACATTGTAGAAAGGGTGCAATTGCTCTGGAGAGGATCCAGGGGCGATTTATGAAGATGCTGGCAGGGCAGGAATTTTTTTTTCATTTTGAAGAAAGATTTGACAACTGGGATTGTATTCTCTGCAGCAACGGATGTGAAGGAAAAATTTAGTTGAGGTGTATAATATTAGGACCCATTTTGCTTAACAAATAGTGTAGGAAGGAATTGCAGTTGCTGGTTTAAACTGCAGATAGACAATAAAAACTAGAAAAACTCAGCAGGACAGGCAGCATCTCTGGAGAGAAAGAATGGGTGATGTTTCGGGTCGAGACCTTCAGCCTGAAGAGGTTGAAAACCAGCCATAAAATACAATGTGTGGACATGTGTGTTATCCAACTAAGGGCAGAAATCAGAATCATGTGTTCATCTTTATTGACGTGACACAATAATAAACATATTACAGAAAAAATAATTTAATGGGGTGGCACGGTGGCGCAGCGGTAGAGTTGCTGCCTTGCTACCACATGGGTTTTCTCTGGATATTCAGGTTTCTCCCATATCCGAAAGAAGTACCGGTTTGTAAGTTAATTGTCTTCTGTAAATTGTCCCTTGCGTGATGGATGCAACTGCCGTATGATAGATTGCGGTCAGTGTGGACTTGGTGGGCTGAAGGGCCTGTTTCCATATATATTTTTTACATATATATCTTAATTTCATTGAACCATATATGATTGAATATGTGGCATTATTTTCGTCTTGTTTCTATATTCAAAGGGTAAGGTTGATTGATTTATTTGTGCAGAACAGTGATGGAAGTCCGACTCTTGCCTTCTTTCTCTGTGTTTTTCTGTATATATATATATGCATAACAGCATGAATATAATTTGTTTTCCATACATGAATATAGTAATTCATGTGCTGCACCTGTTGATCAGAGCCTGGCTCTATTGTGGAATGTAATTAGGAATGTAATGTAGCCTAACCTTATTCATACCTAATCCAATTTAAAGCATAAATGTTGCATTCAAGTGTAAGTTAAAAGACTCGCAACTGTATGCACCAGATTGCACAATTTCAAGCTGAAAAAATGCAAAAGCTCCCTACCGTTGGAGGGGGGACACGGCCCTCCCCCCCTCGGTCGCTATGCTCCCTCGTAATTTCTCACTCTCAACTTTCACCCAAGGTTGGCAGCCCTGCTTTGAGGAAGCGGGGTGGCGGGATGTTTGAAGGTGTATATAGGCTGGAGCAGGTAAGAGCAGCAGGTCCTTAATGAATGATAACAAACCAAAGACAGTGTATAAAAACTGACCAAAACAAAATGTGAATAATATTAGCATCAACCAGCATCTTCAGGCCTATTCAGCTCAAGTATCTGCAACTAAACGTCAGGCAGGTCAATTTTAGCACAGAAGTATAAGAACCTAAGTAACCCTGAGCACAGCCAAACATGTTCCAAATTCTCTGTTATTTGCAAACAAGCTTTGATCAGTTGTTGAAGACCTGTGTGCCTTTTCATGCTTCTGACACAATGTCGGAGCACTGTGCTGCCGCCTCACTTCACTGCTCATCGCCAGAACAGGTGCTGTCTGTTACCTCTGTGAGCAGCCTGTCACTCACCCAAAATAAATTCACATAAAAACAACAGGCCTCTCACATTTGGCAAGTTCAATCACAATCCAGCATTTATGCACCCATCAAATTTGGTCTTATTACAACTATTGTATACTTGGATCTGACAACTGGGACAAAATTATGAATGCAACTAGTTTGACAAATAATGCAGTTAAACAGACCATGCAGAGGGGTTTCAAATGAAGATAAAATGGTCTTTAAATGACTGCTTATTTTGTGGTTGCTCTGTTTATCTGAGTTTATAAGTCATATGTCTTCTTAAAATTACTGGTGGTTAACAGTCATACTGTTAACCACCAGTAATGTGTCAACCGTGTTTGCACAGTTGGATAATAAAAAAATTCCAGTCGCATTACTACATAATGCATAGAGTTCTCTCCTGTAACACAAATACATTGTTTTGCTGCCAACATTTTAACTTTGCTTACTAGCCAGTCCCTTTATAGCCCCAAAGGCAAATTACTGTTAAATAAACAGTATGAGGTCAATGCACATGATTCTTGGAAACAGACATTTACAATTCAGTTGCAAGTTAATTTCCCACTAAAGGAAAACAACCTTAAATAACTGCCTTTATCTCCCTCATATTTTGATAGTTAAAAACACTGCAAATTATTTTAGCATTTGTGACAAAGCCCAGAAAAAATCACAAGTATAATTGGATTTTGGGAGCAGTTCACAATATGAGGTGAACATTGATCAAAAGTATGAAAGAATTTCAAATGATTTCTTTGCATTTAACGGTTGGTTTTGTTGCCCCCATTTGATTTTTAATTTGTCCTTACATTTCCTTGGAGCTGTCCATGAGATTGAAATTCGTTACTGCATTGTGATTATTAAATCTAAATCAATAGGATAAGGGAGAACAAAATACAGACTACAATACATTTCCACACATATTTTTAATAGAACAGTGACATAACATGGCTCTTCATGGGACCATTATTAAACGTAAAATTCATGACAAGCTATGAAAACAGGTAAAGAGCAAGTGATCAAAAGCTTGAAGGAAGAGTTGATTTTAAGGAACATCTTTGAAAGAGGTGAGGTCTCCAGCCCCTCATGACCCCTCCTGCACCTCACCTTACTTTCTTACGGTATTATTCCCTTCAAGATTCTTAGCTACCTCTATTTCTGCATTCTTCTTGAGTATAATATGTAACCCCTCCCCCTACCCAGTTTCCAAATATTTCTTCATCTATGGGGTTCTGTGTATTTTGCCTGCTCACTGGTTTAGGGAGGGAATTACAGTGGTTAGGGCTTTAGAAGCAGAATGTACTGGCTCTGGTGAAGCGCTGAAGGTCAGATATTACGCCAAATACAGCACGCCAATGGAATTGGCCATCTGTCTGGTAACTTGTTTCCAAATTAAAGACTTTCACAACGTTTCAGAGAGAAGGACAATTAATATAATTTTTTGCAAGAGGTATGAAATTCAGTTTTCTCAATGCTGCATATTCCTTAATTTAGTTTCTAAGAAAGCACTTAGTGCTACTGATAGTAATTACAATTGACAAATCTGTTGTCAAAATGGTTTCTGTCTGGCATCTGTTCAGCTATGTGTGACACAAGAAGCACTTAATTAACTGCAAAGAACAATTAGCTTCATAGAGGATAACACATCTTTCAAGCGGTTCAATGTTCATCTGCAGTAAACCTGAAATTTAGAGAAGTTGGGGTGCGCATTAAACCTTGTCTCTGCATTGCTTTTAAGCAAAGCAGGAGAAATGTATTTGTTTCCACTCTCTCAGGAGCTCCAATGAAAAATGTATTGCATCATAATTAATGATTTGGCACTTAGATTTGCAATTAGGCAAAATAGAATCATAAAACAATGAATGTCAAATAAAAGGAAATGAGAATAAAGATGGAAGCAATCAGTTTTGATCTGATTCGTTAGAATACAGACGGATAGAAAATGAACCTCTAAATTATAGAAAAACACAATTCTTCTGGACTAGTCTTCCACATTTAAACATCAATCGTTTGGATTAAATAGTGCCTTTAATATAGTTAAAGCTGCTTCACAGTCAAATAAGCAATAAAAATTTAATGCCAAATCAAAGTAGCAAAAATTAGGCCAGGTTCAAACCTTAGTCAAGGGGCTCGGCTTTAAGACGGGATTTAAAGCAAGAAAGAGAGGTCAATAGGTGGAAAGCAAAGAATTCCAGCCAATATTGTTTGATTGACTAACTGAGAGTGGAGCCACAAACTCTGGGCTGAAAGGTCAAAATGCTCAGAAGGTCATGTCAGAGAAAGAAATATTTAGAGTTTGGGGTAAGAGACTGACAAAGAATGCAGAAGAAGGGAGTGTCAGGATCTTATCATGAATAACACTTGGTTCTATTTTTTAATTTAACTCAGCTGAATTCCATGAGGGATCATGAGAGTGGGGTTCCGAGATCCAAAATAGAGAAGGAAAACAAGAATGGTACTTCAATTGGATGATGTAAGGATACAACAAAGTTGTGAACCTAACAGAGCTTGAAGGAAAGATAGATGAGGGAGCGTTTGAGCAAATGATTGAGCTCTAAGCATGAATGAAGGGTTCAATAATCTATAGGCTAAATGGAATAAAGTACTCCAATTTTACAATAAATTGCAGAGAAAGACACAGCCAGAACTCAGTGATCGTGTGGCATTCCAGATTTACCTATATATATGCAAAATATGTTTATACTCAAGCCAAGTTTATGGTATGACAGGATATCAATACTAGTTTGGATGTTATTAAAATAAGTAGATAGAAACCAGAAACAGGAATTTTAAAAATGGGAAAAGTCTTAAAAGTAGTTTATTTATGATAGATCAATTATCCTTCTCTGCCTCAAATGCATCCAATTAACTCCTAAATTGATTTTTACTGGAATTGCATCTATTCATAAAGCATTCAATTAGTCTACTATCCTTTGAGTGCAAAAATAAAGAACTTGCATTCATGTAGTGCCCTGCCATGCACATGGAAAATATATGCGTGTTTCAAACAGTAAACTGCTTGAAACTTAGTAGAGCAGCTCTGGATACAGGAGAGCAGCATACTATTTTGCTGTTACTTGAAAACAAAAGAACAATGATGGGATACCAGAGGAATTTACAGCTATTGTTTAACGGAACAGACAAATGGATATTAAGGTTCAATGCCTCATCTAAAATAAACCATTCTGAGTAAGTAGAACTTGTTCGGTATATGACCTGGGGATGGATTAGACCTATTATCACATAGACAAAGGCACCACTGACCGAGCCAAGTTAACATTGAAAAATCAGTTTCTTACGTTGCGATTTCTATTCTTTTTTAAAATAAAACCCCACTTCCATTGGTTTTGTAACTCTGTACCACATGCGTCTCCGTTAATAGATATCAACCTAAAAAAAATCGTGTTCAAGTGGGTAATTTGTCCCAAATATTGCCTGCTGCCCAATAGAAAGTATTCTTATCAGTTTGAGTCAGAGGCAACATTGATGTAGTTCATGCAGTGCAAATGGTACAATCTTGGAAAACAAAAGTGCCCCAATCATTTGAAACTGGAGAAATCAACACCACAACTTACTTTATACAACCATTAGTCCAACCCAAAACATTTAGAGTATTTGATACAGCACAGAAACAGGCCATGTCAATCAAGGTGATTCTGAGTTAGTCCCACTTGCTGCATTTGGCACATATTCCTTTAAACGTTTCCTATCCATGTACCTGTCCAAATGACATTTAAACATTGTAATTCTAGATGCCTTTACCACTGTTTCTGACTGTTTGTTCCTTATACCCACCAGCCTCCGTGTGGAAAAACTGCCTCTCAGGTCCACTTTAAAAGTTTTCCCTCTCACTTTAAACCTATGCCCTCTTGTTTTAGGCCTCCCTACTCTCAGAAAAAGACTGACCATCCACCTTATTTACGGTCCTCATGATTTTATAATCCTCTATACCCCTCAGCCTCCTTCGCTCCATGGAAAACTGTCCCATCCCATCCAATCTCTCCTTATAACTTAAGCTCTCCAGTCCTGGCAACATCCTTGTGAATATTTTCTGCACCTTCTTTCACTGAATTATATCATTCCTATAATATAGCGACCAGAAGTGCACACAAAACACCAGTGCGGTCTCATCCCAACTCATGTATTCAATGCGCCATCTGATGATGGCAAGCATGCCATACACCTTCTTCACCGCCTTTTCCACTTGTGTTGCTGCTTTCAAGGAATCATGTGTTGCTACTTTGAGGAAACTACAGTGGCGTGCAAAAGTATTCATACCCCTTGAACTTTTCCACATTTTGTCACGTTACAACCACAAACGTAAATGTATTTTATTGGGATTTTATGTGATAGACCAATACAAAGTGGCGCATAATTGTGAAGTGGAAGGAAAATGATACATGGTTTTCAAATTTTGTTACAAATAAAAAACTGAAAAGTGTCGCGTGCAAAAGTATTCAGCCCCCTTTACTCTGATACCCCTAAATAAAATCCAGTGCAACCAATTGCCTTCAGAAGTCACCTAATTAGTAAATAGAGTCCACTTGTGTGTAATCTAATCTCAGTATAAATACAGCTGTTCTGTGAAGGCCTCAGAGGTTTGTTAGAGAACATTAGTGAACAAACAGCATCATGAAGCCCAAGGAACACACCAGACAGGTCAGGGATAAAGTTGTGGAGAAGTTTAAAGCAGGGTTAGGTTATAAACAAATATCCCAAGCTTTGAACATCTCACGGAGCACTGTTCAAACCATCATCTGAAAATGGAAAGAGTATGGCACAACTGCAAACCTACCAAGACATGGCCGTCCACCTAAACTGACAGGCCGGGCAAGGAGAGCATTGATCAGAGAAGCAGCCAAGAGGCCCATGGTAACTCTGGAGGAGCTGCAGAGATCCACAGCTCAGGTGGGAGAATCTGTCCACAGGACAACTATTAGTCGTGCACTCCACAAATCGGGCCTTTATGGAAGAGTGGCAAGAAGAAAGCCATTGTTGAAAAAAAGCCATAAGAAGTCCCGTTTGCAGTTTGCCACAAGCCATGTGGGGGACACAGCAAACATGTGGAGGAAGGTGCTCTGGTCAGATGAGACCAAAATTGAAGTTTTTGGCCTAAATGCAAAACGCTATGTGTGGCGGAAACCTAACACTGCACATCACCCTGAACACACCATCCCCACTGTGAAACATGGTGGTGGCAGCATCATGCTGTGGGGATGCTTTTCTTCAGCAGGGACAGGGAAGCTGGTCAGAGTTGATGGGAAGATGGATGGAGCCAAATACAGGGCAATCTTGGAAGAAAACCTGTTAGAGTCTGCAAAAGACTTGGGACTGGGGCGGAGGTTCACCTTCCAGCAGGACAACGGCCCTAAACATACAGCCAGAGCTACAATGGAATGGTTTAGATCAAAGCATATTCATGTGTTAGAATGGCCCAGTCAAAGTCCAGACCTAAATCCAATTGAGAATCTCTGGCAAGACTTGAAAATTGCTGTTCACAGACGCTCTCCATCCAATCTGACTGAGCTTGAGCTATTTTGCAAAGAAGAATGGGCAAAAATTTCAGTCTCTAGATGTGCAAAGCCGGTAGAGACATACCCCAAAAGACTTGCAGCTGTAATTGCAGCGAAAGGTGGTTCTACAAAGTAATGACTCAGGGGGGCTGAATACTTTTGCACGCGACACTTTTCAGTTTTTTATTTGTAAAAAAATTTGAAAACCATGTATCATTTTCCTTCCACTTCGCAATTATGCACCACTTTGTGTTGGTCTATCACATAAAATCCCAATAAAATACATTTACGTTTGTGGTTGTAACGTGACAAAATGTGGAAAAGTTCAAGGGGTATGAATACTTTTGCAAGCCACTGTATGTAGTTGTATCCCTAGGTCTCTGTTCTAAAATGCTCCAGAGGACCCTGACATTAACTGTGTATACACAACCTTTGATTAACTTCTCAAAATTCATCATTTTGCACTTGTCTGGGTGAAATTCCATTTGCTATTTCTTTCCTTTCCATTTATAATGTGATACTAATTGTTAGCTGGGCTAGTACAAATAATTTTTGTGTGAAATTCAAATGTCACCACTTGTGAATGCATGGAAGAAGAAGGAGGGAAATATAAAAAAGGACCAATCACCAGTTTTGCCAATAGACAGGATGGCGCAAGATCAATAGGCCCAAAAAATCTTAAGGATGTAAAATTTGACGGAAGTAGGAATAAATTCTGCTCCAGAAAAAGGAAAAATAAAAAGTTAGCATTAATGCTCATAGTGAATATTCACAGAATATCATTTGAAGATCCTATTTAAGTTGTGTTGATTTTGAAAACTGTAAAGATTACTTGGTGTTTAAAGCTCTTGAGCAGAAATAAACATGACAATTTTACCACAGAATAGATAAGACTGTATTTTGTGTCAGTAAGGCATGTATTTTTTAATTGATTTTTTAATGAAATCCGATAATGGGGCATGGAGGAGGAGGTTTGCAGTAATACTGTTAATGTCACTGATTACATTTCCGTTTAATTTCAAGGATGACAGACATGCAGCAGAAAGCACTCACCTGGCATACAGTTAAGGTCCAATAAAAATGCACTGGAGCATTCACACAAATTTCAAATTGAGCTAAAAGGCACATTTATCAAGAACAAATATTAACTATTAAAGTACTGAACTGTCAAGGGATGATTGAAACATGTTAAATATTAAAATCCATAGACTTAAAGAAACAGCATTTTAAATGAAAGGAATAGATTAATGCTGAAATGAAGATGGAATGTACTGAGAGAGGACTCGCTTGCAGGATAAATTCTGATATGCATTATAGGCTAACTGGCTCTTTCTCGGCTGTAAGTTCCATGCATTTTCATGATCTCCCAGGGGCTTCTCTAGCTGATGGTCTAGAATGTAGTGCCAGTTAAATTGGTCACACAAAGTCATCTTGTAGAGACAGTGACTGGCAGACATCCTGGGGTTATGTCAGTTAATGGTCACTGTGGTGAAGTTGCAGTTCCTGTTTACATGCTGGAATAGACCAATATATACCCGAGGGGTTTAAATTGGAATCAGAAATCTGAATCAGCCCAAGGCCAAAAGACTGCCAGCAAAAATAAGCTTGAGGATCTGATTTTAAACAGTAGACCATGAGATGAGCACTGTAGGTAAGCTTTCACCATTTCAGCTGACAAATGGCACATAACTATTTTGGAAAGTAGATTTTATTTCTTGGTCACCTAACTAATGCTTTCTTAATTATCGAAGGGATGTGACACACTCTCGTGAGGGAAAGTGGGGTGTGAGTGCTCCAATATCTGAAATGGAAACTCCAGAAGGAATAATTAAACTCCTAAGCAAGATGGGGAACTGTCAGAAAAGAAATTGCAAGCTCTTTTGTTTTCCAATGTTATTCATTTCAAAAATAGTGAAGATGGGAAAGTTCGGATCAGAGCTGTTTGATTGAGAGGAGTGGTTGGGGGTAGGGTCAATCTGGTGAAACCTGCAGAGTATGTCTAATCAAGAATGACAATCCTATCTCAATGTTATCACCATGTTACCGGCAGGGCTTTGCATGCAGTGGCCACTTTGTCCATCGCCGCTTTGTCTGTGACTTTCAGTACAGTGACATGAACTGGAGAATAATATTAGAATACATGCCTGTGATTGATCATCTGTCAGCTCCTGTCAAGCTGCTAGAAAGTTCCACATACAGTTCACATCAATGTCTGGTGTTAAAATTGTAGAATAATTTGAAATCGATGAGAGAAGCAGGATTGCTTCAAGATTCAGTATAGTATCACAGTGCCCTCCATAATGTTTGGGACAAAGACCCATCATTTGCCTCTGTACTCTACAATTTTAGATTCGTAGGAGAAAATAAATCACATGTGGTTAAAGTGCAGCATTGTCAGATTTTATTAAACACCATTTTTATACATTTTGGTTTCACCATGTAGAAATTACAGCTGTGTTTATACATAGTCCCCCTATAGTTTGGGACACATGGCTTTGCAGGCGTTTGTAATTGTTCAGGGGTGTTTAATTGCCTCCATAAGAGAGCTCTCAGCACCTAGTGCTTCCTCCAGCCTTTCCATCACCTTTGGAAACTTTTATTGCTGTGTATCAACACGAGGAACAAAGTTGGGCTAATGAAAGTCAAAGAAGCCATTATAAGATTGAGAAACAAGAATAAAACAGTTAGAGACATCAGCCAAACCTTATGCTTAAAAAAATCGACTGTTTGGAACATCATTAAGAAGAAAGAGAACACTGGTGAGCTTAATAATCACAAAGGGACTGGCAGGCCAAGGAAGACCTCCACAGCTCAATAGAAAATAGACAATAGGTGCAGGAGTAGGCCATTCGGCCCTTCGAGCCAGCACCGCCATTCAATGTGATCATGGCTGATCATCCCCAATCAGTACCCCGTTCCTGCCTTCTCCCCATATCCCCTGACTCTGCTATTTTTAAGAGCCCTATCTAGCTCTCTCTTGAAAGCATCCAGAGAACCTGCCTCCACCACCCTCTGAGGCAGAGAATTCCACAGATTCACCACTCTCTGTGAGAAAAAGTGTTTCCTCGTCTCCGTTCTAAATGGCTTACTCCTTATTCTTAAACTGTGGCCCCTGGTTCTGGACTCCCCCAACATCGGGAACATGCTTCCTACCTCTAGCATGTCCAAACCCTTAACAATCTGTATGTTTCAATGAGATTCCCTCTCATCCTTCTAAACTCCAGAGTGTACAAGCCCAGCTGCTCCATTCTCTAAGCATATGACAGTCCCGCCATCCGGGAATTAACCTTGTAAACCTACGCTGCACTCCCTCAATAGCAAGAATGTCCTTCCTCAAATTAGGAGACCAAAACTGCACACAATACTCCATGTGTGGTCTCACTAGGGCTCTGTCCAACTGCAGAAGGACCTCTTTGCTCCTATAATCGACTCCTCTTGTTATAAAGGCCAACATGCCATTCGCTTTCTTCACTGCCTGCTGTACCTGCATGCTTACTTTCATAGACTGATGTACAAGGACCCCCAGATCCCGTTGTACTTCCCCTTTTCCCAACTTGACACCATTTAGATAGTAATCTGCCTTCCTGTTTTTGCTACCAAAGTGGATAACCTCACATTTATCTGCATTAAACTTCATCTGCCATGCATCTGCCCACTCCCCCAACCTGTCCAAGTCACCCTGCATTCTCATATCATCCTCCACAGTTCACACTGCCACCCAGCTTTGTGTCATCTGCAAATTTGTTAATGTTACTTTGAATCCCTTCATCCAAATCATTGATGTATATTGTAAATAGCTGCGGTCCCAGCACCGAGCCTTGCGGTACCCCACTAGTCACTGCCTGCCATTCTGAAAGAGACCCGTTAATCCCTACTCTTGACAGAAGAATTCTCTCTTTAATTAAAAAACAAACAAACACCTGTCTGACAGATCAGAAACACTCTTCAGGAGTCAGGTGTGGATTTATCAATGACCACTGTCCGCAGAAGACTTCATGAACAGAAATACAGAGGCTACACTGCAAGATGCAAACCACTGGTTAGCCGCAAAAATAGGATGGACAGGTTACAGTTTGCCAAGAAGTATTTAAAAGAGCAACCACAGTTCTGGAAAAAGGTCTTGTGGACAGATGAGATGAAGATTAACTTATATCAGAGTGATGGCATGAGCAAAGTATGGAGGAGAGAAGGAACTGCCAAAGATCCAAAGCATATCACCTCATCTGTGAAACACGGGGGTGTTATGGCCTGGCATGTATGGCTGCTGAAGGTACTAGCTCACTTATTTTCATTGATGATACAACTGCTGATGGTAGTAGAATAATTAATTCTAAAGTGTGTAGACACATCCAATCTGCTCGTTCAACAAATGCCTCAAAACTCATTGGACGGTGGTTCATTCTACAGCAAGACAATGATCCCAAACATACTGCTAAAGCAACAAAGGAGTTTTTCAAAGATAAAAAATGGCCAATTCTTGAGTGGCCAAGTCAATCACTGGATCTGAACCCAATTGAGCATGCCTTGTATATGCTGAAGAGAAAACTGAAGAGTACTACCCCCCAAAACAAGCATAAATTAAAGATGGCTGCAATACAGGCCTGGCAGAGCATCACCAGAGAAGACACCCAGCAACTGGTGATGTCCATGAATCGCAGACTACAAGCAGCCATTGCATGCAAAGGATATGCAACAAAATACTAAACTTTCATTTACATGACATTGCTGTGTCCCAAACATTATGGTACCCTGAAATGGGGGGGGACTATGTATAAACACTGCTGTAATTTCTACATGGTGAAACCAAAATGTATAAAAATGGCCTTTATTAAAATCTGACAATGTGCACTTTAACCACATGTGATTTTTTTAAATTGCAAATCTCAAATTGTGGAGTACAGAGACAAATAAATAAATGATGGGTCTTTGTCCCAAACATTATGGAGGGCACTGTAGTTCAATGAGCTTGACTTCAGTCCCCTGCAAACCTTTATCACAACAACATATCCCTTGGATTTGTACAAACTACACTATTGATTTCTTTACCAAAGATCCTAAGCTTACAACTTACAATAGAAACATTTAATCCAAACTGGTGAAAAATTATAGTTACAATATGCAAAGTCAAATGCAAAGCAGTAACAGTATACGAAAAAAAGTAAAGGAGCAAACAATATGCAACAATAAAGTCATGGTTGGTCAGAAACAGAACATTGGCATTGTCAAAACTGGACGGTGAAAAGGTTACTGCTGAGAAATCTACAATAATTTCTATGGAAATTGTTTATAAACCATCACTGGTAATGTATCATTAGTGGTCAACTAGTGTTGTTCTCATTTATTTGTGCTATCAAGTGTAAGAGACAGTTGAGATAATCCATCAAGCAAAGTTATTCAAAAGATGGACCATTTCAGACAATCCCATCAGTTAAAGGTTAAAACTGTCAATTTTAACGATGTATTGGCTGACAGCTCTTACGATTAGACAAACATTCCCAGACTCTCGATGTTGCTATAGTAGCATGTGTACAAATATGATAAAATATAGTCTGTAGTGTAATGCACTAGACTAAAACTACATTGGAAGGTTGAGATAATGTCACAGAAGATGAGATGAGATTATAGGTTTCCCAAGCAAATATCAACTGTGACAGCTTAAAATGCTATTAACATGTCTTCCTCCTTTGCATTAATGGTCTTAGATACTTCAACTCAGTCAGTTTTTTTTTCAACTATTCACTATGAGTAAAAAGTCATGTGGAATGACCCAGAGATGTATGTAAATGCAGCAAAAAGTCCAGACATCTGTCAGAAATTTAGTCGTCTTGCTGCTTCTCTTTCACTAGTAAAAAAAAATCACTATCTTAATCTGTTTTGGTTTCTCCAACAAAGAGGAGATCACACTATGAACACTAACTGCAAAACAATTGAAAATGAATTGCAGCTTCACCTGAAAGGATTGTTTGGATTTTGGAATAGTGGGAAGGGATGAGGTACAAAAAAAGCAGATTATGGCATCTCTGTTCATCTTGTTCAACTTTGCTTGGCCTCACCCGTTTAGAGATATTACCTTTGTTCCGTCCATTCCTTCCCCATGCTCTCTGCAATTTAGAACTATTTTGTTCTCTTAATCTTCCAGTTCTGATGAAGTGTCTTTAACCTAAAATGTGAACTGTTACTCTTTCTACAGATGCTGCCTGATCTGCTGAGTCATTAAATATCATGTAAATATCAAGCACCCATTCACACTAATCTCACTTCATTCTCCCCACATTCCTATTATTTCCAATGCAATTCTACCATTCATGTACATGTAAGGAGCAATTAACCCATCAACCCACACTTCTTTGGGATGTGGGAAGAAACCAGAGTACTTGGAGGAAACCTAAGCAGTCACAGGAGAATGTTCAGACAGAATTGAATGCCAGGATTGAACATGGGGCACTTAAGCAGTGAGGCGGCAGTTTTGAAAAGCCCTGGCATTTATATCAAATTTTCAACACCTGTACATTTTTTGATTTTCTATTATCTTTGAACTCACTGCACTTCTCCTGTGCGAATGCTAATCTTGAAGATGTTCTGCACCTATTTCTGATGGGAGTTCCATCTGCTTTGTTCACCATCAGCAGTTTCTGTTTCCCTACATGTCTTCGATAAGCTGCTGGGCCAAACTCGCTTCCGCATCCACATCTCTTCCCTGGACAAATTCTCCTGGCACAGACAAATCCCAATGGTCTCCAGCAGAATTTCCACCCTTCACAATTCAGATCCATCTAGGATCACTGATGTGTTCTCACGTACTGTTTTCATTGTACTGACATTTAAGCAATGCCATGCATCAACTCCAGCAAACACAGTCTCTCTGCAACAATACCACCTCACTCTATCTCAGAGCTGTTGCGGTCTGCCATTCTTTTTTATCCTTCATCACATTCGGTGCTGCAACAAAATACATTTTACTTTTCCCTTCAGACATCAAAGATCGCAAACTCCAATAACTCTTTCATTCCAATAATCCTCCACTATCACCTTTCGCATTGGTGTTTCTTGTTCTCCTCTTTCCTCAGAAACTATATCTCTCCTCCAATTCCATCCCTTCTGAGTGCCCTTCCCTGATCCTGAATGATCAGTCCTCAGCAGAAGCCTCTGTTTAATCTCCCCCAGTTCCCATGACAAGTGATTCTCGCATTGGACAACTTCTCCTACAACTCCTCTCACATTCAATGGTTTAGCAATGTGAACATACATGGCCAAGCTTTACCTGGCTTTTTCCTTGGTTCAGTTTCGCTTAGGCTCCCTCTTCAAGATGCATCAATGACTCCATTGGTACTGCCTCCATTTTTTTACTTTTGCTGCAATTTCTACCCAGTTTTCAATTCTGATTCTTCCCTTCCCTCACTGGATTTCCCATTTGGCCCATGTTCCTCCAAACCTTTCCCGTCCATGTGCCTGTCCAAATGTTTTTAAATTGTTACTGAATGTACCTCAACTATTTCCTCTGGCACCTCGTTCTATGCATCCACCACCATCTGTGTGAAAATGTTGCCCCTCCGGTTCCTATTGAATCTTTCCCCTCTTATCTTCAACCTATGCCCTTTGCTTCTTGTTTCCCCTACCCTGGGAAGAAGACGCTGTGCATTCACACTATCTATTCCCTTCATAATTTTATACAGCCTCCTGTGCTCCAAGGAATAAAGTCTATTTATTCCACTTCCGCACTTACCCCTTCAACTCTTGGCCTTCTACTTACCACTTCTACGCAAGGATAAAGTTTCCCTGGTGCCCATTTTCTTGCCCATGACCCTCTTCATTCAATGGATCATACATCACAATTTTATCTCCATCAGGATTCTACGACTAGACATATATTCCCCCTCCATTCTCTGACCTACCTGTCTATAGTCTCATCCACTGTACCCAAGTGGGCCCAAAGCAAGCAAGAAGAACAGCATCTCTTTGAGCACGTTACCATCAAGTCAATTTTATTTCTATAGCACATTTAAAAACAACTCTCGTTGACCAAAGTGCTTTACATCAGTGCAGGTACTAATGTGCTACAAACAGTGGTACATAGATCAACAATACATACAGAGATACATAAATACAGCGCTCCCTCAGAGGACCTCAAGAAAGGCTTGAGAGTAGAAATAAGTTTTAAGTCTAGACTTATTTCTACTCTCAAGCCTTTCTTGAGGTCCTCTGAGGGAGCGCTGTATTTAGACTTAAAATAGACTTAAAAGAGTCGATGGAGGGGGCAGTTCTGATGGGAAGAGGGATGCTGTTCCATAGTCTAGGAGCTGCAAACGCAAAAACGCGGTCGCCCCAGAGCTTATGCCTAGACCGTGGGATGGTCAGTAACCCCAAGTCGGCCGATCTGAGGGACCTGGAGGTGGTATGGTGGGTAAGCAGATTTTTGATGTAGGTGGGGGCAAGCCCGTTAAGGGCTTTGTATACATAAAGAAGGAGCTTGAAATTGATTCGGAACTGCACAGGGAGCCAGTGGAGAGAGGCCAGAATCGGGGTGATGTGGTCCCTTTTTCGGGTGCCCGTCAGGAGACTCACTGCGGCGTTTTGGACCAATTGCAGGCGGGACAGGGATGATTGGCTGATGCCAGTGTAAAGGGAGTAAAGGTGATTCACTTTCTCTGATTACAACAGAACTGCCAAGTTCTGCTCCAGGTTACCTATCTGTAGGATTAACTCTTTTTTTCCCATTCCCCACAGACACTGCTTGCTTGGCTGCGCATTTCCAATTTTACTGAATTCTTCCATTATAGGTAACTAACCAACAATACATCCAAGAAGAATACCTGAAGAAATGTCTCGACCCGAAACGTCGCCTATTCCTTCGCTCCATAGATGCTGCCTCACCCGCTGAGTTTCACCAGCATTTTTGTTTACCTTCGATTTTTCCAGCATCTGCAGTTCTTTCTTAAACAATACCCCCAAAGCCCTTTTTCTTTCTCTCTTCCCTGTGCCCTAACTGGATGTAGACCTATTTCTCCCACTGTCATGCTCCCCCACCCTCTTTTCTCCTTCCTTCATCTTCTTCCATTATTTCCCTTTCCCTGCCTTCACATTTGAACCTCTCCTCCCTTTATTTCACAGCCCTTTGTCTTCTTCCTATCTCTGGCCTTTGGCCACCCATCTGCCAATCAAAAAAAAACCTGACCTGTATCCACCTATAATTTGCCTGGCTTTGTCCTGCCACCACCTCCCTTCCACCTCCAATCCCCCCCCCCCCCCCCACATCACCTATCCACCTAACCCACTGAGTTACTCCAACACTTTGTGTTGTTTTTTTTTGTAAACCATCATCTGTAACTCTCCTTTTCACTTCTCATCTCTACAATAGCTCTGACCTGTAATGCACAGCTTTTACGTGTCTCTTTGTTTGCTTTGTGTTTCTCTCTTTTTAAACTGCTCTCACTGATCTATCAACCAGAGATAGGGCAAGGATGTGATTGTTGTGATTTTCCTATTTGATATAGTGCCATCTGACCTTTCCTGATTCCTTCTGCGAGTTAAATCTACCTTCTTTTTTCACTTTCCAGGTTCTAACGAAGGGTCTCCATCCTAAAATGTTACCTTTCCACAGATCCTGCTGTTCCCACTGGACTTGGTGCATTATCACTGCTCTGTGCAGCTGTGGATGCACTACTTTGCATTTGAAAACCACTACACATGTCAGTGTTTACAACAGAGAGCAGAAATTTTGAGACCAAAATCTATGTTGCCTGAAAAATATAGTGTAAAGGAATATTTTCAATGTTGTAACATGTTATAGATCAAATGTCAGCTGGTATTTTGATGCTGCTCCCTTGGTCTACACACAATATTTCACGTCAATTTTCCATTGTAACTAACAGTTCTTTCTGAATATCTTTCCGTAGTGCGAGACTGAATTACATCTAGGAATGGTTTGTTGTGTAAGCTATAATCTATCACAGGCAAACCTGGAAATAAAAAAGACAACAGATACAAATCTGAAATGGAGTGTGACTGGATTTTATTTCCTAGCATTGTTAATAAGCCATTGAAATTCCGAACTATACCAGCATACCTGAGCATATTGTAACAAAAAATTAATTATGCATTTATAGAACTATATCTCTTGGGTTGGACAATCACTAGAAAAATAACCTCCATCCTTGGTCAGATACCGGCAGATGGATTAGATACATCTGCACTAATGTTGCTGTTTTCCCCTCGATGATTTCAATGCAAAGCTATCAACCAGAAAACACTTGGTTTAAATCCTGGTTAATCCAGCAAAAGAGAATTTTTGCAAGACATCCTCTCCCCAAGGCCAATGAGAACAAAGAAGCATCTCTGAGAAACTTAATTTCTACTCAAATACGAGGGAAAAAGTCCACAAGGACAAAAAGAAAGGGGTTCGGAATTACAAATGGAGTTTAATCTGTGTAAGAATGAAGTGTTGCATTTTGAAATGTCAAACCATGGCAGGACTTTCACAGTGAACGGTAGAGCCCTTATGGAGTGTAGTAGAGCAGAGGGATCCAGGAATACACGTACATAGAGTCATAGTCATAGAGTCATAGAATGATACAGTGTGGAAACAGGTCCTTCGGCCCAACTCGCTCACACCGGCCAACAATGTCCCAGCTACCCTAGTCCCACTTGCCTGTGCTTCGTTCATAACCCTCCAAACCTGTCCCATCCATGTACCTGTCCAACTGTTTCTTAAACGATGGGATAATCCCAGCCTCAACTACCTCCTCTGGCAGCTTGTTCCATACACCCACCACCCTCTGTGTGAAAAAGTTACCCCTCGGATTCTTATTAAATCTTTTCCCCTTCACCTTGAACCCATGTCCTCTGGTCCTCGATTCCCCTACTCTGGGTAAAAGACTGTGTATCTACCCGATCTATTCCTCTTGAGATATTGTATACCTCTATAACAACGCTTCACAACCTGGGGTAAATTTACCCCCAGGGGGTAAATTTTGCCTAGCCAGGGGGTAAATTTGTTGATTCTGGATTTGTACATATTTCTTCTCATTGACTGACTGTGTTTGGTTCTGGTGTACCATCATTAGTAGTTCATAAATAAGTGAAATAACATAGTTATGTGCTATTAAAGTTGCCAGGGGTAAACGGGACAAAAAAGCTTGGGAACACCTGCTCTAAACGATCTCCCCTCATCCTCCTAGGCTCCATGGAATAGAGACCCAGCCTACTCAACCTCTCCCTATAGCTTACACCCTCTAGACCTGGCAACATCCTCGTAAATCTTTTCTGAACCCTTTCAAGCTTGACAATATCTTTCCCATAACATGGTGCCCAGAACTGAACACAATGTTCTAAATGGGGTCTCACCAACGTCTTATACAACTGCAACATGACCTCCCAAGTTTTATACTCAATACTCTGACTGATGAAGGCCAAAGTGCCAAAAGCATTTTTGACCACCTTATCTACCTGCGACTAGACCTTCAAGGAACCATGCACTTGTACTCCTAGATCCCTCTGCTCTACAACGCAACACAGAGGCCTACCATTTACTGTGTAGATCCTGCCCTTGTTCCACGTCCAAAAATGCAACTACATAGAACTCCTCACACTTTTCTGTATAAAATTCCATCAACCATTCCTCCGCCCACCTGGCCAATCGATCAAGATGCTGCTGCAATCATTCACAACCATCTTCACTATCTGCAAAACCACTAACTTTTGTATCATCAGCAAACTTGCTAATCTTACCCTGTATGTTCTCATTCAAATCATTGATGTAGATGACAAACAGTAATGGGCCCAGCACCGAACTCTGGCATATCACTAGTCACAGGCCTCCATTCTGAGATACAACCTTCCACCTTCACCCTCTGCTTCCTTCCATGGAGCCAATTTGCTATCAATTCAGCTATCTCTCCTTGGATCCCATGAGATCTAACCTTCCAGAGCAGCCTATCATTCGGCACCTTGTCGAACACCTTACTAAAGTCCATGTACACAACATCTACAGCTCTGCCTTCATCAACCTTTTTGCTCACGTCTTCAAAAAATCAATCAGATTTGTGAGACATGACCTCCCACGTACAAAACCATGCTGACTGTCCCTAATCAGCCCTTGCCCATCCAAATGCCTGTATATCCTATCCCTCAGAATACTCTCCAGTAACTTACCAACTACAGATGTTCTCACCGGCCTATAGTTCCCAGCATTTTTCCTGCAGCCCTCTTGAAACGAGGCACAACATTTGCCACCCTCCAATCCTCTGGCACCTCTCCTGTATTTAAGGAACACTCATAAATTTCAACCAGGGCTCCCGCAATTTCCTCTATAGTTTCCCGCAATGTCCTCGGATATATCTGATCAGGCCCTGGAGATTTGTCTACCTTCAAACATGACAGTACCTTCAGTACTTCCTTGATGGTAACCCTGACTGCTCTCATGACACTTCCATTGACTGCTCCAATTTCCTCCATCCTACTGTCTTTCGCCTCGGTAAATATAGAGGAGAAATACATAGTTCCTTGAAAGTAGCTTCGCAGATAGGGTGGTGAAGAGGCTTTTGGCCTTCATCAGTTAGGGTACGGAGCATAGAAGTTGGCACATTATATTACAGTTGTGCAAGATGCTGGTAAGGTCACACTTGGTGTACTATGTTCAGTTTTGGTCACCCTGCTATAGGAAAGATGGCATTAAGCTAGAAAAAGTGAAGAGAAGATTAACGAGTTTGTTCCCAGGACTTGAGGGTCTGAGCTATAGGGAGAGATTGGACAGTCTAGGACCTTTATTCCTTGGAAGACAGGAGGCTGAGGGATCATCTTACAGAGATGTATAAAATCATGAGGGGAATATATAGAGTGCATGGATAGTCTTTTTCCCATGGTTGGGGAATCAAGAACGAGAGGATGTATGTTTATGGTGAGAGGGGAAAGATTTAATATGATTCGGAGAAACAATCTTTTCACACAGAGAGTGGTGGATATATGGAACGAGTTACCAGAAGAAATAGTTGAAGGACGTACAATACAACATTCAAAAGATATTTGGGCAGGCATATGGCTAGGAAAGGTTTAGAGGGGTATGGACAAACATGGCAAAATGGGACCAGCTTAGATGAGGAATCTTAGTCAGTAAGGACGTGTTGGGCCAAAGGCTGTTTCCGTGCTGTACGACTCTATGACTCTTTAAGATAGTTTGGGTTGAGGAGGAAAGAAGAGGTTTATGTAGCGGGCTATAAAGAAACAAAATAAAGCTCAAGACTAGCTGCAATATTTAGACATTAGACAATAGACAATAGGTGCAGGAGTAGGCCATTTGGCCCTTTGAGCCAGCACGGCCATTCAATGTGATCATGGCTGATCATCCCAATCAGTACCCCGTTCCAGCCTTCTCCCCATATCCCCTGACTCCGCTATCTTTAAGAGTCCTATAGATACATAGATACATAGAAAATAGGTGCAGGAGTAGGCCATTCGGCCCTTCGAGCCTGCACCGCCATTCAATATGATCATGGCTGATCATCCAACTCAGTATCCCGTACCTGCCTTCTCTCCATACCCCCTGATCCCCTTAGCCACAAGGGCCACATCTAACTCCCTCTTAAATATAGCCAATGAACTGGCCTCAACTACCCTCTGTGGCAGAGAGTTCCAGAGATTTACCACTCTCTGTGTGAAAAAGTTTTTCCTCATCTTGGTCTTAAAGGATTTCCCCCTTATCCTTAAGCTGTGACCCCTTGTCCTGGACTTCCCCAACATCGGGAACAATCTTCCTGCATCTAGCCTGTCCAACCCCATAAGAATTTTGTACGTTTCTATAAGATCCCCTCTCAATCTCCTAAATTCTAGCGAGTATAAGCCAAGTCTATCCAGTCTTTCTTCATATGAAAGTCCTGACATCCCAGGAATCAGTCTGGTGAACCTTCTCTGCACTCCCTCTATGGCTATAATGTACTTCCTCAGATTTGGAGACCAAAACTGTACGCAATACTCCAGGTGTGGTCTCACCAAGACCCTGTACAACTGCAGTAGAACCTCCCTGCTCCTATACTCAAATCCTCTTGCTATGAAGGCCAACATACCATTCGCTTTCTTCACTGCCTGCTGCACCTGCATGGCTACTTTCAATGACTGGTGTACCATGAAACCCAGGTCTCGCTGCATCTCCCCATTTCCTAATCGGCCACCATTTAGATAATAGTCTGCCTTCCCGTTTTTGCCACCAAAGTGGATAACCTCACATTTATCCACATTATACTGCATCTGCCAAACATTTGCCCACTCACCCAGCCTATCCAAGTCACCTTGCAGTCTCCTAGCATCCTCCTCACAGCTAACACTGCCCCCCAGCTTAGTGTCATCCGCAAACTTGGAGATGTTGCTTTCAATTCCCTCGTCCAGATCATTAATATAAATTGTAAATAGCTGGGGTCCCAGCACTGAGCCTTGCGGTACCCCACTAGTCACTGCCTGCCACTGTGAAAAGGACCCGTTTACTCCTACTCTTTGCTTCCTGTTTGCCAGCCAGTTCTCTATCCACATCAATACTGAACCCCCAATACCGTGTGATTTAAGTTTGTATCCTAATCTCTTATGTGGTACCTTGTCGAAAGCCTTCTGAAAGTCCAGATACAACACATCCACTGGTTCTCCCCTATCCACTCTACTAGTTACATCCTTACTATCCAGCTCTCTCTTGAAAGTATCCAGAGAACCGTCCCCCACCGCCCTCTGAGGCAGAGAATTCCACAGACTCACAACTCTCTGTGAGAAAAAGTGTTTCCTCGTCTCCATTCTAAATGGCTTAACCCTTATTCATGTAGCCCCTGGTTCTGGACTTCCCCAACATCGGGAACATGTTTCCTGCCTCTAGCGTGTCCAAACCCTTAACAATCTTATATGTTTCAATAAGATCCCCTCTCATCCTTCTAAACTCGAGTGTACAAGCTCAGCCGCTCCATTCTCTCAGCATATGACAGTCCCGCCATCCCAGGAATTAACCTTGTAAACCTACGCTGCACTCCCTCAATAGCAAGAATGTCCTTCCTCAAATTAGGGGACCAAAACTGCACACAATGCTCCAGGTATGGTCTCACTAGGGCCCTGTACAACTGCAGAAGGACCTCTTTGCTCCTATACTCGACTCCTCTTGCCTGCTGTACCTGCATGCTTACTTTCATAGACTGATGTACAAGGACCCCCAGTTGTACTTCCCCTTTTCCCAACTTGACGCCATTTAGATAGTAATCTGCCTTCCTGTTTTTGATACCAAAGTGGATAACCTCACATTTATCCACATTAAACTTCTTCTGCCATGCATCTGCCCACTCCCCCAACCTGTCCAAGTCACCCTGCATTCTCATAGCATCCTCCTCACAGTTCACACTGCCACCCAGCTTTGTGTCATCTGCAAATTTGCTAATGTTACTTTGAATCCCTTCATCCAAATCATTGATGTATATTGTAAATAGCTGCGGTCCCAGCACCGAGCCTTGCGGTACCCCACTAGTCACTGCCTGCCATTCTGAAAGGGACCCGTTAATCCCTATTCTTTGTTTCCTGCCTGCCAACCAATTTTCTATCCATGTCAGCACTCTACCCCCAATACCATGTGCCCTCATTTTGCCCACTAATCTCCTACATAGGACCTTATCAAATGCTTTCTGAAAGTCCAGGTACACTACATCCACTGGCTCTCCCTTGTCCATTTTCCTAGTTACATCCTCAAAAAATTCCAGAAGATTAGTCAAGCATGATTTCCCCTTCATAAATCCATGCTGACTCGGACTGATCCTGTTACTGCTATCCAAATGTGCGGCTATTTCATCTTTTATAATTGACTCCAGCATCTTCCCCACCACCGATGTCAGGCTAACTGGTCTATAATTCCATGTTTTCTCTCTCCCGCCTTTCTTAAAAAATGGGATTACATTAGATACCCTCCAATCCACAGGAACTGATCCGGAGCCTAACAGCAAATCTCTTGTCATCACCTGCGACGTGAGAAGACGGCTAAAAAAAAGTTCTGATCTGAGATTGGTAAACTTGACCCTGATGCTCTGAACTGCCTCCTCAAACACTGAATTCCTTGAGAGTCCACAGCTTCAAAGGAACTGAGAGCGAGGCAGAGGCCACAGAAAAGACATTAATTTGTTGGTGCTGCCTGGCTTGCTGAGTATTTCCAGCAGTTTCTTGGTTTATTCATGTAATAGTGATAGGGATGAGAGGAAGCAGCGTTAGAAAATCAGCGCAGACACTGGCAAAGACCAACTGGTTCAAATAGACCTTTCTAAGCAATACTTTCTGCATGTCATTGTACCATTCTTGGAAGCTTACTCAGGTACAAATATGAAAATAAGGTTGCAAACAATTTGTTTCATTTTCAAATGCGAAGGAGATGGATGAAGTCAGTGATGAGGGGTAATTGTGGCAGAGACTAATGACAGTCTTTTCAAAATTTAGCATCAGGACAAAATGGTTTCAAAGTGTGGACAGGGAGAAGAGGGAAGAGGGAAGAAATCGAACACAGACTGCTTTGCTGTGCAGCACATCGAATTCACCAGAACATTTTTCTAAAGAGAAATGAAACTATGGCAACAGATACAGGTTTAAATGAGTCAAGAAAATTCTTTACTCACATGAATTGTAAACAGTAACAGATACCCTGCTGTGAATTTAAAGCACTAATCTACTCCCAATGTTGAACCTACAAATGCTGACTTGCTGGTGTTTTGTCCTTGCAGTTAAGTATGTCATTGGAATGTATTGATTGGATTAATGCTTTGCGATTCACAGAAGGTATCACATGTTCTCCATGTATCTAATCTTATTGCATTTACTCTTCAGATGGTGATTGTGCTGCACAGTAGCCACTTTTTTGACAAGCGAGTTCGGTGTTTACACACCAACGGTATCTGAAAATAAAGAGTGCACTGGAAAGTTTCTTCTTAAATGCTATGTGTGTGAACCTGCATTCATTCATTCAAGGGAAGAAATGCAGGGAAGCGGTTCAAAGACAGAAAATTCTTCACCTTGAACTGCCAGTGGTATTTTGATGAAAGTGCAGGCTCAAAGAGTCGGATGCCAACTAATATTCCTAGTTTTTAATCTTAGCATTTTTTTCTAAAGATAAACACCCCACTATGTCTGAGTTATAATCCCTTAGTCAATGGATCATCTTTATAAACTCATTCCTTCTTTCTTCTGTATGTAACACCAAGATCAGTAGGATGCAGTGTCATGACACATGGTACCACAAATGTAGTTAGTATACGATGCAGTTCAAAATAGTGTTATTTTGACTCTTTTGAGCAACCTACTGTTAATTGTTGTTTCTATCAATGATTAACAATCTGTATATCTGCTCAGTAATTTAGTCTGACGACCAATGATAATCTTCTGAAATAATGAGGGAGAACTGTAGATGCTGTTTGTAATGTAGAATAACTAATCAATCCAGATAGTGTCACACTTCATTAATATAAGAGAACAAAGTCTTATTCTACCCAGCAAAGGAATTTGAGAAATCCCACAACATCTGTTAAGTGCCTACTCAGGCAATGGAAGAACTTCCTCACTTTCCTACTAGAAATATGGAAGTGAGAGTGATGGACACTGCCCAGTCCATCACAGCTACTGACTTCCCATCATGGAAAGGGATCTAGAGGAGGTGCTACCTCTAAAAGGAGACCAATATCACCAAAGACCCACATCACCCTGACCACATTCTCATTCACTCCTACCATTGGTAAGAAAGTGTAGGAGTCTGAAATCTGTGACCACCAAGTTTGCGAATAGCTTCTTCCCACTAACCATCGGGCTCTTGAACATTACACACCATTAATCTCAACTATGAACTTTGATTCAGTGTCTTTGGTTGCACTAAGGATTGTGGGTTTTTTTGCACTAGTATTGTGGTTATTAATTTATTGATTTTTTAATTATATATATCTGTGTGTATTTTCAATTATCGGCCTGTTATTCTGCAGCAAGTAAGAATATCATTGTTCTGTTGTCGGTACAAATGAGAAATAAACACTCTTGATTTCGAGATTATGTTTGGCAACGAACAAGTCCTTAATTAAGCAGGTTATTGGCGGTCAATCAAAGTAACCACTTTGGAAACCCTCCACCCCTTCCATCTTACCATAACCACATTCAGGGGGCAAACACATTGGTTTGCAGAGGCACAAAAATCATCAGTACCAAACTATTTATTGGTTACACAAATACAAATAACCAACTACTTATGACCTGCTGCCATCAGAACACTGCAAAACACTATCAAGTAGTCGATTCACAACAAATTGAAACAGCTTTGCCAATATAACCAACATTGCCAACAAATCCCTTTGTACATTAAAGCATCTAATACAAGCAGGAGCTGTTCTCAAGATCATTGCTGGGTTAATCTTGGCCTTAATGTAGCTTTCCTTTCTGCTCCGTTTAACCCGAGACTCCTTTCCTGTACAAATTCTACTTACTTCATCTCTAATACTTTCAATATTTGTTTAATGTCCTTGAAATGGAGAAGTTTCTAAGTGGCCTACTGGATGTAAAGAAGATGGTTGTAACAGAATTCACAAGAACATCAGGACATCATGCTCACTACTGTAGACCCAGTTCTACTGTAGCAGCACCTGCTGGTGCCCACAAGTAATCGAACCCTGTGGTCAGGTGCTTCTGTCGCGTGACTATGGGGAGGGGTTGGTGTTCGCGCGCTTTCTGGGCGATGCCCCTTCAGTCGTTCTCGACCACCGTTGTGGTTTGATCTTTGTATTGGCTGTGTTGTGTTACTCCGTTGATTTCGTCATTTTGTTAATAAAACTGATTTTGGAAATCGACTCTCGTCTCAACCCGCCAAACTACCACATAGGACTTTATCATATCAAAACTAAGCAAAAACCTTATACTAATGATAAAGAATAGCTCAATTCTCTAGCAGGTAATATTTTAGGTGAAGATCACTCGCAATATTGATCACACAGGTTCTGATTCTATATTGGTACTTATCACCTCTACAGAAAATGATTTCTGAATGAGCTATACTATGGACATCACGGATGTCTGCAACACAACAGGCACACCATTAAAGCTGTCAGGAGTGTTCTGAGCCAGAGAGTGAAAGTAACTGTGTAGGACAGTCTATGAAGAGAGGACACATATGATGAAGGTAGGTCAACAGACAACCTCTGAGCTCTAAGATGACCTAAACTCTATTTATCACCAGCAAAGGACTTATCGACAACATGATCCCACAGGTTCATTTGTACAGACAATGTTTACTTTACTACTCAAGCTCTATCCTTCTGTCTTCTTGACAGCCATGAACAATGGCTTGGCTAAGGTGACAAATTAATATATCTCATGATGGCCTACAACACGCTCTATCAAAACTCTGTCAATCTATTTCCTCTTCCACAAAAGACAGACACAAAGTGCTGGAGTATCGCAGCGGGTCAGGCAGCATCTCTGGAGAAAATGGATAGGTGACTTTTCGGGTTGGGTCCCGTCTTCAGCTTCCTCTTCCTCAAAGTTAGTGCCAAATAAGACCCTACCACTGCATATAGAGTACTGGCATGAGACAGGCTTCTGAACCTTGATGAAGATCAGCAAAGATTTAAAAAAATCTTGGAGTAAACTAATGGTCTGTGGAGAGCTGAGATTGAAACTTTAAATAACTCAGTCTTGCCTGCCTCTGTGCTTCTTTAGCGCCAGTTGTCTCCCACTTACACCCAATGGACATCCAGCTGAATGCAATCATGCAGATTACATCATGAAGTGCCCATCTCCCTCCCAAGACCTCCAGTATTTATCACTTTTACATCCATCCATTGACAGTTAGTGACAACATCACCCAGTGAAGGATGATCTTGCTGTGCGAGATCTTGCTCTGCACAAATCGATTCATGGTGTTTCTATATTACAATAGTTACTACCCTTCACACATACTTCATTGGTTATAAAATGCCTCGGGTAGTCCTAAGATCGTCAGTCAATGTAAAAATTTAAAATTCTTTTTTTCATTCCCTTCTTGTTATGAAATAAATTATTTCACTATGCATACAAAAAAATACTGAGAGAAGGCATCCTAAAGAAAGATAACAAACATTTGCCTGTTTTGAGTTGATATAAATAACTACTGCATCATTGTGACAAAGGGTCACAAGGAAGAAAAATTAGTTTACTCTAAAACAAATACCAGCTATGTATTCATGTAACTATCTGGTAATGAAGCTGCACTATTTGATTGCATGTAGTCTGAATTCAAATAGGGAACAGAGCTGATTAAATACACAGAGCTGTCACCTTGTGCTTTTAATCAGTGCTTTGTTCCTTCTTTCCAAGCACGTCCCAATCAATCACACAGTGCAGCCATCAGGAGGCAGTGAGAGCTTAGGGGTCAATCTGCATCAACTCAAATATTTGCTTTAATGATTTTATTCCGTTACCTTACACAAAATTTATTGGAAAATAACATTATATGGAATGATGATCCAGTGTCAAATTCCAGTTGCTGATTGCCTCATTTCCCCAGAATTAGATTGATTTAATCAAGGAATCAGATCAAGAAATAGTCTTTGTGACTAAAATCTGGTTGACAAACGTGCCAAGGAAACACGCACAACTGTTTGCCTGGGCTACGTTTCAAACCAATCCTAATAAACCTCTAGGTGTATTATCCTGCTCTCAAGCTGATTGATGCAATCTCCTCCATCTCACGGTTTAATCTGGTACCAGGCCTCGTCAAAGTACAAACATGATGAAACATTTCAATGTGGATAGAATTGTTAAAAAAAAGTTAATTACAGTGAGATAAATTCAAATGCACTTCAATGCTCCAATGTCATAATTTATTACCCATCTCGTGAGAGGGTGGTGGTTCTTGACCTGCTCCAATCCTCCTGGTGAGTGTGTTCTCGCTATGTTGTTGGGTAGGGAGTTCCAGGTTCCACATTAAATCTGCCTACTCATGTAATGATTTTTGAAGTGCTCTGTGGAATCCAGTATTTTCTTGAAAATAGACTAAAAGGGCTGTCTCACTGTGTGAGTTGACCCACGAGTGACCCCGAGTTTAAAACAAATTTAACTCGTGGTAATCACGTACAATTAACGTAGCGGGAACGTCGGAACTCGTGGACGCAACTTAGCGACTCTTGGCGCTAACGGGGGGTACACTTGAAACTTGTTAACTCTTGCAAAAGTTCAAACATGTTTGAATTTTTCCACGAGTAAAATGTACTCTTGTGGTTAAAAATTGAAACATTTAAACTCGTTGTAAGAACGTAGTGGCCCGTGCGTTTAACTTTGTGACTCGTGATTCTACCGTGGGAACTCTTTTTAGAAACAATAATCAGGGACAGAAATATCAGTTACTTAGACTTTTTAAAGACAAATTCTGCTTAACAAAGTTAAGCAAGTTATTGATAAGGTGACAGAGTGGGTTGAAAAGAAAAAATTGCTTGAAGTTTATATATAAATTTGTGTTGTGTTGTGTTGTGTTGAAAAGCTTTTTGCTGATCCGTTTGATTCTCACTGTTTGTTTACTTCATTGCACAATAAAAGAGAGTTCTTTGCTATCAAGATCAAATTGATGTCTGGAAGTCTTCATTTTAATATCACTACAAAGTCTCATGACTTGAATGTAATATTCCTTTCATCATAAAACACAAAATAGAGGAAGGCAAAATATATTCACATCTTGATTCTCACAATCATTTGTGAGATTTAAGGACTCAGCTGCCTCATATGCTGTGCTTTTTAAATGTTTAAAATTGTCACCTCTCAGTAGATCAGAAAATAAGACAAAGTCTTATGTGAAACAAATGTCTTGAATGTGAAACAAAGTCTTTATTCTTGTTCAATATAAAAAAACGCTTTTTTGCGCATATTGAGAAAAGTAGCCACAGCAAACAACAGTGGTCTGAAAAAGGGCTTCTCATACATGAAAATCAACAAATGAAGCACAAATAAAAGTATTTCCACTATATACTAATTCAGCTGAGAAATGCACTAGTCTAAATTCAGGCAATAAAAGATACAATGCAATGCGCTAAATGACAAGTTTTGATATCTACAATCAGATAAGCAGATGCATGATAACCACGTTTTAAAGGAAAGGCAGATGCAATGAAATTACTTTTACACCACAATAAAAAATAAAATCCACACTTAAAGTTAAATAATGAAAAGTCAGCAGGATTTAAACTAAACATGAAATTAACTGGATTTTTCTGCATGTGGGCTCTCCTCATGCAGTGATGTACCTGTGGTCAGCAGCCGCTCAAAATAAGCTGTCCTGCCACGGCACACTGCCCAATTCTGAATTATAGTAGGAGCAGAGATGGTCTCTCTGCTCTTTTGCACTGTTGGTCCCCGTGTTACCTCGAAAACACTGCAGTGGCACGAAAGTCTCGTCGTTTGTACCACTCCTCCACGCACCTAGTGTTATTCTCCCTGTTTGACTGTCCACTAAGTCACCATCCTGCATGGCTGTTGCTGATCCTGAAGCTGCACCTCTGATACGGATCAGGTTGTGCAGAACACATGCAGCAAACACAATAGTCTCTACGTTCTTTGGCTGGCATGACATCATTTTTTTAACATGTGATGATTTTTCAACACTTCGATATACATTGTTGCCTCAAGATTAACGGGAGAGGAACTTGGTACACTCGGGAGACGAACTTGGAACATCGCAGAAATGAGAAGTAAACGGGAAACTTAGACATACCCGTGGGAACTCGGTTAAACTCTGGATCATAAACTTGTAGTCTCGTACGCAACCACGAGTCTTTCACTCGGGGTCACTCGTGGGTCAACTCGCACAGTGAGACAGACCTTTAACTGGTCCAAGTTCACAGCTCACTGAAAGTGGCAACACAAGTAGATAGAGTGGTAAGAAGACATATGATATGATATGATACAATCAGCCGGGGCAATGAGTATAAGAGTAAAAACTTATTGTTGCAGCTTTATAAAACTCTTTTTCGGCCCAATTTAGGGTATTGCGTGCAGTTCTGGTTACCCCATTATAGGAAGGATGTGGAGGTTTTGGAGCGGATGCAAAAGAGGTTTATCAAAATGCTGCCTGGATTGAAGGCTATTAGCTGTAAGGAGAGGTTGGTCAAACTTGAATTGTTTGCTCTGAAGCATCAGAGATTGAGTGGAGTATGTGAGAAGTATATAAAATTATAAAAGGCATAGATAGGGTAGGCAGAGAGGACCTTGTTCCCAGGGTGGAAATGCCAGACAAGAGGGCATAGCTTTAAGGTCGGAGGGAAAACATTTAAAGGAGATGTGCGAGGCAAGTGTTTTTTAAACAGAGAATGGTAAGCACCTGGAACACACTGCCAAGTGTGGTGTTGGAAGCAAATATAATATAGGTGTTTAAAATTTTTTTAGATAGGCACTTGGATATGCATGGAATGGAGGGATATTCATTACGTGAAGGCAGAGATTAGTTTAACTTGGCATCATGTTTGACTCAGATATGTTTCTGTGCTGTACTGTTCTATGTGCTATGTTTGATCCCTCCTAAATTACCTTTTTATTTCCCTCCTAAATTACCTTTACAGCCCCCCCCCCCCCCCCCCACAATGGAACTACATCTAGGATTTTTTGTTAAATCTCAATGTGCATCCACTATCTCTGCACGTGATCAATATCCATTCTTTTAGGATCTAGGAGGTTCAGGGGCCTGGTCACTTTATTTCCATTGATTTACTTGGTACTTTTTTCTGGAGACAATGTTTGCTTTAAGTTTCTCCCTTACATATTTTTTGTTCTTATTTTGTTTCTAGAATATTTCACGGTGAAGTCAAATAGTAAATGTTTGGCATCTTTGCCATTTCCTTAATCCTCCCCCCTTGTTAATTATCTTGTCTCTGCTATTGAGGGACCCCCAATATATTATTTTGTTGTTCTCTTCCATTATGTCATCACAATATTTTCTAGACCAGCACAATCCCTGCGAGATTTTTTCATCTTCACAGCCTTTCCTTACTCATGTAATGTGCAGGTCTTTAAAAGCTTGATGAATAATCACACCACAACCATGTCTATTAAAAAAAAAAAATCTTCTCATGCATTGCACAATTCTGTTTAAAGAAACACAGACCTATTGGTCCTACCCCTGGTCGCTTGAAACCACTATTTGCTGCTTCATTAAATGTGAACTTGTCGCCTGCAGTCTTTTCAATATTTTGCCATCTGCTAAACCAAAGGAGATGAAACTTTTGAAGAAGATTAAACGTTAATGCCAGAGTAGAAATACGGATGCACAGCAATGCAGCAGGTGTTACACTGGAACAGAAAACAAATAGCTAATTAAAACAGATGATGAAAGCAATTGCTGACATCCCTGGTGGATTGCTAATTACATAGGTCAGCATAATCCAGAAGAAATTGCTTTAAAAAAAAGTGTTTTGATCTTTTTTTATTCACTTGTTATTGAGAACGATCTTTTACATAGGTTAAAAACTGGCTGTCTTGTGGGCAACACTATTGTTAATCATCTTATGTATGCAGACGACCTGGTCCTGCTCTGTCCATATAGTGTTGGGCTGCAGCAGATGCTGAAGGTGTGCTCTCAGTATGGCCTTGATTATGACATAAAGTATAACGCTAAGAAAAGCCGCATAATGATAGTTAGAAGCGCTGAGGACAGGAAATCAACTTTTCCGACTTTTTATTTGTCAGACAGTCCTCTTGCTGTGTGTGAGGACATTAAATACCTAGGGCATGTCATATCCGATGACTGGACGGATGACAAAGACCTCGACCGACAGACAGCGCTGTCACATTTATCTTCAAGCTAACATGCTTATAAGGAAGTTTTCTATGTGCTCTGACTCTGTGAAGTGTTCACTGTTCAGAACCTACATCACACCGTTATATACTGCTCAATTGTGGTCTAATTATAAGAAAAAGAGTATGCAGAGGCTCAAGGTAGCATACAATGATGCAATGAGGTTGCTACTTCGTGTCCCTAGCTGGCATAGTGCCAGTCAATTGTTTGTGTCCACTAGAGTGCCAACCTGTGAGGCACTCTTAAGACAGCTGATGTTTAGTTTTATGTGTCGCCTGGATAAGTCAGAGAACCACATAATTGAAGCCCTAGTCAGCCCTCTGAAAAGCTGCTATAGATTCACTTCTAGGCTAAGACGGCATTGGTGCAATAGCTTGTATATCTTATAGGCTAATATGCAATTTTATATGTATTTTTGTATCTCCTTATACCGTCTGATGTGTTCTATGGACCTGTGTCTGAAATAAAGCTTTTATTATTATTATTATTATTACCTCACATCTGAGATCATTTCCTAGGAATTGGATAAATGACCATCTAATCTATGGTGGTGTTACATGAGGGATAATTGTTATTCCTGCTTTTCTTCAGTGAATGTCACGACTTCTTTGATGAACATTTCAGCAAGCATACCTTCCTCTGAAATCTCAGCTAAAAGGAATATTCCCTCGGTATTAATTGATGCATTGACCAAGGTTACTGTCAGAAAACCAAACCAAAAATAGAAAGTAAAAGTTATGTACCAGCCAATTCACCCCCAGTCATAGTGTTTAACAATGCATGGTAGGAGCAGTACATTACATTCTGCCTTATTTCCATTTAACACACACATTTATAAGTATGTCATAAAGGCCTACACAAGAAATATTATTTAAAATAAAACAATTGTTATGGTCGAGTTTGAGGACAGGACATTGGATAGATAGAAAAGCACTTTGAACATTTCAGTACAAAAATGGCTTATATTACCACGTGGCTAAAATTATGATCTCTGAGTGAGGTTGAAAAGTTTGGGGCTGTTGTGTATCCACGAGAAGCTAGGTTGGGATTAACTGCACAAAAGGCTTCGTTCTTTGACCTAGGATTTGTTCATGAATTACACCAGGGTTATAGGTATGTACTTGTCATAGTCAATGTATTCAGCCAGTGGATCGAAGCGTACCCAACCCTTGATAATAAAGCAGCTACTGTTGTCAAGGTGTTAATGAGAGAAATTGTCCCTAGATTTGCCATCCCTATTCGACTTAGTTCAGATAACGATCCACACTTTATTGGACAAATTAATAAAGAATTTTGTGAACAGCTGGGGATCCAACAGCAATCACACTGTGCTTATCGACCACAGGCTTCTGGACTTGTAGACCCTTAAAACTAAATTAGCTAAATTGAAGGCGGAGACTGGACTTGGTTGGATTAAATTACTTCCCATTGCTTTATTTCAGATGAGAGTCATGCCTGCAGGGAAATCTAGACTGAGCCCAACTGAAATTGATTATGGTAGACCCTTGAGAACACCTTGGAATCAGATTGCAATGAAAATAATTAACTTCCATCATATGACTGCGGAGATGACCGACTACATTCTAGCTTTGACCGGAGCACTAAGAGACTCACACTGTAGAGTAAGAGCAGCATATAGTGAGATGCCTTTGTTAGCAGCTTCAACTAAAGTGAAAACTGGAGACTATGTCCTTATAAAGAACTGGGTAAGGAAAGGATTTGAGGTTCGCTGGGAGGACCTTACCAGGTTCTCCTAATTACCCCAAGAGTGAAAGTAGACGAAAGGAATGTATAGGTACATCTCCACCACTACAAGAGCATCAGTGGGAGTATGGACTGCTAACTTACTTTATTCCAGGTTCTTTTAGAAACTTCATACTCTACTATGGATCAAGCACAGATGAATTATCAAGATGGATGGAGGGGATTTGCACCCATGAATACTCAGGAGGTGAAGACTCAAGCGACTTTGAGTCCTTGAAAAGCGCTATATAAATAAAATGTATTATTATTATTATTATTATCAGACGGAAATCATGAAGCAACGCCCACGCAAATTCGGGAAGCTTGATGAAATTCTGGGAAAATACATCAGCATCTTTTTGTTAAGATATCTGTTAGAATAAAGCAGTCATTATTGTATTCTGGTTATCATTAATGATGGGTTATCATTGTGATAAAATGGAGGAATGTTAATATTGGCCAAATTAGAAGTATTATAAAAATGGAGGATCTTTGCATTTGCAAGGCCAGCTTGGTCTCTGTCTGTGAAAAGTTGGAAGCTGTGAGCTGGCGCCAGAAAGTCTAGGTCCTAGATTGATATGCAGGATAAGGAAAGATCCAGATGTCCTCTCCATTGTTAAAATGTATGAGGACTTTGCAGAGGAGCTCAAAGGTGTTGCAAATGCATGATCTGGATTGGCCAGCTGCAGAGGGGCTGTAAATACTGTTAATAATGTTGCAAGGTGTTTGTACTGCTGTTTGATGATTGGTTGAAGTGTGAAGCTTTGTTTGAATTGTTTATACTACCTGGGAAAATGTTGCATTACTTGATTAACTGACTTCCTTCCAGAAGCGTCTGTAGAAACATTGTAATGGGGTACTTGGGTAATTGGGTTAGGGAACTGTCAATAACACTTTAATGTAATCGATATCTGTGATTGGTTTGTAGGGGCTGCCACCCCCATCTACTTTCGCGCCACAGCGTCCGATGATCTATAAAAAGTGATCCCCACTAGGATCGTTGTCGATCTTCTGGAGGGGCGCTTGGGACTGCGTAACCTTTTGGAGGTGTCTGCTTGCACTAGGCTGAAGGGCTTGAACAAGCAGAGAAAAGGATCGGACCAGCGGTGGTTAGGTATTGTATAGGGAGTTCGTTATTGTTTCATAAAATAAAGTTTAGTGGTCCAGTGCTTGACTCAGTGTTTTGCTGAACTAGACTAACGGGGGTTAGCCCTAGGAGCATAATTACATAACCACTTAAGATCTTCTACTTATCCAGTTCTAACACATCATTACTAAGTTGATGGTACGTGGGTTACTGAGTCTGAATTTTGTGTGTTTAAGTTTTATGCTAGAGACTTAAATACCAAATCCAAGACAGGCATGCTATGTTTTATTAAGCAAATCCTGTACCACTGGAAGGGCTGTTGATCAGATGAGACATTAAATCAAAACTTCCTGCTACTCTCTGAGATGGATATAATAGATCCCATGGCATTAGTTTGAAGTGCTACAGATGAATTATCTCTGGTCCAGGGTAACATATATCCCTTAATCACCATTGCTGTTGCAGGTTACTTAGTCATTATCTTGTTGCAGTTTGTGGGAGCTTGCTAAATGCAAAGTAGTTTTCCTCTCGTCCACATTACAACAGTATTTCAAAAGTACTGCAGACCCTGGAAATATCAACTAAAAACAGTAATGCTTTCCAGTAGGAAAGATAACAGACACAAACACAAACAGACACAAAGGTGGACATTAGGAACTGTAGATGCTGGTTACCAAAGGACATAAAGTGCTGGAGTAAGTTAGCAGGTCAGGCAGAATGAAAATATGATAATTTTCAGATGTTTCATAAAATCCTTCTCTAGCTGTAAAGCATCTGGAATGTCCTGACATTGTAGTGCATGTTTTTTTCCTGTTTAAAGAAGAGTGAGCGAGAAAATCTATCTAGAAAGAATACCATTTCAGAAACTGTCATGTCTTAGAGTTATACAGCATAGGAACAGGCCTGATGGCTCAACAAGTGTGCTTAATATTTATTTTGCTCCTTATAAAGATATTGTTACAGGCAATACATCAGTTGCAATTTCCCTTGTGTTGCTGGAATTAGATAATACTGTGTTTGCAATAACTGTTATTAATTGATTATGGTAAAAGGTTTATATTATTCTCATTTTTCCCCTGTACCTACCATTGCACTCTTCTTAGCTTTCTCTTTCCCACAGAAAGAAGCTGCAACCTGATATGATTTCCCTCACAGTTCAAAACACAAAGTCTTGGACGAACTCAGCGTGTCTGGCAGCATCTATGGAGGGAATGGACAGGCAGCATTTTGGGTTGGGTCCCTTCTTCAGACAGATTAAAGTAAGGGAGAGAAAGCTGGAAAAAAGAGGTTGTGCTGGGAAAACACTTGGCAAATGATGTATTTACAGGTGAGGTGGCTTTGATTGGGTTTGGAAGAGAGACAAAAGGGAGTCAGATAAGAGAAGAGGAGGAGAAAATGTAGAGCGGGAGGGACATAGTTGGTATTGACAGGAGCCAGGGGAAAGAGAAGGGATAAAACGGAAATGAGGGATTTGGGACTGGATGATAAGTGTATGAAGGAGAGGAAAGGAGCAAAGTAACTGGGGTAGGATAGTGGGAGAAAAGGTGCGCACCAGGAGGGGGTAGGTGGATATTATTTAAAGCTGGAGAATTCAATGTTAATACCACTGGGTTGTCAGCTACCCAAATGGAATTCAATGTGCTTTTCCTCCAATTTATGTGTGGTTGCACTTTGACAAAAGAGGCCAAGGATTGAAAAGACGGTGTGGGAATGAGAAGGGCGGCTAAAATCATTAGCAATCGGGAAATTCTGTATGTCATGTGCTCATTGTAATGGTCGACTAATCTACTCTTGGTTTTGCCGATGTAAAGGAGGCCACAGTGGGAGCATTGAATGTAGTAGATAAGATTTGAAAAGGTGCATGTGAATCTTTGTCTCACAAGGGCTGTTGAGGTCACTGTATAGACGAAGGAAGAGATGCAAGGACAGATGTAACATCCCCTGCGGTTGCAGGGGATAGCACCTGGAGAAGTGGTGAGTTTGGATGGGAAGGGATGAGTGAACCAAGGAGTTGCAGAGGGAGTGGGCTCTGCGTAAAGCAGAAAGGGGTGGGGAACGGCAGATGTGACTGGTGGTGGGATCATGTCGGAGGTGGCGGAAATGTTAGATGATGATGGTTGGACGTGGAGGCTGGTGGAGTGAAAGGTGAGGACCAGGGAGGGGGGGAGAGCAAGAGCAGAATTGCAGGACACAGAGGAGACACTGGTGAGGGATCCATCCACAACACCTGGGAGAAACCATGTTTGTCAAGGAAAGAGGGTATCTCAAATGTCCGAGAGTCGAAGGCCACATCTGAGAGAAATTGAGAGCAAGGGAAGGCGTCCTTGCAAGAGGCATGGTGGGAGGAGGTGTAGTCAAGTTAACTATGGGAGTCAGTCGGTTTGTAGCTGACATCAGTCGATAGCCTGTCCCCTGTGATGGAAACTGTGAGGTCAGGAAAAAGGAGAGAGATAGCATAGATCGTCAAGTGAATATTTGGGCAGGGTGAAAGCTGATAAAATCAACATTTTCTGCATGGGTGCAGGACGCAGCCTGATGCAGTCGCCAATGTAGTGGAGAATGAGTTGGGGAATGGTGCCGATATACGTTTGGAACAAGGACTGTTCAACATACCAACAAAAGGCAGGCATAGCTTGGGTTCATGCGAGTGCCCATGGCTACACGTTTGACTTGAAGAAAGTGAAAGGCGTCAAAAGACAAGTTGTTAATGGTGAGGACATGTTCTGCCAGGTGGTGGAGAGTTAGTTGAAGGGAACTGATTGGATATCTATTCAAGAAAGAACGGGAGGACACTGAGGCCTTCCTGGTGGGGAATGGATTTGTAAAGGAACCGGGCATGTAAAGGGACTGGACGCCCATGGTAAAGATGAGGCGACAGGTGCCTAGTAATAGAAAGTCACTGAAGTGTTGAAGAGCGTATGAAGTGTCTCAGAAGTAGGTCCACAAGGAGAGGTCAAAGTGGGGTCAAGATAGAATCAAGGTATTTGGGGAAGAGTTAGGCAGGACAGCACCACGCTGAAACAATGGGTCTGCCAGGCTGGTCTTGCTTGTGAATTTTGGAAATGAGGTAGAAATGAGTAATGCAAGGTTGGGAAACTTCAAGGTTGGAGGCTGTGGAGGGGGATATCGCCAGAGGCAATGGAATTGATGAAGGTCTGGGAGATGGTGGCCTAGTTTTTGTCCACAGGTTATGGTCAAGGGATAGGTATGAGAAGGTGTCTGATAACTGGTGCCTGGTCTCAGCATATTAGAGGTCTGTCTGCCAGATTACAAATGCACCCCTCTTGTCAGTAGGTTTGGTGACAATATTGGGATTGTTAATAACATTGAATTCTCCAATTTTAAGCAATGCCCCCTTGACCACTCTCTCTTTCCTGTGTCCCCCACCCTAATACACACCCATTTCTTCCACTATCCTGTCCATCATCATCATGATCCTTTCATCTCCTTCATACACTAAAAACCCATTCCCCGAATTCCTCATTTATTTCTGGTATTATCCGTGTAAACGAGTCAGATTCTGCAGCACTAAATTTAAATTAGCAGCTTTTTTACTATCCATTTGAATTATATAATTTAAGCTCTGACAACACATGAAAATTGTCAAACAATCACAGACTGGTTCTTATGTAAACAATTCTCCACTGTTTCAAAAGCTTGCTGTGGCTTGTTAGAACACATTAAGTGACCATCAATTAATAGCAGGGTTCAGAAACACAAACAAAACCATTCAAACATTATCAGCATGATCAGTCAGAGATCATCAAATAATAACTTTTGGTCACTGAAAAGTGGATTGTGCACATATTGTTTGGTCTCCAAGTAAGTATCCACACCCTATGTTGAGGCCAGTTCAATTATACATCTGTGTTGCGATTTAAGGGATTGTAAAAGAATTTGGTTAATTAGAATGTCCAAATTATAATTATTTTTGATTCTTTGTATAAAGAAACTATCTGATTGGATTGATATTTCTAAGGGTCCTTCTCATTCCATGTAACCTACTTACAGGAGTGAATGAACATACTGGGAGAAGAAACTGGACCTTCATTTTCAACATTGGAAAAATAATTTGGGTGGGAGCCATTTTAATGCACCCTAAACCAAATGAGCTGTTTTGGCTACAATATCAATTGCTTATAAATCTGATCACATAATACGGTTTCCTTCAGAGTTACAGCATTGAAAATTAACTTGACCCAGAGGGAAATAAAGCATCACTCCAGAAATTCAATAATACACCTCATGACGTGATTCATCTTGATTCAATATTCCCATCAGTAATGCATGGGATGACATTATTCTCCATGCAACGCTCCTTATTATGGGAGAATTTAGATGAGTGGAAACCCTAGGCTACTGCCCCGGTGAACCAGGTTTCTTCCACAGTCATTGCATTCTCTCAGCTTTTCTGGCTTTGTCATCTTTATCACATTTACTTTCATAACCAGAACCTCCTAACCTGTGTTTCCAAGGTGTCTTCCTTTTTCCTCAACAGTGATCAACTCCCTACCACTGCCCTCAAACCACCTTCCCCTCATTAGTTGACAGGGCTCTGTTCCATTTCCTAAACTTGGCTACATCCCCTGTGCTCTCCCCAGAATAAGGAGCGGGTCCCTCCAGGCTTCAACTTTCGCCCACTAACAGCTAATTAAAAAAAAATAATAATAATTTTAGTTTCTACAATGTTACACAATCGCCTTTTCCCCAATCCTACTCTTTCAGCATTCTGTTTATTCACAATGCTCTTCCTCAATCTTCCAACTGTATAAACTATTCTCCTTCTCAACTACCCTCCACCTAACTTCTGTCTCTTCCCTTTGCAATATCTCGGGACCCAACCACCCTTTTTAGGCGAAGCAAAGATATTTTTGCAATCCAGTGGATTGCATCAGTGTTCATATTTTTTTTTCCATTGATCAGAACACCTTTTCTCAGTCCATTCTGACTTACCGTTCCAATGGAAACAAATATAAGTTTGAGGAAAAGCATCCTAATTTCTAACTGGTTACATTATAGGTCTTAACTCTGGCTTCATTACATTCCAGTTTATTTCAGACCGACCAGTTATGGTGAAAGGTCAACATTTGAAACATTAACTCTGTTACTTGCTCCATCGATGTTATCTGCCTCACTGAGTTCTTCCAAAATTCTATTTCAGACTTCCAGCACCTATTTTTCATTTTTAACACTTCACTGCTGGATTTTGATCCCTTTGAGGTAAATCTTATACTTACTTTTCATATTTTGTGTCTGCCCCCCACATTCCATTGGCCCAACCCCCTTTTTTCTGCCTTGATTGACTCAGTTGGATGAATGCAGTCCCAAACATTTTTACTTCCATGTACCAACTGGCCAGCCTGTTTTTTTGCCATGTCAAGATATATTCCCCTTCCTTTGGCCACGATTCCCTAAGGTCCTTGATAAAGGTTTCGATTTCATAAACTGCTCCCTCTCACTTTGTCATCCCTGATTACATGCCCCCATAATTCTTGCAAATCCCTCTCTTGAACTTAACTCTTCCTGCAGGCCTAACTGTAAGCATCACCAACAATACAATCCCCAGGCCCTAATCCATCGTCCACAACCTTTAGCTCTTGCTCCATGTGATGGTATTTTGGTCACGGTCACTGAGGTCGACGTCAGAAAATCCTTCAGAGGGGTGAACCCTAGGAAAGCGCCTGGAGCTGATGGCATACCCGGTCGTGTTCTAAAAACCTGTGCGGACCAACTGGCTGGAGTTTTTACAGACATTTTCAACCTCTCACTTCTGAGGTCTGAGGTTCCCACCTGCTTTAAAAGGGCATCAATTATACCGGTGCCCAAGAAGAGCAAGGGGACGTGCCTCAATGACTATCGACCAGTGGCACTAACATTGGTGGTGATGAAGTGCTTTGAGAGGTTGATCATGGTGCAAATGAATTCCTACCTCAACAAAAACTTGGACCCACTGCAGTTCGCTTACTGCCACAACAGATCAACGGTGGATGCGATCTCACTGGCTCTCCACTCCGCTCTGGACCACTTGGACAACAAAAACTCATATGTCAGGCTGTTATTCATTGACTACAGCTTGGCATTTAACACAATCATCCCATCCAGGCTGGTTACCAAACTCTCAGAACTGGGTCTCTGCGCATCCCTCTGCAATTGGATCCTCGACTTCCTCATTCACAGACCACAGTCTGTCCGTATTGGTGGAAATGTGTCAGCCTCGATAACAATCACCACGGGAGCACCTCAAGGCTGCGTGCTCAGCCCCCTGCTGTACTCACTCTATACTCATGACTGCGTAGACGGTCATAGTGCGAACTCCATCATCAAGTTCGCTGACGACACCACTGTTGTGGGACGTATCACTGATGGAGATGTCAGAGTATAGAAGTGAGATCGACCGTTTGACCAAATGGTGCCAGCACAATAACCTGGCTCTCAACACCAGCAAAACTGATTGTGGACTTTGGAAGGGGTAGGATGGGGACCCATAGTCCCATTTATATCAACAGGTCGATGGTGGAGAGGGTCAAGAACTTCAAATTCCTGGGCGTGCACATCTCTGAAGATCGCTCCTGGTCCGAGAACACGGATGCAATTATAAAGAAAGCACATCAGCGCCTCTACTGCCTGAGAAGATTACGGAGAGTCGGTATGTCAAGGAGGACTCTCTCAAACTTCTACAGGTGCACAGTAGAGAGCATGCCGACTGCAACATCCAGGTTCAGGAATAGCTACTTCCCCACAGCCATCAGGCTATTAAACTCAACTCATAACTAAACTCTGAACATTAATAGCCCATTGCACTTTATCTGTTTATTTATGTATGTGTGTGTGTGTATATATATATTCAATGGTATATGGACACACTGATCTGTATTTATGCCTACAATATTCTGTTGTGCTGAAGCAAAGCAAGAATTTCATTGTCCTATCTGGGACACATGACAATAAACTCTCTCTTGAATCATGCAGACCCAGCCTCAATTATGGATGGCATACCTCTTGGTGTTTCTTTCATCTGTAGCAGTTATGTGACCCTGTAAACACAGCTGGTTGAGCAGCAGAAGAATTATTTTCCAAAGGACTTGCAAAAGGGAAACCCTTCCTCCCAAAATTCAGGAACCCACATAGGGAAATGAAGATGGATAGAGGCTGATAGATCAACTTAATTGACTATTGGCAGGTGTTGTGCGAGAGATTTTTGGTGTCTGTGCATTCAATTAAATCCTTATAACAGATAGAAAGAATAGCCAACAAGGCTGCTGACAGTGTTTATCTGTAACTTATTGCACTGGAGTTCTGCAATGGTGGAGTGATGTATCTGTTGTCGAGTCTTGTTCAGCATTTCTAAGCGGGGAGGCTTGTATGGGGTCCAGCAAGATATCAACAGAATCTATCTTAAGGCTAGTGCTTAAAGGGTTCAGTTTTAGATCAGACAGCATGGTTGTATTTTCTTGAGCAGTGACATAATCAAAGAATCAAAAATGATAAAAAGGAGTTTAAGAGGCAGATCCTCAGATTTCCTCTGGTATAAAAACATAGAATCAGGGCACATAATCCATTAATAAGAGCTGAACCATTTAATGGTCAAGTGCAAAGGTCTTTACTCACATCACATGGAATGGAAATCTGCACTTCTCTCCCCTGAGAGGCTGTGGATGCTGGAAGCCAACTTAAGTTTTCAAGTCGGGCAGACAAGCTTTTGTTGGATAAGGATTTTAAAGGATAAGGAGCAAATATGGGTAAGTGAAATTGAGATAATAATCAGACCTGATCTTACTGAAAGGGGACAAAGTTCAAGAGATTGATTGTCTTATGGCCCTTTGACCAATTGTAACGATGCCTGACACATTATAAATTGCTTATAGGCATAAATATACACCAAATATATTGTATCTAAAATCCTAAACTTTCTCCTCTCTTCCTCTTCATTTACAATCCATACTTGAGGCATTCTTGAAAATATGTTGACGCCTTGTCTCAAGTTTAACCAAACAGAATGCATTAGACATCTAACAAGCCAAAATGTAACAAACACAATACATCAAACTATCAAAAGCCTTAGCTCCATATCCCATGTGGATTGCCTCTGTCAGTGCAGGTCACTTCTTGTCACCAATGTTTTAAAATCATTTACATTTTCTAACACTAGTTCTTCAAAAGAGAGGCAGAGCAGTGGAAAGAGGGACAGGGAGAATAAAGCTCCTATTCTGTTGTCAAGATGCCACCATTAATACATCTGTTTCACAGCGTTCCACCTATGTCTCTTTTGCACCTTTATCAAGTGTTCATCCATCCCCCACTACCTCACTCACCCTGCTCCTGTCCCCTCCTCTGTATACTCATCCACTGTCCCTCCCATCCACATGTTCCCATTTCCCTTTCATCCACTCCCTTCCCCTCCCCTCTGTCCTTCCACCAATATTCCTTCCTCCAGCTTTACATCAAACCTCCACAAACTCCATTATTAAATTCGCGGATGACACCACAGTGATCGGACTCATATCAGGAGGAGACGAGGCAGCGTACAGAGATGAGGTCCTCAATCTGTCAGAGTGGTGTTCCGCGAACTACCTGGCACTTAATATCAGCAAAAGAAAGGAAATGGTCATCGACTACAGAAGGTACGGTGTGGACCATGCCCCGCTCTTCATCAACGGGGACTGTGTCGAGAGGGTTTCCACCTTCAAATTCCTGGGAACGCACATCGCGGAGGACCTCTCCTGGTCTGCCAACACTTCAGCGGTGGTAAAAAAGACCCAGCAGCGATTGCACTTCCTGAGATTGCTAAGGAAGAACAGTTTAGAGGAGAAGCTACTAGTGACCTTCTACCGCTCCACCATCGAAAGTGTGCTAGCATATTGTATCATGGTGTGGTACGCCGGCTGCTCAGCAGCAGAAAGGAGAGCACTGCAGAGAGTGATCAAAACTGCCCAGAAAACCATTGGCTGCCCTCTGCCTTCCCTGGAAGACATCTCCAGCTCTCGGTGCCTCCGTAGAGCCAGGAAAATAATCAAAGACCCCTTCCATCCTGGACAGTCACTGTTCAACCTCCTGCCCTCTGGTAGGCGGTACAAGTGCGTCAAAAACCGGACAAACCGACTCAAACAGTTTCTTTCCCTGGGCCATTAGAACTCTAAATTCCTCAACTATCCACACGACATGAGAATGCTGTGATCAATTCCACTATAAAACAGACCACTCAGTTAATATTTCCTATTTTTTAAAATCCTTTAAAGTATTTACTAAATTTAAAGTGTAATATTCTCCCAGTGCAAATGCATTGGATGTGACTTTGTCTTGTTTGGACTTGTTTTGGTTGCACTGATCAGGAGTAGCACTCCTAATTTTGTTGTATTTCTAAGTACAATGACAATAAAGGCTTATTATTATTATTATTATTATTATTATTCATTCCCTATCTGAGACCCTTTTTGCTCCTTTTCTTCCTTAACCTTTGTTACTATCTTCAATCAGCCAATCACCCCCCTCGCTCTCAGCTATATCCTCCTCATTTGCCAGGCTTTGGCCAAGCCTCATCTCTGTTCCACCTTTCTCCCCCCACTCCATTATTTTGAAAAAGAGTCCCAGCCCAAAATGTTGTCTGCACATTCCCTTCATACATGGACAGGGAACGCTGACCTGATGAGTTCCTCCAGCACTTTGTTTTTTGTTCCAAGATTCCCGCAGCTCTTGCGTGTTCATCAGAACCTGCCACACTTCACAGAAGCAAACTTTTAATATTCTCAAAGACAGGCTGAGGTATTCTGGCTGAGATATATTTACAGAATAATCAAAATCCTATCTTTCAAAATATTCTCTAAATGGTCCTTTTATGTGATCTGATTTTCAAGATAAGTACATGAGAAGTATCTCAAATGTGAAGGAAAACAGCAAAGGCTGCAATGTTTATGATATGTTTCAAATTCTAATGGGTCAAAAACAAATGGGGAATCTCTTACACTCTGCATCAGTTCACATAACACTCAAAATCATCAACAGCAACTGAAATTGTTCATCGGCCTAATAGCATTGGGAAATTCAAGAACCACCGGACCTATCAAAGCTTTAAACCTTTTATGGAGCAAATTATTTGAAGCAATCAAATCTGAAGCACTGAATGTTTTTTTATTTTGATGATGGCCTCCGATGAACAACCTTGCGTAACAGGGACAGAGTACACCTTGTCCTCACCTTCCACCCCATCAGCCGTCGCATTCTTCACATAATTCTCCAACATTTTCGCCACTTCCAACGGGATCCCACTACTAGCCATATCTTTCCAACTTCACCCCTTTCCACTTTCCGCAGAGACCATTCCCTCCACAACTCCCTGGTCAACTCGTCCCTTCCCACCCCCTCCCCAGGTACTTTCCCCTGCAAACACAGGAGATGCAACACCTGTCCCTATACCCCCCCTCGACTCCATCCAAGGACCCCAACAGTCTTTTCAGGTGAGGCAGAGGTTCACTTGCACCTCCTTCAACCTCATCTACTGCATCCGCTGTTCCAGGTGTAAACGCCTGTGTATTGGCGAGACCTAGGGCAAGCTCGGCGATCGTTTTGCTGAACACCTCTGCTCAGTCCGCCTAAACCTACCTGATCTCCCGGTTGCTCAACACTCTAACTCCCCCTCCCATTCCCACACTGACCTTTCTATCCTGGGCCTCCGCCATTGTCAGAGTGAGGCCCAGCACAAATTGGAGGAACAGCACCTCATATTTCGCTTGGGCAGCATACACTCCAGCGGCATGAACATTAACTTCTCTAACTTCAAGTAGCCCTTGCTTTCCCTCTCTTCATCTCCTCCCCTTCCCAGTTCTCCAACCAGTCTTACTGTCTCGATTACATTTTATCTCTGTTTGTTTTGTTGTTAACTTCTCCAAACTAACAATGATCTATTCAACATCTTCCTTGATCACCATTCCCTTGGTCCTGTTTTCACACCTTACACGTCCTCATCTATACACATCCTTATCTATGTACTGCCTACTCCCCTGACATCAGTCTGAAGATGTTGTCTCGACCCGAAATGTCAGCCATTTAATCTCTCCAGATATGCTGCCCGTCCCGCTGAGTTACTCCCGCTTTTTGTGTCTGTGCACAAATGTAAGTAAGTAAGTAAGTATGTTTGTTGGCCAAGTATTCACATACAAGGAATTTGCTTTGGTGCTCCGCCCACAAGTAACAACATGACATACAGTGACAGTTACGAATGACTCAGAAAACACTAAACATTAATAATAATAAAACATTAATGATAAAACACCATTGATCAAGCATGTGAACCAACAAAATACCAGATCAAAGGGAGGCTACAGATTTATGGCTGTTGAGTAGAGCAACTACTCGTGGATAAAAACTGTTTTTATGTCTGGCTGTGGCAGCTTTGACAATCCGGAGTCGCCTTCCAGAGGGAAGTGATTCAAAGAGTTTGTGGCCATGGTGAGTGGGGTCAGAGATGATCTTGCCCGCTCGCTTCCTGGCCCTTGCAGTGTACAGTTCATCAATGGAGGGAAGGTTGCAGCCAATAATCTTCTCTGCTGATCGGACGATTCGCTGCAGCCTCCAGGTGTCGTGCTTGGTGGCTGAGCCAAACCAGGCCATGATGGAGAAGGTGAGAACAGACTCTACAATGGCCATGTAGAATTGCAAATTGTGCTTCCTCAGCTGCCGTAGGAAGTACATCATCTGTTATGCCTTTTTGACTGTGGAGATGGTAGCCACCCACTTAAGGTCCTTGGAGATGGTAGCCCCCCACTTAAGGTCCTTGGAGATGGTAGCCCCCCACTTAAGGTTCCCAGGAACTTAAAAGACTCCACAGATGTGACTGTGGTATTGTTGATGGTGAGTGGGGTGAGGGGAGGGGGAAGCTCTCCTATAGTCTACTATCAATTCCACTGTCTTAACAGCATTGCACTCTAGGTTGTTGCTATGGCACCAGGTCACCAGCTGTGTCACTTCCTGTCTGTGGGCAGATTCCTCCCCATCCTGGATCAGTCCAATCAAGGTTGTGTCGTCCGCAAACTTGAGAAGCTTGACAGGTGTCTGTGGAGGTGCTGTCGTTGGTATAGAGAGAGTAGAGGAGAGGAGAGAGTACGCAGCCTTGCGGTGCTCCTATGCTGAACGTTTGCGGGTCCAAGATGTGCTTTCCCAGCCTCACATGCTGCTTCCTGTCTGTCAGAAAGTTGGTGATCCACTGACAGAGGGGTTCAGGCACAGTCAACTCGAAAAGTTTGGAGTGTACTAGCTCTGGCACAATGGTGTTGAATGCAGAGCTAAAATTAACAAACAGGATCCTCTGGCGGTCTAGGTGCTGTAGGATGAAGTGCAGGCCCAGGTTGACTGCATCATCCACATATCTATTGGCCCAATATGCAAACTGCAGAGGGTCCAGCAGGGAGTTTGTGATATTTTTCAGCTTGGCCAGCACAAGCCTTTCGAGTGTCTTCATGACTACAGAGGTCAATTCGACAGGCCTGTAGTCATTAAGACAAGTAATCCTTGCCTTTTTGGGTACAGTGACAATAGTGGAGACTTTGAAGCAGGCAGGGACAGTACATATTTGCAGGGACTGGTTAAAAATGTCTGTATAGACCGGTGCCAGCTGTTTGGCACAGAGCTTAAGAGTAGAGGGGGAAACATTGTCAGGTCCTGGAGATTTCCGGCTCTTTTGTCCTCTGAAAAGCCTCTCCACCTCCTCTATTTTTATTGTTGATATTGGATAAGTTATGTTGTTGCAAACTTCCACTGCCTGTAAATCACACTCTGTTGCTTTGGTCCATGGCTCTACATTACAGCTAGTGTGCTTACTTCCCTAACTTCAGAAGCAAATTGAAAAATTTGACAAGACTTTAATTTGTTCTTGTTTTTTAAATCTTAATGAAATCATTAATCTTACATGACTTTGATGGGTAATTTAATTAGTGCTTCTTTGTTATAACTTAATATTGTCAATTACTTGGGCTGCTTCTTACACATAGCTCATCTTCAGGGACTGGCAACAGGAAGCGGTTTATTTAATAATTACAACCCATTTCTATATGCCCCTGGAGCAACTTTTACTGGAGAGCGCTGCAGCTCATGTTGTTCTGTTGATAATATACAGGTATTTGAAGAGATTTAATTTTTTCTTCCTTTTCTTGTATGACAATGAGGTACAACATTAACAAAAAAAAACTCATGCAACTCAAAACATAGTACATTTGTACCATGCACCCATCTGGAGGATGTGCAGTTGCATAATTATCAGTTGTTTTGCACCAGTCAGCAATCAGAGAATAAAAGAAGAGACAGAAGCATGGAGTTCCACAACCTGAATCCTGCCGAAATGCATATCTCACCAATGAGGTTATGTCACGGTTCAGTTCAAGTTCTCTTGTAGCCCGCTGCCAGATCCCCCATTCACCGCACTTTTCTCAAAACAGTAAATAATAGTAAACCCAAACAGTAAACTCAATATCAGTAACTCATATATATCCTGACAAAATCTCCCTCTGCTCTTGTGCATCTTTTCAGAGCAATTCTCATGCATTTTCTGATAGCTCCTCGTCTCCATTGATTCCTCTTGGCACTGGCTGTTCTTCTGAACTTCATCCAAACAGTTATTTTTCACACACTGGGTTTGACAGCAGGAATAGTAAGATTAAACGAGAACTTACCTAAGTTTGAAGTTTGATCTTTATTTTATGAGGAGTTACGTAGGTGATTACGTGAAGAACCCCGCCAGTGCGCCTGCGCGTCAATCTTCAAAGCAGCGGTGTGAAATCACAAAAAACAACAACCGAAGTAATATAGTCTCATAATAAAACGAGTAATACAAGAACTTCCATCTGACCTTTATGATAGAGGGTAGGGTCGTGGCGGGCACGTAATCACCTACGTAACTCCTCATAAAATAAAGATCAAACTTCAAACTTAGGTAAGTTCTCGTTTAATCTTACTATTTTACTTCGGAGTCACGTGAGTGACTACGTGAAGATTTTAAAGCTTTGTGATTTCATGCCGTGGATCAATCCCGGCTTCTCACTGCATTGATTGACTCGGAACGAGAAATAATCAATCATGCATTCATAATTACATTTGTACCACAAATGCAGTAATTCATTTCAATAATGAAATTAATCAGATCCCCTTTAAACCAGAGGAATTTACACAGAACTTAAAATAGTTTCTGCAAACAATCCCGCATTAACAATAGGCCGATGGTAAAAATGTTGAAACATCAACTCATTGGCCCACCCGGCGGCTGCGAGGATATGGTCGACGGGGACGTCTTTTGCCCTGGCCGCCGACGTTTCTGCTGCCCTAGGCGAGTGAGACGTAAAAACATAAGTGTTAATACCAGCAGCTGTTAAGACTTCTTTTATCCATCTGGAAATAGTCTGTATTGAAACTATATTGTGGTTTCTTGTGTGTGATCAACAACCCAGTTTCCGTATTTCTCAAATTCTTTGTGACCTCAATGTATTGTAACAAATATGTCTTAACACAGAGACAAGGATCATTTGGATATGCTGCTAGCATAATTTTAAATCCTGTCACACCTGGCCTAATTTGCTTTAGTAGGTCATAGATATAGAATGGAACCTTGTCTTCAGTTACTTCCATACTGTCTATTTGTAATTTCCAAGTGTTTGCACTCGTTGTGCTGTCACTCATGCCATAAGCATGAATACTTTCATACTGAGCTTGGCCAAAGGTAAAGACACACTTGGTGACCATTCACGAAGTAGTTTCAGTACCACACTTACATCCCAGATTGTCATGTACCTAGGTTTTGGTGGTTTGGAATTAAACATTCCTTTCATTAGTCTGGAAACAATTGGGTGTGACCAAATTGGGGTTCTTTCTGAATCCAGAACCAAATATGAGGACAATGCACTTCTGGCTGAATTAATTGCACTACAACTCAGACCTTCATCATAATAAAGTTTTGACAGAAATTCTAAACATTTGAAATATCTGCAGTACTATATTGCACATTCTTTTGTACACAGAACTCTTCCCATTTCTTAATATAAGAAAGGTACTGTTTTTGAGTGCTCTTCCTCCAGGCTGCCGTAAGCATGTCCACAGTACGCTCAGACAGTCCTCGCCCCAGAAAAGGCCTTCTTAAAACCTGCAAATCAACAAATCCAAATGATCATATAATGGATGTTGTTCCCCTGTTACAGGGTGCAGCAATAAATTACCCCTTTTTGGCACTTTCATCAACATTTGTGTTGTTAATTCTAATATCAACAGATACCATGGCTGTGTAGGCCAATCTGGTACTACCAATACCCCTGAAGCAGCATCTTGCCTGATTTTAAGCAAACATTGGCTTATGAGGCAGAAAAGTGGAAATATATATGAAAACATACCACCCCAATGTAGCGAGAAAAGCATCAATCGCCACTGCTCCTGGATCTGATTCCCATGAGACATATCTCGATAGCTGATGATTCAGTCTAGATGCAAACAAGTCGATGTCGGGCATTCCAAATCTGATTACTATATCATTGAATACCTCTCGATTCAACATCCATTCTTATTATCATGGAACTTTCGTGACCTGGTGTCTGCTATCGTGTTCATTCTACCTGGTAATAGATAGCTGAATACACCCAGACTAAAGTTGATTAGCCATTTTGTCACATGACCCCGACTTGATTCCACCCATATCATTAATATAGGCAACTGCTGTTGTTTATCAATTTGAACTTGAACATGCCTTTTAGTTGTGTTAGAACAATAAGCTTGGAGTCCATAGAAACATCCTAAAACTCCAAATAGTTAACTCCCCATGTCTGCAGTAACAATTACTCTTCCTGATTCCATCTGCCTCCGCAGCTACATGCTAAGTCAGCTGCACCCCATCCTAGTGCACTGGCATCAGTTTGTAATATCATGGAAGGTTGTTCAATCAGCACTTTGCTGGAACTGCTTGAGCCATGTAGAATCCACCACTGCAGATCAGAAACAGCATTTGTTGTTAGTTGCATGGTTCTATCAAAATGACCAGCATTCATTCTCAGTGCCTGTTATTTAACTCTCTGCAGCTGTTGATAATGTAATGGTCCGTATTGGACTGCTGCTACTAATTTCCCCCAGTACTCGAGCCACCTGTCTGATTGAGGGTTTTTGCTCGTTTAACAGATTACTGCAATCTTTAATCAACTCCACCCTTTTTTCACTGGGCAAAGTAATTTTCATTTGGACTGAATCAATTGTGAACCCCAAATAATCAATCGAGGTACATGGTGTTAACCTTGATTTCTTTGGATGAATTAGAAACCCCAAACTTTCAAAAGTTGATTTCACAACTGCAACAGATGCTTCTGTTGACTGTTTTGTCCTTCCTATAATCAGGACATCATCCAATTATGCCATTAGTTCATGCCCCTGGCTTCTCAGCAACCCCAGAATTGGTTTTTAACAATTTTGTGAATATTCTGGGAGCGGACGTTAACCCATTAGGCAAAGCTTTGAACTGCCATAACTAGTTCATCCATGTAAATCTATAGTTGCCATATGACATGCTTCAGAAATAAGTTGTTTGGCAGTCACAAATGTCTCCCTTTTAAAATGTTTAAATTAAACAAAAGGATTCAGACTTGTCAAGTCTGGAATAATCCTACATCCTCCATCCTTTTTTGATCGAGGGAATATATTTGACCCAAATTGGTGAATTTGGTAGACTGATTCTTCAATAACACCTTTTATATATAGGGTTTTGAAGCGCAGCTTGAACCTCCATTACTTCGCAAAGTGGAGAGTTCTGCTAGGAACATGCTGGACAGGCAAATCATAATTTGGATTGAATTCAATTCGAAATCCTTGTATATTATTCAGAATTACCACATCTGAAGTAATCTTCTTCCAATGTTTATAGAAGAGACGTAATCTGCCTCCAACTTTTGGACTTAATCCAGTTAGTATGTTCCCATGAGAACCAGGTCCACCTACCTCTTGAGTCATTTGAGTATTCTGAGATCCCTGGATTCTCCCGGAAGCACCACCACTGGTTCTTACTCCCGCTGCAGGCCGCCAGCTACGTCCCTGCGTTGATGAGCGACTTGGTCCTGGTCTAGGATCCGTATGAAGTCTGAAAGGATACTTCCTCTTTACAGACTTTGCAACCATTGATGTTTTTATCAATCCTGTTTTCGCTTCATCTTCCAACTCTTTAATATGTCTCCCGAGATCCTCTCCAAAGAGTAAGTTGGGTAATTGTATATTACTTGGTTTGCAGAGTGCTGCGAATTTCGGATTCATAGATCTCGAAGTGGGTGCTGCATAGCAACCCCAGTGCTTCCTGCTGCAACTTCGTCATCTCTTGTCTGTTATCTGCTATTCTGGTAAAAGCAGTTATTCCAGAACCCAGCAGCTTTAATATTCTCTGCAACTGATTCCAGATAATTTGGTTCACTGCTGCTGCTTTCAGCAACCCACAGTTACTTGGGGTCTCCTGCTTTCTTGCAGTCTCATCCATCCCCTGCTGTTCCAGCTGATGGTAAACCAAGTAATTTATTAAGGAGGCCAGTTCTTCTCCTAATGACTCTCCTGACCCTGACGTGGCAGCGAATCCTACTGCCAGGGGTGGAACATCTGGCAGCTGCCGTTCATCGCCTTGTACAGCCTCACCGTCAGAGTCGGGGTCTGAAATCTCATGACCCGTAGCACGCTCCTCATCCCTGAGGGTGCATTCCATCAGCCCTGTGCCAGGTGCTGTTGAGCTGCTTCCAGCAGCTTGGATTTCAGTACACTCCTTCCTGAGTGAACTTTGCTCCAACAGCCTATGTAAAAGGCTTTCTATTTGGGCAATACGCTCGAAAGCAGTATCTAGTCCAGGAGCTACTTCCATTGCCTGGGACTCCCTCCGTGGGCCGTTGGGATTTAAACTTCGTCTTTTGCCCGACAGGCGCTGACTGTGTTTTCACCAGCCCCAGGTCCACAGTCGCTATGCTCACCGCTGGCGACTGTACCGGGGTTTAGAGGCGGTTGGTCGCTAACCGCAGACTCTCGACTTTCCCGACTTTCTGTCGGCTGTGTCGCTCGCCTCTTCCCCCTGTCCGTTTTTTCCCATGGCGTCTGTGGAAAAAATCCCCATAGACCCACAGTAAACGGACCTGGAAAACATGAAAAAAGTTTCTACTTACCTTGTAGTTGAAAAACTACAAACCACTGGAGGAGCTCTGCTCCTCACGTCCGTTTGCGTCAAGGCCTCTGACGTAATGATGCGCAGGCGCACTGGCGGGGTTCTTCACGTAGTCACTCACGTGACTCCGAAGTAAAATTGCAGGCAACCTCCGTTCTGTCATCACCTGATACACATGCACACTTTTGAAAAGAACTCAATAACCATCAATCAAGACTGAAAGCCAATGTGATTTTCTCACTTCACAGCTGCTGCCATCTATAACACTGTAATTGTTATTTCAGTTGAGATCAACTCATGCAGCACAGATTGGACCTTTCTTGAATTTATCTGGCCTTTTTAGTTCAGCATCGTGCCAGCAACCGGCATTTATTCAGTGGCCTCAATGGAGTTAAGCACGTTGATCATCAAACTCCCAAAACAGATAGTCTATCCCGAGTTATTAAGCACGTTGATCATCAAACTCCCAAAACAGATAGTCTATCCTGAGTTATTTCATGGAATAGATAACTGGGTGGGCAGAGGAAAAGAGTCACGGACTGGTCAGTCCGTCAAACAGTAAAACAAGGTGATCTTAGAACTTCAGATCAAAGAGATAGGTTTTAGAGTCACCAGGCTATTCAGCATGGAAACACACCTGTTCTCTCCACAAAGGTGTCTTTCTGCATGGTATATTGGCCTATTTATGCTATCCTTTACCAGAGGTCGTTTGTGTTTCTACTGCCATTCTGATGGTCCACAGATTGAGGATGAAATGTGAACATTAGTAGACTCCACTATTCACTGAAAAAGAAGCACGGTTAAGTTGTAACTGTTACAACTGAACAGTGTGAACATTGAATACTCCAATTTTAGGTGACTAATTTACAAACCACACCCCCTCCCCCTTCTTACTTAAGGCTCTGTCTTACCTGTTTGCGGTCATCGGCGGTGAAGCGCGGCGTCGCCGGCAGAGGGGACCGCACGGCAACGGCGAGAGTGCCGAGCCTATCCACGGGAGCGCCGCACGGATGCTGCGCGGGGGCCGAGTAATTCAAATACGGTGGGTCCCACGTGCTTGCGGTAAGTATAAAAAAGGGCGGGCCGACTGCGATGACGTCGGCCCGCCGCACGTGACTCACTAGCGGCGGCTGTGGCGGCGGCCGTCCTGATCGCGGCGCTGTAGCGGTGGCTGTGCCTGCGGCCGTGCCGCACACGTGCCTCACTGGCGGAGGCTGTGGCAGTGGAAGTTTGACGCACGGCGCTCGAGACACACTGGCGGCGGCCCGTGCGGGCGGCCGTGCCGCACTCGTGCATCACTGGTGGAGGTTGTGCGGTAAGAATATAGTTTTCAACAGTGTAGGTTTTATTTTACCACCGTGCGGTGTTGGGAACACCGCCGCACGGCCCCGGAATTGTGCGTTCTCACGAGTGTGCAGTCTATGGCGGCAGATTCTTCCCATTTCGCCGCCAATGACCGCAGACTCGTGAGACTGGCCTTTAACTTACTTACTTACTTACTGCCTATGATGCCTCCTGGCTTGTAGGGCAGCAACGAAGGTCCTCCACTCAGTAGTGTTGATTCCTTCAGTTGCTGCTTCTGTAACATATTTGTTTTACGAGAAAGGGTTGTTAGCCCTGTGCTCAACCTCCAACCTGGAGGACCAGTGGATCGCTCTTCGTATCGCCTCTACCCTTCGACCTGTCCAGCATGGGAGACCCTAACAGGAGACGAATCTATGGCATAGCTCTAGGGGTCACTGAGACACACAAGCTCCCCGACCACAACAAGGTTGCAATCCAATGGGGAGCCCTTCCCCATCATCCCTCCCTTTTTACCCCCTTCCCTCTCTCCACGGTGTCCCACCTAGATGTGCACCCATTTCTCCCCTCCCCTTCCACCTATATTCCATCCTCTGGTCTCACAATTTGCACTTCTTTTATCTTTATGTCACAACTTTTGTCTTTTTACCTCAGGCCTTTGTCCAACCATCTGCCTATAAAAAAACATCCTCACTTGAATCTACCTGCCATTTGCCAGGCTTTTGTTCTGCCCATCATCTCTTCCAGCTTTCTCCTCCTCCCCTCTCCCCCATCATAACCAGTCTGAATAAGAGTCCCGACCCAAAACATCACCCATCCATGTTCTCCAGAGATACTGTCTGACCAGCTGTTCCTCCAGCACTTTGCATCTACAGTTTCTTGTTTCTCCATTGCTCACTGAATTGACCCGCTGGGTTACCCAAACAATGTGTGTTGCATTGATGGGGATTAGAAATTGGAACAACAAAAGAGAAGATTGTGTAATGTGAGCATGTAAAGTAATGGTGCTACTTTGGTGCACATCTTGTTATTTTGTATTGATTTCAATGCAGAGACCACAAACTAAGCTGTCTCAGACCCAGCAATAGTGTGAATATCAATGTCAAGGGACCAGTGGTTTGTCGCGATGTTTATTGCATGGTGCTTAAGAGGCCACAATTTTATGCACAATGGAAGATTTCTAATTTGTATCAGATTTCTCTCTTGTGCAAGTACATCAGATTGACTAAATATTTGGCAAAGGTTTTTTTTAATTGAAATATATAATTTCTTCATAGATAGAGATGTTATATTTTTTCAGTGTATTTGGTCAATCTGTGGGGATTTCAATATGGGCGTAAACAACATTGTAGTTTTAATCAGAAGTATAACTAAATTCAATATATGTTTACAGCAATATATCACCCTTTGTATTCCCAATCAAAGCAGAGATTAGGTAGATACTGAATATCACTCCACCATGTACTTTTTGCCTCAGAGTCATAGAGCTATTATACAGCAAGGAAACAGTACTTCGGCCCAACTTGTGCACGCATCTAAGTTGCCCGATCGAACTAGTCTTACTTGCCAGCACCTGGCCCGTATCCCTGCAAACCTTTTCTATTTGTGTATCTGTCCAAGTATCTTATTAATGTTGTAATTGTACACACCCACTAATGAGAAAGGGAGAAAATATCAAAATATATCATGCCTGTCAGCGGTAGTGAAAAATCATAACACATTTTTCACCGAGTCATGGAAATGAAATTCCCCCCTCTCCCAATTGGGCAAAAGGTCTAGAAGTGTGAAAAGGCTCACCTCCCGGTTCAGTGACATTTTCTTCCCAGCTGTTATCAGGTAACTGAACCATCCTACCACAACTAAAGAGCAATCCTGAACTACTATCTACCTCATCGGGGACCCTCGGACTTTCTTTGATCGGAGTTTACTGGCTTTATCTTGCACTAATCGTTATTCACATTATTCCCTTTATCATGTAGCTGTATACTGTGGATGCCTCAATTGTAATCATGCATTGTCTTTCCGCTGACTGATTAGCACAAAAGCTTTTCACTGTACCTCGGTACACGTGACAATAAATTAAAACTCATGAAATTCACTTATTGCAACAATAACATACAACACAAAAAATATTCCTCTCTAACATCATTAACACATTCAATTGATCAGTGAAATTTGTAATAAAAAAACAGGTGCTGGAAATCTAAAAATAATTAATGCCAAAGACACTCAGCAGGTTAGGCAGCATCTGTGGAGAGTGGAATGGTAAACATTTCAGGCCCGAGACCCTTTGTCAAAACTGATCATTCATCTGAATCTATCATGGAAGCACAATTAATGCCAAAGACACTCAGCAGGTTAGGCAGCATCTGTGGGGAGTGGAATGGTAAACATTTCAGGCCTGAGACCCTTTGTCAAAACTGATCATTCATCTGAATCTATCATGGAAGCACAATTGTATGAAACCCTATCTTTTTGGTCAGACAATTCAAGTGACATTAAGCCTTATCAAGTACTTTAGCCAATGATCCAATGAGTTGCTGAACGCCACAATAAGTAAGCCAAATTACTGTGCTTATTTTATGTCAGATTTTGGAAATTGCTGTCTGTAACAATTGTGGTAACTTTACAAATTTAGAGGGTGAAAGTCTTATCGCATATGGAGTAAAATATATTGACCCCAGCAGAGAATTGAGATGATGAGCACTGTCTGAATAACTGACAGATCAATACTTGCAAAAACGAGATTATAATTACCGACCGATATTCAATATGTGTAAACAGGAATCGTGCATTACTATTAGCAGTAAAAGATCACTGAGAAGTAGATTTTTTGAGTGAACTAATATTGCTGGGATCTTCATTTCAAGGCAGACACAATACTTGGTTTGAAATTTCCTCTAACTCTTATTGACAGCTGTGAAAGGTCTGTACTAAAATGCACTTCGTTTCAAACATCCAGAGCTAAGTACACAGTCACCTGTAATTTGTTACTAATCTCTTTTATCGAGTGCATTAACTTTAGTTGCCAATTGTAAAGCAGTGGATGGACATGGCGTCCAAGTCAGAAGCCTGCAAGTTAACAACCGCCCTGGAGATGTTAGCATAAAACAGGTGCACCAACAAGGGTTTAAACTCTCAACCAGAACACATCTAAAACATATTCCTTACTGCACTGCAGTTTGTGGGATCTTTGTCAGCAAATGGTCTGGCGCATTTCATATAATAGCCAAATAGCCTTCATTGTCTGCCATGCAATTCCTCATGTTGGGGAAGGTGTAATAGAAATGCAAATCCATTTGTTTTTCTTGTTTCAGTTGGAAAGGTGGGTGTGAAATAGAATGATGTATGCGAGAACATGAGAATTCATTCTCAAAATGTATCACAAGTAATGAAGTGCTATATAATGCAGTAGCTGCTCCTATGGTGATAAACTCTCAAATCAATAAATCTTGTGTGATGTGTAAATTTCCCGCAGACGAGTTTACATATATTATTAAACACTTTGGTAAAGCTTGGCATCATGAAAAGCTCTGTGTATGAATGCAAGGGAACATTTGATATTTACACAAGCAAGCATAGGTTTGACAACAAAAAAACCTCACAAAGTTTGATCAAGAAAACATTTAGAAGAGTTCAGTGGGCAGACAATTACAAGGTACAGAGAAAATGACAATAAATATGTCTTAGTAGAAAAATATTCAAATCATTTGCCTATTTCCAGCAAACAAGAGGGATTTATTCAAGCTCATATGTAAATAAATAATGTCATGGCTTCCATGAGAAGATCTATGTGTAATATATATACACAAACTATCACTTGCACAAACTATTATTTATTTACTGAAGTTTCAATCATAAGCGGAACACGTTTAATTGTGTGAACAAAGAAAGATTTTTCATTGAGATTCTTCCTTGCACATCTTGATTTCACTTGGCCTACTACCATCACCATTCCTTCAACTGGCAGTTACAAAGCTTGTGAATTTTCCCCTCTCCACAAACCCTTCTATCTGTCCTCCTCCAGGACACTCCTTGAGAAAGGGTACAATTTGTAAATGACAGAGAATCTGCAGAATCGCATTGTGTTTAATTTTTGCAGTTGCTTCCAAAGAAAGCATAGCCCGACCCGCACTGTGTCATCTATGAAATGGATCCCCATGTGGATGGGACTATGGTTCTTAGTTGATGTTAAGAATATGACAAATACTTGCATTAAAATGGGAAAAAGGAAAAACATTGGCCAAAATTTAAGGAAGTTCAATTTATGGGAAAAAAGCAAAATCCCTTGCAGCCATCCTCCTTTACAGAAATCCACGGAGAAACTGCACTTTTACACTGTGCTCAATTACACTGTATATCTCACCGGAAGTAGTGGGGTAGTTCGTGGGATTTTCACAAGATGGATGTGAAAGGGATACTTCTTCCGGTGGGGGATTCCAGAACTAAGGATCTGTTTCAAATGAGGTGTGTCCATATTTAATATGGCAATTGAGTGAATTTTTCGCCCCTCGTGGTTGATGTGTCTTTGTAACACATTTCCATCAAGGGCTGTGGAAACCGGGCCTTTGGAAGGAGAGGTAGATACACTTATGATGAACAAAGGGTGGAACATTACCAGGATAGACAGAAATGCTCAGTTGAGTTTATAATCGGATGAGCCAAGATTTACTGAACAGCGAAGCAAGCTCAAGAAGCTGAGTAGCCTAACCTTGTATGAGATGTATTACTTCATGCTTCATTGTTGGATTCCATGAAGATTGAACCAATGAAACATAATCATGAACTCCTGACTGGAGCTTCAGCACTTCCGCATTTGCAAAGAAATGAAAAGAATGGAAACATTTAGGAGCACCAGTAGGCTCTATTTTCCCTCAAACCAGTTCTGCCATTCCAGACGATCTTGGTTGATCTGATCTTTGACCCCAATTCCATTTTCCTAACAAATCCCCCAGTGGAGCTCAGGAACAGGCCCTGCAGCCCATAATATCTGTGTCGAACATGATGCCAAGTTAAACTAATCTCTGCCAGCATGCGATCCACATCCCTATATTTTCTGCATATCCTTGTGCCTCTCTAAAAGCCTCTTAAACACTGTTAACATGTCTGCTTCCACCACCACCCCTGCCACAAGGCACTCTGATCTCCCAGAGCAACAGCATTTAAATCATCACATCCATTTAAATAATCTTTTCTTCAATTCTTCTTGCAGAAATACTTTCTGCAGTGAATTCCCCATGCTATATTTTTTCCCCATTCACTTATTAGTCTTTGTTTTTTGTGTCCTTCACAGCATCTATTGTTGTGTTATGTACACAATTGCTTGAGGGGACAGGTGCATTATATCAAGGTGTAAAAAAGCCAAGTCTCCAGCATCAAACAACATGGCATCAGACAATATAAGGCTTTGCCAATCTGAAAATGACCTATTTATCATTGTTCTCTATCAATTAGTTCTCTATACATGATAATGTACAAATTTAATACCACAATCCTGTACAGTAATCTTATAGGCCAGTGTGCTTTTCCTACAGAGGCAGTAGCAACCATTATGAGTGGGAGGAGAAGATCAGTGTCTGTAACTGCTGACGATGCGACTGCCACCTTTGTGGTGAGACTGGTTCCTCACTCCTTTCGGTAGCGAAAGGGCCTGTCCCACTTTGCGATTTTTTCCGGCAACTGCGAGCTTCAGTAACTGATGCCCGTAAAACAATCAAGTTGCACGACATGCACGCTGACATATGCTGTCCTGCGGGTGACGCCCGGTTAGGGTTAGGGTTAGGGTTAGGGCTAGGGTTAGGGTTAGGGACCACAGATGGGCTGTAAAATATTCTTCCTTTAATGCATGGATTTTAAACATTAATATCTTAAAATTAATACAATAAAATCAATTGTGCAAATGAAAAGATGTCTGAGTCGTTCAGTTTTATTTACAGATGTATTGGTCTGCTTCCAGATCCAATCACCGTCTCTAACTTTTCACGGGGATGGATTCAGAGAGTGTAAACTGAACTCTCCTCTCCCCTCCACCCCCTTCTTCCCCATCCCTCCTTCTCCACTCCCCCCTACCCTTCTCCCCTCCCCCACCCCCCTTTCTTCCCTTCCCCCTTCCTCCCTTCTCCCCCTTCTCCACTCCCCCCCCTCCCCTCACATCCCCCTCTCCCTCCCTTCTCCCATTCTCCATCCCCCCCCCCCCACTTTCCCCGACGCCCCCCATTTGTGGACCCAGCCTGTGACAGCTGGATCCCACTAATTGTACTGCACAAAGACCACATCATCTGTTTTAGTAACATTGAATATGGGATAAATGCAGACTTTGGGAACAACACGGCAGGGAGACACCGCGCACCACTACATGTGTCACCCCGCATCACGCCCCAACAACCTCTTTCCAGGCTGTCGCCGAAAATGTCGCCCAAGTGGAACAGGCCCTTAAATCTCTCAACCCTCATAAAGCTGACAGCCTCCCCTTCCAATGACCAAGGCTCCACCAAGAATTTTGAGTGAGAATCTGGGTGGGAAAAGAGGTCTTGAAATAGGGCCTACTAATCGTGGTGCGGAGGGAGGCAGTGGTGGGATTGGTTATCATCAAATGAGAAAGATGCTGGAATGTTTATGAGTTATTCTTGCCTTATTCTGTCAGAGAATTTTGCAAGAGTTAGTTTTAATGAATTTATTTTGATACATAGACAGTCAAATCACACCAACTTAAAAAAAGTGTCAAAGGTGAATAGTGTTTAATAAACAAACATTGATACAGTTTCTCCCAATACTGCAAATAAAAGAGCAATTGTTAGCCTGTCTCAGCATTTGAAAAACAGCTCCCAACACCCACTGTGTTGGGAGTTCTTGATTCACAGCAGGAAAACAAGGTATGGCAGATCATATTCCAAGGCCTGCCATAAATGTCATATCTTTCAAATTTACCAACCACTTGTGGATGAGATAACGCCAACCAATGTTTATTAACCTATGAGTAACCATTAATATAAATCGGCATAGGGACATTTATTGTAGTTCAATGTATTCAAAGATAAATCTTGAGAGATTTTAATGCCTCAGCTTGTGTTAATTTATCTGAATAATCGAAAATAACATGGTTAAATATTTCTGAACTGCATTATTTGATACATAAATTAGAAAGATGAAAAGTAATTCAAAGTGAAATTCCATGAAAAATATATTGTGAGGAATTTATTTGTATTTAGAATTCTTTGCCAGGAAAGCTCACATACATGCATCATATATCTTTGATTGGTCTTTGCCTTAAAGCATAAGAAATAGGAATAGCAGTAGGCTATTTGACACATAATGGCTATACTGCCCTTCAATAAAATCACGGCTGATCTTTTACATCAGCACCAATTTTCTGCCCTGCTCCCTTATCATAGAGTCATGGAGTCGTCTAGCACAAAAATTAACCCTTCGGCCCATTACATTCATGCTGACCTTTTTGCCCACATACATTAATCCTATTTGCTCACATTAGGAACACATCTTTTGATGCCTTGACTACTTTAATATCCATCTAAATGTCATTTAAACATAATAATTGTATCTGATTCCAACATCTCCTTTGGCAGCACTTTCCAGATACCAACCATTTTCAATGTACAAAATGTACCCCACAGATCCCCTTTAAAACTGTTTCCTCTCACCTTAAACCTGTGGTTTCTTATTTTTGATACACATACCATAGGAGTGAGATTTTGACTAGCTACCCTGTCTATGCCTCTCATAACCATATACACCTTTGTCAGGTTACCACTCAGCCACCTTTGCTCAGTGGAAAACAAGCTCATTCTTCAATTTCCTAAACATCCAAAAATCTAATGACCTATTCAGCACAGCCAATAAGTTCTAGGAGCAGAATTAGGCCATTCGGTCCATCAAGTCTACTTCACCATTCAGTCGTGGCTGGTCTATCTTTTCTTCTCAACCCCATTCTCCTGCCTTCCTCCCATAACCGCTGACACCCTTCCTAATCAAGAATACTATTTATGCCATCACAAAAATGCCAAATTGAAGCCAGAACATCATCAAATCCTATAGGAAGCAACAAGCACTGGTTGAGATAATATTTTCTGCAAAATCGCACCCTACACTATAATGTAGGGACTGGTGAGCGGAGGGGACTGGTTGAAACGGTACTACGAGAGGGGGGAATGGGGCACTGGAAGTGAGAGGGAGAGAGAGAAGGGGGACAGAGAGCAGGGTAGACTGAGAGAGCGGGGAGGACTTAAGAGAACAAGGGAGACTCTTGGGAGAGTGTGGGGGGGGGGGGACTCTTGAGAGAGCGGGAGGGGATTCTGAGTGAGTGGAGATGGGGAGGGGGAGGATGGATTGAGGAGGGAGAATAGTGAGAGGGGGAAGACGGAGAGAGGGGGAACAATTTTCAATTATATGAATAATGGTGTCGGTGTTGATAGTGAGGAGGTCTTAGGCTACAGAATGATATTGATCAGTTTTAAGAGGGGCAAAGCAATAGCAGATGGAATTTGATCCTGATACATGATTTTTGGGAGAACTAATAGGGATAGAAAATAGACAAAGACTGATAGGGCTGCAGAGAGAATTGAGGAACAGAAGGACATTGTGGTGATGGATCTTTAAAGGTGACACCACAAGTAGATATCCAAATTAACATGGCATTAGGGGATACTTATTGGGATATAAAATATACATGACATGATTAAAAACCTTCTTTGGATTTCTCCAACCGTCCAACTCTTTACCATAAAAATATTCCCCTTATATATTGGGGAAATGCTATTTTGGGGAATACCGGGGATTTATGTATTGGGTGAAAGCTTCTTGCTACTTCTTATCTACTCTGATTATTTCGCTCGTAATTTTTGATGAATCTATAATGTTCAATCTCTACTTCCTCCACTCGAAGAAAAACAAACTCAACCTAATCAGTTTCTCTTCATAATTCATAATTTAAAAAGTCCATCGCAGGCAAAATCCTGGCAAATCTCCGATTCGGCATTTTCTGATTTAGTTTCAGATTTCCTCCATTTACAGTATTTTAATTTTTGGTTACCAGTCAGATATAATTTCCTTTTAATTGCTGATTTACTTCATTCAGTTTTTTTCCTAACAATCATTTCTAAAAGCTTCTGCACTGTTAAGGATAAACTGCCTGGCCTAGAAGTCCTTACATTCTTATATTGCAAATGACATTCTCCAAACCTCCCTGTACAACGAGGATTGAAAGATTATGACAAACCCTTCTGCAACCCCTGCCCTGACTTTATTCAGCAGCCTTTCATGCATCCCATCTTACTTAAATTTCAGCATAGCCAATTTTTCTAATAGCTTTTCTTTATCAATTTTCACCTCATCCATCATCACTACTACCTCTACTATTCAGATCTTGGCAACATCTTCATCCTTAATAAAGGCTAATGCAAAAGTATTCATTAAGCATTCCAGCCCTGCCCTCCATCACCATGCCAAGATTACTTCTTGTCCCAGCTCTGCTCTTACTACTAGCTTTCTATTCATGTGCAAAATATATTTGGGTTAATTTGTGTGTAAACGGTTATTTTATCCTATTATTTCTCTCTGTCTGGATCATCATTTTACCTCCTCTTCTTTCAGCTTAATATATTCAGGCTGGTTTATTCACATGACAAGCATCATGCATCCATTTTTTGTTTCATCACATTTTCTGCCTCCTTTATCATGTTATTCTTCTCAGTATTGTTCTCCTGTTCTATTGTTCCAGTGCACTGTGCCAAAGGCATTCCATGAATTTGCCCTCGACTATCTTTGCTAAATTAATTAGCCCAATTTAAATAAATATCAAAATCACTCATGATTATTGCATTACCCTTGTCGCAAGCTCAGTCCCACAGTAAATCAAGCGTTAGCCTCCATAGGCTGCCAATGATTTCTTTCCTTTGTTGTTTATCATCAATATCCAAACTAATTCCATTTCCTTATGTTCTGAGCCAAGATCATTTCCCAAACCGATCCTATCTTCACTTTTATTAATAGAGCTACGCCACTTCCTTCACTACTCTGCCTATCCTCCTGAGTTCTCTATTCCCAGCTCGGTTACATTTACAATGGCTATTTAATTACAGCTATTTATCACTGATTGTACTTAAAAAAAACACCTTTGTTATAAATACTTCATGCATTCAGATACAGACCTTTAATTTTGACTTTTACCATTTCTCCTCTTTGCTGTTGCATTCTTATTGTTGGAAGCTCCATCCCTTTCTATCACATCCAGGCTTCTAATACCCAAATCTCTATGCTGCACTATTACATTGCTCTTTAATTTTCCAAATACTCCTTAACCTCACACCTCTTGCCAATTCATTCCTTCACATCCAATGTTATTTGATTTCCCAGGAGACTGGTGTAGCTCAATTCAAGTGAAGCCTGTAGAAACAAACCGCACAACTGGTACTAGTGCCACAAACTGAAATGTCTTTCTATTACACCAATCATTGAGCCACAGATTCAGTTTTATAAATATGTTGGTTACTCCATGAACCATGATTTTAGAAGGATGAGATTATTAAGGGATTGGACATGCTAGAGGCAGGAAACATGTTCCCGATGTTGGGGGAGTCCAGAACCAGGGGCCACAGTTTAAGAATAAGGGGTAGCCATTTAGAACTGAGACGAGGAAAAACTTTTTCACCCAGAGAGTTGAGAATCTGTGGAATTCTCTGCCTCAGAAGGCAGTGGAGGCCGATTCTCTGGATGCTTTCAAGAGTTAGATAGAGCCCTTAAAGATAGCAGAGTCAAGGGATATGGGGAGAAGGCAGGAACAGGGTACTGATTGTGGATGATCAGCCATGATCACAGTGAATGGCGGTGCTGGCTCGAAGGGCTGAAGGGCCTACTCCACCTATTGTCTATTATCAGCCATGATCATATTGAATAGCGATGCTGGCTCGAACAGCCTAATCCTGCACCTATTTTCTATGTTTCTGTGGATCGTCACTTTCCATTCCAAGTTCCTCTTCGGTCCAGCACAGAGAATCACACGGCACAGAAACAGGACCTTTGGTCCACTGTGTCTGTGGTATCAACCACCCTCACAGTAATCCAGTTTTATTACCCCCACATTCCTATTGCCCTCAGATTCCACCATTCCCCCACATATGAGGCAATTTACAGTGGGCAATTAACCCGTAAAATTTCATGTCTTTGGAACATGAAAGGAAACTGAAGCAACTGGAGGAAACACACACACGAGTACAGGGAGAATATGCAAACACCCCACCGACAGTGCTAGAGATCAGGGTTTAAACTGGATCACGAGATTCGTGAGGCAACACCTCTCCCAGCTGCATCATTGCACTGCCGCAAACAGCTGCTACTTCCCAGCTGATATTTCCTGCTGCTAACTCCCAGGAATATTAGGGCCAATTACTCTCTCTGTCACTCCCAGGAGAAAAATCTTGTTTATTGTTGCTCATGTGCAGCACCTTAAGAACATTGGAAAGTTAAAACAGAAGCATCCCTTGTGCATATGCCACAATCCAGTAAGATCGCAGATCTGAGCCTGCAGTCCATTTCTCCTGATCAAATATCCTCTGATTGTCTTAACGTTCAAAAATCTGTTGGCCTTGGCCTTGAACAAACTCAATGGCTGAGCATTCACAGCCCTCTGAGGCAATAAAGATTCTAAAGCAGATATAAAAAACTTCCCCTTTCAGTTCTAATGGACACATTTCTTATCCTGAAACTGTATCCGATGCTCTGGCAGTAAGAAACACCTACTTGGTGCTTGACTTTTGTTAAACTGGTAACCTTCCAATTTTCCCATTCATTCTAGTAGGTCCTCCATTGGTGCTCAGATCCCATGCACCTCACTGTCTGAGTGGAAATTCCCCATCCTCACATCTGTGAATGGCCTTCACTGGCAGTGAGCCAACTCCCCTCAGCATACCTGAGTGGCAAAAGGCCTCTGGCTTAATGGGAACCTGGAAAAGAGTTCTAGTGTGTTAACCAGAGTCTCAACAATCTTATTCATCTTTCATAAATGATTCTATTAGATCCAATTAATTCTGAATATTTATTTGAAAACAGCTCCTCCATGGTTGAAATTACTTTCCCTTCCCACAGAATTGTCCAATTAAAAAAATTCCAGTTATTGTACCGTTTGACACGTCACTTTGGTAGTTCTCTGTCATAGTTCCAGTTAACGCAATGGTTTTTAAAAGGGCGTGAATAATGAACAGTATTTATCCAGATTAACAAGATCTATCCGGAAATACAAAGAACAGCATTGCTGAAATCTTGAGCAAAACACAGAGTGCTGGAGGAACTCAGCGAGTCATGCGGCATCTGTGGAGAGAATGGACAGGTGACGTTTTGGGTTGGGACCCTCACTTGTATCCACCTATTCCTTGCAAGGCTTTATCCTGCCCCCCACCTCTCTTTGCCAGTTTTCTCCTTCTTTGCTGATGATACAAAAGTGGGTGGTTTTGCAGATAGTGAAGATGGTTGTGAACGGTTGCAGCAGGATCTTGATCAATTGACCACGTGGGGTGAGGAATGGTTGATGGAATTTAATACAGAGAAGTGTGAGGTGATGCATTTTGGGACGTCTAACAAGGGCATGACCTACACAGTGAATGGTAGGCCACTGGGGAGTGTTGTAGAGTAGAGGGATCTAGGAGTGCAGGTGCATGGTTCCTTGAAGGTCGAGTCACAGGTAGATAAGGTAGTCAAAAATGCTTTTGGCACAATGGCCTTCATCAGTCAGAGTATTAAGTATAGAAGTTGGAGGTCATGTTTCAGTTGTATAAGAAGTTGGTGAGACCGCATTTAGAGTATTGTGTTCAGTTCTGGGCACCATGTTATAGGAAAGATATTGTCAAACTTGAAAGGGTTCAGAGAAGATTTATGAGGATGTTGCCGACCAGAGAGTCTGAGCTATAGGGAGAGGTTGAGTAAGCTGGGTCTCTATTCCTTGGCGAGCAGGAGGAAGAGGGGTGATCTTATAGAGGTGTATAAAATCGAGAGGAATAGATTGGATAGATGCACAGAATCTCTTGCCCAGAGTAGGGGAATCGTGACCAGAGGACATGGGTTCAAGGTGAAGGGGAAAAGATTTACTAGGAATCTGAGGTGTAACTTTTTCACACAAAGGGTGGTGAGTTTATGGAACAAGCTGCCAGAGGAGGTAATTGAGGCTGGGACTATCCCAACGTTCAAGAAACAGTTAGACAGGTACATGGATAGGACAAGTTTGGAGGGATATGGACCAAACACAGGCAGGTGGGTCTAGTGTAGCTGGGACATGTTGGCCGGTGTGGGCAAGTTGGGCCAAAGGGCCTGTTTCCACTATCTCTTTATAACTCTATGGAAGAGAAGTAGTAGGAAACTTTCACAACATCAAGATATTCTAAAGCAATTTACAACCAATTGTCTCAGTTGGAAAATAACAGCACAGAACCATGAACTATATAATCATTTGTCGAAATTAATGAACATTCTATGTGACGGGATTTTTCTCACTTGAAATAATGTTCATTCCGCCTAATTTGAAATGAATTCTGCTGAATCTAGTCTTGGCTGATTGTTCCCATTTCAACCATTTCCATTTTGATGGCACATCTTCAGCCAACAGGGAAAACAACCAAACCATCATTAATCTTTCTCGCTTCGCACACATGTCCACGACTTGTAGTGTGTCCTGAGACCCCTTACCATACCATGTGCAAGAGAAACAAAAATGTAACAATGCATTCACCCACACAGATATCTTCAGCAATGTATAAACAGTTATGTGGTCTTGTTCAGCATAGTTGATGCAGCTTTGGAGCTGCTGCCTCACCTAGGTTCAATCCTAACTTTCAGTACTGTCTATGTGGAGTTTGCATGCTTTCCCTGTTAACACATGGGTTTCCACCAAGTGCACCAGGTTCCTCCCAGACATACTTACTACTGTACGCTTTTAGGATTTGGCAAAGGACAGATACACAGTGATGACAGTGCTGGTAGCGCATAACATTTAAAAAAACATCACAAAGTGCTAGGGTAACTCAGCGGGTCAGGCAGGATCTCTGGAGAACATGGCTCGGTGACATTTCAGGAAGGGACCCTTCTTCACACTCACAGTTTGTGTTTCAAGAGACTCGGACCCTTGTCTTTCCATCAGTAATATTTCAAATTGTGAATAGCTGAAAATTTAGGATTTAATCCTGTGGCATTCCATTAGTTATAGTCTCGCAACATCCCATTCATTATAGTCCTCCAAACTGACAATATTTCGGCCCGAAATGTTGCTTATTTCCTTCGCTCCATAGATGCTGCCTCACCTGCTGAGTTTCTCCAGCACTTTTGTATACCTTTATTTATACTTTGTCTTTGAAGTATCATCTGTCTTCAATAACATGTTACCCCCAATTCCGTTCGCCCTTTTTTGTTAAACTAATTAATCTGTTATCTCAGCAGCCAGCTTGTTTAGAACCTTGGGATCCCTTGGACCAGAGACCGACTCAAAGCTTCTCCTGATCTCTCTCTCTCTTACACAAAGGCTTACAAAGATAACTGTAAATATAAAAATTCAGGATTTTAAAAGAAAAAAAAGCGAACATAAAGAACTTACTTGGCAAGTCCCAGGAGACTTGAAAAAATCTTCTAAAATACTACATTCCTGCTCGCCTAGCTGTTTCGCTTTTCTCCTCCTGTCAGCATTTTCTCCTAGGAATTCTAAACCTGATCAATATTCCTGCTTGCTCACAGGACAGCAAAATGTTTATTTCATCAGTATCTTTTCTGCCGCTTTAACTCATTTTAATCACAGAATTTTGTATTAAACTTACTTTTGAATTTCAAAGTATAAAGAATAAGGAGGCTACTTTATCACACTTCCTCACTTGCTTTGGGTGAAAGAAAATCAGGATTTACCCCCGTCTAAGCCATAATAAGAGCATCAGCCTCACTATTTCATTACTGGGCTGTAATCCTTAAATAACAACTGCTATATATCCACTGGAACTGCTTCCATTATCAATTTTTTTGTGTGGTTACTATCATAAAGATTCGAGGATATTACAAATTAAATTCCTTTCCTGGATTTTACATTTATTAGCAGCTTTTAATACAGCCAGCTCAGCAATTTCAGAAAGCAATCCATCGTGTAGTACATTAACATTCATCTGCCTGGCAGCACCATGCTTACTGACTGGTAGTGCCTCTTGGCTAAGTAAAACTTTGATTTAAATATTCTCATTCGTCTTTTCCAAATCCCTCCGTGATCTCTGAACTTTACCACATCTCCAGAAACCCTATCCCTAATATCTGATTTTCTGAAAGTGCACCACCTGCCAAGATAGCCGTGCTCCTCGTGCCTACATCTAACTTCCCACAACACTTTATCCCATGTGAATGTATGTCTTACACGGAAGGACAGCTGGGGTCCCCGGATGGGAAGGACAGAGCTATTGGGACAGGTGTTACATCTCCTGTGGTTGCAGTGCAAAGTACCTGGGGAAGAGATGGTTTGGGTGGGAAGGGATGAGTGAATCAAGGAGTTGTGGAGGGAGTGGTCTCTGCATATATCAGAAAGGGGTCAGGATGGGAAGTTGCTGTCCAAATAGAAATTGAATGCAGATCTCCTGCATCACCACAGTGACTATACCTCAAAGTGTTGGGTGAATTTTAGGATGCCCTGAGGTTATTAAATATACTGTAGAAATGTGCAATTATTTCTTTCTGGAGGCTGCTCCATATAGGTTGGTCAAAGGAGCAACATTCACAGTGGGTTCACTGACCGAAGAGCTCAACATTACCATATGTTAGGAGTGATCATCGGCAGTTATACAGGTTACCTGATTACCTATCGATTGTAAATTCTCAAATCATACAAATGAACCAGGCCCTGTCTTTTTAAAGCAAAACAGAAAATGCTGGAGGAACTCAGCAGGTCTGGCACCATCTGTGGAGGGAATGAACAGGTGATGTTTCAGGTCAGGATCCTTCTTCAGACTGATTATAGTTGGGGAGAGAAATCAAACACCCCTCTCATGTATCCACCCATCACTTGCCAGATTTTTTCCCGCCCCTACCTCTCTTTTCCAGCTTTCTCCTCCCTACTCCAATCAGTCTGAAGGGTCCCAACCCTAAACGTTGCCTGTCCATTCCCTCCATCAATGCTGCCCGACCTGCTGAGTTCCTCAGCACTTTCTGCTTTGTTCAAGATTCCAGCATGTGCAGTTCCTTGTGTCCCTTTTGTCTTTATAACACAACTACTCAACTTCGATAGCACATTCAGAGCGACGCACAGTTACAACTGTCTAGTGGAGGTGACAGAATGTTGGAGATTTAGAGGCATGTTCTTTGGGATATTTTCATTTTAATCGCATACATTCTCTCCTTATTTTTAAATGTGATTTCTTCATGTTTGTCATTTTTTTAAAGTGGCATGGGATTAAAAAATGGTGAAGCACAAGTGACTGCAGATGCCAGAATCTGTTGCAAAAAAAAGGGAAAGCAGTGAGAAGAACTCAACAAGTCAAGTAGCATCTGTGGAGAGAAATGGACAGTTGACATTCCAGGTCGAGACCACAGTAGTTTGATAAGTCTGGAAATGTAGAAGAAAAATATTAGAATGGCTTCACAGATTGGAGGTATAATAATTACAGCATAATAGTTATAGGGCAATTTTTTATTATAAAGTTGGTCACTGGATTTATACTAGGAAAATGAGCTAAAGCGAGGGAGAAACGCAATAAAAGGAAGTAATGAGATACAATACGATAGAACTTTATTCATCCCAGGAGGGAAATTGGTCTGCCAACAGTCATAAAACACAATAAGATACATGAAACATGAAATTAGATTGGGGATGTGCAAAGATTGGTGGGGGGGGGGGGGGGGAGAGGGGGGGGAATCAATCTACCCTTTCCATGACAGAAGGGGGAGGAGTTGTACAGTTTGATACCCACAGGGGAAAAGGATCCTGTGGCGTTCTGTGCTGTAATACCTTGTGACCAAGAAGCCAGCTTGGACAGGGATTCTGGATCTCATGGGAAGATTGGCCAAACCGATCTTAGACAAGTGGTAGATCTGCATCAAAACTAGCTGCACCAGACATTGTCTGAGCTCTCAGGTTAGGGTTGTTTGCCACAAAAGTATAAAGCAGATGGGTACTTAAATAGAATAGTTGTCTGATGTCCTCAGAAAGAGCAGAACAGCCTTGTTGACAGAAACTATAGGGAAAGATGATGAGAAAATGTGTTCAGATGCAAGATTTTGAATATACAGAATCCTTCTGCAGTGTTGAAAAAAAATGATTGTTTTAAACAACACAAAAATGGGAAAAAATAAATAAAATATGTTTGACAAGACTTTCAAGAACCACCAGAATGTTTCATGCTAAAACAAAACCAGCTGTGTCCTCAATGTCCCACTTGCAAGTCGGCAAGTCCAGGGGCAAGGGACACACAGAGAGAAAGAGACAAAGGAGGGTGTAACAATGTCAGGAAGAGTAAAAAAACAGGCAGAGAAAATAGGCAGAGGAAACAGAGTAAAAGAAATAATGGAGAGGGAAGTAGAGAAAAGTGAGATTGAAGAAAATATGCCAACCAAAAGCAACAGAGAGACAAGTGAAACATCTCAACCACTCCTAGTACTGCCTGGGGCAATCTGCTGCATTTTTAATATTCTCAACAAAAAATTACTATTTTTAAACCACCTATGCATACGAGTCAGCCTTTGAAGGAGCTAGTCTTCATAAATGCTTGCTCTCTGCTGCTATATTTTTCTCAGGAGGTTATTTTATATCAAAACTCACTAAAGACTGTTCTAATCTAAAACCCCTTGACTAAATGTTTTGTCACACATACAGCTGGTATTTTGATGTATCAATCACATATATGATTCAAAATGTCACAGCAGAATTAAGATTTGAAACCTAAGAAATGAGTGGTGCCTGTAAACAGTCAACAGCTGCAAATTGTGGAGTAAACAAGGCCTGAGGAAATGAGCCTTGTCCAGGTTTGTGTTCTGATGGCCACAACTCCAGGATTGGGAGTGAGGGGCAGACATGGAGTCAAAGAGTTAGGTCAAAGCTTTGGAAGTTTGTCCTTCAGGGTTATTAAGTCAGACCAGGGTCACTGGGGGAGTTGTTTAGTGAACTGGCTGAGAGATTAATTGGAGAGTCTGGGCAAAGGCTGAGCATTAAGGAAGATGTCTCAAACCTTGAGATCCACAGAGGTTCGAGGCAATACTTGGATGGATATCTAGTGGATGGGCTCATAAATATTGCTGAGCAGGTCCCAGTCAATATTGGGAAATTTAACATCACCCACTAAGACAAACCTGTTGTTTTCGTATCTTTCAGTAATCTGTCTCCATATCAATTTTTCTATCTCTAGCCTAGAAGGCTGTATTTGTGATATTGATTTTATAGACACTGGGTGGTAAATGTGAATAACTTTTCTGTTCTTTAAAATAGTACATAGTATCTTTAATGTCCATATGAGACAACAGACATAAGCGCAATTTAAACACTCATTATAAAATTGCACCTTCAACAATACCATGGTTCCTTGGTACTGTATCAGCCTAGATTTTAGAGATCAAGTCTCTGGAGAATAACTTGGATTTGGCACAAGTATGTCACTGTTAACGAACTATGTTGAGATAGGAAGAAACAGTGGTTACATTTATTGATTGTGCCTAATAGAAACTAGGACCACTGTTTAGTTAGTTTACAGTTCTGCACACCCACAATAGCCCAGCTTCAATATAGGCAATCAGTTTTTAATGGCTCGGTTAGCAGTGCCTTGACTTTAGTGGGCTGTTGTTTTAGTACACCCAATTAGCCCTATTTCTAAGTCAATCTGTACTGCTTTCAATCCCCGATGAATGCACCAGGCAGGTTTAATCAGATGTGTGCTGCAGATGTCAAGCCAAACACCCACCTACGCGTCCATATAAATGCATGTTTAAACAAGGCGGAATGCCAAGATGAAATTTCAGATCATCTGGGCACTTATTTCAAAGCAACTCTAATATTCCAGCACGAGCTTTCATTTTTGTTTTTGAGAAAGCCTTTACGAGAAAGTAATAACTTGTAATGTCACAGGTGAGTGCAAATTTCTTGTTTGACATTCACTGTACAAAGGCTTTGAAGGAGAAGAAGGTTCTTTTGTTTCTCAAAGTACAATGGAGCTTAAATTCATTTTAAAAAAGCTCATTCAATGGCACATGTTGTTTGCACAAAGGAACACTACGGAAAAAGACAGGTGTGAAAAGCGGAGGAAGAGATACATAGGCAAAACTAGAACAAATACAGAGGCTGCAATTCCATCAATTCCTTCCTGTCCCACGAATTCATCTAAATTCACCAGACCAACGAAGGAAAGATTGATCAAAATAGCATTATAAACACAATTTAGTATATTCTCCAATGCATTGCAAATTTAATAATTTAAACCCTTTTCACATGTCCCCACTATCATGAACAATAGTTTACTGTATGGATAAGATTTGTTAATAAGACATTTTACAGTAAATATATTAATACTATTTCTCTGATTTAGAGTATTCTAAAGTTCTGATGGGAACAAATGAAAATACACTTAGAAATTAATTAATGTCTTTATAATGCAGCATTCTAAATTCAATATTTTTTCTAAGAGGTGAAATAATGAATGATTGGGTTATGGGCATCTCCAAAGGTCAGTCTGTATTCTGGAGTTTCCTCACTGATTCCCTGTGATAGGGGGTAAGTGCAAGGGTAGATAGGTGGAGGAGGGTGTGTGTGTGTGTGTGTGTGGAGAGGATCTCTGAAACATTGTGCATAAATTGCAAACTAGTCTGAGTGGATCACACGTGAAATGGTGTGCAGTGTGAATGAAGATTGTGGATGGTAGGAAACACAAGAGAAGAGTGTGAGTAAGTGGGTGTGGGCATGGGTTAGGAATAAGCTGGGTCAATGGTTTAAACTGCCTTTATTTCGATGCATGTGGCTTAAGAGGGAAGGTTGTCAATCTTACGGTATGTATTGGTTTGGGGGACTGATAGATTATAGCCATAACAGAAACAAGGCAGTGACCTGTGAGAAGTTTATAACTGGCAGCACAATGTTCCAGGGTATAGATGCTACAGGCATGATAGAGGTGCAGGTAAGGGGAGAGGAAAGGGTGAGGTTTGCTTCTTTGATCATGGAGGACATAACTATAGTGCCTGGAGAGGATATTCAGGTGAATCGTCCAGGGACACTATGTGGATAAAACTTAGAAACAGGAAGGGAATGATCTTTTGAAGGACCCTTGCATTTACATTCTCTTTCAACGTTGGATAGCAGAAAGATGGCGGTGGGGAGGGAGCTAGCGGTAAAACCCTCTTGATGAGTGTTGCAAAGGGCACTGATCTGCAATGGCTGACACAAGGTGAGGTCCTGGGCTGTTGGATGCAGACACAGTGCCCACCACTGCATCTGCATCACCCAGTAACGGCACAAAGCTCCTGTTGCACCTCCCCCCCGTTTCTGCCAGGTTACCCAATGCACGCGGCGTGTTTCCGTTTGCGGAAGTGGAGACACCATGCAGCATGAAGGTGGCGTGAGTACCGTCACCGCGTGTGTGGTCAGGGGTTCTGTGGCTCCCCGGCATGTAAATTTCCCCTGGTTTAACACCCCACCCCGACACCGCGCTTCTTCCTCACCCGGCCTTGAGTTAACCTAATTCATATTTACTCGGTTATAACAGACAATTGACAATAACGAACACCAGTCCCCCCTCCCCCCTAGCCCTCCATGGTCTGTGTCAACAACACCTACAACTCTGTAACCTTGCAGTCTTGGGGCGAGGTGTTCACAAACCAAGTTGTGATGCAACCCAACAGTATGCTCTCTATGGTGCATCTGTAGAAGTTGTAAAAGTCAATGGAGACATACTGGATTTCCTCAGTCTCTGCACGGTGGAGGCATTGGTGTGCCTTCTTGGTTGTCACATCAATGTGATTGGTCCACAACAGATCGTCGGTAATATTAACGCCAGGGAACTATAAGTTTTTAACCATTTCTACTTCGAAACCATTGATGCTGTTTGGAGCATGTATTCTACCCTGCTTCTTAAGGAAGATAACTAGCTCTTTCATCTTGCTGACATTGAAAAAGAGGCTTTTGTCCTGACACCACATTACTAAGTTTGCTATCTCCTCCCTGTACTCCACCTCGTCATTGTTTGTGACCCGGCCACCAAGTTAGAGCTGAATTTGGTCGCATAGTTGTGAGTATATAGGGAGCATAGTAATAGTAGGTACACTGGTGTTGGAAATTATTGTGAAGGATGTGTTGTCACCTATCCTCACTGATTGTGTCGGTGGTTCAGAAAGTATAGGATCTAGTGGCAAAGGGGGGTGCTGAATCCAAGGTCCAGGGCTTTCAAGATTAGTTTTGATAGGATTATGGCATTGAAGGCAAAACTAAGGCTGACAAATAAGAGTCTAATGCAGGAGTCCCTGTTTTTTTAAGTGTTCCAGAGATGAGTTTAGTACGAGGCAGATGGTATCTGAGTAGACCTGTGGAGAAGATAAACAAACTGCAGTGGATCAAGGCTGGCTGGGCGGCTTGAGCTCATGTGCACCTTCACCAGTCTCTCAAAGCGCTTCATGATGGCGGATGTCAGAGCCATTGGATGGTAGTCATTAACAGCATGACAGTCTTTATGGAGAGCCACAAATGGGGTGCATATTAAATAAATATTTCCCATACTGAAGAGAAGGAAGCTAAGGAATTGTGGAACATGAGTTGTGATATCTTTTATCAGTTAAGAGTTACTACAGTGTTTGGCCATTTTAAAGCGCATTAAGGTAGTTAAATCCCCAGGTTCAGGCTAAATGCATCCCTTGACATTGTGGGAAGCTAGGGAAAAAATTGTGGAGGTCCTTGTCACGGTATTTGCATCATCTTTACCACAGATGAAGTTCTGGAAAACTAGTGGGTGGCTTAAGGGCCAGTACCACTAACGCAACTTTTCAGCGACTGTCTTCGACCTTCAAGTTCGAGGGCACTCGCCTGAAATACCTCGAGCTGGATCGACCATCAACTATGAAACTGCGAGCCGGATTGACCGTCTGCACACACGCGCACATACACACAAACACATCGCAAAGACTGGGGCTAGGGAAAGCGGGGGAGCGCTGTCTGAAATTCACACCCGCGATGAACAGGAAGGTAAAAGACGGCTGGCGCAGTTACGGTAAGTCCTTTAGAGAGCGCGGAGAGGGGGGGGGGCAGGAGAGAAGGTGAGAGAAGGGGAGAGAGGGGGAGAGGGGGAGAGAAGGGGAGAGAAAGGGGGGAGAAGGAGTGGAGACACCTTGAAGAAGCCAGACAACTTTTAATAAAGTTTAGCGGGCATTTAACATTACCGGTCGGTTTACTTACCCTTTTTTTCTCAATGAGCTTTACCTTTGACTACCCTCAATTACCTTTGATTACCTACGACTAACATGCCGACCTACTACGATCTACCTCGACTAAACCTAGGAGTAAAAAAATATCGATTTTTTTCCATGGCGACCTTTTTTTACTTGCGGGCATTTTTTCAGCATGTTGAAAAAAATGCCGCGACCTAGCTGAGGCCTCGAGTACGCGGAGACTACTCTCGAGCATGAAGGAGAGTTACAAAGACCTCCTAGGACCTCCTGTCGACCATGCTGCGAGTCAGGGGCAAACTCTTCTAAACTCGCGAATTAGGTTGCCGCAGTGGGACAGGCCCTTAATGTTATATCGTTATTTAGGAAGGACAGCAAGCATAAGCCAGGAAATTACAGGTCAGTGAGCCTGATGTCAGTGATGGGAATGTTGTTGGAGGGCATTCTTAGGGACAGATATATCAGCATTTGGATAGGTACAGACTGATTTAAGATAGTCAGCTTGGCTTGGTGCATGGTAAATCGTGTCCCACAAATGATTGTGGGACACGATGGAAGTTTTGAAGAGATCTCCAAGAGAATTAACGAGGGCAGGGCAGTGGACATTATCTATATGGACTTTGGCAATGCCTTTCACAAAGTTCCACATGGATGGCTAGTCTGGAAGGTTAAATCATATGGAATCTAAGGTGAGATGGCCAATTGGATTCCAAATTGGCTTGGAGGAATGAGTCACGCATAGTTGCGGAAGGTTGTTTTCTGATTGGAGGCCTGTGACCAGTGAAATGCCTCAAGGGTTAGTACTACAGTGGACAGAGAAGAAGGATATTTAAGTTTACAGCAGAATCTAGATCAGTTGGGAAGGTGGGTTAAAGAATGGCAAATGGAACTTAATGCCGACAAGTGTAAGGTGTTGCACATTGTATGTCAAACTCGAGTAGAACTTACACAGTAAATGAGCCAAGGAGAGGGTTGTAGAATAGAGAGATCTGGGAATGCAGGTGCATGGTTCCCTGAAAGTGGTGAATCAGGTGGATAATGTGATGAAACCTTTTGGCACACTTGCCTTCATTTGGAAGGGTGTTAAGGCCAAAGGTTGTCACATCATAATGAAACTGTACAAGTAGTGGTGAATGATCACAGTCTTTTTTCACGAAGTTGAGGATTCTAAAGGGCAAAGGCTTAAGTTGAGAGGAGAGAGATTTAAGAGGGACCGCGGGGCAACTTTCATACAGATGGTAGTCCATATCTGGAATCCATATCTGCAATCACTGCCAGAGGAAACTACAGAAGTGTATACAATTACAACTTTTAAAAGACATTTTAAAAATATATATTGAGGGGTTTAGAGGGATATAGGCCGAATGCAAGCAAATTGGACTTGCCCAGAATGCTATCGTGGTCGGCATGGACAAGATGCGAATCAAAGGGCCGTGGATAGGAGGGATGTTGGAGAGAAGGTTGTGAGGGCAGGGGGAGCTAAATAGTGGATTAGGCTTAAAACATGAGGGCCTTCAGAGGAAGAGGAGGCCGGGGAAGAATCCCAGAGGGGATTAGAAGATCGCAGAGGTTTAAAGACAAGATGGGGAATGGATGATGTTGTGATCAGGATGTACAGCACCAGAAGATGGTTGGACCTAAAGAACGATAACATGGCAGGTCCAGTGGGGGAGAGCAGTGTTCAAATGGTTTGTTTTGACAGATCTTATAAAAAATGGTTGGAATAAACCATTTAAATGCAGATATTTCCAATCATAATTTTTCAGGAATTATTTATATATTCCTTTGATTCTGACATACTGGTCTCCCAAGCAGCAGCAATGAACATAACTGAGCTGTGCCATCAGCAAAGTCAACCTGTGCCATTTGCTTCACTAAATGGAACACTGCTCATAAAAGCATTCTCTTTTCCTGCCTCATTGCTCCACAGCATTTATTTATCAATCCTCTGCAGTAAAACTTCCCACAGTACTTTATATTTCTTATCAACAGCAAGCCGTATAAACACGTATTAAGGTTAATGGAGAAAAACAAGGACAAAAGGCCTGGTATGCAGAGTGTCATAATGGAGAAGGAGCTCAACGAGCAAAGAAAAAAAAATGCAGAGGAAAGGGCTGAAGCAACTGAAAGAGCAGTTCCTAGTATTGGAGTGACCGAAACTAGGGCTTATATTCATGGATGTACCATGCTCTAAAACTGGAGGGATGCAGAAATCTTGGAGAGTAGTGAAGTATGGTGTAGAAATCAGAGATGCGGAATTTGGAACAAGAAAAACAATTTTACAGTGCTGATGGGCCTTACTAGAAACTGAAATCTTTCAGAATTAAAGTCAATCGATTGAATGATAGACAGCTTGGGATCTTAAATTGCTTTCTATTTCTTTGAAGTTGAGCACCATTGCAGTAGGTAGACACAAAACGCAGTAGCTACAGGCTGAATAATATGGACCCCCTATTTTCTCAATACGTATATTTGAAATTATGTGTAGGAAAGAACTGCAGATGCTGGTTTAAATCGAAGGTAGACACAAAATGCTGGAGTAACTCAGCGGGACAGGCAGCATCTCTGGAGAGAAGGAATCGGTGACGTTTCGGGTCGAGACCCTTCTTCAGACTGATGCCAGGGGAGTGGGCGGGACAAAGATAGAATGTAGTCAGAGACAGTAAGACTGGTGGGAGAACTGGAAAGGGGGAAGGGATAGATAAGCTCTCTATCAATGTTTTGATAAAGACAACTTGACTTGACATAGTCTCGGTTTCTCTGTCCCATTTTGACAATCATAAAAGTAATTTGCTTTCAAAACAAAGTCTAGCTAACTCAAGTATTCATAATAAATTATCACGTTCTAGGATTTCAATATAGCACAGAACTGGAAAATTTACTTCTGTAATGTAAATCTGTGAAACTCAAAATTAGTAGAACATGTCAACACATATGCCTCTCATAAGCAGTTGAAAGCCCAGGATTCACTTAATAATATTTAACAGATGGAATTACAATCATTTGCCATAACCATCCCATTACTACCAATGTTATGATGTAATATCTAATTATCTGAATACTTCATGTAGCATTTTGTTTTGTGTTATCTTGAATAATTGTTTTTCAATGTTGTGTAATAGAAAAGCTATTTTTTTCAAATCTGTTTTACAAGAAACCATTTCAAAAATCAGAGCTGCAATGAAAGAATCAATATTTACATTTTCATCTCAGGCTTTGTTTTTTTTTGGTCTTCTACACAGAGATAATCTCATTTCACTTAAAGTCTTATTTTGTGTTAAGAGTGTTACAATTATTTAGAGACACAGGAAACTACAAATGCTGGAATCGAGCAAATATCAAAGTGTTGGAGGGAACTCAGCAGGTCCAGGCAGCTGCCTGATTCGCTGGGTTACACTAGCACTTTGTGTATTTTTTTGTAAACTAGCATCAGCAGTTCCTTGTTTCTACTAAGACATCTACATATCCTAATTTTACACCAATCCAGCCGAACATATGTGTATGTCTCTCCCACACTTCATTTAATTCCTTTAACAGCTCAATCCAGATACAGACTACCCTGAATGAAAAGAGTTGCCCGTGAAGACCCTCTTAATTCTCTTTCACCTCTCACCTTAATGCCCTCTAGTTTTAGTCTACCCTGGGAAAAAGACTGTGGGCATTCATGTTATCCATGCCCCTCATGATCTTGTACACCTCAATAAAGTCACTCCTCAGCCTCATACATTCCAAAGAAAGAAGTCCCAGCCTATCCAACATCTCCCTATAATTCAAGCCCATGTCCAAGTACCTATTTCCAACTTAATGACATCCTTCCTATAGCTGGGCGACCAGGACTGCACATAATACTCCAAGTGTGGTCTTGTACGACTTGTACACCTGCATCACGATGTCCCAATTTTGTGCCAATGTTTTTCTTCGCCACTCTGTTAACTGACTCACCACTTTCAGGGAACCATGTACCTGTACTCCCAAATCACTCTGTTCTGCAACACTCTCCAAGGCTCTACCATTTACTGTTTAATCCTACACTGGTTACAGGCCTCCAAACAGAAAAATGATTTGACACAACTGCTCTTTGATTCTTTCCTCCAGGCCAATTTTGAATCCATTTGGCTAGCTCCATTTCAAAAAGATTCTGTGTGCTCTGATGTGCCAGACTAGCATATGTCCACTGCCCTGCCCTGGTCAATCCTCTCGGTGACCTCTTCAAAAAACTACCAGATTTGTGCGACAAAATTCCCCACACTCAAAGCCACGCTGACCATTTATAATCAGTCCCTGTTTATCCAAACACTAGTAGATCTTCTAACTAAGAATCCCCTCCAACAACTTTTCCACTTCTGACAATAGGCTCACTCGCCTGTGGTTCCCTGGCTTGTCCTTGCTGCCCTTCTTAAATAACAGTAGAATATTAGCCACCTTTTAATCTTCTAGAACTGGACCTATGGCTAAAGATGATGCAAGTATATTTTCAAGGTCCTCTGCAATTTCCTCCTGAGTTTCCCACAAAGTCAGAGGATGTACATGGTCTGAACCTGGGGATCTATCATCTTAAGTAAGGCACTTTAAAACTGCCAATACCTCATCTTTAGAAATTTGTATCTGATCTAAGACATCACAACTCCTGCGCCTCAATTCCTTAGCTTCCATGGTCTTCTCTTCAGTAAAAACAGGTGCGAAATATTTCTTTGTGTTCCAGCATTCAGCACATCTTAAAATGATGCAAACTAGTGAGTAAGCATGGTTACTTCTGCTCTAAACAAATGCAGTTCTTAAGTCACAATAACTGGCAACTTAGAAATTAATGCAGGTGCAAATGGCAGTATCCTTCAGCTAATATCAGCAAATACCTTCTTGAAACTGAAATGAAAACTTCCAAAAGCTGATTGACCTGAAATGTTACCTCAATCAGTCTATACATGCTGCCAAACCTGTTGACTATTTCCCGCAGTGTCTGCTTTTATTTCTAATTGGATCTTGCACAGATTTATACACATGCTGATGCTCCCACAAATATGAAAAACAACAATTAATTTATATTTTTGCTGTGTTTTAGCCATCCTCCTATTCATTCAACTTACGTCCTTCGATACCATAACATAGGGGGGAATCCAATTAAGCGAACACAGTAGAAATGCCAATATAAAGATTCCTCAGAAATCTATTGCGTTACCCTGGAAACGATAATTGCAAAAGGAGCCAACAAATGCCAATCCGTGGACAAATTGACGGAGATTGTGCAGCTGTGTGCATCTTGCAAGATAAAAAGACAAAATTCATTTAAAGGGATTTAGTGTAAATGTGAGGAAATCTACTGAAGATTTGTATTCATAAAGCTCTTTTCACAATATGAGGACATTCCAATGTACTTTACAGCCAATTAATTTTGCTTTTTGAAACGTAGTGGTGTTTGCAATGGAGAGAATACATGCAGCAGGAACTCATAAACAGCAATCAGCATGCGGTTTCCAATTAAGACAACAAAGGTTAAACACATATTCTCCAGCTTTTAAGCACAAATCAAAATCTGGTAAAATATTCAGAAATCAGTAGAATTTTCCTACACCAGTACTAGCATTTTCTACTGGTTAACTCTCTTAGCCAGTATGGCAAAAGCAAAAAGTGAAAGCTAGTGAGGTAAATCCATGGGTACCATTTCTTCAAATTCTGAGAGTGGAATCCGCGATTGGGTTATTAAAATTACAATGTTACATACACCATTGCTGGAATGCCTGGTGGAGAGAGAAATATATAAAAAATCAAGCACATTGCTCCACTAGCAGTTCCTATAATGGAGCAAGGAAACATAATTAAAATGCTTGCAACAGTTCAGAGAATGTATTTCAGGACTTAAGATGACATAATGGCGAAACCCCACAGTGCTCTAATTACTGGCAAAGCACTGTATGAAATAGTATGGTTCACAGTTAAAAGCTGTTGTGGGCACTGTTCAATCAATTTTAGATAGGGAGAATTGTTAGTGTGCTTCTAAAGCAAAAAATATTCACAATTTCAAATGGATGTTAAACCGAGAGTCTTGAATCATATGAGCTTAGATTATGCAAATGGAGGGACAAAATGAGGCCAGTTCCACAACTGCATTTCACTATGTTGCTTAGCATGATTGATGTATGTCCACCTTAGCCCCTCATCTAAGTTTCAGCCACTATTTCTCTGCTAGAAGTGTTTATTGAACTCATCACCATAAGGCATGTTCTAACTTTAGACTGTCCAAATTTAGACATAACCTCACAATTGCCTACTATGAAATGTATTTGCACTGTTTGCCCAAATTTAATGGTTCAATCATCATAATTCGCCATCTATCTTTTCCCAAGTATCGGTAAATTTGGACAAACGGCTTCATATCGCAGTATTCAAGCTTAAACGTGGTGCAACACCAATCTGGCTCCTTATGGGACACTGGTAATCAATCTTGCTAATTTGAGTTCCTGTTCATTATCTCTATCTCCTAGCTTCACTCAAATTTCCAACCATGTCTATAATCTATCTTCAATTCGAAAAGATGCAACTTGTGAGGGATGAACCAAATACCTTCTGGCAATCCTTGTAAATAACATGCACAGATATTCATTTGACTATAACTCCAGAAATTACAATGATTACCTCTTCCAAAAATCTATTCAGCTTCATCAGGTACAACTTCCCTTTACAAATTTAAACTACCTCTCTGTGATCCATTGTGATTTATAACAGCCTTCAGTTACACCATCCTTTAATATATTATCCAGTAGTCTCCAGACAACAGATGTTGATAATGGTTATTTAATTCCCTGGTATTTGTCTCTTACCTCTCTTAAATATTGGAGCAATATTCATAATTTTCCGTTTCCAGCATGAAGGAACAGTTCCCAAACTCAAGGAACTTTGGAAAATTATAACTGGACAACTGCAGTATACTTACCCTCTTCCTTTAAAATCTTGTTGCTGATTTAATGTCAAATTTCTCAGTAAACCAAGGATACAACCCTTTTCCTCGACTGTAAATACTAACGTCATACAATAGCTGCTTTTGTCTGGGATCAATTAACAACGAAAAGAATGGCTAATTCTGCACCATCATTATGCCACCTTGCTGAACGCAAAATCGGTGATATTGGATAGAAATAGAGAGCAATGAAATAATATTCAATATTATTCAAACAACAGAAAAAATAAAACAATTTTCACCACAGTGTGCAGTTATTGTGTCCTAATAAAGGACAGTGCACAGGTAGGTTCATTTGTTTACATGAAAGACTTTCAGCACCACAGCTGTATTCATACTATCCCACAGTTGTGACATGCTTTTCCAACACCGAAGAACTTTATAACACAATTTAGTTGAATGGTTTGTGCTGATGGAGACAGCTTCAATCCTTGGAGATTCCAAGAATTTTACGTGACACATAAATATACTGTATATTTGTATGCAATATCAATTAATTTCAATGTGTTTTGGGTAAGAGCAGGGTTTTTCAATTTATGAGAAACAAATAGGTTTGGATTACAACTATACATTGCAAATCAAGAATACTTTACTGTAGAGCAGTTGAACAGCACATGCATGATGAGTTAAAAATTTATGTTGCTTCATACGGAAAGGAAAGACAGTGAAAACGGATTTTCTAAGGCATTTTGCCAGTAATTTTGTGTGGGCCACGACAGATTAAATCTGTCAGGCTCATGAGAAAGTATCCCTAATCTCTCAGATTAATGCAGTATGGGGGATTGCACAGGAAATTAAACTACCATAACATCACTTATTCTTGTAGCGCAGAACAAAATGCTGGAGCATGGGACGGACAGCAGAATGTATCACAAAAGACAAACGCTGCATGAGAGATAGTGCAGTTAATTTCACTGGGGTTCTTAATCGAGTCGGGTCACTGTGAGCTGTCTGCTAAGCGTGTTAACAGAAGAACGGTTTGTGCTGGTAACATAAGAACCAAACACAGACGATTGACATGTTTTCCGGTTTGCAACAGTACACAAACCACTGTTTGGAAATTTGAGCAGCCTGTCTGTTGGAATTTAGCCATGATATTTTTCACATCTGGTATACAGTAGTTGCTGTACATATAGAGTCAAAGAGCCATACAGCATGGAAAAAGGTCATTCGGCCCAACATGCCCAAGCCAACAAAGATGTCCGATCTACACTACTAACCTGCCTGCATTTGGCTCATATCCCTTTAAACCTTCCCTATATATATGATTTATGGAATATAGAAAGTCCCCAGATTAATGCAAGGGATCTGTTCTTGAGGACTGTTCGTAAACCAAACAGTTTGTAAGTTGGAAATAAACAGAAACAGTTGTGATGGGTGATTGAACAGGCACAGCAAGAGCTGTTGTCAACCGGCCTCACTGACGAAGTGAGTGAGCTCTGCTCGGCTTGACCCAGCCCAAGATTATGGCGGTTCTGTGCGTGGAGAGATGGCACGCTGAACTGCACTATTACCACGGGGCAGAACATGCCTGCAGCCCTGCAGAAGCTGCCAATTCCATTCCATCCATCCTGCCAGTCTTCCAAATGCTGATATATGTGTATGTGCTGTCCATCAGTTCAGGGGCTCCTAATCTAGGAGGACCAGTGCACTTCAACAACCTAGCAAGGTTACTTCAGCACCATTAAGATGATCTGTACCACGAAGAACAAAAACAGCAATATTGGAATTGCACCAATCTCTTTTACACAGTCAGATCAATCTCTCAAGGCATTTTGCCCCTACTTCTTTGTAGGCTACTATCAAACAAATCTGTTAGGACCTTGTGATGTATCTCCCTGGTCTCTCAGATAAATGGAGCATAGGGAGATGCATTTCGAAGTCTGACACCATCTTGACTTGGGTGCACATGAGTGTCCCTTTACTGTCACCAGGTCAGTGCCCAGGAATCGCTTTCCTAACTTCACTGCAGGAGCACTTTCAGTCCCTGAGTGAAGAAACCTCTCATCTTATTCCTAAATGCAGTGACGCCCCTGTTGCCAAATCCCACAGCCAGGGGAAACATCCTGCAAGCACTCAGAATGATTAGTGAGGTATTATTTTTCAATGAGATATCCTCATTCTTTGAAAGTCAACCCAATTTCACCTCATACCATTGTCCCACCATCTCATTTACCAGTCTAGTGAACCTTCATGGAAGACCCGGCATGGTGGCGCAGCGGTAGAGATGCTGCCTTACAGCGCCAGAGACCTGGGTTCGATCCTGACTACGAGTGTTCATCTGTACGGAGTTTGTACATTCTCCCCGTGACCTGCGTTGGTTTTCTCTGAGATCTTTGGTTTCCTCCCACCCACCAAAGACGTACAGGTTTGTATGTTGATTGGCCGTGTGTAAGATAGTGTTAATGTGCAGGGAACGCTGGTCAGTGCAGACTCGGTGGGCCGAAGGGCCTGTTTCCGTGCTGTATCTCTGAATTAAACTTTTTTTTTATTTTTTTATTTTTTTTATTTTTTTTTATTTTTTAACACATACTATTTAATCACAAGAAGAAAAGAACAGACAGACTGTTGGCGAGGCAGCCATTGCTGGCGCTGCATCTCTAAAATGAAGCTCTAAAACAAATCTAACACAGAAAAATGTACAGCACATGAACAGGCCCTTTGCCACACAATGCCAATGCCAATCATGATGCCAATTAAGACTAATCTCTTCTGCCCATATGTGATCCATATTCCCCCATTCCTGTTAACAGAAGGGATGCCATTCTATCTCTGATGAACATCATAATGAATGAGTCGATATATCATGTCTTCATTCTTTCACTGGCTTGCACTAAAATAACCAGTACTGTTGAATGTCATTTTCCAATTACTTTGAAAGTGAGCTTAACTATGTCTTGTCTTCACTTTTTTTTTTTTTTTTTTTTTTTTTTTTTTTTAAATTTTTAAGTACGGTAGATTACAGTAATGTACAACACGTATATATTAATACATTTTTTGTACCGCTTCACTTTTTTAAACTTTAAGAAAGAAAAAGAAAGAAGTAAGAAAAGTGAAGAAAGTGCGCAAAGGTTGTGAAGTGCAAAAGAGTGTTGGGAAAAGAAAGCCCCTTAGAAAAGAAGTTAGAGAAGGAAGTAAAGTTAGAAAATAGACCCTAGAAAAGAAAGAGAAAGAAAGAAGGAACAATCGCTCTATTATAACTCTTATAACATACTTCATAGAGAAGGAACTACCAACCAAGTCTGTTTTTGTTTTACCTCCCATTACCAGGTCCAGATACCTTTTATTTATTTATTTGTTTTTCTAAATTACTATTGCACCTCATGCTTGTAATAGGTCCAAAAACGTAGACCACGTCTTTTGAAATTGGTCTACTTTGCCTACTAGGAGGAATCTCATCTCTTCCAGATGTAATGTTTCCAACATATTTGATGTCCACATTTTTATTGTTGGTGGGAGCATTTTTCCAGAATTTAAGTATAAGCTTTTTCCCATTATTAGCCCATAATTGAGTAAATTCTTCTGAATACACGTTTAATTCAGGAATACCTTCCGATATTCCAAAAATAATCCATTCTGGTTTTGGTACCAGTTTTATTTTGATTCATTTTGAAAAAATATCAAATATTTCAAACCAGAATTTTTGGATTTTTGTACAAAAAACAAAAGAATGTGCTATGGTAGCTTCTTGACATATACATATATCACAGATTGGTGAGACTTTAGGAAAGATTTTATTTAGTTTGGTTTTGAATAATATAATCTATGTAATGTTTTAAATTGGATAAGCGTATGTCGTACGTTTGATCGAGCATTTATGCACCTGTAATAAATGATTATCCCAACTCTCTTTTGAAATTTTTATACCTAGATCTGTTCCCAATCTCTTCTAATTCCATCTGTTGTGGGTATTTCTATGTTTAAGATGATATTATATAAGTATGATATTAAATTAACTGATTCCGCCTTTGTCTTCATTGCTTCATCTAGTAAGTCGGAAGGCATATGATAATAATCTTTTGTGTGTGTTTTCAAAATAGTCACAGATTTGTAGATATTTAAAATATTGATTATTTTTCAAATTATATTTCAGTTGTAGTTGTTGAAATGATAGTAATTTTTCTAATTCATACAGATCTTCGAGCGTTTTGATTCCCATTCTTTCCCATTGTATAAATGATTTATCTATGATTGAAGGTTTAAACGATGGGTTATTGACTATTGGTATTAAGAGAGATAGGTTTTCTTAATTTTAGATTCTGTTTTATTTGCTTCCATGTTCTAATAGTGCTATATATAATTGGATTTTTATTATAATTTTTATTATTCAAATTTATTGGAGAGAGAATAATCGCTCCTATATTATTCGGGGAGCAATCCCCCTTTTTCCATTATAATCCAGTCCACCTGCTGGGCAGAATTGTCCAGCAGGTGAATCATATTTTTGATATTTACTGCCCAGTTCTAATACATAAAGTTAGGGAGCGCTAGACCCCCCAACTCTTTTCGTTTGTTAAGGTGTGTTCTTTGTATTCTGTGGGATTTGTAATCCCATATAAAATTTGTAATGTCTGAGTCCAGTTTTTGAAAAACTTTTTGGGAGATATATAGGTATTGATTGAAATAGGTAAAGGATTTGTGGTAAGAAAATCATTTTTATAGCATTTATCCTACCTATTAAGGACATCGGAAGTGTTTTCCAAATTTTAATCAAATTATTTAATTCTTTTAAGTAGGGGATTATAATTAGCTTTAAACATATCATGGTAATTTCTAGTAATCTCAATTCCTAAATATTTGAATTTTTCCATAGCTATTTTAAAAGGGAATTTCCTGAGATGTGTTGAGTCTTTGGTTTAATCGACATAATTTCACTTTTGTTCCAATTTATTCTATATCCTGAAAAGGATCCAAAGTCCTCAATTAAGTTTAATATATTTGGTATACTAATTTGTGGTTTTGTGATGTACAGTAGTACATCATCAGCATATAGGGATAGTTTGTTGTTTGAATATTTTGTGTTATAACCGTGAATATTCGAGTGTGTTCTTATTTTTTCAGCAAGGGGTTCAATTACCAAAGCAAATAACAGCCGTGATAGTGAACATCCTTGTCTGTTGCCCCTAGATAATTCGAATTTTGAAGATAATATATTATTAGTTAGTATTCTAGCCGTAGGTTTGTTATATAGTAGTTTTATCCATGCAATAAAGTTTTCTCCCAATTGGAATTTTTGCAATACTTTGATCATATAGCCCCATTCTACTTGATCAAACGCTTTTTCTGCGTCCAGTGAGATGATAGCTAACTCTTGGTCATAAGATTTATGTGAATGCATTATGTTAAGCAAACGTCTCAAATTATTAAATGAGTGTCTCTTAGGTATAAATCCTGTTTGATCCTCATGTATTAGTCTACTAACATACTTGCTTAATCTATTGGCTAATGTTTTTGCTATTATTTTCTGATCCGTATTTAACAAAGCAATAGCTCTATATGATCCTGGTTCTTCTATATTTTTATCTTTTTTAAGTATTAATATGATCGTTGATTCCGCTAGTGTTTCAGGTAGGTTTTGCTCTTTATAAGCATATGTATACATTTTTTGTAATCGTGGAGTAACTATATCATAAAAAGATTTATAAAATTCATTACTGAATCCGTCTGGTCCTGGTGTTTTTCCATTTTTTAGTGTTTTTATTGTGTCTTCTATCTCCTTAGAAGTAATTTGTGCTCCCAGTTCCTCTTGTTCCCTGCGTTCTAATTGTGGTAGATTACAATTATCTAAAAATTCTGAGATTTTATTATTGTCTATTGACGTTTTAGATGTGTATAGATTCTGGTAAAATTGAGCAAATCTTTTATTAATATCCTTGGGTAGTGTTAATACTTCCCCTCTATCTGATTTAATCTTTAATATTGCATTCTCTTTTTCCCGTTTTTTAAGTTGTCGTGCTAGAAGTTTGTGGGGTTTGTCCCCGAATTCGAAGTGTTCTTGTTTTGTGATTTGAAATAATGTTATAACTTTCTCTGACAGTAATTTATTTAACTGAAATTTCAGTAGTAGTATTTTATTATGTTTATCCATAGTTGGGTCTTTAGCATTATCTATATCTAACTGTTTTATTTGATCTTCTAAGTGTCTTTGTTCATTCTTATTCTTTTTATTTTTGATAAGCTTGAAATGAAATAATGACTCCTCTTATAAATGCTTTGAAGGATTCCCATAATAACGTGGGGGATATCTCTGGTGTATCATTTAACTCAAAAAATAGATCCGTCTGTTTTTTTAGATAGATACTCCCTTGAGGGTCTTTTAAAATTTGTGAGTTAAACCTCCAGAACGGTTTATTCATAGACATTCCTTCTAGTTTTAGAACAAAAGAACAAAATTTTTCAATGAGATATCCTCATTCTTTGAAAGTCAACCCAATTTCACCTCATACCATTGTCCCACCATCTCATTTACCAGTCTAGTGAACCTTCATGGAAGACCCGGCATGGTGGCGCAGCGGTAGAGATGCTGCCTTACAGCGCCAGAGACCTGGGTTCGATCCTGACTACGAGTGTTCATCTGTACGGAGTTTGTACATTCTCCCCGTGACCTGCGTTGGTTTTCTCTGAGATCTTTGGTTTCCTCCCACCCACCAAAGACGTACAAGTTTGTATGTTGATTGGCCGTGTGTAAGATAGTGTTAATGTGCAGGGAACGCTGGTCAGTGCAGACTCGGTGGGCCGAAGGGCCTGTTTCCGTGCTGTATCTCTGTATCTCTAAATTAAACTATATCATCTATGGCAAGTATATCCTTTCTTAGGTAAGGAGATCAAAGCAGCACACAATGCTACATGTAAGGTTTTCCCAAGACCCTGTTTAATTGCAGTAGGACATTCTTGCTTCTGTACTCAAAACTGCCTGCGATTATGCCCAACACAACCTTCTTAAATGTTTGTTGTACCTGCATCTTTGCTTTCAGTGACTGGTGCATTGGAACATCCAGTCCTATCTGCAAGAATAATTTCCAGTATCACCATTTAAATAATACTTTGCCTTTCTGTTTTCTTATGAAAGTAGACCACATTGCCTTTATCGTCGATCAAATTGGCCACCCTGCCTGGAAGTCTCTTTGCATCCTCTTTGTAACTCACAATTCCACAAACTTTGTGTAATGAGCAAATTTAGAAATAATACCTTGGTTTTCCTTATCCTAATCACTAATGTATATTGCAAATAACCGAGGTCCAAAGGCTGATGATCCCAGTCGCATAAATGGCTCATACATTCCTACTCTCTGCTTCTTGCCTGTTGGCCAGTTTACAACCCATGCAAATATTATCCCTGATCCCATGTGCTCAGCTAAACGTTCAATGAAAGTAGCATAAATCAGCTAAAAGAAGACACAGAGTGCTGGAGTAACTTGGTGGGTCAAGAAGTATCTCAGGAGAACATGGCCGGGCGAGAAGACGACCTGTAACGTTGCTCTCCTGAGATGCAGCCTGACCCGCTGAGCTGTGTCTTCTATTGTAAACCAGCATCTGCAATTCCTTGTTTCTATGAATATATGAATGTGTGTGTGTGTGTGATTGACATCTCCTCGAAAACCCTATGCACTAACAGTAGAAATTTCTGCCCTTCTGCCCCCTCCCCTCCACCCCCCTCCTCTCCCTCCCCCCTCTGCCCCCCCCTCCACACTACCCTCCCTCCATTCCCCCCTCCTCCAACCCCCCTCCACCCTCCACCCCCTCCCTTTCCCCCCTCCTCTCTCCCCCTCCTCCTCTCTCCCCTGTCTCTGTCCCCTCTACTCTCTCTCCCCCCTCCAGCCCCTCTCTCCCCCTCCTCTTCCCTCTAGCCCCCCTCTCTCCCCACTCATCTCTCTCCCTCCCCCTCCCTCCCTCTGCCCCCCCTCCACCCTCCTCCCCTCCAAACCCCTCCCTCCCCCCTCTCCCCCCTCCCCCACCCCTCCCCCCCACCCCTCCCCCTCCCTCTGCCCCCCTCCACCCTCCCCTCCAACCCCCTCCCTCCCCCCTCTCCCCCCTCTTCTCTCTCCCCCCTCCTCTCTCCCCCTCAACCCCCCCTATCCCCTACCCTCTCTCTCCCCCCCTCTCTCCCCCCTCCCCCCACCCCTCCCTTCCCCCCTCCCCCCACCCCTTCCCCCTCCCTCTCCCCCCACCCCCCTCCTCTCTCCCCCTTCCCTCCTCTCACTCCCCCTCTACACCCCTCCCCCCCTCGACTCTCTCTCCCCCTCCCCTCTCTCTCCCTCACTCTCCCCCTTTCCCCTCCTCTCTGCCCTCTCTCCCCCCCTCTCCCTTCCCCCCTCTCCCCTCCACCCTCTCCCTTTCCCCCTCCTCTCTCTCCCCCCTCTCTCCCCCAGACCCCCCCCTCCCCCCACCCCCCCCTCCCTCCACTCCCCCCCTCTCCCCCTCCCCCCCTGTCCCCTCCCCCCCCCTCCCTTTCCGACCTCCCTCCCCCTCTCAACCACCTCCCCCACCTGCGTGTGTGGGGGGTGGTTAGCATGTGTGTGACGCCGCAGGCCCCCCCACAACCGCTCGGACTCCAAAGAGAACTCCCAGCTATTCTTTAAAAAGTTTGAGGATCCTTACATGTCTGTATGAAAGCACAGGCAAGATCTCAACATAACTTCCCATCTAGATGCAGCTTGAAGTAAGTCATGAAATATTCACTTTACAATGAGTTTGATTCAAATCCAATGAATTAATTTAACCCCATTAGTGGTTTTGCTGGAGTGAGTGTGACTGACTGCAGAAGTGACAGCTTCCCTTTGTTAACACATATGTTGGGTAAACATACTCAAATTCCAGAGCCATGAAAATATGGATCCATTATTCTATTGTCAATCTAATGAATGCCAGTAATAACAATAAATGTACATGGAATCACATGACTGTTTGTGGGTCTTTATAAAAGAGGAGCCCAGTACTCTTGCAGAAACTAGCACCTCAGGGCTGAATAAAAGGTCAGGGAAAGCACATGACCATTACTGGATAGGGTGGAAATACAGAATAATTATTTTGTATAAGTCTCATTAGTATCACCACTATATCTTTAATGATTTTTGTGTAAGGACCATGATTTATTTCTCCCCGAGGCTTTGAAAACCATGACACAACAATAATTGTTAAAGTTCGTGAGTTCAGCATAATAATGGTGACTGAAGCCTCAGGAAATAAGAAAATAAAATGTGAAAATAAATCACTTAAACATTGTTAATTATTTTACCTGGTTTAAATGCATCATAAATGTGATCAAATACAGGAACACACTTATTAATTGAGAACAAAATTTAAAAGTGAGGCAAAAACTAGGGATCAGGATGGGAAAAACACAGAAAAGGAAGGTCAACTATAGCCATCCAGACAGAAAGAATATGCATGCAGGCAGGAAGAGAGAGAGAGGGAGGGGGAGAGGGGGAGAGAGGGAGAGAGCAGGAGAGGGGGAGGGAGAGAGGTGGGAGAAAGAATTGTAGAAAGGTAGTGAGAGAGGTGAATCACCGACATAGAAAGACAGAGGCAAAGAGAGAGGATACAGGACAATTAGGCAGAAAACAGTGACACATGTTTGAAGAAGGGCCTGGACCCAAACCACAAACAGTGTTCTAGCTGTGGTCTAACCAATATTAAATAAAGTTGCACGATAACTTCCCTGCTCTTATATTCCGAAAAGTTTAAAGAGATTTGGCATGTCACCAAATATTCTATCCTCGCTATACTTGTGAGTATGATAATAAACTCGACTTGACTATGGCCCAGCTAGTTTCACATATGCATTCTTCAGCATCTTATCTGACTGTGCTGCCACCATCAGGGATCCTTGTACTTGCACATTAAGGTCTCTTTGTTCCTTGTTACTCCAATACGCTCTGGGGCCCTCCCATTCATTGTGTAAATCCTAGCTTTATTAATCCTCTCAATGGCTTACCTCACACTTCAGGATTAAATTCCATCTGCCATTGCTTTGTCCACATACAGCCGATGGCTATCCTCCTCATTACCCACAACAACTTTCATGCCATCTACAAATTTACACATCGTATTTCCTTCATTGGCATCCAAATCATTGGTACATAGTAAACAGTAACGGTCCCAGCATTGATTCCTGTGGTACACCATTGGTCACAGGTTCCAAATCACAAAATAGCCCTCTACTATTGTTCCTTGTTTCTTGTTACCAAGCCCATTTTAGATCCAATCTGTCAACTTACCTTGGATCTCATCTTTTTGATCAGTTTCCCATGTGTGGCCATAATGAAGTCTGTGGAGACTATATCAACTACACTGCACTGCTGTCATCAATACATTTTGTTGCATCTATGATCTAACCCTCACAATCCTTCAGTGTAGAAAATTCCAGAGATTCACCACCTTCTGCAAGAAGTTCCTATGCACCTCAGTCTAGATGATCATCTCCTAATTATGTAACTACATCTCCTCATTCAATTCCCCAACTCTTTCTCTGCTACATCGACGACTGCATCGGGGCTGCCTCCTGTATCCGTGTAGAACTCTGTTCACTTGGCTTCACCACAAAATTCATCACCCTGCCCTGAAATTCACCTGGACTCTCTCCCCTTTCTTGATTTCTCTATCTTCATCACAGGGGAATGACGTCTACTACAAACGTACCAACTCCTACAGTTAGACACAGAATGCTGGAGTAACTCAGCGGGACAGGCAGCATCTCTGGAGAGAAGGAATGGGTGACGTTTCGGGTCGAGACCTTTCTTCAGGCTTCAGTCTTTCCTACAACTCCTACAGTTATCTGGACAACACTTCCTCCAACCCTGCCTCTTGAAAACATGTAATTCCTTACTCTCAATTTCACCGTCTCCGCCGCATCTGCTCCCAAGATGAGGCTTTCCATTTCAGCACATCCAATTTTAGGAAACTAACCCCTGAACAGCCCCCCCCTCGTCCTATCTCCCTGCCCCCACCTCCTGAACCCTGGTTGAATGTGTGTCGGTTTCTCCCCCTCCGCCTCCACCTACATTCCTTCCACTGGCTACACAATTTGCAGCATTTCTACCCTTGAGTTTCACTATTAGCAACTCTATCATTTTGGGGCCCACACCTGTCTTTTCATCATTGGCCTTTGTCCAACAATCTGCCTAGCAAAAAAAAAAATCCTAATCAATGTTTACCTTTTACCGGCCAAGCTCTGTCCTGCCCCTCTTTCTTTTCCAGCTTTATTTCTCACTCCCCCCCCTGCAATGAGTCTGAAGAAGTGTCCCGACCCAAAACGTCACCTATCCATGTTCTCCAGAGATGCTGCCTGACCCGCTGAGTTACTCCAGCATTTTGTGTCCCCTCAATCAAAATTCTCCTAATGCTGGGAACATCTCAATATCTACCCTGTTATGCCCCATTCAATAAGATCACCTCTCATTATTCTAAACTCCAAAGAATATAGATCTTGATCCACACATTCATTTAATCCATTCTCCTATTGCAACACTCACTCGCAAGTGGCTTTGGAAGAAATCCAGGGATCTTTTAAATTGCTATATAGCTCCCTAAATTCAGGTTGCTGCCCTCATCCCTCCTGCTACCAATGTTGTAAGTACCCATGTGAATGATGACCATTGCTGTTTACCTCCTCTTTTGAAATGCCGTGCAACCCTTCTGTGGCACTCTTGAAGCTGCCACCAGGAAGGCAGCACACAATCCAGCTCATTCCCCTCATTATCAAATCTTTTGCAGCCACTGCCCTTAGGACTATTGTTACTCCACTGTGCTGACCAGCCACAGTGCTGTGATCTTAGCTCTGGCTGGATTCCCCAGTCATATTCACCCCATTCATTTTTCAACAGAGAGAAATTAATTTGGAGTGAATTGCGTTTTTAAGTTTGATTACCTTCCTCTTCCTCTGCCACAACTTCCTCTGACTGGTGTAAAGGAGAGTATCAGAATGAAAGAGAATGCAGATCGGCTGGCAGAATGGACGGATAAGAAGATATAATGCAAAGAAATGTAAAATGATTTATTTTGGCAGCAGAAAGAATAAGGAGACACATTACAGACTAAATAATCTAGCTCTAAAAGATGGGCAGGAACTGAGCAGCCTGGATGCATACATCTTTGAATGTGACATGCTGAGTATGCACTATGCAAATAGATCCCGGTCTCCATAAATATTGACACAGAGAAAAAAAAAATGTGAGGTGCATGTTAATGATACAAACATGGATTAGGAGGGTAGTTCATAAGTTAAACATGTCTAAAACACTGGTCAGGGCCACAAATGGAGTACTGCACACAATTCTGGTTGTCACACTTTAGGAAAGATGTGAAAGTCCCCGAGAGGGCGAAGATAATTTAATAGAATAGATCCAGGAACAATATATTTTAGCTCTGATTAGGCAGAGATGCTAGATTTTTCTCCTCATAGGAATGAGGATGAAAAATTGATTTGATGGACGTGTACAATATCATGAATGATTTATATGGGGTGAACAGAAAAAACCTTTACCTACTAGCCATTGACACAAATGAAAGGAGACAAAAACAGGGAAATGTGAGAACATTCGGGGTTTTTTTTAATGCAGAGTTTGGTTATGATTTGGAACACTCTACCAATAAGGTTGATCGAAAAAGACTCAAAGAGAGAATGGGACTAACTGTATTGTTCCGTAAAATGGGAGCATAGATTGAATGGGCCTAATGGATTCCTGATAGGTTATTTCTGTGTCAAACCATTCTATAGTTCAACACCCGCTGAGTTTCTCCAGCATTTTTGTGTACCAGAGGAGTCTGACATTGGTGGATGAGACAAAGACAGCTAGTTTGGGTACCAGGACATTTTGCATTGCTGCAAATCTGCACTTAGTATGTTTAGAGAACATCCCAGCTGGCCGCCGAGAACAAAGATGCAGCGGCTGGCCTGGTTCGCAAAGAAGGACCCGTCAGGCCGTCTGCAGGCGAAGCTTGGAAGTCGACAAGCTCGGCCCCGAAGACTGGCTTGCGAGGGGTGGAACGATAGGAGAGGGACCGGGGTATTGCTTCCAGCGCCTCCAAGGTCGTCTACAGGAGGCGCCATCGGGACACAAAGGCAGTCGGACGAGGAGAGGGACGTTGGTGGCCAGCCGAGCTGGTTGAGGGCGACGGAGGAGACCCTGCAGGAGTCCAGGGCTTAACTGGGCTTCCTGGATCGAGGGAGCTCTAATTGGCGCTCCAATCCGTGGACTGGACTGTGGACTTTGGACTTTTTCTTTTTGTAAATGGTGCCAAAATATGGCACCTGTGCATGTATGAGGAATACAAAAAAGACTTTCAAGTTCAAGTTCAAGAATTCAAGAGAGTTTATTGTCCTGTGTCCCAGATAGGACAATGAAATTCTTGCTTTGCTTCAGCACAACAGAATATTGTAGGCATAAATAAAATATTCTGTTGTGCTGAAGCAAAGCAAGAATTTCATTGTCCTGACTGCAGTACATATAATAAAGAACCATTGAACCACTGGACATAATATGGTCAGGAGATATTTTCAAAATCTCTCTTTTGTTCACAAAATTATCCAGCCTCTCCTTAAATGCCACTGTGCCCCATGTTTCAACACTACCAGTTCCTCAAATTCAACATCCCAACCGATTTCTAAGTAAAAGTATTTCACTTGAAATCTTTCTTGGATTCATTAAAGACTATAAAAAACTCTGGTTTTAGAAAATCTCACAAAATGAATAAACACAGCAAAATTCTATCCGGCAATCCTTTTGCTGATTTTTAGTGAAATGTAGAGAATGGTGATCCATAAACTTCTGTTTCTAAGTAACTGCTGCTGCTACACAATTCACAGATTTCAAAGACAAGGTGTATTGCAAAGCACTTCAAATCTTTTGATTCATAAATGATAAATTAAGTAGGAGGCACCTGCTATTGAGACAAATGCATGAATAAATGGACAATTTCATGCAAGGAAATCACATTAAGAACTCACAGCACCCCAGGATCCCTCATTCACTGCTGAGAATATGATAATCAAGGGATTACTTTTGTTATGCCAATCAGAATCAGTGCTCCTAAAGCTCTTAACACAATGCTAATATTTGCTGTGTTTCTATTCTTAAGCAATCAGGTCATTTCAGTTAATACATTGCATAAATGGAATACACTTCAACATCAACCAAGTTTATACATATCATGTAATCTAAAATGATGTTGTTTAATGTTAAAAGCCACAGCATGGTTTTTTTCTTCCATGCATGGAGCAACACATAGTCCCTCTTTGCACTAAAGTTTGCAAATCCAATAATAAGAACAATTATAGTATTATCTCTTTCATTATTACACAGATTTTATAATCAATAGGAAATACTATCATGTACAAAATCATGAGAGGAATAGATCGGGTAGATGCACACTCTTGCCCAGAGTAGGAGAATCGATGACCAGAGGACATACAGTAGGTTCAAGTGAAGGGGAAAAGATTTAATAGGAATCCGAGGGGTAACTTTTTCACACAAAGGGTGGTGGGTGTATTGAACAAGCTGCCAGAGGAGGTAGTTGAGGCTGGGACTATCCCATCGTTTAAGAAACAATTAGGTACATAGATAGGACAGGTTTGGAGCAATATGGACCAAGCGTAGGCAAGTGGGACTAGTGTAGCTGGGACATTGTTGGCCGGTGTGTGAAAGTTGGGCCGAAGGGTCTGTTTCCACACTGTGCCACTCTATGACTTCATCCAGTGGCTGTGAAAGGAATGGCATTAACCAGTTCTTTATTGCATGCATGAGGCAGATCACTGTCTCATCTTTGCATCATTTAATGATTTGGCGAGGATGGTTGTGAAATCACACTACCACCTTGAAATGTAGAAACGAGGAACTGCAGATGCTGGTTAATACACAAAAGGACACAAAGTGCTGGAGTAACTCAGCAGGTCAGACAGCATGTCTGGAGAACATGGCTAAGTGATGTAACGAGACCCAAAACATCACTTATCCATGATCCCCAGAGATGTTGGCTGGTCTGTTGATTTAAGGGGCTGTCCCACTTGGGCGACCTAATTGGCGAGTTTAGAAGAGTTTGAAAAAATGACATGTTGAAGACCTCCTTCGACCTCCTTCGACTATGTTGAAGACTAGCTTCGACTAGCTACGACTAACTTCGGGAAAATTGGACACTGAATAGTAGAGAATGAAGACGACCTCCTTCGATCTCCTTCGACCTCCCTTCGACTATGATGAAGACTATCTACCACTACCCTCGACTAACTTCGACTACCCTCGATTACCTACGACTAACATGCCGACCTACTACGACCTACTACGAGTAAAAAAAAGTATCGATTCTTTCCATGGCGACCTTTTTTTACTCGCGGGCATTTTTTTACATATTGAAAAAAACGCCGCAACCTAGCTGAGGCCTCGAGTACGCGGAGACCACTCTCAAGCATGAAGGAGAGTTACGAAGACTTCCTACGACCTCGTGCCGACCATGCTGCGAGTATGAATCGAGGGCAAACTCGCCAGAACTCACGGATTAGGTCGCCCAAGTGGGACAGGCCCATTACCCCAATACTTAGTGTCCACCTGGAGATATACCCAGAAGCTAAGATCAGTGCAGCTGACAATAAAATAATACAGAAAGCCCAGGAGAGTGACTTTTAATACAAATTATTCTTCTATACATTTCATAACTGGAGATATCCTTGACAATACATTTATTTTTGTGCCCCAGATACTTCCAGTCTCTCTGTACTGTCCTTGCTCAAATACATATAATTTATAAGGTGGTCCACAAACTTCTTTAAGTATGTTTAGAAAATGGAACAGGGATTTGATTTAAATTTAAAACTATGTTTCCTTCACAATCACAATAACAGTCACACAATCACAATATTTCTTTATTAGCCAAGTATGATTTGCAACATACGAGGAATTTCATTTGCCAAGTCAGTCATACAAATAAAAAGCAACGGAACACACAAAATACATTTTAACATAAACATCCACCACAGTGACTCCTCCACATTCCTCACTGTGATGGAAGGCGAAAAAAAGTTAAATCTCTTCTCTTCTATGCTCTCCCGTGGTCGAGGGCCTCGAGCCCTCCGTTGACGGGACGATCTTGACTCCCGTAGTCGGCGGCGTTTGGGCCCTATGCATCAGGGCGATCAGCTCCTACATCGGGGGAATGTCAGCTCCCCCGCGCCGGCGATCGGACCCCGGGTCGGGGCTGGTTGAGCCTCTGCATCGTTGGGCTTCCCGACTCGGCCTCTCCCGAGACTGCGAGCTATTGATGGTAAGTCCGCAGGCCGCGGTTGGAGCGATCCCAGGCAAGGGATCAGCTCCGATGTTGTCCACACCCCGCGGTGGGGCTCAAGACAACAATCTATTTAAGAACAGATTAAATGGAGCTGCCAATAAAATTTTAACTCTCTCCATAGATCCTGCCTAACCTGCTGAGTATCTGTAGCATTCTTTGAATTTCTTTCACATTTCTAGCATCTGTAGTATTACTGTATACTTTAGAGAATCAAGCTATTTCTACAAAACGATGGATGCTGAGGAAGGGGAGAGATCCGAAGAAAAATATAACATTTTCTTCAATATTGAAAGTTTATTTTAAACACTGAAAATACCATCTCCCAAAAAGCAATTGAAATTTATTTCTGTACAACCTTATTAGAATTAGAGCACATTTAGTTATCTTAAGTGGAAAACAGTGAAAGGAAAAGGGACTCACTTACGCAGCACCGTAGGAGGAAAAGTTAAATATTCATCCACAACAGCAACAGCAGCGCCATTCTGAAATCCATTTCCACTGGTGTTAATTAAATAAAATATAAATAAGCATCGTAAGCTGATCCTCAAATTTGCTGGGTGTTTCCGCTTAAACGTTATTCCGGAAGTCAGAATTATTTGAAATTTCAACCTCAGAAAATCATTAAAAAATTATAATACGGAAGATGTCAGTTCGATCTATTGTGCTGGTTCATGGTCTTTAAAAGACCCATGCAGTTATACAGGTTTGGCATTCTGCTGAAGTATTGTGCATGCAGTCAGAATTATCCAAAATATTAACTTGATGAAATCATTAAAATTAAATGCAATGCCGAAGATAACAATGTGGCAATCAATGCTGGGGCGAACACAGTTACACAGGTTGCTTCAGGATGTCAGTATATTCTAAGGTGCTTGACAATCTTTATCGACTGATTAAAATGTGAAGAGCTATTGGAAAGCAGACTGTGTGCAAAGAACCAGACTCCGATATAACAAAATGGTATAAGATGGTACAGAGGAAACATCAGGGGAGGATGGAGGATAAATTGGACAAGCCTCTGTCCCACTTACGTGTCCTTGGCATGCTAATTACGCGACCACGTGAGATTACGTGAGGCACGACGGTCCCGCGAAGGTCGCGCGCGACTTCATGCGCCCGCACAGCCGTCTGGAGAGCGTGACGTCAATTGAAGATGGACACAAAGCTGGAGTAACTCAGCGGGACCGGCAGCATGTCTGGAGAGAAGGAATGGATGATGTTTCGGGTCGAGACCCTTTTTCAGTCTGAAAGAAGGGTCTTAACCCGAAACGTCACCCATTGCTTCTCTCCAGAGATGCTGCCGGTCCCGCTGAGTTACTCCAGCATTTTGTGTCCATCTTCAATTTTCTTGGCCCCGCTCTGGGAGTAGAAGTGGGGGCGGATCCGGACCGCAACGGCCGTGAGTCCCAGGCCGAGCTCGGCGATCGTTTGCCTGCTTCTGCTGCTGTTGAAGGTGAGACGTTGCGTCGCGCCAGGGTCTTGGGCCTGTCCCACTTTGGCCGTCAGTTACGCGACAGGCCGTTGGCGCGCGAAGATTTTGTTCGCTACAAACATTGGAGCCCCGCGCGATGTCGCGCACAACTACATACCCCTCCGCGCTTCTCAGTGGGACCGGCCCTGCGAGGCCACACGATGCCTGTGCGCCTCAACGTGACGACGAGGTCGTGTAAATTGCATGCCAAGGACACGTAAGTGGGACAGGCCCTTAACTGTTAAGAACATAGAACAGCACGGCACAAGGTAAGGCTCTTTGGCCCACAATAACTGTGCCGAACATTATGCCAAGACCATCACTTATCTACCTGCAAATAACCCATATCCCTCCATTCACTACATATCCATATGCCTATCCCAAAGTCTTTTAAATGCCACAAACATTTCTGCTTCAACCACCACACCCGGCAGCGTGTTCCAGGCACTCACCACACTCTGTGAAAAATACTTGGCCCGCATAACTCCTTTAAACTTTGCCCCCTCACTTTAACGCTATGCCCTCTAATATTTAAATTTTCCATCCTGGGAAAAAGATTCTGACTGTCTACCCAATCTATACCTCTTATAATTTTAAAAATGTCTATCAGGTCTCCCAGCAACCTCCAGCGTTCCAATGAAAACAATCCACCAATGTCCAACCTCTCCCTGTAGCTAATCATCTACCAAGCATGATTCTAGTAGACCTCCTCTGTACCCATTCCAAATTCTCCACATACTTCCTGTAATGGGGCAACTGGAATGCCAAAGTTCTATAAAACTGCATCATGATTCTTCCTGACTTATACTCAATGCTCCAACCTGTAAAAGCAAGCATACCATATGCCTTCTTTATCTGCTTGTGTTGCCACTTTCAGGGAGTTATGGACTTGAACTCCAAGATCACTCTGTACATTAATGACGTTAAGGGTCATGCCATTAATTGTACATTAATGTGCAACACCTCACACTTTCTTGGATTAACTGTTGTTATTATTAATAACAAAGACCTTTAATACATAATAGCTATAGAACGGTTAGCATAGTTTCAGATACATCATATGCAAGATCCCTTGTTATACTCAGCAGAATTACAATTACGCTAATTTCAGACAGGTAGGACAATCAGATTGCAATCTACCTCATAAAATGAGTATCTTAAAAAATAAGATATGAGCCAGAAAAATGTTTCATTACCAGTATTATGTTTAATTAGGCACTGTGTTTTTAATTCCCACTAACTGTTTTGCCCTTAAGTTATTTTAATCAGAAAAAGTAGAGACCAAAGAAAATTAAACCTAGCACTAAGCCAGCAGGTAATTCACCAAACCTTAAATTCATACGTCTGAAATATCTAAAATGGTGCCAGGAGAAACCTGAGACTGCCAGCACCTCCTCTTGAGGCAAGGGTGAACTGCAGGGAGAAGCCTGTGATCGCCACATTTCCTCCTTAGAAACCAGGACTGAGTTGCCGGGACACGCCCAAAGTTGCCAGACCACCGCATCTGCTCTCTGATGGTGAGGGAGTTTCTTACCACTGTAAATAAAATATATCGTGCGAGTTCACCCTACTGCGAGTGTCGGTGTGGTTACTACTGAACCCGGCGTCATCCCTGATGCCAGTCTACACCCTTTCACATTTTTCGCGTATCATATATACATCTCTTGAAGGCCACGATAGAGCTTGGTTCCACATCTCCAGACAATGCATTCCAGATTCCAACCACGTTTCCACGTCACTCTAGTTCGCCGACCCTTAATTTGATCCCTAATCCTCAATGTTCTACCAACAGGAATAGCCTCTAACAATCTACTCTGTTCAGACATCCCATCATTTTTTAATTAGATCTCCCCTCAGCCTTCTCATAGTAAATAGTCTCAGGCTCCTTACTCTACCTTAGCAACTGTGGTCCCTCATTCCAGGAACCATTTTTATATATTTGCTCTACATCCTCTTCACTGCTCCCATATCTCTCCTAACATATGGCCAGAATTGAATTCTATAGCCCAAATGAGGCCTGACTAGCGCTTTATAAAAATTTAGAATGACTTCCCTGCTTTTATACTCTATGCCCCTTTTGATAAAGCCTAGAATTGAGTATGCCACGTTCTCAACCGGTCATATTTAGTGATTTTAACATTCTTTTCACCTGGTCCTTCTGCTGCCGCTGCACCCCCTATAGAACAGTAATCTTTATTTTACATTGCAATGTATCACCTCACCTCCATGTCTTTGTATTCATACATGTTCAAGAACTAATAAAACATTTAAAACATAGAAACATAGAAAATAGGTGCAGGAGTAGGCCATTCGGCCCTTCGAGCCTGCACCGCCATTTGATATGATCATGGCTGATCATCCAACTCAGTATCCCATCCCTGCCTTCTCTCCATACCCCCTGATCCCTTTAGCCACAAGGGCCACATCTAAATCCCTCTTAAATATAGCCAATGAACTGGCCTCAACTACCTTCTGTGGCAGAGAATTCCACAGATTCACCACTCTCTGTGTGAAAAATGTTTTCCTCATCTCGGTCCTAAAAGTCTTCCCTCTTATCCTTAAACTGTGACCCCTAGTTCTGGACTTCCCCAACATCGGGAATAATCTTCCTGCATCTAGCCTGTCCAACCCCTTAAGAATTTTGTAAGTTTCTATAAGATCCCCCCTCAGTCTTCTGAGATCAATTTTGTTTATATGCTATGTGTTAAAATAAATGCATTTAAAAGCAATGAAACAAAAAGGTAGATAATAACAAGAAAGCTCTGCTTCTACTTGATAGTTCAAGACTGTACTGAAATCAATATAAATGGCCTTGGCTGAATGGCCCATTTCTATGCTGCATCCTCTCTGTGTAATCTGATATATGGGGATTCCATTTGTATGCTTGTGCCATGTCTCAAATGGATAAGCTTCCTCTTGGTGTCAGAGAAGATATGGGACCCATGGGAATAGTGGCTTGGCGTTAGAAGATTTGTAGTGGCTTGGCGTTAGAAGATTTGGGCCATTATAAATGAGAAGGAAATGGCAGTCAAATTAAATAATTATGTTTACAAAAAAGAAAGCATATCAGACCGACACCTTTGCTAAGATTTTGGTCATTTGCATTGAGATTTATAAATCCATGGGGAGCTTTTAACTTAATAAAGTGAGAATAATTCACTTCATTATGTAATTTACATGGTTTTCGTCTTTTTTAAATTACTTCAGGACTACAGATCAGAACCTGTACTGAATAAGTAACTAGCAACTAAATGTGAACATCTTATAATTGCTGAAAATGCTTCAGGTTTAATTGTATCTGAAACACTCAAAGAGCAGACTGCTGAAATGTGAATAGTGCAGTCAAAGGGCATGTTCACTTTCACAGAATTTCTAATGTAATACTTTTCAAATATATGTTTTCTGAATACCGGCTGTATTGCCTATTGCTCTACAGAGAATATGATCTTCTTAAATCATGAATTCAAAGAGATTATTATTCATTGACATGAAAGCTTTCTTTTTAAGGATTTATGTTCTGATGTTTGAATGGTATGAAACTACTTTGTGTTCAGGATACAGATTCTACTGAAAATACACAATCATGTTAACAGTATTGGATAACTCTAAAGTAATATTATTTTATAATTCAGCAGCAGAGGCTTCCTGTATCCTCAGAGTTTGAAGGTTCAGTTTGGAAGGTAAGCATAAAAATCGAGGAGCACTGTCAGTATAGTGGTGAGGGAGTGCTACAACAGGAGCGGTACCATCTTTTGGATGAGACTTTAAATACGCAGCATCTGTGCCCAAGATGAGGTGCTCCATACCAGGTTATCGGAGATGTCCTCGATCTTTAGGGAAAAGGGGTTCCCCTCTTCCATTATACGAGGCCCTCACTAGGGTCTCCTCGATATCCCGCAGCTCCGCTCTTGCTCCCCCTCCCCCCATTCGCAACAGGGACAAAGTCCCCCTTGTCCTCACCTTCCAGCCGTCGCTTGCAGTGCATAATCCTCCGACATTTTGGCCACCTCCAATGGGATCCCACCACTAGCCACATCTTCCCATCTCCACCCTTTTCCGCTTTCTGCAGAGACCGTTCCCTCCACAACTCTCTGGTCAACTCGTCCCTTGCCACACAAACCGCCCCTTCCCAGGTACTTTCCCCTGCAACCACAGGAGATGCAACACCTGTCCCTATACCTCCCCTTCTCTCCAGAGATGCTGCCTGTCCCGCTGAGTTACTCCAGCAATTTGTGTCCATCTTCGATTTATACCGGACCTATTTGGTCCCTCGGGACGCTTAACGCAGTTCTTGAAAAACAACATGCTAATATTTTGTCCATACCCATCTGATCATTATCATAATACCGTGAGAACTCCTGGAGTGCAAATTGGCTGTCTTTTAGAATCAGAGAATTATACAGCGATCAGAATTATGCGATCAAGTGGGGGGTTGTCCTGGCACATTAAAATACAAAGGGTTGGCATGAAGTTCCAGTAATTAGGAAGGCCAAAGTGACATTGACCTTTATTGCAAAAAGGTCAGAAGATAAAAGTAGGACGTTTCACTGGCACTGGCAAGACTGGACTCAGAGTATTGTGTATCATTTTGTCTCCATCCTTAAGTAAGGATATACTTCTATTGGAGGCGGTGCAGGGAATACAGTAAACCCTCATAATAACGGACCACTGGTGTCCGTTATTGCCGAGTCGGCTATATCCGAGTGGAGGGGGGATAAAGTTTAATCCAAGGCAAGGAGGAAAGAAGCTGCATTGGGAGGGGGGAGGGGTAAACAAGCAGGAATTCACAGGCCAGGGAGCCACAGAGCCCCCAGCCCCACACATCAGGGTGAGGCCCGGTCTCACTTTGCCTTCATGCTGCTTGCTCCCTTTGATCCCACAACTGGAAGCATACCACATAGCGCCAGCTCATTGGGGTGATTTGCGGACGTGTGGGGGGCGAGGCGGGGCGGTGCAATAGGAGCCTCGGTCCGCAATGACTGACATTTGCTATATAGAGGTCTGTTATTGCAAGGGTTTACTGCATTCACCTCTCCCTGGGGAGACAAATTCCAGTACATGATTGCGGAAATGGTGCTGCAGTTCCCCAACGTTGTAGGCATGAGGGCTCTGGATAAATAAAAGTGGACTGTGTGTTGGTGAACCATGAACTCTGAAATAACAAATGAAATAAAACTGGCATCACTGATGGTGCAACATGCAAAGCACTATGCAATGTGTTATCACCTCACAGTACTTTGACATAGCGAAGATAGATGTCACTTTTATACCAGAATGTGAGTTGCCACATTTCTGCAGTCTGAGTTGGCATTGGGTGCCAGAGTAAATGGCAAGAAGAACGAACCCATGGTCTTCAGCAACTGGGCAGCACGGTGGGGCAGCAGTAGAGTTGCTGCCTTACAGCACCAGAGACCTGGGTTCAATCCTGACTACAGGGTGCTGGCTGTACAGAGTTTTAACGTTCTCCCCGTGACCTGCGTGGGTTTTCTCCGAGATCTTCAGTTTCCTCCCACACTCCAAAGACGTTCAGGTTTGTAGGCTAATTGGCAAGGATCTAAAAATGTGTAAATTCAGAAATTTTCCCTAGTGTGTGGTGTTAATGTGCGGGGATCGCTAGTCAGAGTGGACTCGATGGGCTGAAGGGCCTATTTCCTCACTGCATCTCTAAACTAAACTGGCTCAACCAAAGTTCTGTACCCTTCTGACTATCTGAAGGTGTTGGGAATATGGTTCCAAAGGGCCAAGATGTGCAACAAAAATTGGTTGGAGCGGATAGGCAGTGCCAAACAAAGATTGGGACGGTGGGAACAGCACTCCCTTTCAATAACTGGTACAAAGCTTAGTAATCAGATGTGAGGATCTCTCAGGGCTGCTGTATTTGGCACAGTTGTGGCCCATCGTGCTCTTCTGTCCTAGTGATCGCCTGTGCGTCTTCCATTTCATCTGGGAATCAAAGATGGAGCGGGACCAACGGTCACCTTGCATAAATCCACAAAAAACAAGGGGAAAAGCATACCCAACACTGCCCTCATCCTGATGGCCATCTTCATGTGTAGCTGCATGAGGCTGTGCGTATAGTCAAAGTACGTTGGCACCAAGTGTCATTACCTGCTGAGGTTCTACCTATTCCAGATGTGGTGAAGCATGGGTCTGGTGCAATTGCCAGACAATGTGCCAGTCAGCTAGACATTAACCCATCACCTTTCCTTCAGGGAAATGCTATCCCCGACCAACAGACAGTGGTCAGCACGGAACATTCTGCAGGCACTGTGGGACAAGGACGATGGATCCTGCATGGTGGTTTCCTGCCCAGACTGCCCAGATTGCCTGGTGGAATGCCACACAGCCAGAATTCATCAATAAGTGACAAGACCTCACTTCGCTGGCAGTGAGGGAGATCTTTCCTGTACCATTAGAGTCTTACGCCCAATGCATGCTGCGCTCCAGACAACTGGTATATAAAGGATACCCACCTCTTTGCAAAGATTGAGATAGCTCAGATGGTCTGGAAAACGTTGCAAGGATCCTTGTCACGGTTCATCCCGAGCAGCTGTGTAACAGAGGACTCTCTGATCTATGGACTTTTTCCAGGGGCACACTCAGAGACGGACATCGAGTGCTGCGAGAACATCAATGCAGTGAAAGAAGCTCTTTAATCTGCACGAATCTGTGTTTTTCCAGCACAGCTGAGTTCATAAGGGTATGTTGCCAACTGGTCTATCCCAAACTCAGAGACGCACTGAAGCTTGGTGCAGCTACTGCAAAGGCACTCTGGGGCTGACCACAGTCTACAGTCCTTCTGCTGCTGGATATTAAAGGCTGAGTGGTGGGGACACCCCTCAAGCAAGGGAAGGGGGTCACATCAGTAGCAATGGTGCTAAAATGTAATGAAAAAAGGAGGTGCTAACACTATGGGGAATAACCCCAGCAATATTGATGGTATATCTACAGCCTACAGAATCTCCTCCAGTAAAATTATACAAAACAATATACTAAAAATATAAAGAGTTTTGCACGGATTTTGTTTAGTATATATTTTTTATAACAAATAAAGTTTATTTTTGAAATTAAAAAAAGTGCAGGGAATATTCACTTGGTTGATTCTTGGAGTAAAGGGCGAAGGGTTTGTAAAAAGAAGTTGAGCCAGGCCCTGCATTCATCGGAATTGAGAAGAATAGGAGGTAATTTATATTGAAACATAAGATTATGAATGGCAAAAAAAACAGACTGTTGGGCGAAGTCATCAGGTCAGCCAGCATCTGAGGAAACAAAGGGATAATAGATCTTTTGTGTTGAGACCCTGCATCAAAGCATGCTCCAGATATTTTGCTCCATATTCCAGCATCTGTGGTGATAATTTACTGGAAGAGATTCTGAAGGCCGTACACATTTGGAAAGAACAGGGGCTGACCAAAAATAGATTTTGTGCATGAGATTGCATCTCACATTTTTAGTTGAGTTTTTTGAAGAAGTAATCAGCAAGGTTGATAAGGTTCCATGTGGTAAGCTGCGATGGAAGGTTAGAACGTACATGATCCAGGGAGACCTAGCTGATTGGATACGTGTGACTTGATGGTAGTAAGCAGAAAGTGATGGTGGAAGGTTGTTTTTCACACTAGAGGTCCATGACCATTTTAACAGAGAGGGTGGTATGTATATGGAACATGTTACCAGAGTTAGTGGTTGATTCAGATAAAATAACAACATTTAAAAGACATTAGAACGTACATAGATATGAAAGGATTAGAGAATATGATCTAATGCAGGCAAATGGGACAAGGTTAGAAGAGCATCTTGGTCACCATGGACAAGATGGGATGAAGAGCCTCTTTCTGTTCTGGATGACTATCAGCCGTCTCGCGAGTCTGGGGACGAATGTGGAGATCGGATCATTAAATACATTCAAGTCAGAGACTGGTAGATATGTGAATTACAATGGGAGTGCAGTGGTGTTGAAAATGGATCGGCAATAGTCTTGTTGGTAAATTAAACAAGCATGGGGAAAATTGGCCATCTCCTGCTTCTGTTTCTTAATCTAAATAAAATATGGATCCCGATTTTGGTTGATAGGTTGGATGAAAAAGTTTAGGAGGCTCACGGGGAAATGCAGCAGCATGAATCTGTTAGGGGTAACTACGATGCAATTCTATGTAAGAATAATCCATGATATTTTCCAAAGGGAAACCAAGCAATCCATTTCCAGTGATTGCGATTTCTGACATAAAATAGCTAGACTTCAAAAACATAATGAATGTAGGAATGGTAGATATTAATGATTAAATAATATTTTACATACCATAAGTAAATCTGAATATTTAATAATATTCAAAAAGTAAATCACAAGATCATATGTGTTGTCATATTAGCGTGGTGCCATTATGTATTTGTGTGTTCACGTCTTCCTACACTATTTTAATTATTGATTAAAAAAGATGGAATTTCATAATGTTAGTGATTTGCGACTGAAATGCACATGCAAAATATTGAGATTCACAAAAAAAAGGTAATGTACAGAGTAAAGCTCATCTGCGCCATCCCATCAAGCACTCCCAGGGTAGGCACAGCACAAGTTAATTACAGAGTAAAGTTCCCTCTACACTGTCCCAGGACAGGCATGGAGATGAAGGTCAACTTTCTATTGGTATTGAAATTTGTTAACAAGAAAAAAGTACACACCTTAACCTTATCATAACATACATCTTATTCTATTCTAACCAAAGGCAGGATCGTAGATGCTAAGACCACTATTAATGATATATAGCGAAAATTGTTTTTCATCGTCCGAAGGTTCTATTGAAAATCTAAACATTTTTGAACTCCAGTGGACTATGGCCAGAAGAGGAAACCCATTTGTAATCATTGGGATTTAAGACCCTCAGTTTGAACAATCCATGAGTTATTAGTGATTCTCGCTTCTCCACAAACACAATCAATTATATCTGGGCATTTTATCACTGAACAAAAATCAAAATCTTACAGTGAGGACGGGGGTAATCCATTCCAAACTATCAAGAGCTTATAAAATAACCACATAGTTACAAAACAAGCACTGTATATGCACAGCGTGAATAGTAATTATAAAAGGCCATACTGAGCCTGTTAGGACACTCTCCTGCAATTGGACTGAGGCACAGTAGAAGCAGAGTCATTATGTGTACAATTGAATCAGAGCTGACCGGGCTTTTATTTTCAATAAATATCTAAAATGGACGCTATTCCATTTGGAATAAATAATATCCTATAATTACAGGTGTATAAATCTTAAATATAATATTGATTCACATTTTGAAAGCTAACATTCTTTGGCAAGACAAATTTGACACAAAAGAAAGTTTCATTGTGCCCTGAAAACTAGATTGATTGGAGATTTTGCACTTGAACAATCTATTCAAGCTAACGGTGTCTGTAAGGCACTCTTCAGTGACACAAAACGTCATTAACCTAAAGGTTAAATGCTTTTCAATCAGCTGGAATTCAAACTGCCTAATTACAGACGTGCAGCATCTATTGTGGAATCGATACTTGGTGAATTAAGATGTGGAGCTGGTAATTTAACACAGTGCCCTCTACAAGAAATACATCACGCACCTCCGCATTGGTTGAAACTCTGTTAATTTGAAAAGAAACACACACACACATAAGTAACCTATATATTGTTTCATTCAAAAAGTGGGAGAAAACAATTCTGACAATCTCCTCTCTAATTTTAATCCCAGTGTATTCAATATCATGACAGATATTCCGATTACGAAGCAGAGATGTTGAGCTAAGCCAGCAACTTTCAGCAAAGTGAAGGACTTGCTGATATGTAACAATGCAGCAGCTTAATGCATCAGCAACCTTGAATTCACAACTGGGACACCTTCAGCACTGTCATCATAACAAGAACTAATTTTATAGAACCAATAGAATTGACCCCTATTTACAGTACTACATGCGAATGTCTTGCTGGTATGCCTGAGTTCCAGATGGAATAAATGAGAAGAGTCAGGAGGCATGCAGCCATAATAATAAAATTTGATAATTTCAAATGTTGATGACTGACCACATAGAACAAATGGAATAAATATATTGTCAGATTTGTTAATACAGAATAGTCCAATGGAAAATTGCAGAAGGGTTCAAGTTCCACTACAGACTTGAGCACAAAATCTAGGGTACCAATCTGAGCACATTGTTGGAGGAGCACTGCACTATTGCAGTTCTCAGTTTTTGAATTAATTCTTAATTATTCTGCTTCCCCCGAAGGAGAACATAAAAGATCAAGGGCATGATTTTGTTTTTAAAAAGCAAGAGAATTCTCACTAATGTTCTGGCCAATTTTTACAGGATCAGTTCACGGGGCAATTGAGTCCCTGCCGACCATCAAGCATCCATCCAGACTAATCCCAGATTATATTCCCTTCTTTCACCCGTACAGTATTTTTATCCAACACACTAGGGACAATTTACAGAAGCCAATTAACCTACAAACCTGTACGTCTTCGGAATGTGTGTAGAAACTGGAACACACATATGCAGTCATCGGGAGAACATACAAACATCTGCTTGTAGCCAGTTAAACCCAGGCCTTGGCACTGTAAGGAAACAACTCCTGTACCACTGTGCCGCCTAACTGATCACTCTCTTTAGGGAATGCACTGTACACTTATTGAACTAAAGAGCAAGAGTGTCAAGATGTATTAGTGTGACAAATGTAAAAAGTACTGATTGTTGGGGTGAAATCTTAGCACGCTTACAACAGAAGACTTTTCAATTTAGTGGACAAACATTGAGATTTGTTTGCCTGAACAGTATGCCAACAATCTCACACAATCTGAATGATTATATTCTAGTATTATTTTCCATTCTGTAATTGTGTGTGTTTTCCTCTTTTGTTAATGTTCTTTCCTATTTTTCTTCACAGATGTCCTTCTTTCATCTCTAGCAAATGCCGTTTTGTGAAATAAAATAATGTATTATTATAAAGTAATAATTATCTGTATGTCCCATTTACCCACATTGAGTCTGTAGCCCTCTATGCCTTGGTGATTCAAGTGCTTGTCTAGCTGCTTCTCAAATGTTTCAAGAGTACCTGCTTCCACCCCCTCTTCAAGCAGCGTGTTCCAGATTCCAACCACACTCAGAATGAAAAATACCTGACCCCCATTAAACCTCGTATCTCTCACTTTAAACCTCTACCTTTTTCTTTTACACAACCACACCGTGAGGAAAAGATTCTTCTTATGTATTCTCTCCTAATTTTGTATACCTTTATCAAGGTTCCCCCTTCAGCCTCCTCGGTATCGGGAAAAAAAATGTGACCTATACAATTCCTCATAACTGAAATGTTCTAAACCAGGCAACATCCTGGTGAATCTCCTCTGTGTAGGATAGAAATGGTGTATGGGTGATCACTGGTCAGCGTGGACTTGGTGGGCAGAAGGGCTTATTTTCATGCTGTATCTCTAAACTAAACTAAAATCCACTCTTTCCAGCATAATCGCATCCTTCCTAAAGTGTGACAAGAATTATAAACAAGATTCCAGGTGGGGCCAAACCAATGTTTCATAAAGTTGTAACATGATGTCGTAACCCTTGTATTCTCTGCCAAGACTGAGGAAAGCAAGCATCTTATATTGCCTTCTTCACCTCCCAATATAACCATGCTGCCACTTTAAGGGATATCTGGAATTATACCCTAAGAAAGGACACATAGTGCAGGAGTAACTCAATGAGTGAGGCAGCATCGCTGGAGAACATACATCGGTGACATCTTAACCCTTCTTCAGACTGATTCAGTATGCTGAGTTACTCCGGCACTTTGTGTCGTTTCACCTTAAAACGAAGCACCGCTGCACCAGCGAGCCCTTATTGATCGGTTCACACGGCTATTGTTGCAGCCCGCATTGTTGTCCTTGGGGACAGCTTTTTCTTTAGGCCGCTGCCTTGACAAGATGCTCTTGGTCACCGGGGTGCTCCCTCTCCTCTCACCAGCCGCCACTTCCAAGGCGTAGTATGTCAGCGACTCCGGTGGAAAGGTGGGGGGAGGGGAAGAGGCGAGTGGAAAGATTGGGGGAGAAGCCGGCGGCGGCGATTGAGCAGACAAGCCAAAGGCAGGTGGTGAGAGGAGAGAGAGCCCTATGGTGACCGAGAGGACCGAGAATGTCCTCTCAGTGGCAGCGTCCTGAAGAAAATGCTGTCCCCAGGAGCTACAGCATAAGCTGCAACAACAGCCGCTTGGCTGGACCATGAAGAATTGTGGTGGGTGAAGAAGGGTTTGCTGGTGAGAGGAGAGGGAGAACAACGGTGACCAAGAGCATCTTGTCAGGGGCCCTCTGAAGCCCACGCTCTAAGTGGTCGGGGAAACGGTGTGTCGGAGTCCGTCCGCTATTACCAAAATCCGTTAAAAAGGAGTCTGATAAAACAAGAGTTAATTGTATATCAAAGTAATCAGTGAATAACAGAAACAGAAACAATTGTCCATTGCATTGTTCAGGTATTAATATTGGTCAAAAGTCTGGAAGAAAAGCATATCTTTCCACTCACTTGTGCACAACTATCTTTTATATCCATCTGAGAGGGATGGTGGGATCTTGTTTAACAACCCATCTGTAAAATGGCATCTCCTGTATTCTCTCGGTTGTGCATGGGTAAATTGAACTCTCACCATTATGCATGGGGAATGGCAGTCAGTCTTGATTATATATTCTAGCCTCTGGAATTGGTCTGCCTACCAGATCTCCTCCAAGGCAAGAGAATAATTCACTGAACCAACTAAATGGGCCAATTTGATTCATTGACATGACCTTAGTTACACAGATTACAAGATCTTCGATGATATTATCCATTATGCTGGGAGCATTACAGCATGATTTTAACAGTGATAATTATCAGCAATGCAGAGGGTCGCAGCATCTGTAAAGCCCTGGGAGAACTCAACAGAATCTAAACTATCATTTGCTCCTTAAGAAACAAATCTACAATTATAGTTCCATCTACCAGCCCACATGCCTTGGTTAATTGTAATCTCCTGCTCGCCTTTCTTTCACTACGTTTCTACCCTTGCAGGACAATGCTAAAGCATTCAAGGATAAATTTACTGTCTTTTAAAATTAACTAATGGAAAAGCTTGGGCTGTGGATGCATCATTGCTCTTCAGTGAATTTGCTGAGTCTGTTAATAAATATAGATTTCAATTAAAATTAGTTAGAATTCTGAGTTTCAAATCATGTATATATAAAATTCTTTATGTCCAAATTGCTCAATATTTTTTTCATAATCATGTCTCATAGAATCTATTTTATAAACAGTATTTTGGTTTTAATTTCAAACAAATCGTCAAAAGAACCTTCTCTGTAATTCTAAAAACAAATCCATCAAAGCTCAGTCTTTTGAATAAACTTAGACTTTGAAGCCTACAACTTTAAGGATATTAACTATGACACCTCTATAACGTTAACAAAAAATGCAAGGCTGAATTCAAAGTCAGTCATATATAGCAGACTTCGTTGAAATGAGAATGGTTTATCAAATAAAACAGGTAGACACTGATATAACAATTGAAATGATGAAGAAATGAGACATTAAAAAAATCTTTGCAAATGAAAATACAGGATGCATTGGATGGTGTGCCATTTAAAAAATATATATACATAGACATTAGTTAACCTTTCTATTAGTTCCATCGATCTGAACAAATGCTGCAAAACACAATCACATTTCACATACATGTTACCTGTTACACTGTTGCCAGTGGAGAAGGAAACATGAAGCCTGCTCCAGTTAGCTCAGGGTCTGGGTATCTGCTTCTATATGCATAAAAGAGTAGGGATTAACGGGTCCCTTTCAGAATGGGAGGCAGTGACTAGTGGGGTACTGCAAGGCTCGGTGCTGGGCCCAGCTATTTATAATATACATCAATGATTTAGATGAAGGGATTCAAAGTAACATTAGAAAATTTGCAGATGACACAAAGCTGGGTGGCAGTGTGAACCGTGAGGAGGCTGCTATGAGAATGCAGGGTGACTTGGACAGGTTGGGTGAGTGGGCAGATGCATGGCAGATGCAGTTTAATGTGGATAAATGTGAGGTTATCCACTTTGGTAGCAAAAACAGGAAGGACACGCTAGAGGCATGTTCCCGATGTTGGGGGGGGGGGGGGTCCAGAACCAGGGGCCACAGTTTAAGAATAAACGGTAAGCCCTTTAGAACAGAGATGAGGAAACACTTTTTCACACAGAGAGTTGTGAGTCTGTGGAATTCTCTGCCTCAGAGGGTGGTTGAGGCCGGTTCTCTGGATACTTTCAAGAGAGAGCTAGATAGGCCTCTTTAAGATAATGGAGTTAGCGGATATGGGGAGAAGGCAGGAATGGGATACCGATTGTGGATGATCAGCCAACATCACATTGAATGGTGGTGCTAGCTCGAAGGGCCGAATGGCCTAATCCAGCACCTATTGTTTATTTTTGACCTTTTGTAATAATAAGGAATCTGGGAACATAGAGTCACAGAGCTATACAGCATGGAAGAAGGCCCTCCCACCCACCTTGTGCAAATCAGCCATGTTAGCAACATCATCGTGGTATTTTGGGCCATCAAGAATGAAGGTCATAAATCTATCAGTACTGGGTGAGGGGTGGAAGCAAGTGATGGGATGCCAAGACTTACGTCAGGCATCTTGTTGATTTTTAATTTTTTGTTTAGAGGGACATAATTAATATGCATCAAGTTTACCCATGTATCCATTCTCTTAGCATTTAAAGAAATGTATAATAGAAATATAAAAATAAGTTCAGAAGGCATAATGCTAAAATGCAACATCATTTAATCTACCTGCCAGAATTGTATTATTTCATTGGGATCTAATCCCTCCACATCTGAATAATAGGCTTTGTGTTGCTTAGAGTTTATAATGCAGTGAGACAATAAGTTTATGTTGATTGTTATATTCCAGAAATGCCCGCAAATCGACTATTTCATCTCACAATCGCTGCATATCTTCCTTCCTTTCTCCCTCTCAGTTTTCATTTCATTGTCTCCTTATCTACTCTATGTGGCGGCAAATTCCACATTCTAATCTTTATGGGTCAGAGTGAAGATGCCTCTTTTAAATTCCTAATTCAATTTTTCGGTTTTACCTGGATCTAAATTCCCTCTGCAAGCAGATCACTTCTCTATGTTGTCTATACTCAAGTCTATATGTGTATCACCATAAGAGAAGGACTGGTTACGTACTTATTTTTACCAGTTCATTTTTTGCAAAATCAGGTACCATCCTGAGCTTAAGAAATGTCATTTTGGAACACGTAACATGCTGTGTTGTCAAATTATAGTGATCTCCAGAAAATCCATTACCATTTATATTTCTAAATAAATAGTCTGCTTACATTTCAGGTTGAAAGCTGACCTGCATGGTTCTCTGAAGTAAAATCAGTACACATATTTATGTTATCATTACATCTATGATTCAACAAAACCAATAAAATGTTCAGATAAAAGATCAAAGACTTCAAAGCCTTTCTGACATTATTAAACACTCATTTTATATCTTTTTTGGGGAAAGGGTTTAGGGCAAGAGGTTCAGATGGGTAGCAGAAATGCATTCCAGGTGTGCTAGCATATGGTATTTTACTTTCTCGGTTCCATTTATATTATAAATTTCTATAATTTCGTCCATTCTTTAAAACAAAACACTCTGATACAGGCAGAAAAACAGGGAGCCACCGAACTGATGAAGATATGAGCAAAGTTAAGGTCGAGGAAGCTCAGTTAATTTTAATAGACAATAGACAATAGACAATAGGTGCAGGAGTAGGCCATTCGGCCCTTCGAGCCAGCACCTCCATTCAATGTGATCATGGCTGATCAGTACCCCGTTCCTGCCTCCTCCCCATATCCCCTGACTCCGCTATCTTTAAGAGCCCTATCTAGCTCTCTCTTGAAAGTATCCAGAGAACCGGCCTCCACCACCCTCTGAGGCAGAGAATTCCACAGTGTCTCCAACTCTGCCCTCATCAACCTTTCTGGTCACATCTTCAAAAGACTCTATCAAATTGTGTGAGACACGTCCTCCCACGTATGATACTGATTATTTTTAATCAGGCCTTCTACATCTAAATGCACATATATCTTATCCCTCAGAATACTCTCTAGTAACATTCCGACCACAGATGTTAGGCTTATGGGCCTGTCCCACATAGGTGACTGGAGCGGCGACTGTCAGAGTGGAACACACACACACACACATCGCTTCCTTCACCAGCCCGTTATGCAGGCGGGGGACAGGGCTGGCAGGAGGAGCGCTGTCTGAGTGAAATTCACACGGTGCAAAGCGAATGTGATACAGACACACCACGATGAACAGGAAGGTTGGCGCTGTAATTAAGATGGCCAAAGCACAGTGTATGGTAAGTCCTTTAAAAGAGGGGGGAGGGGGTGGAGAAGGAGTGGAGACAACTTTTAATAAGCCAGAGATACACGGCTGTGAAGCTCGGCGGACATTTAACACTACCGGTCGGTTATCCTTGGTTCTACCAAACTACTGCTTACATTTTTTTTCCCAATGAGCCAATGAAATTCACCGGTCAGAACCAGCTACAACCTACGAGAACCTATGAGAACCTTCGACCTCTTGGAAACACACTAGGACCTCCTGGCGACCCACCTACGGCACGTGAATTCTCACTAGTCTCCATGGCGGCTTCATTCTGGTCGCCGCTAATTTTTCAACATGTTGAAAAATTCACGGCGACCATAATGAGGCCGTGACTAGTTCCCAGAATGCGGGAACTCCTTACGACCACGAAGGCGACTCCCCGGCAACCACCCGCGAACATGTGGCGACCATGTGGCGACTGCATAGTCTCCTGCAGTCGCCTAAAAAGTCGCCTAAGTGGGACAGGCCCATTACTGGCCTGTAGTTTCCAGCGTTTTCCCTGCAACCCTTCTTAAATAGAGGCACAACATTTTCCACCCTCCAAGTCTTCCAGCATCTCACTTGTTTCACCTGCAATTTCCTTCACTGGTCTTATAGATGTGGATTAATCAATGTTCTGTGAGTGGCTGTTATTTTAAGAGGGGAGGCGAAAGACATTCAATTCACCAGTACATGTTGTCAGGAACAAGTTTCAGGAACTGGAAACATTGTTTGTCTGAGCACTGTCCATCCTACTGGAAAACAGGGGCATAAAGGGCCTGTCCCACTTGGACGACCTAATCCACAAGTTCTGGCGAGTTTGCCCTCGACTCATACTCGCAGCATGGTCGACACGAGGTCGTAGGAGGTCTTCATAACTCTCCTTCATGCTCAAGAGTGGTCTCCACGTACTCGAGGCCTCAGCTAGATCGTGGTGTTTTTTTCAATATGTTAAAAAATGCCCGCGAGTAAAATAATGCCGCCATGGAAAAAAATCGACACTTTTTTTACTCGTAGGTTTAGTCGTAGTAGGTTGCAGTAGGTCGGCATGTTAGTCGTACGTAATCGAGGGTAGTCGAAGGTAGTCGTAGATAGTCTTCATCATAGTCGAAGGGAGGTCGAAGGAGGTCGTCTTCACTTTCCACTAACCGGTGTCCAATTTTCCCGAAGTTAGTCGTAGCTAGTCGAAGCTGGTCTTCAACATACTCGAAGGAGGTCGAAGGAGGTCTTCTACATAGTCGAAGGAGGTCTTCAACATGCCATTTTTTTCAAACTCTTCTAAACTCGCCAATTAGGTCGCCCAAGTGGGACAGCCCCTTAACACTAGTCTTCAGTGTTCATGTCTGACAATCCCATGATACATATCACCAAAAGGAATATCAACACAACTTTGATCTTGTTCACAACTACCACCAGGAATAATCAAACACAATGGCTTTCTCTACGTTCCCTGTATGTGCCCTTTCAAACATCCACATTTGGATGCAAACCTGAGAAGGTTTCAGTTTCTTTTCAGCTCCTAAAGTTACCCAGCACCAATATAAATAAATGTACCTCCAGTTAGCTGTAAACAGCTACAGTATGTAAGATTGACTGCATGCCTTTAACCATTTCTGGTATTAACAAATAATGGACGACTGTTTGCTTTACTGCTCTCATTATAGATAATTTTCATTATTTCAATATCTGGTAAATGATACAATAAGAATTAGATTGAATAATGAAAGCACAAGAGCTCAAATTAATCAGAATGAAATGGAACACATGGCAAAGTTGGCACTTGGGAGAATTAGAGCTTAGATATTCAGCACAGACACTGCCCCACTCTGAACCCAATAAAACTTGTAAATCAGTGATGCCACACTTGACGGTAAGGGTGGGTCTGAGAACGTGAAGCCAGGGCACAGAAGAAAATTATTCATTCTTCCCACTCTACCACAAGTTAGATAATTGACTCCTGCGCACTCTCGGCTGGGGTGCAAACTAACAATTTGAAAATAAAATAATCCTCAACTACATTGATTAACTACTTGACAGCTTTGAAAAGATTTTTCCTTATTAGCTAGCTTTCATGTATCTGCACAGGATAAAATCATAAGAACATATAAACAGCCAGCAGCGACTTCTTACATAACTTTTCCAAAACGAGTCTGTGAAATACGGCAGATTTACGACCTGAAGATAGTCATGGAAGATCTACCGAATATGTTTAACAAAATAAAGGCAGAAATTATAGTAAATACTCTGCAGGTCAGGCCACATCTGTGGGAAAAGAAATTGAGTTAACATTTCAGGTCAAAAAACCTTTTGTTTAGCCCAAAATATTAACTTTGTTTATCCTCCCACATATATGGCTTGATCAGCTGAGTATTTCTAGTGATTTTGTTTTTTATTTTAGTTTTCTGGGATCTGCACTTATTTGCAATGATCTATATGAGGCACTGCCTCAGGAAAGGAGCATCTATAATCAAGGATCCCCAGCACCTTCATGCCCTTTTCTCACTATTACTATCAGCCAGAAGGTACAGAAGCCTTGAATTCCCCAATTTTAGATAACTTCTACAAACTCCTCCCACCTGCCTCTCCTTTCTCCCCGTCAACACCCCTCCCCACTCCCTTCCCCATAACATTGGCTGACCTTACACCAGCCCCCCCCCCCCCCCCCAGCACTAATAGTCCATTAACAAGCTTCACAGTTCACAACTATGTATCCCGTTTGGGCTCACACCTGTCTCTATCCAACACTTCGTCTATCAGTGAACCTCCTCACCTGAGGTCATCTGTTTTGTTCTGATTTGTTCTGCCTCTATTTGGTTCCAGTTTTTTTCCCCCTGCTCTCCCTACTACAATCAGTCTGAAGAAGGGTCCTGACCCAAAACGTCACCTATCCATTTTCTCCTGGGGTGCTGCCTGACCCGCTGAGTTACTCCAGCGTTTTGTGTCTATCTTCCACTTCTCCCATGTGTCTTATCACATCCATTGGTATAAGCCAGCATTTGCAATTCCTTTTTATTTCTCAGGGATCAGTCAGGTAGCCACAATGAGCGAGCAGTACATCCATGCCACAGCTATTATAGTACATTTACATCGTTGGCAACATAATGTGTGGTATCTTCCTTGTTTGACAGCGTGTGTAACTTGCACATTTTGCCCCAGACATTACAGACACCGACTGTATCATTAAAAACTAAATGACACTAAGGAAATGTCATTCGCAGTAAGGTGAATGAGACAGGTAGTCTTATCTAATTTCTTGATGGAATAAACCATAGCCAGAAATTGATGCATTTGTGTAAAAACACATGCAAAATTATATTCATGTGCTTTACATAGATATATAGAATGGAAATATGTCCATTCCAGGGCAATAATCTGACTGAATCACACAGGCAGAAATTAAAGCATCTGACCAAAAATGTATTTAAATCGGTAGATTTTAAGCAGTATAAAAGGGCAGAGAGAATTGGAAAGGGAGAGGGGTTTAAAGAAAATATTCCAGTGGCTAAATCTTAGGTAGCTGAAAAAAATCAGCAAATGGATGGAGTGATTAGAATCAGAGAGGATGAAGATGCTAAAATTGGAGTTCTGAGGATTGTAGGTCAGAAGGTGATTAAAGAGAAAGGTCTGGGGCGATGGGCAGTGTTCAGTATGAAGAAGAGAAGTTTAAAGATAATGAGTTGGCTAGATCATGAACCAACATCAATAAGTGAAAATAGTTTATAGGGGTTAAAAGAGGGTATGGACACGGCTTGGGGAAAATGTACTTCCATCAGGTGGCCCCTCTACTGCTTACCAATTACATGTTTGTCATACATACATCTTATTAATTGTCCACCCACATCACAAGATCACTGGTCAGTTCATTCATAGCTATTGCTACTATTGGTCTCTTAGAATGTAAATGCACACATACCAACGTGGATACAAAAAACTATGTGTCTGTAGTAATAGTAAAGTTGTTATGCGCATAAAGAATTGGTAAACAGAGGACCTTTATATTAAAATACATTAAGGTCCACAATAAGTAATTCACCACTTGGAAGGTTTTTCAGTAACAAGGACAGGCCTCAACTAGTAAATACTTGATGTGAGAAGCAACGCTGTCCCAATTTCTAAATAAATTGCCCGCACATTCTCTACATTGCAAAAGTACTTCGAAAATTGCTTCTCTCTCTCTGTTCTGCCTACTACAAAATTATGTCCTTTTCTCAATTCTATAGCCAATACCTGTCTCCCTCCTAAAAAAATTAACCAGCCAAGAAATGTACAGAAATAGCCCCGTTGCAAAGCAATTCAGCCACCATGGGAAATGCTGATCCTGCACTTGCTGCCACCTCATTACAATGATACAATACAATGATACAATTTATTTGTTGTCATTTGAACCTCATTGAGGTTCAAACAAAATTTGGTTTCTGCAGTCATACAAACAAGTAGAAGAACCAAGACACAACACAATTTACACAAACATCCATCACAGCGAATCTCCTCCTCGCTGTGATGGAAGGCAAACTCTTATCTCTCCCCTGCACTCCCCATTCTCCTCCCGATGTCAGAGTCAAAGCCCCCGGTGGGCGATGGTAAATAAGTCCCGCGGCCATTAAAGCCGCGCCGGGCGATGCAAGGCCACGCTCCGGGTCTTGATGTTGGAGCCCCCGGCGGGCGCTAGCAAGTCCCGCGGCCATTTAAAGCCGCGCCGGGCGATGTAAGGCCCCGCTCCAGGTCATTTTCAACCCTGGAACTACTTTATGAAAGCTCCAGATTCAAGGTGCACCAAGTGGCCAGACCTTCAATGGACATGCAAATGTGATTTTGTAGCGACTTAAAATTTGTTAACACTGCAGTAAGAAAATCATTTTTGTTTACGTGTGAAAAGAAAATAGTGAAGCCTATTGCCTGTTCATCACCCAGTACTTGGCTTTAGGAGTATTTCTGTGATAAATTGCTGGACACTGGCAAGGACAGTAATTCTAACAACCCCTGTGCATCACTCGGGCCATCCAATCACTTGGCTGATCCAGTGTATATGAACCACGCAGCAGTTCTGCATATCAGCTTACCACGGCACCTGCCAGAATTCGATGGGATGATAGATTGCGATATCAGAAAACTGTGACGAAGATATTTACAAATAGAATCACTTATCTTCCTTGGACAGTATCTATTATCATTAATGCTCTATTACGTTTAGGAATTAGCCAACCAAATGATTTATAAAAATTAAATAAACAGCAATGAAGAGTTTAATATATTATTTTATTTCTGTTTTGACAGTTTAAATTCTAAAGTTAGACATTAGGTACTCTAATATCCAGAATCTTTAAGTGATTTTCTCTTCCTCAAACAGTGCCAACACTTACAGGCGGTGTGGATAAAGAAGGACATCAGCTAAGCCACAATTTTCATTCTCGCTTTCAAAAATAAACATTAATGATTTAGATTTACATTAAGAAAGATGATTAAAACGTTTCAGATAAAAAATGGCAGCAGGGTTGTCAGTGAGAAGGAATGCCCGAAACCACAGGAAGGTGGAGGTGGCCTGGTCAGATGGGTAGATCAGAGGCAAATAGAATTTAATCCCGATAAGTGCAAAGTAATGTATGTGCGACATGGAACAAGACAAAGTAGTATGCAATAAACAGCAGGATAATTGATGATGTAGAGGTGCAAAGTAACCTTAGAGTCAGAGTTATATAGCAAGGAAACAGGCCAACTCATCCATGCCGACAGGTTGCCTACCTGAGTTAGGTTTAAATTTATGTTTATTATTGTCACATGTACCGAGGTATAGTGAAAAGCTTTGTTTTGTGTGCTATCCAAATCAATCAGATGTACACAAAGTGCTGGAGTAACTCAGTGGGTCAGGGAGCATCACGGGAGAAAAAGGATGGGTGATGCTTCGGGTCAGAACCCTTCTTCAGACTCAACCTACCCAAACCGACCCATCCTTTTCTTCCAGAGATATTGCTCGCTGAGTTACTCCAGCACTTTGTGCCTTTCTTCAGTATAAACCAGCATCTGCAGTTTCTTTCTACACAGATCAGATATACTCTTCCTAGATACGATTAGTTCAAACTCAAGTACAATGGATAGAATAAAGGGAAAGATACGGAGTGCAGAATATAATTCTCAGCATTGTAGCAGATTAGTTCCTTGGACACATTCCAATGTCCTCATTGGGACAGAGGTGAATTGAACAGTACCCTAGCTTATGGAAGGACTGTAGTATAGATGTAGTCATTGGTGGTAAGGCTGGTCGGAGTAATGGACTGAGCTACACCTACAACTCTCAGTAATTTCTTGCAGTCTTGGGCAGACCTATTCCTGAACAGATGATCCATGGAAAGCTACTTCTGAAGCAACTTGACAGTATGCTTTCCATGGATCATCAGTAAAAGTTTGTAAGAGTCACTGAAGACATGCTGAAGTTCCTCGATCTCCTCAGGAAGTAGCGCGTTGATGTGCCTTCTTGGCAGTCGCATCATTGTGGCTGGTCTATGACACATCATTGGTAATATTAATGGCAAGGAACATTAAGCTCTCAAACAGTTCCACACCATTGATGCTAATTGGGTCATGCTTCCTGAAGGTCATAACTAGCTCCTTCATCTTGCTGACATTGAGGGAGAGGTTATTGTCCTAACACCATGTCACTAGTTTTTTATTTCCTCCTCTACTCCGTCTTGTCAGTGCGTAGGGAGTGGATGAGAAAGTGGGCGACATAACACTAGTGTGAACAAGTGATTGATGGTCAGCGTGGACTTGGTTGTCCAAAGGGCTTGTTTCCATGCTGTTTCCGAACCAAATGTCCAATTTCCCTTGAAAACCATGGCTCTTTCCAATTTTTACTATTTCCTTTCAACCGAACAGGTACATAAAGATTCTGTACTCTTAAAATTTCACCTTTAAATGTCCTCCATTTCTCTTCTACATCCTTCCCATAAAACAACATGTCCCAATTCACTCCTTTTAAATCCTTTCGCATCTCCTCAAAGTTAGCCTTTCTCCAATTAAAAATCTCAACCCTAGGTCCAGTTCTGACCCTCTCCATAATTATATTGAAACTAATGGTATTGTGATCACTGGACCCGAAGTGCTCCCCAACGCTTACCTCCGCCACCTGCCCGGTCTCATTTGCTAACAGGAGGTCCAGCACTGCCCCTTCTCTAGTAGGTACCTCTATGTATTGCTGCAAAAAACTATCCTGCACACATTTTACAAACTCCAAACCATCCAGCCCTTTTACAGAATGTGTTTCCCAGTCTATGTGTGGAAAACTGAAATCTCCCACAATCACTACCTTGTGCTTACTACTAATATCTGCTATCTCCTTACATATTTGCTCTTCCAATTCTCGCTCCCCATTTGGCGGTCTATAATACACCCCTATAAGTGTTGCTACACCTTTCCCATTTCTCAGCTCCACCCAAATAGCCTCCCTAGACGAGCCCTCTAATCTATCCTGCCAAAGCACTGCTGTAATATCTTCCTTGACAAGCAATGCAACACCCCCACCTCTTGCCCCTCCAATTCTATCACCCCTGAAGCAACAAAATCCTGGAATATTTAGTTTCCAATCACAGCCCTCCTGCAACCATGTTTCACTGATCGCCACAACATCATACTTCCAGGTGTCAATCCAGACTCTAAGCTCATCCACCTTTCTTACAATGCTCCTAGCATTAAAATATACACATTTAAGAAACCCACCACCACTTATTCTCTGTTTATTATCTTTTTCTTCTTTCTCCCCTACATTTTGGGTCAGAGTGCTTCCCTTCTCTGCCTCCTGCCTCCTACATTTTCTACCATCTTTCTCTATTTGAGTCCCCCCCCCCAACCGTTCTAGTTTAAAGTCTGCCCAGTAGCCTTTGCAAATCTCCCCGCCAGGATATTGGTTCCCCTCGGGTTCAAGTGCAACCCGTCCTTTCTGTACAGGTCACACCTTCCCCAAAAGAGGTCCCAATGATCCAGAAATTTGAATCCCTGCTCGCTGCACCAGTTCCTCAGCCACGCATTTATCCTCCACCTCATTTCGTTCCTGCTCTCACTGTCGCGTGGCACAGGTAGTAATCCTGAGATTATTACCTTTGCGGACGTTCTCCTTAACTCTCCTCCCAACTCCCTAAATTCTCCTTTCAGGACCTCTTCTCTTTTTCTGCCTATGTCATTGGTACCTATATGTACCACAACCTCAGGCTCCTCTCCCTCCAATTTCAGGATCTCTTGGACACGTTCAGACACATCCCTGACCCTGGGAGGCACACTACCATCCGGGTCTCCTGACTGCGTCCACAGAATCGCCTATCCGACCCCCTAACCATAGAGTCCCCTATTACTATTGCCCTTCTCTTCTTTTCCCTACCCTTCTGAGTAATAGGGCCGGTCTCTGAGCCGGAGGCCCGGCCTCTGTCGCTACCCCCAGAAAGGCTGTCCCCCGCAACAGTACTCAAACAGGAGTACATGCGGTTCGGAAAAAGAGAGAGATCTACAATAATTATAGGCAGCATGGAGTAAATGAGGTGCTTGAGGAGTATAAAGAATGTAAAAAGAATATTAAGAAATAAATTAGAAAAGCTAAAAGAAGATATGAGGTTGCTTTGGCAAGTAAGGTGAAAGTAAATCCAAAGGGTTTCTACAGCTATATTAATAGCAAAAGGATAACAAGGAATAAAATTGGTCCATTAGAGAGTCAGAGTGGACAGCTATCTGCAGAGCCAAAAGAGATGGGGGAGATACTGAACAATTTCTTTTCTTCGGTATTCACCAAGGAGAAGGATATGGAATTATGTGAGGTAAGGGAAACAAGCAGAGTAGCAATGGAAACTATGAGATTCAAAGAAGAGGAGGTGCGGACACTTTTGAAAAGGATGAAAACGGATAAGTCTCCAGGTCCTGACAGGATATTCCTGAGGACATTGAGGGAAGTTAGTGTAGAAATAGCAGGGGCTATGACAGAAATATTTCAAATGTCATTAGAAACGGCAATAGTGCCGGAGGATTGGCGTACTGCACATGTTGTTCCGTTGTTTAAAAAGGGTTCTAAGAGTAAACCTAGCAATTATAGACCTGTTAGTTTGACGTCAGTGGTGGGCAAATTAATGGAAAGGATACTTAAAGATAATATATATAAGCATCTGGATAAGCAGGGTCTGATTAGGAACAGTCAACATGGATTTGTGCCTGGAAGGTCATGTTTGACTAATCTTCTAGAATTTTTCGAAGACGTTACTAGGGAAATTGATGAGGGTAAAGCAGTGGATGTTGTCTATATGGACTTCAGTAAGGCCTTTGACAAGGTTCCTCATGGAAGGTTGGTTAAGAAGATTCAATTGTTGGGTATTAATGGTGGAGTAGCAAGATGGATTCAACAGTGGCTGAATGGGAGATGCCAGAGAGTAATGGTGGATGGCTGTTTGTCAGGTTGGAGGCCGGTGACTAGTGGGGTGCCTCAGGGGTCTGTGTTGGGTCCACTGTTGTTTGTCATTTACATCAATGATCTGGATGATGGTGTGGAAAATTGGATTAGTATGCAGATGATACTAAGATAGGTGGTGTGGTGGATAATGAAGTAGATTTTCAAAGTCTACAGAGAGATTTAGGCCATTTGGAAGAGTGGGCTGAAAGATGGCAGATGGAGTTTAATGCTGATAAATGTGAGGTACTACATCTCGGCAGGACGAATCAAAATAGGACGTACATGGTAAATGGTAGAGAATTGAGGAATGCAGTTGAACAGAGGGATCTAGGAATAACTGTGCATAGTTCCCTGAAGGTGGAATCTCATGTAGATAGGGTGGTAAAGAAAGCTTTTGGGGTGCTGGCCTTTATAAATCAGAGCATTGAATATAGAAGTTGGGATGTAATGTTAAAATTGTACAAGGCATTGGTGAGGCCAATTCTGGAGTATGGAGTACAATTTTGGTCGCCTAATTATAGGAAGGATGTCAACAAAATAGAAGGAGTACAGAGGAGATTTACTAGAATGTTGCCTGGGTTTCAGCAACTTAGTTACAGAGAAAGGTTGAACAAGTTAGGTCTTTATTCTTTGGAGCGCAGAAGGTTAAGAGGGGACTTGATAGAGGTCTTTAAAATTATGAGCGGGTTAGACAGAGTTGACGTGGATAAGCTTTTTCCATTGAGAGTAGGGAAGATTCAAACAAGGGGACATGACTTGAGAATTAAGGGACAGAAGTTTAGGGGTAACATTAGGGGGAACTTCTTTACTCAGAGAGTGGTAGCTGTGTGGAATGAGCTTCCAGTGGAAGTGGTGCAGGCTGGTTCGATTTTATCCTTTAAAAATAGATTGGATGGGTATATGGACGGGAAAGGAATGGAGGGTTATGGTCTGAGTGCAGGTAGATGGGACTAGGGGGAAGTATTTATTTTTAAATTTTTTTTTAATGTTCGGCACGGACTTGAAGGGCCGAGATGGCCTGTTTCCGTGCTGTAATGGTTATATGGTTATATGGTTATATGGTTATCTCTAAAGTAAATTAAACTGAACAATAAGCTCCATAGCTTATTTCTGTATTGTATATATTTTAAAGGATGGTTAATCTCAAAATAAAACCACAGGAAAGACATTTGGACAGGTACATGACAGGAAAGGTTTAGGAGAATATGGGCCAGCTATGGGTAGATGGGCATTCTGGTTGGCGTGGACAAGTTGGGCTAGAGGGCTAGTTTCCATGCTGTATGACCTGAAACTAAAGTTGTGAGTGGCCCGTTCTAAATTGGATACCAGAAGGTGATTCTTTACCGATTGAGTATCTGAAACAGTTTGCCAGCATGCACAATAGAAGCTGCCTGGCTGAATTATTTTGTTTGTGAAACAGACATGACTGGGGCAAAGATTACCATATTGGATAAGCAGGCAGCATATAATGTTAGTCAGAGATAAAATCATCTCCTTTACCTGTTATTGCCGCAAAAAGGGCAAGGAGGAATATTACAGATCATCTTTCCTCCTGAATTGGCATTTTTTAAAATCCAGACTTTCCACTTCTCAGAAACTGCATGATTTATGCATGAAATGGAGGGTGCATCAGAACACTAAGGGAATGGTTGGTAGGATCACAGAGTCTTTAGTTACCCAGCACTAAAAATTGGCTCGTTGTTTCTAACCAATCCCAAGACCGATAAGTTTATGCTGAATTCCTTATTACATTTATTAATAACAATCATATATTTATAGTTCCTAGTTTTGAACACTCCTGGGGCCAAGGAGATATTCTTCTCTGCACCAATCTGTCAATCTTTTCATTATTTTATAGACCTGTAAGACAGTTCCTATTTCGATTTGAAAACATATCACATAGTTTCAAACATTTAAACTGCTTTTGGTAACAACCAATAACAGACATTTTTAAAGGCTCCTTTATCCTTGCTATCTTTAATGGATAGTAAACCAGCACCACTGCGTCGCTAATGTTTTCAACGATTTAATAATAGATAATAAAATATACAATGACAATAAAGACCGAACTGGATCTTCAGAATGTCTTGTGGACTTTCACAGGAACACTGTTCAAATATGCTGTAACCAAGAACATGGAGACTTAGGACTATAAAGCATCATTCTGCACATTTCAGACTGCTTTCAACAGTCAATTACAAAGACACATTGTGAAATCTGTTCTAGAGTCCATCCATCAAAGTTAATCATTCTTTCACAGGACAGGGCTTGGTGAATTGTGATAGCTAGGTCAATAGTCAGACTGACATAACCAAAGCGAATGCAGTTGCTGGAATCTGGAACAAAAACAGAATATTGGAAAAACTGAGCGAGTCAAGCAGTGGCCGTGGAGTCAAAAGGTGCAAGTTAATGTTTCGGGTTGAGATCCTGAATCGGGACTGAGAGAAGACAAGAAAGGTTTTCAATTTATAGTAAAATTTGGGGGGGAAGGAATAGAGGCTATAGATGCTAGATAGACACTGGTGGGGAGGGATGATGCACAAATGAAACCAGATGGGAAAAGGATGGGACAGTGCCTGGTACTTCACAGATGAAATGAGATGAGGAGTGGATAGTGGGTACATGGAACTAAGTGGAGGAGAGGAATGGTGAGAGGCCGATGTAGCCTCAATCTGCCCATCATCCTCTCCCTCTGGTTCCACCTATTATCTATCAGCTTCTATCCCACCTGCTTCCATATTGTTATATAACGGCAATCTTTTCAATTGCATCACAGTCCTGATGCAGGGTCTCAGGCTAATTCGCATATCACTGTACCTTAAGGGCCTGTCCCACTTGGGTGACCTAATCCGCGAGTTCTGGCGAGTTTGCCCTCGATTCATACTCGCAGCATGGTCGACACGAGGTCGTAGGAGGTCTTCGCAACTCTCCTTCATGCTCGAGAGTGGTCTCCGCGTACTCGAGGCCTCAGCTAGGTCGCGGCGTTTTTTCAATATGTTAAAAAATGCCCGCGAGTAAAAAAATGTCGCCATGGAAAAAATCGATACTTTTTTTACTCGTAGGTTTAGTCATAGTAGGTCGTAGTAGGTCGGCATGTTAGTCGTAGGTAATCGAGGGTAGTCGAAGGTAGTCGTAGATAGTCTTCATCATAGTCGAAGGGAGGTCGAAGGAGGTCGTCTTCACTCTCCACTATTCGGTGTCCAATTTTCCCGAAGTTAGTCATAGCTAGTCGAAGCTGGTCTTCAACATAGTCAAAGGAGGTCGAAGGAGGTCTTCTACATAGTCGAAGGAGGTCTTCAACATGTCATTTTTTCAAACTCTTCTAAACTCGCCAATTAGGTCGCCCAAGTGGGACAGCCCCTTAAATTGGTACGTGACAATAAAAGACCTTTGAAACCTTTGAAGCTGAAAGGTTGACTTGCACCTTCTGCCTTCACAGATGTTACTTGACCCACTGAATTCTTTTGGATTTCAGTTTTTGTTACAGTCAGAATCACAATATGACAATTCTAATAAATGAAATGTACCAGCCAATTTGGATTTAATATGTCCATAATCAACTGAACATTGACCAGAAATGTCATGTCTCAGGAACAAGCTCCATGATGGCAGACATCAATAAGTGGATTCACCATCTCCCTCAAGGCCCCATCACACAAATTTTGTTTAATTGAGGAAAATCAGAACCTCAAACCAAGAACAAAATTAAGTCCACCTGCCCTTCTCTATGCTTATGAGAACTTGACTTTCTACAGCAGGTAACTGAAGGGGAAATATCACTAATTCCACCATTGCAAAATCTTTCAACTACAATGGAAGGAGAGGCTAACCAGTGTCAGAGTATTTCTCAGTCTAATATCCTGAGTGTCAATGTCCTAATCGCATAGTCAGCTTTGTTGGACAAGTCACATTGTTTGCATGACCAACACCACATTCCTGGAACAGGCACTCTATTCTCAGCTCTCTCTCATGAAAAGATTATTAGGGAAAGGTGTAAGAAGGTACTCAAAGCCTTCTTGAAAAATGTAATACCATCATTGACTCACAGGAATCTCTGGCGATGCTCCTTCCTGATTATTGAGCAGAAACTGATAGTGCTGAAGTCCGATAGTGCTGATCTAAGGAAGCAGATGAGCTGCTGCTTCAACCTTCGACAACCTGCCTTGCTATCCACAAGCAATTCACGCGTTATCTGCAAACGTACTAATCATACCTTCTACAACCACATCCAAATCATTAATGTATATCAAAAACAACAAGGGTGCAAGCACCAATCCCTGTTGTATACCATGAGTCACAGATTTCCTCTCATATAACAATTTTTCAAAACACCCTCCAATTTTGGGCCGAATTAGCCAGCTCCACTTGGATCCCACATGCCTTAACCTTGAGGAGCAGCTTACCATGTGGAACCTTACCATGTGGTCACAGGAAAAACATACAAACTCCACACAGACAGCATCCAAGATCAGGATTGAGCCTGGGTCTCTGGTTCTGTTAGGCAGCAACTCTGCCACTGTGCCACTGTGTGTGGTGTCAGGAGATGTGGGCAAGGTCCTAAATGAATAACTCATCTGTATTCACCAAGGAAACAGACACGGAAGAGAGGGGGGTTCAGGTAGAGGTACGCTGCCTAAAGCAGCTCAGCATTAAGAAGGAGGTGTTAAATCTCACAGAACACGTAATGGATGATAAGGCCCCAGGGCTGGGTGAGATCTGTCTCAGGATATTATGGAAAACATAGGAGGCGATTGCATATCTATATATCTCTCCCTGAACCCACTCTCTTCCATGTTTTCTCCTTCGTGAATACAGGTGAGAATTATTAATTTAGTACTTCAGCCACATCTCCTGATTTACCCTTTTAAATCCATAAGTGGTTTTAAGAGGACCATGCGCCAAATGCAGGCAAATGGGACTGGCCAGGGAAGGCACCTCGGTTAGCATGGACAATTTGGGCTGAAGGGCCTGTTCACATACACAATGCCTCAAAAAAAATTCCTGACTGCACTTAACAATTTCTATCCCATCTAAGCCCTTTGGCATAGAGCAATCTCAGTCAATACTGGGAAAGTTAAAATCTCGCATTACTATAACCCTATGATTGATTTGAAAATAGTCTGCAACGTTGGGACATAGTGGTTGTGAAAGGTACATACAAATACAATTATTTCTCGGTTCTCATCATTTCTGCCGTTTTTTTAACCTCAGTGACATTTGGCATTCTTCAGCATTAGCCTTTCTCCTGAACGACCAAATAGCAAAAAAATTAAATACCCAAACTCTTCTAATTATACTTTAATGTTTACAATTTACAAATTAGAGTGTTTTGGTTTAATAATGGAATCAACTGAAAAACTGCACTTGTTGCCAAATGAAATGAATGAAGCAGCATCTATCAAACAACACTTTCGGAAATTAAGATACATGAGATGAGTGAACTTGTTTAAATAAATCTCTAAATCTCTAAATAAATCCTAACCTCATGGAAAAATTCAGGTCTGATGACAGAAGAAAATGCAATCTGCTGTTTCATTGTTTTACTGAGTGAGTTCTGATATGAAATTGCAAGGTTTTAAAATGTGCATAAATCTTTTGTCACAAAGCTGCAAACTCAGAATATAGCATGGTATAACATTTAGTAATTCAGGAAAAATCACCAAGAAACTCGAGTGAGAATTCAAGGCTGAAAATAATATAAAATATAATGAATAATATCCTGCCAATTTTCTCGCAAAAGAAACAAATATGTGATCAACCCAACCCAAATCACAAATTTGGGTTGGGTTGATCAGATATTTGTTCCCTTTGCTAGAAAATCGGTAGGATATTATTGCAAGGAAGCCACTGGGAACTGGGCTTCATAAAAGTGCATTAACAACGTGTGTGGTATCAGCATCACCCTCAATGGAAAAAATATTGCAAAGATTAATGGGGAAGTCAGATCGTTGAAACGCTATTAGAGTAATAATGGATTAAAATATTTGATGTCAAAGAATTATAACCATATATGACTTAGAGATGGTATAAATTAATTGATACCACAATTTTTACCATCTGACTTCACAAAACAAAATGCAAGTCAAGGCTATCAAGGCCACCTACCAAGGTTATCTTCCTCATCACTTCAGGCAGCCAATAAAAACTATAGAAGAATAGGACTCACATTCCTAGAGCTTTTTTTCCCTTACAACCAATTTACAACCAATGAAGAAATTCTGAACTGTGGTCACCATTAAATGTGCAGCAAATGCTTTCACAAATGTGAACTCAGCCACGCCCACAAACAGTTATCTGATGGTACACAAAAATGCTGGAGAAACTCAGCGGGTGCAGCAGCATCTATGGAGCGAAGGAAATAGGCAACGTTTCGGGCCGAAACCCGTCTTCTGAAGAAGGGTTTCGGCCCGAAACGTTGCCTATTTCCTTCGCTCCATAGATGCTGCTGCACCCGCTGAGTTTCTCCAGCATTTTTGTGTACCTTCGATTTTCCAGCATCTGCAGTTCCTTCTTTAACAGTTATCTGATAATGACTGGACAATCTATTTTAGCGAGATAAATTGAAAAGTAAACACTACCAGGACATGGGATATCGCCTCTGCTTCTATTTATAAATAGTGCTTCAACTAGTGCTATTTACTCTCACCTGAAATAACAAATGAGGCTTGGTTCAACAACTGGACATGATCTGTGTATTTATAGTTGTTCCAAAGTTATGATTCACAATCATATTATTTAAAGTCTGCCTTTACATTGCCCTCCATAATATTTGGGACAAAGACCTATCTTTTATTTATTTGTCTCTGTACTCCACAATTTGAGATTTGTGATAGAAAAGATCACATGTGGTTAAAGTGCACATTGTCAGATTTTAATAAAGGCCATTTTTATTCGGTTTCACCATGTAGAAATTACAGCAGTGTTTATACAGTCCCCCCATTTCAGGGCACCATAATGTTTGGGACACAGCAATGTCATGTAAATGAAAGTAGTCATGTTTTGTATTTTGTAGCATATCCATTGCATAGAAACATAGAAAATAGGTGCAGGAGTAGGCCATTCAGCCCTTCGAGCCTGCACCGCCATTCAATATGATCATGGCTGATCATCCAACTCAGTATCCTGTACCTGCTTTCTCTCCATACCCCCTGATCCCTTTAGCCACAAGGGCCACATCTAACTCCCTCTTAAATATAGCCAATGAACTGGCCTCAACTACATTCTGTGACAGAGAATTCCAGATATTCACCACTCTCTGTGTAAAAAATGTTTTTCTCATCTCAGTCCTAAAAGATTTCCCCTTTATCCTTAAACTGTGACCCCCTTGTGCTGGACTTCCCCAACATCGGGAACAATCTTCCTGCATCTAGCCTGTCCAACCCCTTAAGAATTTTGTAAGTTTCTATAAGATCCCCCCGCAATCTTCTAAATTCTAGCGAGTACAAGCCGAGTCTATCCAGTCTTTCTTCATATGAAAGTCCTGACATCCCAGGACTTTGTTGCATGCAACAACTGCTTGAAGTCTGCGATTCATGGACATCACCAGTTGCTGGGTGTCTTCTCTGGTGATGCTCTGCCAGGCCTGTATTACAGCCATCTTTGCAAGCTATGCTTGTTTTGGAGGATAGTACCCTTCAGTTTTCTCTTCAGCATATAAAAGGCATGCTCAATTGGGTTCAGATCAGGTGATTGACTCAAGAATTGACCATATTTTAGCTTTGAAAAACTCCTTTGTTGCTTTAGCAGTATGTTTGGGATCATTGTCTTGCTGTAGAATGAACCACCGGCCAATGAGTTTTGAGGCATTTGTTTGAACTTGAGCAGATAGGATGTGTCTATACACTTCAGAATTCCTTATGCTACTACCATCAGCAGTTGCATCATCAATGAAGATAAGTGAGCCAGTACCTTCAGCAGCCAGACATGCCCAGGCCATAACACCCCCACCATCGTGTTTCACAGATGAGATGGCATGCTTTGCATTTTGGGCAGTTCCTTCTCTCCTCCATACTTTGCTCTTGCCATCACTCTGATATAAGTTAATCTTCGTCTCATCTGTCCACAAGACATTTTTCCAGAACTGCGGTTGCTCTTTTAAGTACTTCTTGGCAAACTGTAACCTGGCCATCCTATTTTTGCACTATGCAAAAGGACTATGTATAAACACTGCTGTAATTTCTACATTGTGAAACCAAAATGTCCAAAAATGGCCTTTAATAAAATCTGACAATGTGCACTTTAACCACATGTGATTTTTTTTTCTATCACCAAACTTAAATTGTCGAGTACAGAGGCAAATAAATAAATGATGGGTCTTTGTCCCAAACATTCTGGAGGGCACTGTATTTCCAATCCCAAATACTTTCCAGCAGTCTGCATTTAAATGGAGTAGCCAATATGAATTCACTGCCAAAGGAGGTGGTGGAATCAGATACAATAATTACATTTAAAGGGCATTCAGACAGGCACTTGAATAGGCATAGGATACCAAATGGGATTTAGGTGGATGGGGAAATGATCAGTGTGGTGGATAAAAGAGCCAGTTTCTGTACCAACACTATGACTCCAACCTACATCTCAGAGATTATGTAGAAATCTACATAATAATGCTACAAAAAAATCATTGCAAATCGCAATTTATAAAGTAATCAGGATTTTTTAATTCGAGTGAATTATATCAGTTCTTGTGTGAGAATATGTCTGAAGAGGAAGATTAGGTTGATATAATCTTTGACTAATGATGTACTTTTCTGCTTGGCATGCACATGAGGAATGCTTTGATAATAATTTCTGGAAAAAATAACCTTCAAACATCATAGCTTAAGTTCAGGGAATTGATGATGAATCTTTGTTTCTGCCACTATTAGCAGAAACAAATAAAAAAACATTAAGCATAAAGGAGAGGAAGAGAAAAAAAGGTTATTACAAAATGGGAGAGGGTAATGAATGCAAGAGAAAAGAATAGGAAGGAAAAGGGATGATTCTGACAAGCACAGTATTTGACTATCCCCTGTGGTACGCATGAGGAATAAATGCTGTAACTCCGAACCATGATATTACCTTTTTATGTGAAACAATGTCTCAGGTGTAACATTCATGGTTCAAAGTTCCAAACCCATCATTTGTTTGCAGTCGACATTGCTTGCAGCCAAGGCAGTTACAGGGTTTTTTATTATTGACATCTTCTTTGATTAAAATCATTAATGTACCGTGTAACCGCAAAATAAGGATGTTAAAGAGGGTTTTGTTCCCTCTGTATTCCAATCATATTGCCATTGGGTCTGTGCAGCTCATCAGCCATGGATGGGTGTCTGAATACTTGATGAATATAAGTGCTAAGGTGCCTCCTACTCATTAAATCAGATTATTAAAAAGCAAAATGAAAATCAGTTATCCACTTTATAACATTAAATATTAACGTTTTATCCATTATTAAAATTGTTATTCCACCAAGAATCTTTGATATTTTTATGCCCCTGCCAAACTCAGCATTTTCTATTCATAAAAATTGCAACTTGTTACTAAAGTTGCCTCATGATATCCCTGTGAGGTTTTTTGCTCTTTTATTCTCGCAGACTATAAATCCTTCTGTGGCAATGCTTGCTATTATTGTGTGTTAGGGCAATCCACTGTGGGTTTAGCTTCATTAAATAGAGAGGTGGGATTTTTCAACTGATTAATTAACTATAAATAAATAATTTCTCTTGACACTTGAGCTATGATCTTTGATTACATTCATGATTAACACTGACAGGACTCCACACAAGAAAAGATTTGTTCTCAAGAGGAGCCAAATGGAACCAAGATTAAGAAAGCAAGGGGAAAAATGATTCAGCAACTGTTATTAGCTGGTAACCTGGGCCATTGCTCTTAGCCAATTGCTTCATACTTAACTTATATATACACCTCTATTTCAATAAACAATAGACAATAGACAATAGGTGCAGGAGTAGGCCATTTGGCCCTTCGAGCCAGCACCGCCATTCAATGTGATCATGGCTGATCATCCCCAATCAGTACCCCGTTCCTGCCTTCTCCCCATATCCCCTGACTCCGCTATTTTTAAGGGCGTTATCTAGCTCTCTCTTGAAAGCATCCAGAGAACCTGCATCCACCGCCCTCTGAAGCAGAGAATTCCACAGACTCACCACTCTCTGTGAGAAAAAGTGTTTCCTCGTCTCCGTTCTAAATGGCTTACTCCTTATTCTTAAACTGTGGCCCCTGGTTCTGGACTCCCCCAACATCATGAACATGTTTCCTGCCTCTAGTGTGTCCAAGCTCTTAACAATCTTATACGTTTCAATGAGATTCCCTCTCATCCTTCTAAACTCCAGAGTGTACAAGCCCAGCTGCTCCATTCTCTCAGCATTTGACAGTCCCGCCATCCCGGGAATTAAGCTTGTAAACCTACGCTGCACTCCCTCAATAGCAAGAATGTCCTTCCTCAAATTAGGGGATCAAAACTGCACACAATACTCTAGGTGTGGTCTCACTAGGGCTCTAAACAACTGCAGAAGGACCTCTTTGCTCCTATATTCGATTTCACTCAAGCATTGTGGTTACAAATTGAATTCAGGCCAAAATCAGGGTCCAAAAATAAAAAAGCGTTCTCTCTCTAGTCCCTCTGCAATGTGAAGGGAGCTCTAACCTTCCGGCCTCATTTGGATGTGCCTAATCTCACCCAAAGCTGATAAAAATGTTTAAATCTACCCTTTATTCATTTTATTTATTTTATTCCTCGCAGTTTAGTTTGATAAAGTGGAGACTGTGGAGGAGAATGAGAATTTATTCTTAAATAAATCAATAAAAACCAATGGATAGATAAGCAGAAAAAGCAAGCAAAGAGACAACGAGAATATTGACTTTCGTCAGACTTGTCTAGAGTTAGCCTTGAAGGTGGCACGATATAGGTTTACAAGTGTGAAAGGTTAGATTAAGAAACAGGCTGCAGAAATCTGTATTTAAGGAATCTAGGAAATGATAATGGAAAGTAGAGTGGATGCAGATAAATTATGTTCTTATAGAATTATATAGCATGCAACTGACCCTTCAGCCCACCTTGTTCAAGACCCATCCATAATAAGTGCTTAAATGTTGTGAGAGTACCTGCCATCACCATCAACTCAGGTAGTGCGTACACATTCCAACCACGTCTGGTGAAAAGACTCTTCCTCAGATCCCGATTAGAACTATCTCTTACCTTAAACGTGTCCTCTGACTTTATACATTACTGTCATGAGAAAAGCTTCTTAATATCTTCCTGTTCCACGTCTCTCATAATTATGTAAACTATAATCAGATTCTCCTCTGCTATATGGAAAACGAACCCAGTCAATCAACCCCCCACTCACAACAAGGGCAGAGTCCCCCTAGTCCTCACCTTTCACCCCACCAGCCGTCACATACAACAAGTGATGCTCCGTCAGTTTCGCCACCTCCAACGTGACCCCACCATTCGCCACATCTTCCCATCTCCCCCCATGTCTGCCTTCCGCAAAGACCACTCCCTCCGTAACTCCCTTGTCAATTCTTCCCTTCCCTCCTGTACCACCCCCTCCCCGGGTACTTTCCCTTGCAACCGCAAGAGATGCAACACTTGTCCCTTCACCTCCCCCCTCGACTCCATTCAAGGACCTAAGCAGTCGTTCCAGGTGCGACAGAGGTTCACCTGCATCTCCTCCAACCTCATCTATTGCATCCGCTGCTCTAGATGCCAGCTGATCTACATCGGTGAGACCAAGGCGATCGTTTCGCCGAACACCTCCGGTCGGTCCGCAATAACCAACCTGACCTCCCGGTGGCTCAGCACTTCAACTCCCCCTCCCATTCCGTATCTGACCTCTCTGTCCTGGGTCTCCTCCATGGCCACAGCGAGCAACACCGGAAATTGGAGGAAATGCACCTCATATTCCGCTTAGGCAGTCTACATCCTGGGGGCTTGAACATTGAATTCTCCAAATTCTGCTAGCCCTTGCTGTCCCCTCCCCTTCATCAGCCCTCTGGTTGTCTCCTCCCCTCCCCCAGCCCTCGGGCTCCTCCTCCGCCTTTTTTCCTTTCTTCTCCCCACCCCCTATCAGTCTGAAGAAGGGTTTCGGCCCGAAACGTTGCCTGTTTCCTTCGCTCCATAGATGCTGCTGCACCCGCTGAGTTTCTCCAGCATTTTTGTGTACCTTCCAGTCAATCCAATCACTCCTCATAATTGATATCCTCCACACTAGGCAACATCTTGGTGAATTTCCAATACAATCATGTCCTTCCTGTAGTCTGGTGATTGAAACTGCATACAGTAACCACAGGGCTGCCAACATTGGGTGAGAGTTGAGAGTGAGAAATCTGGACCCACCCTACGACAATGTCTACGGCAAGCTACCACCTAGTCGACGTCAAGCTACTACAAGCTACTTCGACCGGCGACACAATTCCTCGTGAATTGGGACGTCAACCTACAATCACACAGGCGACAACCTACGACAACCGAAGTCAACTTACGTCCACCCGCGATAAAATACGACAAGCTACGACCTTGTCAGCGACAACTGAAAACGTCAAATTCTGTGATCAGCGTGAGAATTGCGTGAAATGCGTGAGTCTCATGCTCAATGCGTGAGAGTTGGCAGCGCTGTAACCAGTTCTGACCTAACCAAGGGTGTATTATACATTTCCATATTTTATGCTCTAGTCTAGTTAGTTAATAAAGTCAAGTATCCTATCTGTTTTCTTCATTGTCTTATCTACCCGTGCTGTCACTGTGTGGCATCCTTTGACGTACACTGAAGTCCCTCTGTTGCTCAGTACTCCCTACGGCCTCATCATTCACTGTATCTGTGCTAACATTATTAGTTCTCCCAAAATGCATCCATAACAAATGAACACAACATTAAAGTTTCATGCAAGGGTAGTGAAATTATGGAACTCTTATACAATGACTGTGGCTTCAAGCTTATTTGAAATGTTCAAGACTCTTGATGGATTAGTGTTAGTTGAGGGCAGAAATGAGACAGAGATCAAATTAAAGATCAGAACAACCTTGGAAACAAATTGAAAATTTGAAAAATATCTGGGAATTGCTCAGCAGGTCCGATTCTGATGGAAGATCATTGAAACGCGTTTTCACTGCTTCCTCTCTGCTGATCCTGCCTAATCTGCTGAGTACTAACAGTAGCTTCTGATTATATTTCATTTTTCAGGCATCGTTGGTAGTTTACTTTTGGAACAGACTTGATGGGCTGAATGGCCTGCTCCAGTTCCTGTGTGATTTGCATATTTTGTCATCTCTTGGTTTGTGAGTGAATCCTTAATCAATTCTTTATTATGGAAATGCACGTACTCTTACGTTACCCTTTCCCTCTGTATTTCGTATTCTTATCCTTTCACAAACCATCTCACTGCATGTCTTAAACCTTGCTAAGGAATGATCCCACTTATATATTCCAGTAACATGGAATAAATGGTTCCAAATTTAGTCATAGAGTCGTATGTCAAAGAAAACGTCCTTTTGGCCCACCACATCCATGTTAACATATACAATTTATTATTTTGATACAAGTGGGAACAAATAAAGGAACAAAAAAACACCAGAATAATTTTTCAAACTGAAACAAACTTTCTAAACTGATAACTTCACAGTGCAAACTCACTTGATGGAGTATTGCTAAGTTAGTGAAAACTCACCTGACTGACACTTCATCAATTGTATGGAACTTACCATGCTTTAAAGCTTATGCAGAATGTTTCTCAAGACAAGTTTCGAAATTCAGCCATATTATTGTGGAGGGAAATTCTGGTGTGCTTCTCTTTAGTTTCCAAAGTTATGAAAAACTTTGAAACATTAATCTGAAACTTCTGGCCACATTATGCAAACTTAGTCCAATTTGCTTCATCAATATCTGGTTTCTGAATTCTCAGCAGATGTGAAAGAAACATCATTCAATTATCTTAGTGTGTGTTCATTTTCACAAGCCTTAAAGCAATTTCTCATCAAATAATCATCCTTTTGTTAGAAAGAGTAATAGTTGACACAGCACTAATTATTTATAGTTGGAGGTCAATTTCAGATTCATTACTTTTGAAGGAAGGATGAAATTCCTAGCACAAGATCTTATTTGAATCTTGTTAATTTTATCTCATGCCCTGGGAACCTTGCTTGGAGAAATGGGAAAGGTTCAATTTAACCGTCTAGTTATTTAGATCAGTGTTGAAAACTCACTCAGAACACTTTCCTCTCCTCATGCCTTTGCATTGAGATCAAATCCCTCGAACTCAATTAAAATGTACAATCTGCCTATCCTTTACTGAGTGTTTTAACCAGGCCTGCAATCACAGCTTATTAAATTATACCCGTAAGCATGTTTCTTCCTGCTATTAAGTTGATGGGACTCTAAGCTTTCAATTATACCCTTCTCGACTGCCTTCATTCCAACAATAACTTTCACAACCTAGCTATCCAAATTACCTCCAGTTCCTGCACATACCTTCACAGCTTAACCATCTCAGACAGGACCATAAGAAAAGAGGAAGATGCACATTTCTTCTCATTTCAATTATATTCATGGGATAATGGCATTATTCGTCCATACCTAATTCCTCTTGGAATGCTCCAGTCTTTCTGGTAAACATGCTCTCGTAATGCGGGTGTGGATAGAGTTCCAGGATTTTGACCCAGTGACTATGAAGGAAAAGCTATGTATTTAAAAGTCAGGATAGCATACAATGTTGAGAAGAACCTTCAAGAACTGGCACTCCTATGCTTCTGCTCCTCGATGGCCATCTTGATTGCGGATTTGATATCAAAGTCAACTTAGTGAGTAACTGCACTGCAACTTGTAGATGCCACACACTGTAGCCACTGTGCACTAGCAGTGGAGAGAATGACTCCTTAGAATGGTGGGTGCAAAACCAATCAGGAGGATGTTCTATCTTCAAACATGTTGAGGGTTCTAAGTATTGTTAATCCAGGCAGGTGGACTGACTTCCATCACACTTCTGAGTATGCTCTTAAAGATAGTAGAAAGGATCTGCGAGCAAGGGGGTGAGTCATGGGCCTGTCCTACTTAGATGACTTTTTAGGCGACTGCAGGAGACTATGCAGTCACCACATAGTCACCACATGTTCGCGGGTGGTTGCCAGGGAGTCACCTTCATGGTCGTGAGGAGTTCCTGCATTCTGGGAACTAGTCGCGGCCTCATTATGGACGCCGTGAATTTTTCAACATGTTGAAAAATTTGCGGCGACTAGAATGAAGCCGCCATGGAGAGTAGCGAGAATTCTCGAGCCGTAGGTGGTTTGCCAGGAGGTCGAAGGTTCTCGGAGGTTCTCGTAGGTTGTAGCCGGTGCAGACCGGTGAATTTCATTGGCTCATTGGGAGAAAAAAGGTAAGCAGTAGTTTTCAGAACCATGGATAACTGACCGATAATGTAAAATGTCTGCCGAGATTCACAGCCGTGCATCCTTGGCTTCTTAAAAGATGTCTCCTTCTCCCCCCTTACTGTGCTTTAGCCGTCTTTTTACAGCGCCAACCTTCCTATTCATCGTGGTGTGTGTCTGTATCACCTTGGCTTTGCACCATGTGAATTTTTTAGACAGCACTCCCCCGCTTGCCCTGTCCCCCGCCTGCATAACGGGCTGGTGAAGGAAGCGATGTGTTTGTGTGTGTGTGTGTTCCACTCTGACAGTCGCTGTTCCAGTTGCCAGTTTTTCAGGCGACTGCCGGCAACTTGACAGTTGCCGGCAGTCCGCTGAAAAATCGCCTAAGTTGGACAGTCCCATCACTCACCACAAGATACCCACCCTTTGACCTGTGGTTGGTCCACTTACAACTCTGGACACAATGTTCATGGCTGAGGAACTCAGCGATGATAAACCAGCAAAGCTTCAAAACAAGGTGGTTAACCATTGTCACCACAGTCCCTTGTGTGATATGACTGTTATTTGCCACACATGCACTTGCCTGAACTTTCCCCATCTTGCTGCATACAGGCATATTCTGTACCACTACTTGAAAAGCTGTGAATGGAATTAAATCATTAGTGAACATACTCACTTCTGATCAGACATTGATGAAGTAGCTGAAAATGGTTGAGTCTGGAATACTGCCTGCAGTTATGTTTTGAGCTGAAACAATTGGCTTCCAACAACCACAACTTTATGCAAAGTATGACTATAGTGTGGAGAATCCTCTCTTTTGTTCCCACGGACTTTAGTTTTAGATCATTATTCTTCAACACCACAACAGTTATAATGGGTGACTTCAATCTACATATAGATTGGGTGAATCAAATTGGCAGGGGTGCTGAGGAAGAGGATTTCTTGGAATGTATGCGGGATAGTTATCTAAATCAACATGTAGAGGAACCAACGAGAGAGCAGGCTACTTTAGACTGGGTATTGAGTAATGAGGAAGGGTTAGTTAGCAGTCTTGTTGTACGTGCCCCCTTGGGCAAGAGTGACCATAATATGGTTGAGTTCTTCATTAGGATGGAGAGTGACATTGTTAATTCAGAAACAATGGTTCTGAACTTAAAGAAAGGTAACTTTGAGGGTATGAGATGTGAATTGGCCAAGATTGACTGGCAATTAATTCTAAAAGGGTTGACGGTGGATATGCAATGGAAGACATTTAAAGACTGCATGGATGAACTACAAACAAGGGAAATCAGGGATGGTATCAAAGCGAAGGATGATGCGTACAAATTAGCCAGAAAAAGCAGCATACCGGAGGACTGGGAGAAATTCAGAGACCAACAGAGGAGGACAAAGGGCTTAATTAGGAAAGGAAAAATAGATTATGAAAGAAAACTGGCAGGGAACATAAAAACTGACTGCAAAAGTTTTTATAGATATCTGAAAAGAAAGAGATTAGTTAAAACAAATGTAGGTCCCTTGCAGTCAGAAACAGGTGAGTTGATCATGGGGAACAAGGGTATGGCGGACCAATTGAATAACTACTTTGGTTCCGTCCTCACTAACGAAGACATAAATAATCTGCCGGAAATAGCAGGGGACCGCGGGTCAAAGGAGTTGGAGGAATTGAGTGAAATCCAGGTTAGTCGAGAAGTGGTGTTGGGTAAATTGAATGGATTAAAGGCCGATAAATCCCCAGGGCCAGATAGGCTGCATCCCAGAGTACTTAAGGAAGTAGCTCCAGAAATAGTGGATGCATTAGTAATAATCTTTCAAAACTCTTTAGATTCTGGAGTAGTTCCTGAGGATTGGCGGGTAGCAAACGTAACCCCACTTTTTAAGAAGGGAGGGAGAGAGAAAACGGGGAATTACAGACCAGTTAGTCTAACATCGGTAGTGGGGAAACTGCTAGAGTCAGTTATTAAAGATGGGATAGCAGCACATTTGGAAAGTAGTGAAATCATTGGACAAAGTCAGCATGGGTTTACGAAAGGTAAATCATGTCTGACGAATCTTATAGAATTTTTCGAGGATGTAACTAGTAGCGTGGATAGGGGAGAACCAGTGGATGTGGTGTATCTGGACTTCCAGAAGGCTTTCGACAAGGTCCCACATAAAAGATTAGTATACAAACTTAAAGCACATGGCATTGGGGGTTCAGTATTGATGTGGATAGAGAACTGGCTGGCAAACAGGAAGCAAAGAGTAGGAGTAAACGGGTCCTTTTCACAATGGCAGGCAGTGACTAGTGGGGTACCGCAAGGGTCAGTGCTGGGACCCCAGCTATTTACAATATATATTAATGATCTGGATGAGGGAATTGAAGGCAATATCTCCAAGTTTGCGGATGACACTAAGCTGGGGGGCAGTGTTAGCTGTGAGGAGGATGCTAGGAGACTGCAAGGTGACTTGGATAGGCTGGGTGAGTGGGCAAATGTTTGGCAGATGCAGTATAATGTGGATAAATGTGAGGTTATCCACTTTGGTGGCAAAAACAGGAAAGCAGACTATTATCTAAATGGTGGCCGATTAGGAAATGGGGAGATGCAGCGAGACCTGGGTGTCATGGTACACCAGTCATTGAAAGTAGGCATGCAGGTGCAGCAGGCAGTGAAGAAAGCCAATGGTATGTTAGCTTTCATAGCAAAAGGATTTGAGTATAGGAGCAGGGAGGTTCTACTGCAGTTGTACAGGGTCTTGGTGAGACCACACCTGGAGTATTGCGTACAGTTTTGGTCTCCAAATCTGAGGAAGGACATTATTGCCATAGAGGGGGTGCAGAGAAGGTTCACCAGACTGATTCCTGAGATGTCAGGACTGTCTTATGAAGAAAGACTGGATAGACTTGGTTTATACTCTCTAGAATTTAGGAGATTGAGAGGGGATCATAGAAACTTACAAAATTCTTAAGAGGTTGGACAGGCTAGATGCAGGAAGATTGCTGCCGATGTTGGGGAAGTCCAGGACAAGGGGTCACAGCTTAAGGATAAGGGGGAAATCCTTTAAAACCGAGATGAGAAGAACTTTTTTCACACAGAGAGTGGTGAATCTTTGGAACTATCTGCCACAGAGGGTAGTCGAGGCCAGTTCATTGGCTATATTTAAGAGGGAGTTAGATGTGGCCCTTGTGGCTAAAGGGATCAGAGGGTATGGAGAGAAGGCAGGTACGGGATACTGAGTTGGATGATCAGCCATGATCATATTGAATGGCGGTGCAGGCTCGAAGGGCCGAATGGCCTACTCCTGCACCTAATTTCTATGTTTCTATGTTTCTAACAGGCATGTTCTCTGATCTCATGAACTTTGGTGCATCCAATGGGCAATCATTTTCTGACACATAGAGTGAATTAAAGTGGCTTGAGAGGCTTTGCTTATTAAGTGACCACAAGCTGAGATGGATCATCCATTTACTTTTTTTTCGCTTGGGCAGCTTACAACCCAGCGGTATGAATGTTGATATCTCTAATTTCAAGTAACCCCTGCATTCCCTCCTTCCACCTTTCCGCACCCTAGTCACCTAACTAATTCCACTGTTCGCATCCCTATATCCCTTCATTATCACCTCTTCCCCAGCCAACAAGAAGCCATTATGGACTCCACCCGTCCTTGGTTATCTGATGCCGACCCTGATTTGTTTTGGTCTTTTCCTATCTTCAGTCGTCCCGTTTCTCCCCGTCCCACGTCCCCGTCCCGCCCCACCTCTACTTTCAGTCTTAAGAAGTCCAAATCATCACCCATCTTTTTTTCCAGAGATGCAGCCTGACCCGCTGGCTTACTCCAGCACATTGTGTCTATCTTTGGATCATTCATTCACCACTTATGGCAAATGATGTTTGCAAATTCTTCAGCATTCGTCCAATACGGTAATCCTTAGAACATCTTCCTTCCATTATACCTAGCTGTCCACAACCTATTCACTATTCGGTGTGAAGAAATTTATGAATTTGATCTTATGGATTGGATTGTGGGATCAGTTAGACTTTTTATTCAACCCTGCTTATAGTATGTATCTATGCTTTGTCAAGATGGCATTTCACTTTTAGGTACATCTAATGCAAACAAGTTATTTCATTGTACCAGTACTTCACAATACTCATGCATATTTTGACCAAAAAGGTCAATGAGGGCAGAGCTGTAGATGTTGTATACATGGATTTCAGTAAGGCATTTGACAAGGCTCTGCATGGTAGGTTGCTCTGGAAGGTTAGATTGCATGGGATCCAAGGAGAAATAGCTGAATGGATAGCAAATTGGCTCCATGGAAGGAGGCCTGTGACTAGTGGTGCGCCTCAGGGTTCGGTGCTGGGCCCGTTACTGTTTGTCATCTACATCAATTATTTGGATGAAAACATACAGGGCAAGGTTTTGCAGATAGCGAAGATGGTTGTGAAAGATTGCAGCAGGATCTGGATCGATTGACCAGGTGGGCTGAGGAACGGTTGATGGAATTGCATTTTGGGATGTCTAACAAGGGCAGGACCTATACAGTGAATGGTAGGCCTCTGGGGAGTGGTGTAGAGCAGAGGGATCTAAGAGTGCAGGTGCATGGTTCCTTGAAGGTCGAGTCGTAGGTAGATAAGGTGGTCAAAAAGGCTTTTGGCACATTGGCCTTCATCAGTCAGAGTATAGTTGGGAGGTCATGTTGCAGTTGTATAAGACGTTGGTGTGACTGCATTTAGAATATTATGTTCAGTTCTGGGCACCATGTTACAGGAAAGATATTGTCAAGCTTGAGAGGGTTCAGAGAAGATTTACGAGGATGATGCCAGGACTAGACGGTGTGAGCTATAGGCAGAGGTTGAATAGGCTGGGTCTCTATTCCTCGAAGTGCAGAAGGATGAGGGGTGATCTTATAGAGGTGTAGAAAATCATGAGAGGAATAGATCGAGTAGATGCACAGTCTCTTGCCCAGAGTAGGGTAATCTAGGACCAGAGGACATAGGTTCAAGGTGAAGGAGAAAACATTTAATAGGAACCTGAGGGATAACTTGTTCACATAAAGGGTGGTGGGTGTATGGAACAAGCTGCCAAATGAGGTAGTTGAGGCTGGGACTATCCCAACGGTTAAGAAACAGTTAGACAGGTACATGGATAGGACAGGTTTCGAGGGATATGGACCAAGCACAGGCAGGTGGGACTAGTGCAGCTGGGACATGTTGGACGGTGTGGCAAGTTGGGCCGAAGTGCCTGTTTCCACACTGTATCACTCTTTGACAATAAATGCTGGATAAGAATATACGATGTGCATGAGATTGCACAGCAATTTAACTAATGGTACTGATGATCCTACTGCAGTTGTACAGGGTCTTGGTGAGACCACACCTGGAGTATTGCGTACAGTTTTTGTCTCCTAATCTGAGGAAAGACATTCTTGCCATAGAGGGAGTACAGAGAAGGTTCACCAGACTGATTCCTGGGATGGCAGGACTTTCATATGAAGAAAGACTGGATAGACTCGGCTTGTACTCGCTAGAATTTAGAAGATTGAGGGGGGATCTTATAGAAACTTACAAAATTCTTAAGGAGTTGGACAGGCTAGATGCAGGAAGATTATTCCCGATGTTGGGGAAGTCCAGAACAAGGGGTCACAGTTTAAGGATAAGGGGGAAGTCTTTTAGGACCAAGATGAGAAAATCATTTTTTACACAGAGAGCGGTGAATCTGTGGAATTCTCTGCCACAGAAGGTAGTTGAGGCCAGTTCATTGGCTATATTTAAGAGGAAGTTAGATGTGGCCCTTGTGGCTAAAGGGATCAGGGGGTATGGAGAGAAGGCAGGTACAGGATACTGAGTTGGATGATCAGCCATGATCATATTGAATGGCGGTGCAGGCTCGAAGGGCCGAATGGCCTACTCCTGTACCTATTTTCTATGTTTCTATGATCCAGAGTAACTCAAAATCTGTTCTAAATTCACCTCATTTAGTATCAACACGACTATTTTTAATTTTGAAATTATTTAATTAACTATGTTGAAATTCTCCTGCTGGAATGGTGAACCCATTCCCTGGACCTTTTGTCAATGCCACTGGAATACCGGAGCAGTAATTTAGCCACTATATTACAGTTCCTGATATGTCATGCCTTCCAAGACCTCAGGATTCCTTAAAGCACTTGAAAGTCAATAGCTTATCCTGCATCTGCAATCACTTAGTGAAGAAATTGCAGCAGCCAATTTGCTCATAGTAAGTACTCATGAACAAAATAGGATGATGATTTGTTAGTCTATTAACGTTGGGTATATTTATTGATAAGTTATAGTCAGGGCCCTGGTCTCATTTTAAATAATGTCCCCCGAGATTGCAGGCAGGGTCGAGGTTTAATTCATTTTTATTGCATTGCCTCAATACTAGACAGGAGAGTCACAATTGTTCAATAGCAAGTCACAATCCAAAGGAACACCCACCCATAACCTTATATTTCATATAGAAATGTACTGTCAGCTAAGTAATGGAATGGAGCTTTATACTTTAATCGTTTAATACCATAGATACATTTTACTTGTATGATTCTCTGAACAGTACAATAATTTAAACAATAATAGTTTCATGGAATTGCTCATTAACAGATTGTTCAAGTCAGAGGACAACTTGATTTATATAGCTCCTTTGATGCCGTAAAAAACCATCCCATGGCGCTTTATAGAAATATTAACAAAGAAGAAAGCAGAAAAGGGGAAATTAAGTGGATGACCAAACGGTTTGATTTGAGTAGTGTTTGAAAAGGAAGAAGAAGATTCATAGAGCAAGGAGACATTGAGAGGTGGACAGATTTAGAAAGAGCATTCCAGAGCCTAGGATCACAGGCTGGAGGAATTAAAATAGTGGATTCACAAGAGGTGAAAAACAGGAGTATAAATAATCTCTTAGAGTTGCAGGACTCAGAAGTTTCAAAGATAGTATGAGGGAAAAATCTTCTGAAGGAATATAATACAAGCAGTAGAATTTTAACATTGAAATTAAGGTGGACTTAGATCAATAGTAGATCAAGTGTTAGGCTGATGGGTAAACAGGACATGGCATGATTATGAATTGGAGAAAAAATCAAAACTAAAGATTCACTTTCAAACACACCAACAATTTCAATAGTTAATGCTCTCTATTCTGTCACAAGTATTTCTTTCATTTGCAATGGAGCAAAAAAGAAAAATAGTATCATCATCATCATACACTGCTGCCACAGTTCTTACTGTGTCCAAACAAGTCAACAATATCAATGGTTATTATAAACCAATCTCCTGCCTCAAACTGTCTTCCACTCTTTCTCTCAGGACAAATGAATTTTTAATCAATATATTACCTCATGGAAAACTGCAGAATTAAAAAACTGTTTAATTCTAACACCGTCCTTACAAAAAATAAAATCATATCCCCCTTAAGAGTTTTTCAACTCAGCTATCAAAATAAATCTTGGTGTCAGGTTTATAAAGAACTGAACCTCAATAGCCGTTTCCATAACAACAATTGTCATGAATCTACTGCTAATTCTCTGCTAATTTCACTGAACCTTCATAGTAATTCCCACGAGCCTCTTCTAACAGAGGCCTCTCTGTCATTCAATACATTGGTTCTACTTTAAATTGATAAGTCAAACCTGCAACACTTTCTAATTGTGTGCCAAGTTTAATGCTCTATGTAGTACAACATCTTATATGTAAAATACTAATTGTGACCTCGGGCCATCATTCTGCAGCATGATCTGTGCAAACTCCCCCTTGCTTAAAAATAAATTATTTTATTTTAAATTATGAGAACAGGTGAAGTCATTTTAACCTGGACATATCTAAAAGAGAACGTATTTGAAAGATCCTATAAAATTTCACCTGAATAGAAGGACTGACTAATCCTTGGAAGCTCAGAATACCACCATGACAAGTCCCAAATCGTTCAAAAATCAAATTGTTATTTAGGTCAAATTTTCAATCAATTTCACCAGAACTGGTTCAGGAATTAATCAATTGCACTTCCTTCAGAGAATATAGTAACAGAGGACAATCTATATAGGTATTGGCAGAGATTATGAGTTAATAAAATTTTAATAATATTTAATCTGTCAGTCAATTTTTAACACGCAATAGAATGCTAGTTCAAAATTCAAACATTTTCAAAAATGCACTTAATGCGATTCTATTTTTCTTTAATGCTGTTAAAATCGAATCACTTTCCCATATCCCTGGGCACAACAATTCATCCTCAATTGCAGCAATCAACATGCACGACCATAGCAGCTGCATCTAGTACTCTACATCTGAAATTCAATTCCAATGGAATCCATGGAATTGCATTTCAGAAGTGGATTATAACCCACAGTCATGAGCATAGTTTATGCTCCCCTGAGCAACCGAGGATGAATTTCACCAACCCCCCCTCCCCAACCCCCAGCTTCTTGCAATCTTTTTTGTCTACAGATCCTAATACACATTACAGAAATACACATTACAGTATCTAATAAATCAGTTGTTGTTTAGAGTGACACCCTACAGCAGCCTTTGGTTGCCCAGGTTGAATCCTGACATCTTCTCCAGTCTGCGTGGAGTTTTCCCCCGAGTGTACTAATTTCCTCCTACATCTCAATGGTGTTTGGATTGAAAGGTTAGATGGTTACTTCCTTTGTGTAGGATTGTGACAGCAGAAACAGAATAACAGAATGGGGGGGGGGGGGGTTGTTGTGAGTTTTTACAACTTCACCAGGACCCACAGCACTTTTTAAAGTACCAGTTTTTGGCACTGTTGTTGCGCAGGTCAATTGGCAGCCATTTTAGATAAAGGAGCTCCCACAAGTACAATTTGATACTTAATAATAATTTGTTCTTAATAATTTTGATTGATGGATAAACATCAGTTACGGCACTGAGCCAAACTCCACTGTTGCTCATTAAATCAGAGCTGCAGTCTTTTACATTCAAGATTCAAGATAGTTTATTGTCATGTGCCCAGATAGGACAATGAAATTCTTGCTTTGCTTCAGCACAACAGAATATAGTAGGCATAAATACAGATCAATGTGTCCATATACCATTGAATATATATATACACATAATAATAATAATGTTCGGCACGGACTTGAAGGGCCGAGATGGCCTGTTTCCGTGCTGTAATGGTTATATGGTTATATGGTTATACACACATAAATAAATAAGCAGATAAAGTGCAATGAGATATTAATGTTCAGAGTTTTGATTGAGTTGAGTTTAATAGCCTGATGGCTGTGGGGAAGCAGCTATTCCTGAATCTGGATGTTGCAGATTTCAGGCTCCTGTACCTTCTACCTGAGGGCAGCGGGGAGATGAGTGAGTGGCCAGGATGGTGTGGGTCCTTGATGATGCTGGCAGCCTTTTTGAGGCAGCGACTGCGGTAGGTCCCCTCGATGGTAGGGAGGTCAGAGCCGATGATGGACTGGGCAGTGTTTACAACTTTATGTCTTTTCCGCTCCTGGGCGCTCAAGTTGACGAACCAAGCCACGGGGGTCAGAATGCTGTCTACTGTGCACCTGTAGAAGTTCGAGAGAGTCCTCCTTGACATACCGACTCTCCGTAATCTTGTCAGGCAGTAGAGGCGCTGATGTGCTTTCTTTATAATTGCATCCGTGTTCTCGGACCAGGAGAGATCTTCAGAGATGTGCACGCCCAGGAATTTGAAGCTCTTGACCCTCTCCACCATTGACCCGTTGATATAAACGGGACTATGGGTTCCCATCCTACACCTTCCAAAGTCCACAATCAGTTCCTTGGTTTTGCTGGTGTTGAGAGCCAGGTTATTGTGCTGGCATCATTTGGTCAAACGGTCGATCTCACTTCTATACTCTGACTCATCTCCATCAGTGATATGTCCCACAGCAGTGGTGTCATCAGCGAACTTGACGATGGAGTTCGCACTATGGCCGGCTACTAAGTCATGAGTATAGAGTGAGTACAGCCGAGCACGCAGCCTTGAGGTGCTCCTGTGCTGATTGTTATCGAGGCTGACACATTTCCACCAATACGGACAGACTGGTCTGTGAATGAGGAAGTCGAGGATCCAATTGCAGAGGGATGCGCAGAGACCCAGTTCTGAGAGTTTGGTAACCAGCTTGGAGGGGATGATTGTGTTAAATGCCGAGCTGTAGTCAATGAATAACAGCCTGACATATGAGTTTTTGTTGTCCAAGTGGTCCAGAGCGAATGGAGAGCCAGTGAGATCGCATCCACCGTTGATCTGTTGTGGCCGTAAGCGAACTGCAGTGGGTCCAGGTTTTTGTCTAGGTAGGAGTTGATTTGCACCATGAGCAACCTCTAAAAGCACTTCATCACCACCGACGTTAGTGCCACTGGTTGATAGTCATTGAGGCACATCACCTTTCTCTTCTTGGGCACTGGTATAATTGATGCCCTTTTAAAACAGGTGGGAACCTCAGAAGTGAGAGGTTGAAAATTACATCTCTAATAGAAAGCAGTTAGGTCTTGGTTTAATATCACAAAAGAAAGGCAACATCTCCACTCTTCTTCAGTCAAATTCAGTTTTGATTTTTACACTCAAGTCTTTTAACGCACAGAGAGAATACTGCAAATAGCTGTGATTATGGACTGCATACTCGGGATTTTAAATACGACCTGCTTATTTTACTTTCTTTTCAGCTAATTTCAACAAACTTATTAACTTCTAAATAAATAATGAGCTTATACACCTCTATGTCACAGGAGTATAGCAAATAAGGAGAAGTGAATATTTTGCTATAGATTTTTGACAACTACGTTTTATAAGATTGGAACCTTGGTTTAGTTGCACACAAAGAAAGTTGATACGGAGCAAGAGAATGCAGATTATAACTGTACAGGGGACTTTCTTACATTTATTAAATGAGTTTATATCTAGCAGTCAAAATTATCTTGGAACTTACATGCCATGATTTATGATTCAGACAACATAATACATTAAATGATTTATCTTTGATTTTTTTTTCTGTGCAGTCTCTGATGCATTAAAAATATGAAATTTTAATCATGAATAAAACCAAAATGTACTTTGTACTTTATAGCGTACCTCCAGGTCTTGCAAATCATTTTCATATGACTTATTTTTCTGAAGTTCGTAATTGATATTTTATCATGATGGATGCAAAATATTAGTACGACTGTAATTTGAGATACTGCATTTGTTCATAGATTGAATGCAAAGGTCAAGTAAAGTACAAGTTAACCTCCATTTATAATGAAACAGGGTAATCCATATGGTAGGAACCCAAATTAAACCAGAACATGAAGATGTACTCAACTGGTTGGGCTGTATCTGTGAGGAGAGAACCAGTGTCAATGTTTCAGGTTAGTGAACTGCTCTTTCAACAGAATAAGAAGTAATTTGAGATGCAAGCATGCACACAATCATGTGTTCTATGTGTCAGATCCTGCCGAAGAGCTGGGGAGCAAAGAGGAGAGATTTGTGATTGAGTTAAAGGCAGGAATGGCTGAAGTGAAAAAGATCATAATGGTACAAGGCAAAGAGATTGGATGGACACGAAAAGAGATAAAAGAAAGATTGAATGGAGGTATGAATGGCAATATCAGGATTATTACCAGTCTGTCCAAAATTTAAATAGCAGTAATTAATCTTAAAATTCTTGAATTTGATGTTGGGTCTGTAAGCTTGTAACGCATGACCACACAAGATAAGGTGATACTCCTCTGGATTCCATTGAGCTTCATTGAAACAGTGTTTAAAATTCCATGGTTAATATAAAAACAAAAACAAATTCCCTACGCAGCTCACAACACTAGAACCAGCCTTGATATATCGTGATCGTCGTCATAAGTTCTCAAGAGTAATACATTTTTCTTCTATAATCTTTCTTCTATAACTCAATGAGAAGAAAAAATATCTAGCCTGATCTGAATTAATGCAATTAAAAACAAAACACTTCCGGTGTTTATTACTTGCTTATTTTGTGGACTTCTGGCACAACATTCTTCATAAAAAAGAAAAAGGTGAAAGAACAGGGAAGCAGACCTAGCTGGATTAGTCTTAAATCAAGATGATTCGGAAATGATGGGCCAAATAACATTTTTCCTTTCCATAAGCATTTTGTGAGTCTGTGAAATTATCAATACCTGCCATGTCTGTGCTCCATCTACCATACCTGCCATGTCAATGCTCCATGTAGCCGTTGCACTTTATTGAATCTACAGCCATGTGCTGGATCTATTACCACCACCCACCACCCCCATTCACACCCCCAGGTTGGATCTGTGTGCTTGGTGAGCACTTGTCACACCAGCAATTGCACGAGATCTGCTTCTTCACATCTGTCTGCCTGGCCCAGTAGATGAACCAACTGCTGACTTGCCAATTGTTCCCAAGACTGCCCAGGACAACCTCAACTCAATAAAAAGCCCAACCCGTAATGTCATCTGGCAAAAGCATGTGGAATCCATGGGGAATGCTAGACCACAATGAATCACTAACCTCAAACAGTATTAGATCAACGAACAGAGTGGCCTCAGGATCAGGAAACCATGTTGGTCCCACATGAGTAATTGGGCCTGAGTTCAGATACAAGTCCGTATTGAACTGGTACACAGAAATAATTAGTACCTATGAACATGAGCCTATCACCATATTACTGCTCAGCTTCATTACCTAAGCGATTAGAAATATTGGATTTAAAAGGCGTGAACACCAGCTGCATGAAATGGCTGAGACAAAATAAAATGTTTTTTGTTAAATGACATCGGTTGCAGATCAGGTACTTCTTGCCAAAGTAAGTGTGCCATCTTTAGTGTGAAAAATGGCTGCTTAACACTTTTGGTTGAAGATGGTCATTATCGGGCAACTCCAAAGTATAGACAATTAAGTCTTCTATCTATAGTACTTTCTAAGTCCTTGCATTTCTGTGCTCCTTCCAAAGGTACAAACGACATCGGGAAGAAGTGGAAGGGGGTTCTCCAACATGACTTCAGAGAGTTGGGAAGAAGACTGAAATGCGGGACTTCTAGGGTGGTTATCTCTGGATTGCTTCCAGTACCTCGTGCTAGTGAGGACAGGAACAGGGAGATAGGGGATCTGAATGTGTGGCTGAGGGGCTGGTGCAGAGAGCAAGGATTTAGATTTATAGACCACTGGGATCTCTTCTGGGGTAGGGGTGACCTGTCCAAAAGGGACGGGTTACACCTTAACTGGAGGGGGACCGACATTCTGGCAGGCAGGTTTGCTAAGGCTACACGTGTGGGTTTAAACTAAATAGTGGGGGGGAGGGATTGACAAATTGGGAGTATAAGGATGGTTGAAGGGGAAGTGGCTGCAGGAAAAATTACAAAAGATTCTCGAATTAATGGGAAGGAAAGCTTGAGAATGGACAACAGAGTAAGGTCAGGGCCATTTGCGAGGGGGGAAGTGAATACGGAGGTCAAAGTGTTGTGTATGAATGCGCGAAGTATAAGGAATAAAGTGGACGAGCTTGAGGCTCAGTTAGAAACTGGCAAGTATGATGTTGTGGGAATTACTGAGACATGGTTGCAAGAGGGCCAGGGCTGGGAACTGAATATTCAAGGGTATACCTCCTATCGAAAAGACAGACAGGTGGGCAGAGGTGGTGCGGTTGCCCTGTTGGTGAGGAATGAAATTCAGTCCCTTGCAAGGGGTGACATTGAAACAGGAGATGTGGAGTCAGTATGGATAGAACTAAGGAATTGTAAGGGTAAAAATACCTTAATGGGACTAATCTACAGGCCCCCAAACAGTAGCCTGGACATAGGGCGCAAGTTGAATCAGGAGTTTAAATTGGCATGTAGTAAAAGTAATGCTGTGGTTGTTATGGGAGATTTCAACATGCAGGTAGACTGGGAAAATCAGGTTGGTACTGGACCCCAAGAAAGGGACTTTGTAGAGTGCCTTCGTGATGGATTCTTTGAACAGCTTGTATTGGAGCCGACCAGGGAGAAGGCAATTCTGGATTTAGTGTTATGTAATGAACCGGATTTGATAAAGGACCTCGAGGTTAATGAGCCATTAGGAGGCAGTGACAACATGGTCAGGTTTAATCTACAATTGGAGAGGGAGAAGAGTAGATCGGAGTTGTCAGTGTTGCAGTTGAATAAAGGGGACTATGGGGCCATGAGGGAGGAGCTGGCCAAAGTTGACTGGAAAGACACACTAGAAGGGATGACAGTGGAATAAAAATGGCAGGTGTTTCTAGGAATAATACAGGTGCAGGATCCGTTCATTCCTAGGAGGAAGAAAGATTCCAAGGGGCGAAAGGGACGACCATGGGTGACAAGGGACATCAGGGGCAGTATAAAAATTAAAGCGAAGAAGTACAACGTAGCAAAGATGAGCGGGAAGCAAGAGGATTGGGTAATGTTTAAAGAACAGAAGATAACCAAAAAGACAATACGGGGAGAATAGATGAGGTACAAAGGTAAGCTAGCCAAGTATATAAAGCAGGATAGTAAAAGCTTCTTTAGGTATGTGAAGATGAAAAAATTAGTTAAGACCAAAGTTTGGACCCTTGAAGACCGAAAAAGGTGAATTTATTATGGGGAACAAGGAAATGGCAGATGAATTGAACAGGCACTTTGGATCTGTCTTCACTAAGGAGGACACAAACAATCTTCCTGATGTAGTAGTGGCCAGAGGATCTGGGGTGACAGAGGAACTGAAGGAAATCCACATTGGGCAGGAAATTGTGTTGGATAGACTGATGGGACTGAAGGCTGATAAATCCCCTGGGCCTGATGGTCTGCTTCCCAGGGTACTTAAGGAAGTGGCTCCAGAAATCGTGGATGCATTGGTGATAATTTTGCAATGTTCTATAGACTCAGGATCAGTTCCTGTGGATTGGAGGGTAGCTAATGTTATCCCACTTTTTAAGAAAGGTGGGAGAGAGAAAACAGGGAATTATAGACCAGTTAGCCTGACATCGGTGGTGGGGAAGATGCTGGAGTCAATTATAAAGATGAGATAGCTGAACATTTGGATAGAAGTAACAGGATTGGTCCGAGTCTGCATGGATTTACGAAGGGGAAATCATGCTTCACTAATCTTCTGGAATATTTTGAAGATGTAACTAGGATAATGGACAAGGGAGAGCCAGTGGATGTAGTGTACCTGGACTTTCAGAAAGCATTTGGTAAGGTCCCACATAGAAGATTAGTGGGCAAAATTAGGGCACATGGTATTGGGGGTAGAGTGCTGACATGGATAGAGAAGTGGTTGGCAGCAGGAAACAAAGAGTAGGGAATAACGGGTCCCTTTCAGAATGGCAGGCAGTGACTAGTGGGGTACCGCAAGGCTCGGTGCTGGGACCGCAGCTATTTACAATATACATCAATGATTTGGATGAAGGGATTCAAAGTAATATTAGCAAATTTGCAGATGACACAAAGCTGGGTGTCAGTGTGAACTGTGCGGAGGATGCTATGAGAATGCAGGGTGACTTGGACAGTTTGGGGGAGTGGGCAGATGCATAGCAGATGAAGTTTAATGCGGATAAATGTGAGGTTATCCACTTTGGTAGCAAAAACAGGAAGACAGATTACTATCTAAATGGCGTCAAGTTGGGAAAAGCGGAAGTACAACGTGATCTGGGGGTCCTTGTACATTAGTCTATGAAAGTAAGCATGCAGGTACAGCAGGCAGTGAAGAAAGCGAATGGCATGTTGGCCTTTATAACAAGAGGAATTGAATATAGGAGCAAAGAGGTCCTTCTGCAGTTGTACAGAGCCCTAGTGAGACCACACCTGGAGTATTGTGTGCAGTTTTGGTCCCTTAATTTGAGGAAGGACATTCTTACTATTGAGGGAGTGCACGTAGGTTTACAAGGTTAATTCCCGGGATGACGGGACTGTCATATGCTGAGAGAATGGAGCAGCTGGACTTGTACACTCTGGAGTTTAGAAGGATGAGAGGGGATCTCATTGAAACATATAAGATTGTTAAGGGCTTGGACACACTAGAGGCAGGAAACATGTTCCCGATGTTGGGGGAGTCCAGAACCAGGGGCCACAGTTTTGAGAATAAGGAGTAAGCCATTTAGAACAGAGTCGAGGAAACACTTTTTCTCACAGAGAGTGGTGAGTCTGTGGAATTCTATGCCTCAGAGGGCGGTGGAGGCAGGTTCTCTGGATGCTTTCAAGAGAGAGCTAGATAGGGCTCTTAAAAATAGCGGAGTCAGGGGATATGGGGAGAAGGCAGGAATGGGGTACTGATTGGGGATGATCAGCCATGATCACATTGAATGGCGGTGCTGGCTCGAAGGGCCAAATGCACCTATTGTCTATTGTGTCACTCTCGAGGTGCAGTGATTCATCAGTTAAGGGCAGTAGGTGGCAATCAGTAGGAAGTATCCTTGCGGTATCCTTGCCAAATGTGACTGGATACCACAGGTTTTCATAGTCAGCACACCCAGTCCCTCTTCCTTACAGCTATGTATTACTGTGTCACCCTTATGAAGTCCATAGAATCATACTTTTTCTTGTAAATGGTAGGTCTGGAAGAAAGACAAATAGATACCAAAATTAAAGACATATGAGGCTGAATGCTTTCACTGATTTATATAGTTGGAAACAATAGAATGATTGACACAGAGGCCACAACTTCAGAATCAATAAGATCAAGGGCTATTAGTTGTCAGGAGAATAAAATCCAAAATGGCTAAATGAGAGATTGCTCATGTCTTATAATTTTTGGTGTGATTCGATCTGATCTTGCAAACATTAATATACCTCTTTGATGACCCTCGGACTATCCTTGATCGGACTTTGCTGGCTTTACCTTATATAAAAACTGTAAATGGATCGATTGTAATCATGTATTGTCTGTCTGGTGACTGATTAGCAGGCAACAAAAGCTCTTCATTCTACCTCAGTACACATGACAATAATCTAAACTAAACTAAAATAAACAAACTAATTTTCATGCACAGGCAAACTACCAGATATTAAATATGGTAAAAAAATCATTCACAAATAAGATGAAAAGCCCCAAATCTCCAATGAGTCAGGCTTGGCAGTGAGCAAATCACCCTTGCAACTTCCAATATTCTGAGAAATCTGCAGCAATGAGTGCTTGAAAGCAAGCAATAAAGTAAAATATAGCAGCTCGATCGTGTCACCATTCTTTAGTCAGCGTCCATCTCAACGATTTACTGCAGAACTTCAGTACGATAAAAAAATCAATTATCCATAAAGTCTAATTTACTGTTCACTCTTTTGAAAATGACACTGCAGTGTTCTGCAGTAGTACTTAGGTGCAACACGAGGTGTTGGTGTATCACCTCACTGAAACAAACACGCAAAGAATGAAAGATGGAATGAAAATCTAATTTATTTGAAGGATTTAAACACTCAGATTGATTGCAACTGGTTTCCGAAGTCCCCAATTAAATTAACACTTCATACTCCTAACCTAGCTTCTTAATATTATTTATGAAGTAACATTCTACATGGGTTGCTTTTAAATGTTAAATTAGAATGTGTTGCATTTCTGGAAAACTGAATTTAACCTTGTGCTCGTATAAACTATTTTAAAAACTCCTATACGAAACAGATAGGCACAAAAGTTCCAAAACATTTGAGAGGCACAGATATAACAAACCCATCGATATTAACACGAGAAACGCAGCCCATTTCTGGTGATGTAATGGAAACATTTCGGTTTGGCCCA
>CM075981.1:65871474-65981979 GCA_038087875.1 Malacoraja senta | reverse complement strand
GAATGGAACAATTAGGTTTGGCCCAGCCCTGCCAAAAAAGAAACGTTTCTTACATGAGATGACATATGGGATCTTGGTTTAAAACTTCTTCCAAAAGGCAGCGCCTCTGACATTCTTGTCATTATCTGTAAATCTGCACCATGACCTCAGTGCTGTACTGGAGCAAACACCAACATGTTATACTTAAGTAAATTAAGCAGGCCTTGAACTTATAACCTTCTGACTCGGTGGCTACTCATTGCAATGAGATTGACATATTTCCTTTTGATGCCACAATTGAGAACACCACAATGCATTTTTTGTCATTCATACTCCAGGTACATTGGACTCTGCTTGGAATGTGTGTGGATCTTTGTCATAAGATGGTGGGCATGTAGAATGCAATAGAGTTTCTAGACATCTATATTTTGGTAGAAATAGAAAAAAAGTCCAAAGACTGTTCACAATGTTCCCTTAGTTAAGTTACTCCACAGCCAGGTTCCTTCAAACTTCATCAGATACTCAAGGAAGGTGCCACATCAACACCTTAAATAACTCTAATGGCAGTTGAAGTTCAGACTGGTGTCAGAAATATACAGAATGGCTGTCAGGAAGGTCTGATTCTCCTGTGCCTTTGAGCATCAGAACCAGGTCAAAGCATCACAGAGCAATGACACAGACCTTTTGGCTCACCAGACTATGCCAACCATCAAGCATCTGTTAATATTAATTCTATGTTTTCCCTTCATCCTCATTAACTCCCCTCCCTGATATGCTTACCACCCATCCATACCAGAAGTAAATTTAGTAGCCAATTAACCTACCAACCAGCACAGCTCTGATATATGGAAATAAACCAAAATATCTGCGGGAAACCCATGCATATATGGGGAGAACGTGTAAACTTCACATAGACACTACCCAAGTTGCAGCTCGAACCTATGTTTCTGGAGCTATGAAGCATGGCATCACTACATCACTGTGTTATCCTGGAATGAGATATGGTCAGTACCTCGTCTTAGGAACAGCTGCTACTGCTCATTGTGGATTGGAAGCATTGAATGCACTGGAAGGCATCTGAATTCTTGCCTTGCCACATCCCTCGGTCTCCATGTTCTCCAGCGATGCTGTCGGACCTGCAGGGTTACTCCAGCACTTTGTGTCTTCTTGAGGAATTGGGGAAGTTAAAATATCCCATTAAAACAATTAAAAATCCTGTTGTTTTCATGTTGCCATCTGCCTGCATATCAGTTTCTCTATATGCGAGTGTCTTTTAACAGAGATTGAGTAAGAGTTTAGGGTTAGTATGTTCTGGTAAGGGTGAAAGATTATGGAACATTGGATGACAAAGGATCATTAAAGTTTGATCAAAAGAAAAGGAAACATATGACAGGTATAGGTAACTGGAATCATGCAAGTTTCTTGTCGAATAGAGGTTATAGGAGAGAATTTTAGAAATTAATTAGGATGGCAAAAATGTGCTATGAAATATCCTTGGCAATACGATTAAGGAGAATCCCAAGAATTTTGATATCAGGAGCAAAATTATAGCCAGGGAAAGAGCAGGTCCCCTTTGGTATCAAAGCTGTAATCTATATATGGAGCCTGGGGAAGTGGGCGGTCCTATATGAATACTTCTCAAATGTTTTTGTCAAGGAAAAGGACATGGAGGACAATGAGTTCAGTGAGGGTTATGTTGATAGTCTTAAGAAAGTTAGTATTAAGAAGATGGAGGTGCTTGATATCATGGAAGGCATAAAGATCAGCAAATCCTCAGGGCTGGAAAATCTATCCCAGGCTGCTTCGGAAAGCAAGAGGAGAAAGCTGAGGTTCTGTCGGAGATTTTTTCATCGTCATTCTAGATCCACATGGGATTCAAAACCATCTGGCTAATTGTATTTTAAATTGGCTTGGTGAAAGGAGGCAAAGGGTGGTTGTGGAAGGATGCTTTTCTGATTGGAAGACTGTGACCAGTGGTGTTCCACGCAGTTTGGTGCTGCATCCTTTGTTATTCAGGGTATATGTTAACATCTTGGGTGCGATGTAGATCAGTAAGTTTGCAGACGACATGAAAATTGGTGGTGCCATAAACACCGAGGAAGGTTGTCGAAGGCTATTGCAGGATATAGACTGGACGGAAATCTGGACAGAATATTGCAGATGGAATTTAATCCTGCCAAGTGTGAGGTGATGCATTTTGGGAAATCTACTAGGAGTGGGACATATATGGTTAACAACATAAGGGCAACATAAGGTGAAAAAGGCCAACAGGGCCTGTCCCACTTGGCGATTTTTTCGGCGACTGTCGGCATCATTGACTGACGTATCAAGTCACCGAAAAAGTCGCGGCGTGACGACGTATTGACACGTGGTGTCTCCTCAAGTGTCGCAACATTTTTTGTCACCGCTGGATTTTGAAATGTTCAAAAATCGCCGAACAAATCGTCAAGTGGGACAGGCCCTTACATCCTGTTTGCCTTCATAAATCAGGGCATAGAATATACGCGTTGGGATATTATGTAGCAACATTACAAAACAGTGGCTGGACTGTACATGCAGTACTCTTATACAGCTCTGGTCACCACACTATAGAAAGGACGTAATTTTGATGGATCGAGTGCAAGAGGGTATGTTGTCAGGATTGGAGAATTTTAGTTATGGGGAGAGATTGGTACGCTGGGATACATTTTTCTCGGAATGAAGGAAGGGTGACTTGATAGTATTTAAGATTATGAGAGGCTTAAATCGGGTAGATAGTCAGAATCTTTTTCCTACAGGGGTATCAAAAGCAAGGGAGTCGCTGTTTAAGGTGAGAAGAACTCGAAAAGGGGTTCTAAGGATTGAAATGAAAATTAATCTAATACAGGCAAACAGCATTTGTGTGGATGGGCCTGCATGGATACAGTGGGCCAAAGGCCCATTTCTGTGCTATACAATTCCATGACTGAGAGTATTTGAACCTATCGAAAACATTCCTTATAAAGAACAAATACAAACTTATTTACCATGGCATTTATGACCTATTGAATTGCCAGTGGAAGAGTTTGCAATTACTTCCTGCATCTCAAAAATATCCATATCCCTTGATTCTGTTCGCTCTAAGAGCTATATCTAACCCTCTCTTGAATACATCCAGTGAATTGGCCTCTATTGCCTTCTGTGGCAGAGAATTCCACAGATTCACAACTCTCTGGCTGAAAAGGTTTTTCTTCATCTCAGTCCTAAATGTCCTACTCCTTATTCTTAAACTGTGACCCCTAGTTCTGGACTCCCCCAACATAGGGAACATTTTCCCTGCATCAAGCCTGTCCAATCCCGTAAGAATTTTATACGATTTTATAAGATCCCCTCTCACCCTTCTAAATTCCAGTGAATATAAGCCCAGTCAATCCATTCTTTCATCTTAGTATTCCAGGAAATAATAAATAACAAGCATTTTATCCTCAAAAATCAATCATCACTTCCTTACTATACTCCTCCACAGCATCAAATGTTTTACTAGGTAGTCAAGGGCACCCAATCCTGTCCCTGCTGTTTCTCTCCCTCCCCATCTATATCAACCTGAATTTCTGACAGGTTTTTCCCATCCTATTTTCTAGTTCCAGTGAATTCTAGTTTCGAGTTCCCCATCCTATTTGCTCACTACAAACCAAACAACCACTACCCTTTATGCACACTACCATTCTGCAACCCAGCAAAGTCCAAGAATGTGTTATTGCTTTCAGGGTCTGTGACCATCATCTTTCCCATAAGTCAATGCAGCCAAGAGATTGGCACAACCACCGCACCAAAACAACCCTATCCTATTTCATAAATGTAGATCAGTGTCACTCATACTATGAGTCATACTGTGGCTCCGCCAACAGGTTTAATAGAAAGTTATTTTCCCTTTCTCTTTTAGTCTTGAGCTGCATGTTGAAATGAAGTTACCTATGCTGAATTGCTAATAAAAGACTTTGGATCCTATTCACTTTGTGTGAGTTATGTCAATCCAACAATAAATGGCACCCTGGGTGACGGTGGTCAAATTGCACTTCCCATCTTCACCCTGTGGAAGCATCTGGTCAAGTATGTTACACTCTCCAACACCTTTCCGTTGATGGGCGCCTGATGGTTGATGTGGACACTGTGACCCGAAAGACTGTTTCCATGCTGTTTGACTCTATGACTGAGACTCTTCCAGTCTGGATTATTGGGATTGCCTGTATTTGATTCAATTTACCTATCCAAACAAAACCTGGACATTTTCACTGAAATCAGCTCTTTTATTGCTGTACTATTAACACGGAAGAGTGGACCTACCCCCCCCCCCCCCCACGCCCAATTTAACCATTTGCTTCTCCTCATGCACATGTATTTGGCTTTGAAACATCACAAAAATGGAGTCAGTTTCACTCCTACCGATCTTCCCTCTTACTTCTCTTGGGGTTACAGCAGGAGCATCAACATCATGGCGACAGCAATCTCTCGGATTACCTGTCCTATTATCAACATTCACTGAGTACAGCAATGCCATTGCGTTGTTCCATTTGTACTGAAATGTCTGATTCTTTGACCATTATATTACCTACGTCTAATAAATCCAACATGCAATTGGGGGAAATTAGAATATGAAAGGCATTTCTACCAGTGACCATTCAAGCACAATCAATCACAATATCTACATAAGAAAACTCTTGATGACAGAGCTTTTGAATGTGCAGCAAATGAGTAGGGAAATATAATTGGACTGGAGAACTCTGATGAAGTGTTTTCATCTTATCAATGACCAAATGAAGCTCTTTTGTGGATAAATCTGATTCTTTGATTGCAATATTTATTGCACATCATGAATGCAAACTGCAAACATTCCAGATTTTCAAAATTAACAGTGAAAAGGCAAATGCTGTGCTGTCAATATTCTGTGACTAGTGACCAGCAGTCAGTGGGTCGTATGCCAGATGGGACCTGCTGCTGTGGATATTATTCCAATTCCCACCAAGGAAGGGGGATGCGGGATGGGGTTTGGGGAGGTGGGGTTGAATGATTTAAAAAAATGCAATGTGTTCATGAAATCTAATTGGTTGGGAGCTTGAGAATATGATTAAAAATAGTCCGCTCCATCTTCAATGCCTGCTTATACTTGTGCCTAATTATGGAAGAATATTTACATTTACAAATTACATTTTTTATAGACACCTCTTTCGCAAAATATGACACAATATTCATGGACACATCAATAGAAGGGACCTTTTGATTCCGATTAGTCAAATGATTTCATTCTAACTATTTCCAAACACTCCTCTCTGCTCCCATGTAACCATTGGCCCTTACCCTGTATCTTCCCTGAAACTCATAGTAACTAGAAACAGACAACTCTGTGCAAGAGTTCAAAACTGTGTACTCCCTAATTGTGTTTACTTACAGCAGGAGGTAGAGCTGTTATTAGTTTATACATTTCCATGTGAAAATAAAGGAAGAATTTGATCCATCATTAAGCAGCAGTCTCATGTGCCAGACTAATGACAGTAATATCAACGTTTCAAGCTATCAGTGCACAAAAGCAACCTTCTGTTCTCGGCTTCCATTAGCAGCCAGAGATCTCATTTACACAAATATCTACGCAAATCACAATACAGAGAATTATGCTGATTGGTACAGAAAAGGGACACAACTACAATGTGGGGTTCTAGATTCCCATTTGCAACAATACATCCATACATGCTAGATTAGCAGAGATAAAGAGAATGTTTCTCCTGCCCTACACCTACAGTTTATAATTGGAGTTATTATGGCATGGGAGGGACAGCATATCAGGCACATGCAATTAATGTCAAATCTGAGCTGAAATCAGCAGGAGATTCACATATTAGCTTAGAATGAGCAACCATTAACATTCTCTTCCTTTTACAGCTTCAAATAATTTGAGGTCATTTTTTTAGCAACAACTTACATAGAGCCTTTCAAATATGTCAAGGCTTCACAGAATGTTACCCTGACATCAATCTACATGAAAAATCTGGATGTGACCAAAGACCTGGTCAAAGAAATAGGTTTTAAAAAGCAATTTAAACCTTAGAGATGTGCTGAGGTTCACAAAGAAAAGTTAAGGGCTGATAAACTGAGCACACAGCCGATGAAGTCAAATCAAATAACTGCACCATAGAATCATTTTTTGAAACTGCAATGCATCTTCACAAAAAATTAGTGAAATGAAAAGGCAATAAGCAGAAAACAGTAAGAATCTTCTCTTCCAACCTTGCACACAAATAGCTGTGTTGATATTGCCTTTGAACCTTTGAGGCTTTTATCTCATGTGGTCAGACATGGTTCCAAACAACATCATAATAAGAATTTATATATCAGAGCTGTTTCCCCTTGCTGATCCTCAATAATTTCAACCTGCTAACCATGAAAACACGTTGAATGATTGCAACTGTAATGCCAGGGTGCGAATGAAATCACCTGACCTTTGGACTATAACTTAGTCACCATAAGTCATTCAGCTGGGTATGATGTGCAGGTAACTTTGTACTGCTCCTGAATAGAAAGCTTTTGGTTGATGTTGCTGGAGATTTTGTGAGCCATGGAGTAAGAGCTTATTTTGTCTTCTTATTTTATTAACAAATAACTATTTATGTATGAACTTTTAAATCATTAGAATGTCCTAAAGAACTTTACAGATAATTAAGGACTTTCTGAAATGTTACTGTTGTTATAAAGCGAAGACAGTCAAGTTGTGCACAGCAAAGTTCCACATACAGCAACGACCAAATCAGCTGACTGACTAATGCTTTACAAGGGCTAGATATTGGCCATGTTATGCTTAATTCAACCTTTCAAGTTCCACTGAGAGAGCAGATAGGGCTCCTGTTTAACATCTAAATTGTAAGACAGAAGTACTGTACCTGGTGTGTCAGTATAGATTTTATAGACTCTATCTAATCTCTGAATGATTTGTTTACTGTCATAGAGTCATAGAATCTCACAGCTTGGAAACAAGCCCATCGGCCCAACTTGCCCACATCAGCCAACTATTCCCATCTACACTAGTCCCACCAGCGTGCATTTGGCCCATATCCCTCTAAATCTGTCCTACCCATGTACCTGTCTAAATGTTTCATACATTTTGCGATAGTACCTGCCTCAAATACCTCCTCCAGCAGCCCATTCCTTACACCTACCAACCTTTGCGTGAAAAGTTACCTCAGGTTCCTATTAAATCTTTCCCCCCTCACCTTAAACCTAGGTCCTTTGGTTCTTGATTCCCTTACTCTAGGTAAAATAATCTGTGCATTTACCCGATCCATTCTTCTCTTGATTTTGTACATCTCCATAAGATCGCCCCTCGTCCTCACTCTGTGTCTTTAAAATGTGTCCTGGTAAAGGTCAGCATGCTCCGTATACCAGCAAACCTGGGTGTTTATTTTCATCTGTCGTTAAGTGTAAGTTAGAATACTGTAGCTAGTTCTGATTACCGTGGTATCAGCTAACCTGAAAGCAAGAGTCAAGAGTGTTTTATTGTCATATGTCCCGGACGGGACCATGAAATTCTTACTTGCTGCAGCACAACAGAATATGTGAATATGTAAACATTGTATATAACGGGAAAAAAAGAAAAAGTTCAATAAATAACAAATATAGTGCAAATAACAAATAATAATATAGTATTTTGCAGTTCAGAGCTCATAGCTTATTCGTTGTGTTTAATAGCCTGATGACTGTGGGGAAGAGCTGTTCCTGAACCTGGACGTTACAGTCTTCAGGCTCCTGTACCTTCTTCCTGATGGCAGTGATGAGATAAGTGTATGGCCAGGATGGTGTGGGTCCTTGATGATTTTGGCTGCCTTTTTGAGGCAGCGACTACGATAAATCCCTTCGAAGGTGGGGAGGTTAAAGCCGGTGATGGACAGGGCAGTGGTCAAAACTTTTTGTAGTCTCTTTTGCTCCTGGACGTTCAAGTTGCCGAATCAGGCCATGATGCAACCAGTCAGAATGCTCTTTACCGTGCACCTGTCGAAGTTTAGGAGAATCCTTGACATGCCGAATTTCCGTAATCTTCTCAGGAAGTAGAGTCGCTGATGTGCCTTCTTTACAATTGCATCAGTGTGCTGGGTCCAGGAAAGATCTTCTGATATATGCACGCCCAGGAATTTGAAGTTATTGACCCTCTCCACGATCGTCCCATTGATATAAACAGGATTGTGGGTCCTCATCCTTCCCCTACTAAAGTCCACAATCAGTTCCTTGGTCTTACTGATGTTGAGAGCCAGGTTGTTGTGCTGGCACCATTTGGTCAGTCGGTCGATCTCTGACTCGTCCCCATCTGTGATTCGTCCAACCACAGTGGTGTAATCGGCGAACTTGATGATGGACTTCGCACTATGACCGGCTACGCCATCATGGGTATAGAGTGAGTAAAGCAGGGGGCTGAGCACGCAGCCTTGAGGTGCTCCCGTATTAATTGTTACTGAGGATGAAGTGGTTCCTCCAATTCGAACAGACTGTGGTCTGTAGATGAGGACGTTGAGGATCCAATTGCAGAGGGATGCGCAGAGGCCCAGTTCCGTGAGCTTGGTAACCAGCTTGGAAGGGATGATGGTATTAAACGCCGAGCTGTAGTCTATAAACAACAGCCTGACGTAGGTGTTTTTATTGTCCAAGTCGTCCAGTGCGGAGTCGAGAGCCAGTGGAATTGCATCTACCATTGACCTGTTGTGGCAGTATGCGAACTGTAGTTGGTCGAGGTTCTTGAAGAGGTAGGAGTTGATGTGCACCATAACCAACCTCTCAAAGCACTTCATCACCACAGATGTTAGTGCCACTGGTCGATAATCATTGAGGCACCTCACCTTACTCTTCTTGGGCACCGGTATTATTGATGCCCTCTTAAAGTGAGAGGTTGAAAATGTCCGTAAAAACTCCAGCCAGTTGGTCCACACAGGTTTTTAGAACACGGCTGGGTATACCACCAGGTCCAGGCGCATTCCGAGGGTTCACCTCCCTGAAGGATCTTCTGACGTCGGCCTCTGTGACTATGACTGTAACACCGTCAGGGCGAATAGCGGCTCGGGAAGGCACATTAGTGTTCTCCCTATTGAACCGTGCATAGAACGCATTGAGCTCGTCAGGGAGTAATGCTACGCTGTCATTTGAGTCGCCTACTGATTTTGCCTTGTAGAAGTTGATGGCATTCAAGCCCTGCCACAGTTGACGAACATCTGTCTCATCCTCCAGCTTAGAGCAAAAGTCTCTTTTGGCCTTTTTGATGGCCTTACCAAGGTCGTATCTGGACTTCTTATAGACCACTGCATCGCCAGACCTGAATGTCCGTGATCTTGCTCTCAGAAGAATGAGGATCTCATGGTTCATCCAAGGCTTCTGGTTAGGAAACTCTCAGAAGGTTTTTGTTGTAACGCAGTCCTCCACACATTTACTTATGAAGTCTGTAACAACTGTGGCGTATTCATTCAGGTCTTTTGCCGAGTCCCTGAATATTGCCCAGTCTACAGACTCCAAGCAGTCCTGGAATTGTTCCTCTGCCCCCCCCCCCCCCTCCCCCAACCAGCTCTGTACAGTCCTCACCTCTGGGGATGCTTTCTTCAGTTGCTGCCTGTATGCAGGAAGAAGCAGCACTGCTGAATGGTCGGATTTTCCGAAGTGAGAGCGAGGGATAGAGCGATAGGCGTCTTTGATGGTCGTGTAGCAGTGGTCAAGGGTGTTTGATCCTCTGGTGCTGCAGGAGACATGGTGGAAGTTAGGGAGCGATTTCTTCAGGTTGGCTTGGTTGAAGTCCCCGGCTACGGTGGTAAATGCCTCGGGGTAAGCCGTCCGGTGCTTGTTGACCACGGCATGCAGCTTCTCCAGTGCCAGAAGGACGTCTGCCTGGGGTGAGATGTAGATTGCGGTCACGATGATGGAGAATTCCCTCGATAGGTAGAAGGGACGGCACTTCACCGCCAGATGTTCGAGGTGTGGAGAGCAGGAGTTGGAATAGGACTGCCACGTCTGAGCACCACGAGGAGTTGACCATGAGGCAGGCCCCCTCTTCTCCCTTTCCCAGATGCCTGCGTATGGTCCATACGGTGGATGGAGAACCCTTCAGGCTGGACCGCTGAGCCTGGGGAGCTGGGGGTGAGCCATGTTTCTGTGAAACAGAACACAGAGCATTCCCTCAGCTCCCTTTGGTAAAGCAGCCTTGACCTTAAGTCCTTCACTTTGTTTTCTAGTGACTGCACATTGGCCAGTAGGATGGTAGGGAGAGGGGGCCGAAGTCCCCTACGCTTCAGTCTTACTTGTAGTCCTGCCCGACGGCCACGTTTCTGTACTCCATGAAGCCCTCCTCGGTGTTTAAAGGTACAGTACTTGCGAGTCTCCGCGAGGTCTGGGATTCCCCTGAGATCAGGGATTCCCTTACAGTCGCAATCTTCGGGAGTGCGCAGTAGTGCTAATGCATTTAAATGCGTTAGCAGTTCGCTACTTACATCGTTGATTTCTGCAGATTCTTTGATACAGGTGAGCTCAGAAATACTATATTTGAAGATTTTCTGTTGTGCTGCAGGTCAAGATGAGTTAATTGCATATGCACAAGAATGGTGAGGTACAGTTAAGCCCCTGTCCCACTGTACGAGGTAATTCAAGAGTTCTCCCGAGTTTTCCCCTGATTCGAACTCGGCGAATGTCCGTAGCGGGTCCATAGGAGTTCGTGGATGTCTCGTAGTGGCTCGTAATGTTAACGTAGGTACTCGGGGAATCCGATAAACTCGTGACGTTTTTTCATCACAAAAAATGTCCACGAGTAAAAAAATTGTTATTTTTTACTCGTACAAGCCGCTACGAGACATCCATGAATTCCTACGGACCCGCTAAGGACATTCTCCGAGTTCGAATCAGGGGAAAACTCGGGAGAACTCGTGAATTATCTCGTACAATGAAAATCTTGTACAATGAAAATCTTTACAATGAAATTCTTGCTTCCAGCAACAACAGAGGAACATACTCACTCAACACACATAACATAAAAACATCCGTCTTATGTCCTGTGACAATGTGTCAAAACAGTCTCCTTAAGTATGCTTTTGCCTTGTAGCCAGAAACGACAGCATGACAACCACAAACACACTACCAAAAGGGATCAACAGATATGAGGGCCAAATAGATTCTTCATGTGCTCTACAGTTTTTATGATTCCGTGCACATGCTGAACTCCCCTCTGTAATTCTAAGAACACAGTGACTACCTGTGACATACAGTATGTCATGAGACAAAAATCGTGCTAAACCCTGTTACCAAATGGATAACGTCAGTGAGCCATGCAGTGGCATACTTACCCACTGAGAACACTAACAAAGCATGCTTAACACTGACAGTGCAGGCTGTTAGTGAGCTGTGACCATCCTGCAGCACCTCTTGGCGTCAGAAATCGAGAACTGCAACACCATAATTTTCAAGCGATTTTCCACTGATATTTTTAACATTAAACTTCTTTCTACTTCAGATTGAAACCATCAGCAACAAACCATATCCTGTGCCTGCAGCATTTAAACCACTACAGACATCAGAATTTTATTTTCTTCATTTCATTTTGCGGTGAAAGTAAATGTTTTTGCTCATTACCTTTCATGGCTTTAGAATGACCAAATTGCTTTCTAATCTGTTATTTTAATTTAGAAGCGCAATCATTGTTGGCACAGAACAATTCAACAAACAGCAATGTGAGAGAATGTCACAAAAGGAAACAAACTGCTGGAGTAACACAGCAGGAGTAACTCAGGCAACATGTCTGAAGAACCTGGATAAGCGACATTTCGGTTCAAGACCCGTATTCAGGCTGATTGTAGTGAGGGAGAAGAAGGAAAAGAAAGCTGGAAAGCGGAGAGACAGGACAAAGCGCGTCAGGTAATAGTTTCACTTCGGCAAAGGGGGGTTGGAACAGAACCAGAGAAAAGAACAGAAAATGTGTGACAGGTTTGAAGAGTTGTGGATTGTAAATCCAGCTGGAGGAAAGTAGTGGAGGGTAGAAATAGGTGGGAGTCCAGGGAGGGAAGGGGGGTGGAAGAGGAGAGGAAGGGGTGTTTCGGGTAGAAAAGGGGAGGGTGGTCGTTAGTTAATCTAAAACTGGAGAATTCAATGTTAATATCGTTGGGTTGTAAGCTGCCCAAGTGGAATATGCAGTGCTGTCCCTCCAGTTTGCATGTGGCCTCACTCTGGCAATGGAGGAAGCCCAGGACAGAAAGGTCAGTGTGGGAATGGGCAAGGGAGTTAAAAAGGTTAGCAACTGGATATCCAGTAGATCTTAGATAGGCACAAAAAGCTGGAGTAACTCAGCGGGCCAGGCAGCATCTCTGGAGACAAGGAATGGGTGATGTTTTGGGTCGAGACACTTCTTCAGACTGGTTAGGGATAAGGGAAACGAGAGAAATAGACGATGGAGAGAGATAAAGAACAATGAATGAAAGATACGCAAAAAAGTAACGATGATAAAGGAAACAGGCCATTGTCAGCTGTTTGTTGGGTGAAAATGAAAAGCTAGTGCAACTTGGGTGAGGGAGGGATAGAGAGAGAGGGGATGCTGATGCTACCTGACGTTAGAGAAATCAACATTCATACCACTGGGCTGTAAGCTGCCCAAGAGAAATATGAGATGCTGTTCCTCCAATTTGCGTTTAGCCTCACTCAATGGAGGAGAACCAGGACAGAGAGGTCTATGTGGAAATGGGAAGGAGAATTATGCCCCTGTCCCACTTAGGAAACCTGAACGGAAACCTCTGGTGACCTTGCGCCCCACCCAAGGTTTCCATGAGTCGCCAGAGGTTTTGGTCACTTGCCTGGAAAGCCTCGACCGAAGCGTGAGCTGCATCTACTGTCCAAAGATCCTACAGGATCTTTGCTACCGACCGCACACACACACACACACAAACACATCGCGAAGGTGGGGGCCAGGGACAGCGGAGCGCTGTCTGCGCGATAAAGAGGAAGGTAAACGGCTGCCACAGAGCACGGTAAGTCCTGTAGAGAGGGTGGGAGGGAGGGAGAGAAGGGGAAAGAAGGACAGAGAAGGACAGAGAAGGGGAGAGAGAAGGGGAAGGGAAGGGGAGAGAAGGGGAGAGAGAATGGGGGAGAAGGGGAGAGAAGGGGGGGGGAGAAGGAGTGGAGACAGTTTAAAGAAGTTTAATAAAGTTAGCGGGCATTTTACCTTCCGGCGGATCTTCTAGGTCCTGAAAACACAAAAATCCTAGAGGCTCTTTGCTGAAAACTCCAATGAGCCAATCAAAATGGCCGGTCAGCGAAGGAGATTGACTTTGACTGCCTGTAAGTAAATAGCAACCCCACTCCACTGGCTTCGACCAAACGGCAACCTATTTTTAGTCGAGGCCGGTTTTGTTTTTTTGGTAATTATCGCAGGAACATAGAAGAAGCCTCGACTATGCGGAAACCACTTTCCACCATTAGGGAGAGTGACCAAAACCTCCGGGAACCTCACGGAAACGTTGGGTGGGGCGCAAGGTCTCCAGAGGTTTCCGTTCAGGTTTCCTAAGTGGGACAGGTGCATAAAAGTGTTTAGCAACCAGAAGATCAGGTAAGTTCAGGTGTGAAGGTGTTCAGCGCAATGATCACCCAGTGTATTATTGGTTTCGCGGAGTCCACATCTTGAACAATGGATACAGTAGATGAGGTTGGAGGAGGTCCAAATGAGCCTCTGCCTAACCTGAAAGGACTTTCGGGTCGCTGGACAGAGTCGAGGGAGGAGGTATAGGGACAGGTGTTGCATCTCCTGCGATTACAGGGGAAGGTACCTGGGGAGTGGTAGTACTTTGATAGTGCTGTACTCCCTCAGTCCTCCTAGAATATAGCCTGGAACATAGCTTAAACCCACTCCCTTTTGACTGAGCTGCGACTGGATTAGCGGTAAATCATATATAATATGCCCAGCTGCACAGCAATTCCACCTCCAATCTCCCACACATTTATAATTTCCAAGATTACCCTTCTGTTAGCACAATTACACAACTGGTCCATTGACCTGCTAGAAATTCTGTTACTTGGTTGAGATGCACTATAATTTATCAGATGCTCACTCATTAAATACAAATATTCTATTATTTCAGTTGAGGGATCAGAAAGAATAAAAGGCTGGTATTTACATCAGGATTTTTATGAAACATCTCTAAGTACTTCAACACATGGTGTTTTTAAATGACTTAACTGTAAATCATCATGCTAAGTAAGATTATTCATTGTACATGTACCTCACTGTACTTATGCATATGACAGTGTACTTATGCATATGAGTTAACTTGACTAATCATGTTCAACCTAAAGTAAACAATTTAGAGTAAATAATCCTTTAAAAAATCAAATCTTTCTTTTTTGGTTGTAGGTTCTCATTTTGTTTTTGTGAATTGTACATCCTGACCTGGCTACAACCAATTCATACTTCAGACACCTCCATCTTCACCACAGGGTACATGGCCATCTTACACAAAATGGCAGCTGTCCTGCTAACTTAGAACAATAGAACAATAGTTTAGAATCATTAGTTTTTTTTGTCAGCCCAACATCCCCCCTATCCTGAAACCTTTCCATTCTAGAGGCAAGAGAATGGTGGAAAAAACATAGACTTGCATTTGCATCACATCTTCACAAACTCAGAGCTAAATGGCTTTACTAAAGGCTAATTGCTATAGTAATGTTGGAAACACATCTATTAATTTGCAACTAGCTCCAACAAACAACAAAATATAGAAAACTTAGTTCTTTTTAGCAAGGCAGGATAAAGATTGACCAAGACACTAAAGAATGCCACCACTCTTGATGAAGAGGCATCTTTAGGTCAGTCTGAAAAATCCTTTGTTCAAGACTGAGAATCAATGAAATATCAGGACTAGAATGAGGCCCTTCAGCCCACTGTTCTCTAAAAGGACCACCAAACATACAGATCTGTTTGTTTGTTCTGTAAGGCCCATAAAGTAGTGATCCAATTTTTAGTTGACATGACTTGAATATCCTTTTTGGGAAGTGCATTTTGGATCATACTCAAAAACGACCTAAAAAAAAGTACTTCATTGGGCCTCTGGCTGATATCTGATCTCTTAGAAAGATTTTATGGCATGTTGATGAGTGAAGACAAGTATGCGACTAATACCATTTCTCCACAAACAATTGCATTTTTGATATGAGGTGTTCATTTTTGTTCTATGGTCATCAAGTGATACCAGGAGGTCAGCTGTCAGATGGCTCTGAAATTAAAGACCACTTTGAATGAGGTAGAGCATGTAATTTAATAGAAACACATTCCTCCCATAATCAATTCTTCAATGGACAAACCACTTTCCCTGTTGTCCACGGCATGCGTCTAGGAATAGATTAATTCTGAGCCCCATCTATAGGTGGTCAGTGTACTATCTTTTAAAATATTTTGATACTCAGATGAAAAGGTCAGGCAAATGCTAAAAAAAATAAAGTTAATCAGTGTTTAAATAATGATTAAACAATAATTACAGATTGTGAATATCTTTGAACGGTTCAAAGGAAATTTGTGATAGGGAAGGAGAGAGAAAAGTGGATGGCAAGAGAAAAGTGGCATTAGAGAGAAAAAATAAAGCGGGGAAAGAGAGGGGAAGTCGGGGTGAGAGTGGGTGTTGGAAGACAGGAAGAGCGGTGCAAGAAAGAGAGAATGGGGAGAAAGAGAGAAAATGGGGAGAAAGAGTAAGAGGGGAGAAAGAGGGAGCAGGGAAGAAGAGGGAGCTTGGGGGTTCACGCCTTAGGAGAAGAATTAGGCTATTTGGCCCATAGAGGGTACTCCGCCATTCAATCATGGCTGATCTCTCTTTGCTTCTCAACCCCATCCTCCTACTTTCTCCCCATAACGTTTTATACCCTAACTAATAAAGAATCTGGCAATCTCTGCTTTAAAAATACCCAATGACTTGACCTCCTCATCTGTGGCAATGTATTCCACAGATTCACCACCCTCTCACTAAAGAAATTCCTCCTCATCTCCTTTATAAGGGTACGTCCTTTTATTCTGAAGCTGTGCCCTCTGGTCCTAGACCTTCCTACTCGTGGAAACATCCTTTCCACATCCACTCTATCCAGGCCATTCACGATTCGGTAAGTTTCAATGAGGTCCCTCCTCCTCCTTCTAAACTCCAGCGAGAACAGGCCTAGTGCAGTCAAACGCTCATCATACGTTAACCCAATCATCGCCGGGTTCATTCTTGTAAACTTCCTCTGGACCCTCTCCCACGCCAGCACATCCCTCCACAGATATGGGGCCCTAAACTGCTCATAATATTTTAAACGCGGTCTGACCAGTGTCTAATAAAGCCTCAGCATTACATTCCCGTTTTTACATTCTAGCCCTCTCGAAATAAATGCTAACATTTCATTTGCCTTCGTTACGGCTGATTCAACTTGCAAATTAATTCTACATTAGCACTCCCAAGTCCCTTAGAATCCAATTTCTGAATCCTATCCCCATTTAAAAAATAGATTACGCCATTACTCCTACTACCAAAGTGCATGACCACACACTTTGCTACACACACCCTCCCAACCTGTCCAAATCCTTCTGCAGAATCCCTGCTTCCTCTACACTACCTGCCCCTTCATCTATCTTTGTATCATCCGCACCCATACACCAAGCCTGCATTTGACCCATATTCCTCTCAACCTATCCTATCCATGTATCTGATCAAATGTTTCTTAAACATTGCAATAGTACCTCCCTCAACTACCTCTTCCAGCAGCTCATCATAGCTCATTCCATTCACCCACCATCCTTTGTACAAAAAATGTACAACTCAGGTTTCGATTAAATCTTTCCCCCCTCACCTAAAACTTATGTCCTTTGGTTCTTGATTCCCCTACACTGGGTAAAATAATCTGTGTATTAACCCGATCTATTTCTCTCACAATTTTTGACAATCATCTGCACTACCTACAATACACCCCTCTTTAGTGTCATCTGCAAACCGGCTAATCATGTCATGTACATTCTCATCCAAATCATTGATATAAATGACAAACAACAATGGGCCCAGCACTGAACTCCGAGGCACACCACGAGTCACAGGCCTCCAGTCTGAGAAACAACCTTCCACCATCAGCCTCTGCTTCCTTCCTCTACGATTACTGCCTGATTCCATGATTTCCTACGGCACTTTTTTGTTGTTCAAGATTCCAGCATCTGCAGTTTCTTGTATCTCTAGTAATCTTGACAAGGAATGTTACCTAAGAATTAGACTGTGATTTTACCTATTTGCTTTTTGCATTCAAATAAAAGAGGGGCTTGGCATGAAAGTCTTCACCTGGTGTCAGAATTTAGACAATAGACAATAGGTGCAGGAATAGGCCATTCGGCCCTTCGAGCCAGCACAGCCATTCACTGTGATCATGGCTGATCATCCACAATCACTACCCCTTTCCTGACTTTTCCTCATATCCCTTGACTCCGCTATCTTTAAGAGCTCTATCTAACTCTCACTGGAAAGCATCCAGAGAATTGGCCTCCACTGCCCTCTGAGGCAGAGAATTCCACAGATTCACAGCTCTCTGGGTGAAAACGTTTTTCTTCATCTCCATTCTAAATGGCCCACCCCTTATTCTTAAACTATGGTCCCTGGTTCTGGAATCCCCCAACATCGGGAACATGTTTCCTGCCTCTAGCGTGTGCAATCCCTTAATAATCTTATATGTTTCAATAAGATTCCCTCTAATCCTTCTATATTCCAGTGTATACAAGCCCAGTCGCTCCATTCTTTCAACATATGACAATCCCGCCATCCCGGGAATTAACTTCGTGAACCTACGCTGCACTCCCTCAATAGCAAGAATGTCCTTCCTCAAATTTGGAGACCAAAACTACACACAATACTCCAGGTGTGGTCACACTTGGGCCCTGTACAACTGTAGAAGGACCTCTTTGCTCCTATACTCAACTCCTCTTGTTATGAAGGACAACATGCCATTAGCTTTCTTCATTGCCTGCTGTACCTCATGCTTACCTCCAGTGACTGATGAACAAGGACACCCAGATCACATTGTACTTCCCCTTTTCGTAACTTGACGCCATTCAGATAATAATCTGCCTTCCTGTTCTTGCCACCAAAGTGGATAACCTCACATTTATCCATGTTAAACTGCATCTGCCATGCATCTGCCCACTCACCAAACCTGTCCAAGTCACCCTGTATCCTCATAGCATTCTCCTCACAGTTCACACTGCCACCCAGCTTTGTGTCATCTGCAATTTTGCTAATGTTACGCTTATTCCCTTCATCTAAATCATTAATGTATATTGTAAATAGCTGCGGTCCCAGCACCAAGCCTTGCGGTACCCCACTAGTCACTGCCTGCCATTCTGAAAGGGACCCGTTAATCCTAAAGTTGACCCAATGAAAGTCAAAGAGCAATTATGAGACTGAGAAACAAGAATAAAACTGTTAGAGACATCAGCCAAACCTTAGGCTTACCAAAATCAACTGTTTGGAACATCATTAAGAAGAGACCACTGGTGAGCTTACTAATCGCAAAGGGACTATTGCAGGCCAAAGAAGACCTCCACAGCTGATGACAGAAGAATTCTCTCTATGATAAAGAAAAAAACCCAAACACCTGTCTGACAGATCAGAAACACTTTTCAGGAGTCAGGTGTGGATTTGTCAATGACCACTGTCCGCAGAAGACTTCATGGAAAGAAATCCAGAGGCTACACTGCAAGATGCAAACCACTGGTTAGCTGCAAAAATAGGATGGCCGGGTTACAGTTTGCCAAGAAGTACTTAAAAGAGCAACCAGTCATGGAAAAAGGTCAGATGAGACCAAGATTAACTTATATCAGAGTGATGGCAAGAGTAAAGTATGGAGGAGAGAAGGAACTGCCCAAGATCCAAAGCATACCACCTCATCTGTGAAACTCGGTGGTGGGGGTGTTATGGCCTGGGCATGTATGGCTGCTGAAGGGACTGGCTCACTTATCTTCATTGATGATACAACTGCGTATGCTGGTAACATAATGAATTCTGAAATGTATAGACACATCCTATCTGCTCAAGTTCAAACAAATGCCTCAAAACTCATTGGCCCGCGGTTCATTCTACAGCAAATGATCCCAGACATACTGCTAAAGCAACGAAGGAGTTTTTCAAAGCTAAAAAATTGTCAATTCTTGAGTGGCCAAGTCAATCACGCGATCTGAACCCAATTGAGCATGCCTTTTATATGCTGAAGAGGAAACTGAAGGGGACTATCCCCCAAAACAAGCATAAGCTAAAGATGGCTGCAATACAAGGCCTGGCAGAGCATCACCAGAGAAGACACCCAGCAACCAGTGATGTCCATGAATCGCAGACTTCAAGCAGTCATTGCATGCCACGGATATGTTACAAAATACTAAACATGGCTACTTTACATGACATTGCTGTGTCCCAAAATTTATGGTGCCGTGAAATGGGGGGGTTCTGTATAAACACAGCTGTAATTTCTACATGGTGAAACCAATATGTATAAAAATACCCTTTAATTATATCTGACAATGTGCACTTTAACCATATGTGATTTTTTATTTTACAAATCTCAAATTGTGGAGTAGAGGCAAATAAATAAATGATGGGTCTTTGTTCCAAACGTTATGGAGGGCACTGTATCTGGCTTTAACTGCTGCAATACGCAACATTTTTGCATGGTAAGTTCAACATTCCTGAAATCGTTTGTAGATCCCATGGGGTTGTCCTATTTACATGCATGATCCAGCAACTCAATACTTCCCTTAGTTAATATGAAATATAGATATGAACCACAAATGAAATCAAAGTCTGTTGAAAAATTGATTGGCTCATTAAATTTTCAGTAACCAAGGGTAAGTGCAATGAATGAATGAATAGTGGATACTGTGGTTTCTAACCACAACTCTTGATTTTTTAAACAAGCTTCTTTTTCCAGAGACCAAAAGATTCTGAAAGCCAAAGTAAAAGCCTTCATTTTCTCAGTGTCCCTTTTGATACTCAAGGTTTAAAATAGATTTCTATAATTAACTGAATACTAAACCAACAGGTGATCGCACACTAATCTTTCAGTGGTGCTGCTTGCTGATGACAAAAATACGGTCACCAGTTCACACGTTCATAAATGAGTCAGCACCACAAGCCCACAAAATGAACATCTCAAACTAACATTGCTACTATTAGATGTGCATGGTTCACTCCAGGGCTGCCAACATTGGGTGAGAGTTGAGAGTGAGAAATTGCAAGGGAGCGTAGCGACCGAGGCGGGGAGGGTGTGGGAGGACGTTGTCCCTCCTCCCACGGTAGGGAGCTTTTGCATTTTTCAGCTTAAAATAGTGCAATCTGGTGCATACTGAAGCGAGTCTTTTAACTGACACTTGAATGCAACATTTATGCTTCAAATTGGATTATGTATGAATAAGGTTAGGTTAAATTACATTCCTAATTACATTCCACGGTAGAGCCAGGCTCTGATCAACAGGTGCAGCACATGAATGACCTTAGTATAATCAGATTATAATTCATGCTGTTTTGCATATAGAGAAACAAAAACATAGAAACAAGGCAAGAGGAGTCAGACTTCCATCACTGTTCTGCACAAATAAATCAATCAACCTTACCCTTTGATTATAGAAACAAGATGGAAATAATGCCACATATTAACCGTATATGGTTCAATGAAATTAAGATATATATGTAAAACATATATATGGAAATAAGCCCTTCGGTCCACCAAGTCCACACCGACCAGCAATCTACTATACACCAGTTGTATCCTACACACCAGGGACAATTTACAGAAGGCAATTAACCTACAAACTTGCACTTCTTTCGGATGTGGGAGAAACTGGAATATCCAGAGAAAACCATGTGGTCATAAGGAGAATGTACAAATACTGTACAGACAGCACCCGTAGTCAGAATCAAATCTGGGTCTGTGGTGTTGCAAGGCAGCAACTCTACCGCTGTGCCACTGTGCCACCCCATTACATTCTTTTTTCTGTAATATATTTATTATGGTGTCTCGTCAATAAAGATGAACACATGATTCTGATTTCTGCCCTTAGTTGGATAACACACATCGAAGGTCTCGAAGAGAATTAAATCCCAGTTATCAAATCTTTCTTCAAAGTGAAAAAAAAAATCCAGCCCTGCCAATATGTTCATAAATCGTACCTGGATCCTCTCCAGAGCAATTGCACCCTTTCTACAGTGTGTCATTGTCTTACAGCATGGAAACAGGCCCTTCATCCCAACTTGTCCATGCAGATCAAGTTGCCCCATCTAAACTAATCCCATTTATCCGCATTTGGCCCATATCCCTTTAAACCTTGTGTGTCCCAGTGAGTGTGTAAGGGTGTGTGTTAGGTTGTGTGTGAGAGTGTGTGTAGTATAGCGGTGACAACACCCGGAGTGAGCGGAGACTTGGTGATGTCCGGGGAGCATTTCCCTCTCTCCCCCGGCCTCCCGGGAATGCGGGCCGGCCCAGGTGCTTTGTGTCCAGCTGGGGTCCGGGGAAGGTGAGGGCCAGTGACTCGGTGGTCGGGCATCGGAGCGAAGACTTAGCCCGAGATTCATCCCCGTGGCTCCGGAGGCGGCACTGACGCCCCCACTCACCCGGTCCGCTCCTGGCTTCTGGCCGGGGTTAAAACTCCATGCGGTGTGGACAGAGCGGCCGCTGGACACAGAGCCGCCGGAGGTGAGGATGGGAGGTGTGAGCGGTGCCTCGGGGGAGGGGGGGACCACCGCTGGGACCACAGCCGTGTCTCACCTATCACACCATCTGCACGGGAATGTGAATGCGGGTGAGGCAGCATCTATGGAGCGGTAGACAAAAATGCTGGAGAAATGCTTGAGTCTGAAGAAGGGTCAAACTCAGACATAGATGCTGCCTCACCCACTGGGTTTCTCCAGCATTTTTGTCTACATTGCCATTTTAAATAGCAGGGCTGCCAACTCTTTGCATTTGACGCATTGAGCGTGAGACTCACGCATTTGACAAAATTCTCATGCTCTCACGCTGATGACAGAAGTGCTCACGCTCAAAAAAACATTAAAAATATATATAAATATAAATAAATAAAGCTGCACTCCTCCACACTCAACAGTGAAAATTGTTTTATGTCGGCGGGTTCCCCGTAAAGAACGAGCAATTTAATTGGCTTAAGCCCATCGCACTACACGTCCATCCAGTCCCACAGTCAAGAGATTTCATAAGAGCATAAGAGATACGAGCAGAATTAGGCCATTCAACCCAACGAGTCTACTCCACCATTTGATCATGACTGATCTATTTTTCCCTCTCAACCCCATTCTTCTGCCTTCTCCTTGTAACCTTTAATGCCCTTACTAATCAAGAACCTGTCAATCTCTGCTTTAAAACCTAATGTCAGCCTCCACATTCATCTGTGGCAATGAATTTCACAGATTTACCACCCACTGGCTAAAAACAAAATCCTCCTCATCTCCATTCTAAAAGTACACCCTTTTATCCTGAGGCTGTGCCCTCTGGTTCTAGACTCTCCAATTATTGGAAACATCATCTTCCTTCATCCCTCTAAACTCCAGCGAGTACATGCCCAGAGCTATCAAACGTTCCTCATACGTTAACCCAATCATCACTCGGGTTATTCTTGTAAACCTCATCTGGACCCTCTCCAATGCCAGCACATTCTTCCTCACATATGGGGCCCAAAATTGCTCACAATATTCCAAATGTTGGCTCAACAGCTTCTTATAAAGTCCCAGTTGTACATCCTAGCTTTTATATTCCAGTCCCCTCAAATTGAATGCTGGCATTGCATTTGTCTTCCTTTTCCACTGACTCAACCTACAAATTAACCTTTTGGGAATCGTGCATTAGCACTCCCAAGTCCCTTTGCACCTTCGATTTCTACCTCCTCTCTTCATTTAGAAAGTAGTCTACCGAAGTGCATGACCGTGCACTTTGCTATGCTGTATTCCGTCTGTCACTTCGTTGCCCACTCTCCCAACCTGTCCAAGTCTTTCTGCAGGCTCCATGCTTCCCCAACACTACCTGCCCCTCCACCTATCTTTGAATCATTTGCAAACGCCCACAAAGCCATCAATTCCATTATCCAGATCATTAACATATAACGTGAAAAGTAGTGGACTCAACAATGACCCCTGACAAACACCAATGGTAAATGGCAGTAAAACCAGAAAAGCCCCCTTTATTCCCACCCTTTCCCTTCTGCCAGTCAGCCAATCTTCTATCCATGCGAGTGCCTGGGCTCCTATCTGGTTTAGCAGGTTCACGTGTGGCACCTTATCAAAGGTCTTCTGAAAATCCAAGGAAAGAATATCCACCGACTCTCCTTTGTCTATTCTGCTTATTACTTCCTCAATGAATTCCAATAGATTTGTCAGACAAGATCTCCACTTCACAAAACCATGCTGACTTCAATCTATTTCATCATGTGCTTCCAAGTACCCCGAAAATTCATCGTTAATAATGTACTCTAAAACACAGAAGTTAAACTGGCCTATAATTTCTTTTCTTTTGCTTCGATCCCTTCTTAAACAGTGGAGTTACATGTGCAATTTTCCTGTCCTCTAGATCAATTTCTGACTCCAGTGATTCATGAAAGATCACTACTAATGCCTCCACAATCTCAACAGCTACCTCTTTCAGAACCCTGGGGATAGTCCAGCTACTCTGGGTGACTTATCCACCTTCAGACCTTTCAGCTTCCCAAGCATCTTCTCCTCATTAATAGTGACTACACTCACTTCTGCCCTGACTCTCTTAAATTTCTGGCACATTGCTGGTGTCTTCTACTGTGAAGACTGATGCAAAAAACGTATTCAGTTCATCCACCATTAGTAATTTTCCAGTATCATTTTCCAGTGGTCCAAGGTCCACTCTTGTCTCTCTTTTACTCTTTATATTTCTGAAAAAACTTTCAGTATCCTTTTATATTATTGGCTAGCTTACCTACATATTTCATCTTTTCTCACCTTATTGCTCTTTTATTTGCCTTCTGTTGTTTTTTAAAAGCTCCGCAATCCTCTAACTTCCTACTAATCTTTGTCATGTTACATGCCTTCTCTTTTGCTTGTATGCTATCTTTGACTTCCCTTGTCAGTTCCAGTTACCTCATTCTCCCCTTAGAATGTTTCATCCTGTTTAGGAAGTTAGCTGGTAATCTGTAGCCTCCGTGCATTTTTCTATATTCAAGGGCATAGATGGAGCCTGTCAGCTTCCCTAAGATCTGTGGCTGGTCCAGAGGCTATGGATCTCAAACCTCATTGTAAACCTTTTGAAAGATGTAATGTGAGTCCATCTCTTCCTGCTCCATGGAACAGACTCTAGATTGGAAGATAATCATGGAGAAATGCGAGGCAAAAAGCTTTGCAGGGTTCCTCCCTCACATCCATGCCATTGAATGCAGAAGGAGAAGATATTGCAAGGTCTTCTGGAGTTGTCTAGCTTTCTGAATCCTTTTGAGGATGAAGAACATATTGATGTTCTCCTTGTTGTTTTCCACCAGTCAACTTTGGAGTCAAAGGGGTTTCATATTTTTCCAATATGCTTAGTCCCTCTTTTGTCCTCAACATTCTCCGGAGTCAGCAGCTTTAGATTCAACTTCCACATCCCCCTGCATGTCTTTTGGTCTTCCTGTAGGTGACAGTCAACCGGAAGGAAACAATGGTCAGGGAAAAGCACCGGTGTGACTTTGATAGATCTGACCATACCTGCCTTCGACACAAAGAAGTTGTCCATCTGGCTAATCTGTCCGATATTGACAACGTGAAATCAAGTACTGCTGGAAGATCATCATCTTGTTGAAAGACACGCTTTTGTCTGCCGAAAACCCGTTGGTCTGCCAGTACACCAGGATGTCCTTAAGGAAATGCTGCCGACTGCAACATTCCAGGCTGCAGAAGGATATGCCGTTGGATGCACTCAACCTAGGTGCAGCCTAGGCCCAAAGGCTTTATGGGGAAGAATGGCACGCTAAGGTCCTTCTGCCACTAGGCATTGAAGGACTAAGCCTGTGCAAAAGCCACTCATCACGGACCATTTTGTATCCCCCAAAGGGGGCCACATGGTTGGCAATGGTGCTCTGTACAGAACATGTTCAGACTACAACTATATGGAACCTGTAACACAATGGATGTATAGACTGAATTATGTTGTGAATGAAAGCCAAGCACTGCCTTTTTTGTATTCTTTGTTTATACTTTTATGAATAAAGTTTATATATGAAATGAAATAATTACGTCCCAATTGTATTTACTGAATATATTATGAGCAGAGCACATTTTTGAATGGATGTAATTGTATCAATTTACTTTACCCACCTGAAAATATTAAACAAACTTGTAACTTAAATGTTAAGGTAGTGCAGTAGTGCAGTTTGAATGGCCAATAGTGCAAGCCTTTGAAGTCAGCAGCTGTTTTGATATTCCAGTCTCGTATCAATTTGAGTTTCACACGTTAACAGTTGAGCAATAAAACATAGAAATTATGACATTATTGAAATAAAGGTGTTTATAAATCCTCACACTCATCCCATCAAGAGAAAGATTACGAGCATATCAAATACCTATGCAGCCTTCGTTATTGATACATTTTTCTGCCCGGTAATAAAATAATCCACTCCTGTGCAACCAGCCAAATCTCAAACTACTTTCTTCCCAATTTATGAGGACAAATGATGGGAAGACATGCTCCGGTTCAGGCCCCAAGATACACAAATGCAAGTTTTACCCAATAAAGAGCTGATGAGGCCTACGCTTGCTGATCAGGGCGCTCCATTTATATGTGTTCTTGCCAACTTTTCAATTTTTGTTAATAAACTATTCCAATGAACTAGTGCCTCCGGTATAATCATTAACAGATATGAACATCTGGACGGTTCTCTCATTCCTTTCCAATTTTGCTTTCATCCGTCCCATAAAATTGGCCTGGATGTGCCTAGTGAGTAGTGTGTTAGCATACATCACTTTTCATGAAAAACCTCATTCAAGCGTTTAATATATTTTCCCCTTTCAGATGTCAATGGAAGCATCACATTCTATTTTTTATTTCCTATTGTTACAGTGCATATTTGTTTAAACCAAATACATTCATTTTAAATCAGAGTATTTTCTTGGTAACTTAAATGGCCTTGTAATCTCTACTGCCCTCAGACTCTTTCCTCTACCTGTTTTTAACATCTTTCAATGCCTATACCATCAGACTCAGGAACAGGTTCTTCCCCTCTGTTATCAGGCTTCTGAATGGTCCTTCCATAAGCAAGGGTTCTGTCCAATTCACCTCGATCACATTGCAGACTTTGGGCTTTGTCTCTGGAACTGGTGCACTACAATGCTAAGAATTATATTCTGCACTCTGTATCTCCCCCTTTGCTCTACCTATTGTACTTGCTTGATTGTATTTATGTAGAGTGTTATCTGATTTGATTAAACAGCATGCAAAACAAAACTTTTCAGCATACCTCAGTGCACGTGACAATAATAAATCTAAACCTATACAATGGAAAAACCTTATATCGTCCAGTTATGCACCAACCCCCCAAATGGTAGATAGTATCCTCAGCTCCTTTATCAATGGCTTTTCTTCCGGCACAAGATCAGAAATGGGTATGTACACGTGTTCACTTCCATCACAACCCGTCGCCATCAAGGTGGCCTATGTCCATGTACACCAAGACTTTGATTAACTTTTTCTTTATAAAAACCCAGTTAATTAATATGAATATTTTGCAAACCCCAAAACAAGAATTCAGTTAATTTACCAATGAAAATATCATATTACAATTGCGCTCTTGTGGAACAAATAGCACAGAATTCAGTCCCATAGCTGTTTAATTCCCAGAGAATATGAGATATGGGATTTTGGTGAGTGAGGGAATATTAGGGGTTGAAAATCTTTCCAGAGTTTAATTAGGTTTTGCAGTTATCATTTAACTCACCTTAAATTGATATTTCTTTCATTCTGTTAATCAGTGGTAAAAAGCTACTTGCTTGTAGATAACATGGTGACTGCGTCATTGACATCTGATGCACATCATGATGAAGTTCAGGACTGTAATGTTAGGACCCTCATGGGCAACCCCCAAAACCACATATCAAATGTCACTGCTTTCCCAGCATAGGGATTCAGATATCCCCACATTGACATTGATGTTGGAAATTGCTGCATTAAAGAGCAAGGCAGTGATACACCTCCCTCTTGAAGGGCAAACCAGAACAAGGTTGTTTTCATGGGAGTGGATTTCACCATCATGAATGAAGTAATCTGGTGTCACAGTGACTTCTCCAGAAGGATAAGCACATATGTCACAACTCTCTGGTTCACTCCAACATGGAACCAGTATGCCACAATCATCAATGCAACATGTCATTGGTGAGGCTGCAGTGATTTCTACTATCACTGTTTTCAGAACATGAGAATTTCAATGCGAGAGTACGAAAGGACACAAACTTCTGCAAGGTTCAACTGCAAAGAAAGTGAGAAAGTAACTCCAATACAGTCATCCTCTTGATAAAGCACTGATAACTGAACCTTGCCATAATCAATGCCTGTTTCATCAGAGAGAACAGGACAGAGACTTAATGACAATGCCCTGAATCCAGTTATTTATTAAACCTAGTATCAACCGAGTACAAGATTATAAGGGTGTATACATCTCTGGCAACATCACAGATGATGTGACTATTGCCTGATCGCTTGAGATATCATCATCCACCTGGTCCCAAAATCATCTGCAGCAATAGGACATTGAAGGTCTCAAAGCATGCTCTGCTCAACCAGTGCCTCACAAGCAACCTGGCAACTGCAGACCAACAGTCACAGCATAGATACAGTGCCCAAACTGCCCTGAAGTTAATAATATTGAGAATCTTGGGTTCTGTACTAGAAAAGAGCAGAGCTGGTTTGTTAAGTATTTGACACCAAAGTAAATTGCTTCCCAAATGAAAATTTATCATTTCTCTAAGGAAGGAGTGGGTCGGTGGAGGCGCTGCGAGTCGGCTGCCCTGCCAGCAGTGTGTTCGTCATTTTCTACTTTTTTGTTTTATTTAGTGTGTCCAAATGTTTGTTTTAGTGTCTCTTGGTGTGTCTTGTGTGGGGGGTGGTGAAAAGGGGTAAGGGGGGAGCAGCTTTCGGTCGCCTCCTCCACGGAGTGGCGACTTTTTCCATGTCGCCCCCCTCGCGGCCTAACACCATGGATTGGTGCGGCCTTTCCCAGAGTCGGGCCCGGAGTTTCAGCAGCGGGCGCAGCGTGGATTCTTCATCGCGGAGCGGGCAAGCCCTTGCCGGGGTGGCCAGAAGGGAGTGCTCCGATCGCTGGCCCGCGGACTGTTACAGCCTGAAGCCACGGTCTGCGGAGATTCTAGCCGCGGGCACGGCGTCCGGAGCCTGGGATCCCTCGCTTGGGATCGCCGGAGAAGAGCTCCGACCGCCGGCCCGCGGCCGATAACATCTTGAAGCCGCGCGGTCTGCGGAGCTTCTAGCCGTGGGCGCGGCGTGGATTTACCATCTGGAGCCTGGGTTCCCTCGCCGGGAACAGCCAGAGAAGAGCTCCGACCGCCGGCCTGCAGCCTACAACATCCTGAAGCCGCGACCTCCGGTAGGAAAGCACCAATTCGGGACTTCCAAGTGTGTTCGACCATCCCGACGTCAGAGTTTCAACCATCCCGACGAGAGGGCCTGTACATCGGGCCGGCGACTACGGAGGTTTATGGCCCCGACCACGGATGAATAATGGAGGAGGACTGACTGTACTCCTGTGCTGTGGTGGATGTTTGTGTTTAATTTTATTGTTTATTGTGTGTTCTTTTTTTAAATTGTACTGCTGCTGGCAAATTCTGAACCAGACACTGCACTCATATGTGTATGTGATAAATAAAACTGCTTGATTGATTGATTGATTGATTGATTGAGAGCAGTTTTACAAGTATTTGGAGACAGACGTCAATTAAAAAAATGACCTAAAGAAGACATGGTGAATAGAAAGATCAAGATATACTACATGTGAATTCCTCAGTACTATCAATGGCGCAAACAACCAAAGCACCACAAGATTTAAAGTAACTTGGAGAAGGATCAGTGGGGATAATTGTTTTGATGCAAACTGTGGTAGAATTTGGGAACTTACTGATTAAAACGCTTGTGGAGGCAGAATCTGTCATCACATTTACAACAGACCCTGATATATACATGAGGAATTGCCCAGAGCTGAGGACCAAGTGCTGGAATATAGGAATATGCTGGGAATACCCTTTCTCGCATGATACGGACATGATGGCAAATTGCCTCATTCTGTATCCAGGGTTTTCTGTGATTTTTCTGACATTCAGTCAGGGATTACAATGTGACAAGCAACACTCTGTAGCACAGAACCATCTCCAAGAGAGAAGGTCTGAGTATCTAACACCGACTTTTAATAGTATAGTCCTTTTTTAGTCCTTCAGCACCAACCAAAAATACAACTGAACCAGACACAACCAGCAGAATAGGCAAACCAACATCAGGTGGACTGCTGGGTTTAAGGCAGTGGCTGGTATTACCATTTCAAGGTGATTAAAAATGGGTTTTAAATAATGTCCTCACCTGCAAAAACATCCCACAAACAAATAGAACATTTGCTCCAATTTAACTTATTTAGTGCTGTTTATTTGCATTTCCTGGATGAATTACTGAGACTCAAAAAAACGACATTGGAGTATGTTCTTTAATTTCACAAACATTTATTCTTAAACCTCTAATCTAATTCTTAACCACACTTTGTTCAAAGTTTACTTTGTGTGTGGGATAGAGTTTGGCTATTCTACTGATTCACAATTCTGTGCAGGGGTTAGCAGAGAGAAGATAAATCTGAATCTCTAATCTTGTTAATTGAATTTTGATTACATGTGGCACTTTTCAAAGATCTACATCAGGCTTCTCAACAAAAATCAATTGCATTTAATACAATGATTTTGTGACTTTCTAATGTAATTGTAGGATCTAGGGCAGATATCTGTACTTCCCAAACAAATGTGCAGAGTTGATTAATTTGACTTTTGCCATTCCTAATCTAAATGTGCTTTTAAATGTCAGGATAGAAGCAGTGATTCCATGCATATCTTTTTCCATCCAAAATCAGAGGCATTTTTTCATGGGCAGTACAGTTAATTTGGCCTAGCTTACTACACAACTCCTCCAATTGTCAGTGTAACAGTACCTTTGGCAAAGTACTTTGGATTAGAAATGTTGCACAGAATCAAAAGTAACTAACTAAAGAAGGAATATTTAAAAAAAATTACACCTTTAGTACATATTTAATATTTGGGAGGAAAACCTAATGAAGGATGATATGACTGAAATGCTCCCGTAGTCATTCCATTCACAATAATGCACACGTCTAATTTAAAGTACAGGCTGCCAACACATTTATTGAATAATATTACTTTAAGATATAAAGGTTGTTCTCAATTGGTCAGCAGTTAAGCAATGATTTATAAATCTATTTATAGCAAGAATGTGCAAGAACTGCTTTATTAGCAATTCCTAGTCACCTTGGATTTAAACCATCATCAAGCAAATTAGAGCAAGAGGTAAATCTATATTGCAGGCTTGATTGCAGTGCGCTTCCTTCCCTGACACGTGGTTCACACAGTGACCCTCCATGCAATACGTCAAGGCACTTCAGACTGTGGCAGAAATTGCAGAATCTCCACTGCAAAAGGCAATTCTGCCCAGTTGTTCCCTTTATAAACTCCCAAAGGAACCACAGAACTGCGACAGCACAGAAGGAAGCCACATGGCCCATTGAACCCTGATGAAATAAGATGAAAGGTTGACTGATGAAATGACTCATCTTGTTTGCTCACGCTTGTTCCAAACCACAACCATACATAGTGGCCACATCATGCAGAATGAAAAATGTACAGCTATTTTTATAATGGTGCTTGCATAGGTCACATTCGGGGAATGTGACATCCATAACATGATACTTGACAAGAGAATATTAAATCCTGCTCTGTTATTCTGGTGATAGATTGCAGATTTGGCATATTTATGGATAGGGTTATTGAATTCAGCAGTGCAGACACCGGCAGCCAATTGTCTATTGTTCACGATGCGTTTGCTCACGAGTTGTAAGTGGGACATGATCTATTTTATGGTTGTATATTTACTCAGCAAAAGAAACAATAGTCCGTTTGCAGACTATTTAAAGAATCTTCAGCATATATGAATGAAACCCCTTAAGATAAAAGCAGAATTATTCCTTGAGCAAAATATGGTGAATTGTGTAATCAAATAAACTGACCTATGAGTATGTTATCCAGCCCATCAGACTTTGAGAGCCAATGAAGAGCCGACAGCTTAATCCCATTTCACAGCCTATGGTTTGTATGCTATGGCACCTCACCAGCTAGAGTCCAAGTTCCATCTGTTCCTTTACACATCTCAGTAACCCCACCGTTTCCCGTGCATTCTCATGGCTTCCTTGCCCCACTCAAATGCATTAGCTCACATACCTCCGAACAGAATTCCATTTGTCATGTTTCTGGTCACCTAATCAGGGCTCGGAGGAAAATGATGTGCATAAAATCATTTCAAGTCACAAGAATGCTACCTCCAGGCGTGAACAGCTGGGTATTACTTGATAATCTCAATTCTAGCCATGTCTTAATCTCACAGATACGCAGGCCTAACATTTGACTCTGGGAACTGAATCGTAAAAGGATTTGAGTAAACTACTCATTCAACCTGCTAGTTTACCACCTGCACTGCGTAGTTAGTGTTGACTATTAGAGTTTAACCTGATCAACTTTCTCAGATTAGTCTCAGAGCACTTATTCCCAAACATTCACAAGCTCGGCCCCTTCCGCTTAAATATAAACCGCTATTCGAAATGTGACGATACATCTTTCACATTAATAATAAATGGCCTTTGTTTGATGATTTTAATGAAAGTGTTACCATGAATATTTAACATTTAAAAAAATATTTTCGATTAATGTTATGATGGCAACCAAATTACCCCAAAATGCTGCTAAAAAAACAGAGATGCTGCAAGACCCACTGAATTACTCTATCACTTGTGTCTTTTGTAAACCAGCACCTGCAGTTTGGGATGGCACAGTGGCACAGCTGTGGAGTTGCTGCCTTACAGCACCAGAGGCCCGGTTTCGATCCTGACCTCGGGCGTTGTCTGTATGGAGTTCGTGCATTCTCCCTGTGACCTCGTGGGTTTTCTGCGGATGCTGCGGTATCCTCCCACATTCTAAAGGCGGACATGTTTGTAGGTTAATTGCCTTCTGTAAATTGTCTCCTGCATATAGTATAGAACTAGTACATGGGTGATTGTTGTTCGGCATGGACCCGGTGGACCGAAGGGCGTCTCCACGCTGTATCTCCGAAACTACAGTTCCAGTTTCTACCCTAAAATCATGAATTATTTCTATAAAAACTTTTTTTAAAGTTATTATATGCTGAAATGATAGAGTAAAGGCCCTGTCCCACTTTCCCGAGTTACTCACGAATTATACCGAGTTTTCCCCTCGATTCAAACTCGGAGAATTACGGTAATAGCCAGCTCCAGGCACTCGGGGCTATTTTTTTTACTCGTGGACATTTTACAACATGCTGAAAAAACGTCCCGACTTACCTGATGCCCTCAGTACCAACGGCTGGCATTACGAGCCACTACGAAATATCTATGGATGCCTATGGCCTCCTACGGCCTCCTACGGACTCGCTATGGACATTCTCCGAGTTTGAAGCAAGGGGAAAACTCGGGAGAATTCGTGAGTAACTCGGGAAAGTGGGACAAGGCCTTAAGACTCCTGTGAGATAATCAGTCATACGGCATGGAAACGGGCCCTACGGCTCAGGTTTCCCATGCCGACCAAGATGCCCCATCTACACGAGTCCCACCTACCTGCTTTTGGCCCATAACCTTCCAAACCTTTCCTACCCATGTACCTGTGTAAATGTCTTTTAAATGATGTGATAGTACCTGCCTCAACCACCTGCCTCAAGTTTGTGCCATATAACCTTTTTTGAAAAAGTTGTCCCTCAGGTTCCTATTAAATCTTTCCCTTCTCACCTTAAGCATAATCTTGTAAAAGACTTTGTGCATTTATCTGCTCTATTCCCTTCATGATCTTATGTATCTCTATGAGATCACAACTCATCCTCCTGCGCTCCAAGGAATAAAGTCCTAGCCTGCTCAACCTCTCCATATAGCGCAGTTCCTCGAGTGCTGGCAGCATCCTGATAAATCCTCTCAGCATCCTTTCCAGCTTAACATCTTTCCTATAACAGGACCAAGACTGAACATAATACTCCAAATGTGGCCTCACCAATGTTTTGTACAACTGTAACATAACATCCCAACTTCTATACTCCATATTCTAACTGATGAAGGCCAATGTTATGAAAGCTTTCTTGACAGGGGTTATGGGGAGAATGCAGGAGAATGGGGGTAGGAGGGAGAGATAGATCAGCCATGATGGAATGGAGTAGACTTGATGGGACGAATGGCCTAATTCTGCTCCTATCACTTATGACCTCCCTATCTACCTGTGACGTCACTTTCAAGGAAATATCTTTCAATTACCCCACATGGTTAGTGGGTTCAGTTGCAACAGTCCTATACAATAGACAATAGACAATAGACAATAGGTGCAGGAGTAGGTCATTCGGTCCTTCGAGCCAGCACCACCATTCAATGTGATCATGGCTGATCATCCCCAATCAGTACCCCGTTACTGCCTTCTTCCCATATCCCCTCACTCCGCTATTTTTAAGAGCCCTACCTAGCTCTCTCTTGAAAGCATCCAGAGAACCTTCCTCCACCGCCCTCTGAGGCAGAGAATTCCACAGACTCACAACTCTCTGTGAGAAAAAGTGTTTCCTCGTCTCCGTTCTAAATGGCTTACTCCTTATTCTTAAACTGTGGCCCCTGATTCTGGACTCCCCCAACATCGGGAACATGTTTCCTGCCTCTAGCGTGCCCAAACCCTTAACAATCTTATATGTTTCAATGAGATTCCCTCTCATCCTTCTAAACTCCACAGTGTACAAGCCCAGCCGCTCCATTCTCACAGCATATGACAGACCTGCCATCCCGGTAATTAACCTTGTGAACCTACGCTGCACTCCCTCAATAGCAAGAATGTCCTTCCTCAAATTAGCGGACCAAAACTGCACACAATACTCCAGGTGTGGTCTCACTAGGGCTCTGTACAACTGCAAAATGATCTCTTTGCTCCTATATTCGATTCCTCTTGTTATAAAGGCCAACATGTCATTCGCTTTCTTCACTGCCTGCTGTACCTGTATGCTTACTTTGCCAAAGTGGAATACCTCACATTTATCCACATTAAACTTCATCTGCCATGCATCAGCCCACTCCCCCAACCTGTCCAAGTCACTCTGCATTCTCATAGCATCCTCCTCACAGTTCACACTGCCACCCAACTTTGTGTCATCTGCAAATTTGCTAATGTTACTTTGAATCCCTTCATCCAAATCATTGATGTATATTGTAAATAGCTGCGGTCCCAGCACCAAGCCTTGCGGTACCCCACTAGTCACTGCCTGCCATTCTGAAAGGGACCCGTTAATCCCTACTCTTTGTTTCCTGTCTGCCAACCAATTCTCTATCCATGTCAGCACTCTACCCCCAATAACATGTGCCCTAATTTTGCCCACTAATCTCCTATGTGGGGCCTTATCAAATGCTTTCTGAAAGTCCAGGCACACTACATCCATCCATCCATATACAGAGGTATCTGCTTTGTCATTGTATCAAAACTCCAAGCCGTCATTCTGCATCATCTATCTATATACTTAAAAAAAAAAGAGAGAGAGAGAGAGAGAGAGAGAGAGAGAGAGAGAGAGAGAGAGAGAGAGAGAGAGAGAGAGAGTGTGTGTGTGTGTGTGTGTGTGTGTGTGTGTGTGTGTGTGTGCGTGTGTGCGTGTGCGTGTGCGTGTGCGTGTGTGTGTGTGTGTGTGTGTGTGTGTGTGAAACGTATCTCCTCGAAAACCAGACTCAAAAAAACGGTAGGGATTTAACTTATGATTTCAGAAATCCACTCATCTCTAAATTTGCACAATTATTTCCCCAGATTTTGAATAAAGTTGTTCACAAAACTCACTTTTTAAAAAAGTAATCGCCACTTGCCAGCTGCTGACGTCACAATGCCCACATGCACACCAATCGAGGCCCACCTGCCTCCTGGCCCCGCCCCCCCGCCGCTGTGGATGAATGCAGCTGCTGTCAACGCGCATGCGCAGTTTTCCACGAGGTACGTTCGCCCACCCACCACCCCGTTCTTCAAAAGGCGCAGAAAGATCGAGAAAGTTCTGCAGAACAAAGATTCTACAGCTCAGCTATAGGATCTTTGTTCTGCAAATCGCTCGCGCGCTGAAGGAGGTTCTCCTCACTGCCGGCGCAGCTCGAGAAGCCACGCCCCTCCCATCCCCCGCCCGCCTGCTCATTCCAGCTGTGGGGTTCCAGAGAGTCAGAAGCCGTTTCTGTCTCTCGCCTGTCTCGCCGCATTTGGCAGCCCACTCACTCGCCCGGCTCCCCTCCACCCACCCACCACCCCCCCCTCATCTTCTCACCTCCCCTCTCCTTCCTCCCTCTCTCCCCTCTCCTCTCTACCAAAGATCCTATACCGCTATAGGATCTTTGCTCTCTACCCGTCACAGAGGATGACCTCCTCTCCGGGGAGGCCTGATCGTCTGTCCCCCCACCCACCCCCTGGCCCGGCCCTGCTCTGTCACGCTGGCAGAAGCCACGATCGGCTGGTCCCGCCGCTGCTTTTCACCGTCCTCAGATCGTTCCGTGCCTCTCTCAGGCTGCCGCCCCACCTCTCTCCTCTCTCTCTCCCCTTCTCTCTCTCTCTCCCCTCTCTCCCCCCTCTCTTCCCCTTCTCCTCTCTCTACCTCCCCCCTCTCTCTCTCTCACTCTCTCCACGCTCGCTCTCCCCCCCCTCTACCCCCTCTCTCTCTCACCCCTCTCTCTCCCTCTCCCTCCCTCCCTCTCTCTCCCCCTCCCCCTCCCTCTCCCCCAACCCCTTGCCCTCCCCCACCCTCCCTCCCCTAAACCCCCTTCCCCCCTCCACACCCTCCCTTCCACCCTTCCCTTACCCCCTTCTCTCCACCCCCTTCCCTACCCCCTTCCCTCCACCTCCCCTCCATACCCCCCACCTCTCGCCCTCCCTTCCCACCTCCTCTCCCCCTCTCAGCCCCCCTTTCCCGCCTCTCTCTCCTCCCATCTCTCGCTCCCCTCCTCCCCCACCCCCCATCCACCCTCCCACTCCTCCTCCCCTCCACCACCCCCCTCTCCCTCTGTCTCTTGCCCTTCTGTCTCTGCCCATCTCTCTCTGTCTCTCCCCATTCTCACTCTGCCCAAACTCTCTACCCCCCCCTCTCTTGACGCGCCTGCGAGTTGGGGGCTATGCGTCAGTGTATAGGGCGGTTATAGGGTAAAAGGAGCAAATTAATACTATTAATATAATATCAAGGGGTTAGTTAGTGTGTGTGTGGGGATGGTTAGTGTGCGTGACGCCGCATGCCACCCCCCCCCCCCCCCCGCAAACGCGCGTTGAGGGAACAGACCCAACGGGTCTGCACTTGGTCTAGCATACTTATAAAACTCTGATCTTGGATGTGGATGTATTTGTGTGTGGATTTGTATGCTTTTCTGTGATTCACATCTCCTCGAAAACCCGACACGCTAACGGTGACATTTTTACATATTCCGGTAGGGATTTACCTCATGATCTCGAAAATCGCCTCATCTGAAAATTTGATTCATTATTTTTTAGTTATTTCTTCAAATTGTTCACGAATCTGAGATATTTTTTAAATCTAACGAGCTGGTTGATGTCACAATGGCTCTGCTCCTCGCGGCCAGCTGCGCAGAGTTTTAAAAGCGCAGTCTGCTGGGCACTGTTTTTGCCCCCCCCCGCCCCCCTGGTTCTTCAAAAGATGCAGAAAGAACGAGCAAGTGGGCTCTGTTCTGCAGATCCCGAGGGCTTCCGAAGGCGCTTCCAAGAGCTTCAGAGCGCTTCCGAGGTCGACGCCGCTAGCGCCTCGGCTCGGCTTTCCCGAGAACTCCCGAGAGCTACCGAGAGCTTTGTACTAGAGTCGGGCCCTATACTAGAGTTCTCTCTCTCCACGGGTCTCTCTGCTTTTCACAACCTGCCCGCTCGCCCGGCTCCCCTCCTCCTCTTCCCCCCCTCCCTCCCCTGTCCCCCCTCCTCTCTCCCCCACCTCTCTCCCCCTACTCCATCTACCCCCCTCCCTCTCTCCTCGCTACCCCCCCACTCTCCCCCCTCCTATCTCTCCCCCCCTTCCCCCCCTCCCTCCCCCTCCCCCTCTCTGACCCCCCTCCCTCACTACCCCTCTACACCCCCCCTCCTCTGCCCCCTCTCCCCGTCTCCCCTCCACCCCCCTTCCTTCCCCCCTCTCCCTCAATTTTTCTGTGATTCACATCTCCTCGAAAACACAATGCGCTAACGGTGACATTTTTACATATTCCGATAGAGATTTACCTCATGATCTCGAAAATTGCCTCAACTGAAAATTTGATTCATTATTTCCCAAGATTTTTATTAAAATTGTTCACAAATCTGAGATCTTTTTTAAAGCTATCGAGCTGATGACGTCACAATGGCTCTGCTCCTCGCAGAGTTTTCAACGCGCAGCCTGCTGGGCACTGTTTTTGCATGAGCTGCGAGTTACGTTAACTCCCCATACCCCCACACTCGCAGTCATTTGGTCACCTCCCTCTCGCCATCGACTCGCACTCGGCCGGCCGGCCGCCCAGCCACGCCCACAGCCCAGCCACCCCCCCCCCCCCCCCCGCAGGGCTCTGGATTGAAGTCGCTGAAGACGGTTATTTGGTTGGGCCTCCGAGGGTTTCAGAGGTCCCGCAACGTCCCGCCCGCGCCGCCTACTCGCCGAGTTCAGGTCCGCCCTCTCCCTCCCCCTCCCCTCCCCTCCCCCCTCCTCTCCCCCTCCTCTACCCCCCTTCCCCCACCCACTCTCCCCCTCTCTGTCCCTCCTCCCCTCCCCCCACCCCCTCTCCCCCCCTTCACCTCCCCCTCCCCCTTCCCCCTCTCTCCCCCTTCCCCCTCCCTTCCACGCCTCCCCACCTCTCCCCCTACTCTCCTCCACCTCTCCTCCCCCCTCCCCCCCTCCTCTCCCCCCCTCCACCCCTCTCCCTCCCCTGCTCTCCCTCCCCCTCCCCTCTCTCAGCCCCACTCTCTCTGCCCATCGAGGGCAGGGATGGGGTAAAAGGAGCCAATGAATAATATTAATATAATATCAAGGGGGGTGGTTAGTGTGTGTGTGGCAGGGGGTGGTTAGTGTGGGTGTGACGCCGCAGGCCTCCTCCCCTCCCCCCCCTTCCGCAACCACGCGTTGAGGGGTCGGACCCTTGGTCTTGTTAATTATTGAAATCAAAAGATATCCACTAATAATTTTACTTATCCTGATTAATTTATACAATTAGTATGACTTGCCTTGTTTATAAGAGGAAACATTTCATGCCACTGTTTTTATTAAAATATGATCATAAGAAATAGGAGCAGATGGTGACCACGTGGTTCCTGCAGCCAGTTTTGCCTTTCAATAAGATCATGGTTGATCTTAGCATAAGTCTCAACTCTGCTTTCTTGCCTGTTCACCATAACCTTTATGCAGCCCAACTTTGAATAATCAAAGACCTGCTGGTGACATGCTCTTATTTCGCTTCTTCCATCAGGACAACGGTACAGGAACCGGAAAAGTATAATCACCAGGTTCAAGAATAGCTTCTTCCACGCAACCATCAGGCACTTGAACACCTCACACTAACCGTACCAACATTTAACTTATATGGACTGTGTCTTTGGTTGCACTAAGGAACTTGTTTTTTACACGCTTATGACTGCCATATTTTTGTACTATTTTGCCTGCTTAGTATTCATTTATGGAATTATTAAAATATATATTTTATCTTTATGTCATGAGTTGCTGCGAGTAAGAATGTAATTGTTCTGTTGTCAGTAATGTGACAAACACTGTTGACTCACCTGACTCAAACCCAGCTGCCACATTTCTTCAGAATTGAGCATTCCAAATATTCACAAAGAAGACAGTGAATAAATTCCTTCTCGGTTTCTATGGGCGCCTTGTTATCCTGCCGTTGAGTTGAGCCTTCCTCAGGGAACACCCTTTCAAGAATCTTGTACGTTTCATTGACATTGACTTTCATTCCTCTGAACTTAAATCTACTTGATTTTTTCCTCACAAAGTTATCCTTTTATTCCTGGAATCAATCTGAAGAACCTGCCTCCAAAACAAGTAAGAGCTTCCTCAAATTAGATCAAAGCTGCAGTCCAGCATGGTTTCACTAAAACTCTGCATCACTGCCACAAGACTTTCCCACTTTGCTCTTTCTCTTGAAATATAGACCAATATTCCATAATCTCCCAAACATGTGCTGTACTGCAGTTTCAGTATTTCTTGTACAAGAAAATCCAATCTTTTCTAAACACCAGCATTCATTAGTCTATGAATATCTATGATATTCTGTATAACACTCACCGTTAGGATGACTATAGCTTTAGTTTTTATCTCCATGCAATGTGCCACTTTTGATGCTTCTCATGCTTGTTCTTTAATATTAAAACTATCCCACCTCTTTCATTCTATATATTCGACGGAAATTCAAATAAGCTGGAATGCAGTCATAAATCCCAGCCATGGTCAATATTAGATTACAGAAAGAAATACATTTTACAAAATGAAATAGGATCAAGAGTATAATTTCTAAACTCCTGGACCTTGGACTTGGGATCTCCACTGCAAATCGCTTCTTGTCTTCCTGACTGGCAAACCTCAGTCCGGTAGAATTGGTCAGAATATTTTCTCCACCCTGACCCTCAACGCTGGTGGTGCTTAGGGTTGTGTGTTCATTCCCTGCTCCTCTCCCTGTGCATCCATGACTGTGTGACCAAGTACTGTGCCAACCCGCTTGTTAAATTCACCAATGATATCACTGTTGTCAGCCGCTTCAGCAACAATAGGAATGAGATTGGGAACCTGGTGTCATGATGTTAGAACAACAACCTAGCCTTTAACGTCAGCAGGACAAAAGAGTTGGTTGACATAAAGAAGTGGGAGGGCTAGCAGGGCGTAAATGTAGTCGCCACGTTGATATTGTCAAAGATAATATTTTACATATCTAGATACTTTTTAAAAATATTTCCTACCTGAACAAATAGATGTTTTCATTCTTTAAAGTTTTATATTAAACCAATGCAGAAAATACAAAAGATAAAAGCTGATGAAAATGTTTTTGAATGGAAATAGTGAATGTAAATCTTGATAAATAAGGAATACCGTTACATCCTAATTCATTCCCACCAAACAGCTCCAAACATGCTATTTGGATTTTTCATTCTGAATCAAATCTTTCTTCTCAGGTAATCCCTCAGGATCGACAGTGACACAAGAACCTGTACATGCTGGAATCTTGTGCAAAGCACAAAGTGCCTGGAGGGGCTCAACACCTGAAATGTTGCCTTTCCATTCCCTCCCCAGCTGCTGTCTGACCCGTTGGGTTTCTCTCGCACTTTGCGGTTTCCGCAGAATTGATGTTCCTCTCCAGGTTTCTGAGGTGATGAGGCAATTGGGGACCTTAGACTCTTCCACAGATTAGAATGGACATGCCTAACGGAATAGGTAGGTGTGTAGCTTGGGACGGCGAGCTTCTGAACGCTCCTGATGCCATTTAATATCCATGTATAATTTGGGGGAAAGAGTAGGACTAAACAATGTGGAATGGCTACCTATTTTTTTTACAGAAAGCTGGCATATATCCTAGTTTCCTTCCTTAAACTTCCAATATCAATACGGTTCAGTCAATTTGTCCCATTGAATCGCATTTCAGTTACCTGACTAATAACCACCTTTTATCAGCTTTGCTGCACAAATAATTTCAGATAGCACATTAATCAGGCAATAGGTTCCAAGCAAGCACTTAATAAGCAAGGAATTATGCATGTAATTAGCTAGTCAATGGGTCACAGAAATTAAAAAAAATGACAATTTTATATAATTTTGTCAAGTTGCGAATTAAATGCAATGCATTTTTCAGAGAGCAACATAGTCAAATATTAATTTGGAGCCTGCTGTGGGCTTCAATGAAAAATAGTCTAAGACAAGCTGCAGTGATCTCATTGCAAGTCAGTGGTGAGTCCATTCTCAATCAATTTAATTGCAATAATCATATCATTCATAACATGCTGAATGCAAGTTGAGTTTTGTGAAAAGCAGCATCCCCTAATTAGATTAATCATTTTCAATCAGTAAGAAATCAAGCACCGTTGAATTATTCTGCAATTTATAAAGTTATTCCTGGTGTTTTAACATTAAATTATGGTTTCATTACGCTGCACATAGAATAATGTACTTTGTGTATGTTATCACACTCTCAGCAAGCCTTGCCTTCTGTTTTAGCCCTTCAGGCCAGCTAAGAAGGCCAGTGACACCCAAATAGTTAAGAAATTTCACATATACAAAACGTGCAACATCAAGTGAGTGCCTCAATTAGTGCAAGTGAGAATCAGAGAATTAAGAGGGTTTAAAGAGAATTTAGGCTCAAGAAATGGCCACCAATGATAAGTGAGACGTTGCTTTCAATACCTGTTTTCTATAAAGTCTTTCATCTATCTATAAGATCCATGCCCACATAAAACCTCAGAGAAGCTTCCATTTCTCCACTCATATAGCATTATTTGACATATCTTACTCCTCAACTAATGAACCCTGAGTTAAGCTAAAAAAAACAAAATTTTCAGCAAGTAAAGCAGCTTCAATGAAGAATGAAGGACCTTTCATCTCAACTAAGGACCGAGATGGGCAAGTAAAAATTGTAAGTAGGTGGAAATTGGCCAGAAAGAGATCAAACAATTTCTGCACAAGAGCACGACCCCGTCGTCAATTTACCAGAAAATAAGCCATAGGAAAGGGTGTATAGTATGTAGACATATGTGTATTGTTCCATATTAACCACAACGAGACAAGTATAGCATGGACTCATTTGATTCCCATTGCTACACGTTAGATCATCAAGTTGGGATATTGCCATATAGAAGTGTGGAGAAGTACGGGCACAATGAAAATTATGCTTGCAGCAGCATCACAGGCACATACTCAGAATAAACACACAAATACAAATTGTAAATAAATGATACATATATTACATGCAAAATTTCTAAAAGAAAGAAGACTGTGTAAAAATCAAGACGTTTGTTGCAAAAAACATGATTAGAATAAAATATTTGGAGAAAGTGAATAGAATTGAAGATGTTCTGGCAACGTCCGGGTGGGGGAACTGGATTCATTGGGTCTCAGTTCAAGGTAACCACAAAGCTAAAGTGCTGGGTTACATTGAAGAGAAAGGGGTGTTGGGGTGGTGGGATATAGAAGAATGGAATTAGGGAGCCTTTATATGGGATAAAATACTTAACGAGGAGGGGATAACAAAGACATGAATTCAATCCAGCAAAGTTTGGCCGTATAAAACACAAAACCCGAGCCTGTTTTATCTCCAATACTAATTCTTTAATTCCTTCTGTTTGTTAACTCATCGCTTTCTCTGTTCTACTCATTCTGCCTCTCAAATAATTGCTTTTGTTTCCATTTGCTTCACTCATGCATTGCCTGCACAACTGTGGCTTTACTGAGATCGAGGGTAGCTCTGACATTCACTGGCAATTGACCAGAAAAGATGCTGCTATCCGATATCACTCTTCATTTATCTCATTGGGACTTGGCTACATATTAGATCCATTATCGCCATAATTTTGATTTTTTTTTGAAGGGTTGGAGTCTCAGGTACAAGTCCATCTAAATTGTCCAAAAGCATAGACAGCATAAACTATCATCTCTCTCATTCTGTGTCACAGAACTGGCTTTCTGGAAGATATTGATTTATCAAGCAGTCAGTGCAGACTTATCGCATTAAGAAACTACTTAAATCTGACGAGGAGGAAACAATGTGGGTTGCATTAATCTGTGAGGATCTCATTAAATATGAGAAATAAAGGCAACTTACTCAGATGGAGCTTTGAGGGAGGCCTTGAGGAGAAACTAGAGCAGTGAAAATAGGGAGAAAACAACCACTATAGGGTCTGAAGGACTAACACATTACATATCACCCAGGTGGTAAAAGGGTAATGTTGATAAGTTACAGAAGAAAATATTTCAATGTAGGCTGTTTTATTAGGCATGGCACTTCGAGCCTGGATATGTGATGGCACCTGTAGAAATTAGTCCAATTAGAGTTGGTGATCTGCAGCCTGAACAAATAGAGATCATGCAATGTAGGTGATGTACAGTTTGTCTCCAGCTTATCAAAGTTCAACTTATACGCAGGCCATGCATACGATTTGAGTATAGGAGCAGGGAGGTTCTACTGCAGTTGTACAGGGTCTTGGTGAGACCACACCTGGAGTATTGCGTACAGTTTTGGTCTCCAAATCTGAGGAAGGACATTATTGCCATAGAGGGAGTGCAGAGAAGGTTCACCAGACTGATTCCTGGGATGTCAGGACTTTCATATGAAGAATGACTGGATAGACTCGGCTTGTACTCGCTAGAATTTAGGAGATTGAGGGGGGATCTTATAGAAACTTACAAAATTCTTAAGGGGTTGGACAGGTTAGATGCAGGAAGATTGTTCCCGATGTTGGGGAAGTCCAGGACAAGGGGTCACAGCTTAAGGATAGAGGGGAAATCCTTTAGGACCGAGATGAGAAAAACTTTTTTCACACAGAGAGTGGTGAATCTATGGAACTCTCTGCCACAGAAGGTAGTTGAGGCCAGTTCATTGGCTATATTTAAGAGGGAGTTAGATGTGGCCCTTGTGGCTAAAGGGATCAGGGGGTATGGAGAGAAGGCAGGTACGGGATACTGAGTTGGATGATCAGCCATGATCATATTGAATGGCGGTGCAGGCTCGAAGGGCCGAATGGCCTACTCCTGCACCTATTTTCTATGTTTCTATGAACAAGCGATTTATTAGGCCAGGTCAGTGGATGTTGTTTATATGCACTTGAGGAAGGCCTTCACAAGTCCCGCATGGTTGGTTAGACTGGAAGGTTAGATTGTATAGAACCTAAGGTGAAATCACCAATTGGATTCAAAATTGTCTTGGAGAAAGTGGTCATCGAGTAGTTATGGAGGCTTGGTTTTATAATTGGAGGCCTGTGACAGTGGAGAGCCGCAGGAGTTGATGCTAGGTCCTCTGTTGTATGTTATGTACCTTAAAATATGGATGCCAATGTAGCTAACATTGTTTGTATATTCGCAGATGATATCACAATTGGTGGGATAGTCGACAGTGAGGATGGGTATCAAAATATACAACAAGATTTAGATCAGTTAGGAAGGTGGGCCAAGGAATGGCAAATAAAATTTAACTCTGACAAGTGTGAGGTATTGCACTTTGGTATGTCAAACCAGGGCAGGACATGCATGGTAATTGGTAGAGCCTTAGAGAGTGTTGCAGAACAGAGAGATTTGGAAGTACGGGTGCATGGATCCCTGAAAGTGGCGAGTCAGGTGGATAGGGTGGTGAAGACGGCGTTTGTCATGCTTACCTTCACTGGCATGGGTACTGAGTAGAAAAGCTTGCACATCATAATGCAGCTGTACAAAATTTACCAGAATGTTTCCTGGACTTGCGGCTTGAGTTATAGGTAAAGGTTGGATAGTCTGCGACTTTTTTCTTTGGAGCATAGGAGTCCGTGCGGTGAGATTATTGAAGTGAACAAGATCAGGAGGGGCATGGATAAAATGGATACGGTCTTCTTCCCAGGGTAGAGGATGCCAAAACTAGAGAGCAGAGGCTTAAGGAGAGAGATTTAAGAGGGAGCTCAGGGGCAACCTTTTCACTCAGAGGGTAGTCTGTGCTTGGAATGAACTGCCAAAATAAGCTACAGAAGCGGATATAATTATGACTTAAAAAAGACATTTGGACAGACATATGGATAAGAAGGGTTTGGAGGGATATGAGCTAAATGCAGGCAAATGGGATTAGCCTAGAATTCCAACTTGCTCGGCATGAACAAGGTGGGCTGTTGTGCCTGTATCCATGCTACATAGCTCTATGACTCTAAGCATTTGTAAGACCAGCGGGATGGATTTGCCAGCTGCTGCAGGACTACAGGCATTTGCTAACATTTCAAACTTGCAAACTGTCTGGGCTACGTTTCAGTCACATCTAGCAATCAGTTGGAAGAGCACTGCAAAACCACAACCTTACCACACTAGAACACACATTGTAAAATATTTATTTGAATATTTTTAATATGGGTCATTAGTTTATTTAAAATCGGAACCAATATGTTGACAAGATTTACAAGAGTAAACCATTAAAAAGGCAAAATAAAGGAATGCAATTAAACCATGGAATGGAAGTTTGACTCAGAAATAATCTTCATACTGTGCCCTAAGACCGAGAGGTTTGTTAATAGATTAGCTGAACAGCTGTTGTGCGAAAAAAGTATTTATCTGTTGGCAACGCTGCACTTTTGGAGGTATTACAAAAGGAAAAAAAAAGGTTTTAGCATGAAGAGAGAGTGGGATGCAGTTTTTAAATAGTAAAGAACTTCCGTCCTCCCTCTCACCACTTAAGAGAGCTTGGAGTGGACAGTAGTGTTGCGAAAAGCCTCAGAAAATAGATGTAACTATACTGGTTCTGATAACCTGGAAACAACAGTGCACTGCTGTAATCTGCAGCTGCAGTTACTACTTGTATAATGTGTGCACCTCATTATACAAGTCACTTGTACTGAAACAGAAATAGCCAGGAGTGAAATTCACCCATCAAGCTCTGTGTTGGGAAATACAACAGAAAATAAGCTGCTCCTCTATCAAGTCCAAGCAATAATAGTTAGAAAGAACCATTTATTCTCCTGTCGAATATAATTCCAAACCATAAGCTTGCAGCCATTTTGTTATGATTCTTCTCTCAGTGAGTGGAAAGACAGACCCTGTTCCCTGACTGCTATTAATATAATTTCAGGGATTGATTTCTGCTCTTGCAATAATAGGCTCATTAACTAGATGCATTACTGGGCCTAAGGTGCATAATGTTTTTTTGTTGCTGATATGCCATTTATCTCGGGTTTTCTTTAAAGCTTTTTTGAAAATTGCAGAATAACAATCTGGCAGCTCGGTGACTTGTTTAAGTTGGCTGCTGCAGAAATTGAGATAGCCTGAAAAATCTTTAATGACCCAACATCGTCCCTTCCATAACACAATCAATCATTTTTATAATCTACTCTGCCATTATAATGCCAAGCAAAATAAGTTTAAAAAAAAAACAACTTTCTCAAAAACGTCCATAATTTCCACATTTGGTGTATATCAAAGTTCATGGGTGCCAATTATACCAGCAGTTTGTCCGCATCGTATGATCCCGCAAGAGTCCATGAGATGAAATAGAACTAGCAGATTGTAATACTTTGCAGAGTGTAGATCAGGACACTAGAGGGACTCATTTTCAATGTCATGGGACTTATAACCCCCCCCCCCCGGGAACTAGTGAATGGGGCTTAATTTTATCTGAAATATTATTGCCTGGAAAGTGGTAAGTGGATTGCATATTGTTGATGCACTGAAACAAACAATGAAGCAAACTTACAAGGAATTCAATGACCTCTTAAGATATGGCAAGGTGAGAGCTGCATGAAATATATACTGCTCTCTCATACAGACACATTCTCACACACACACACAGATTCAGAAAATCCATACCCCCGTTACCATTTACTCAATATCACCCCATTATTAACATTGTATTCACCTCCAAATGAGGCTGCCTACAAATACAGGACAATGAACAAATTATTCAGGGTTCTTAATCACCTTCATTTAGGCTCACAGTACAAATCTTGTGTGGTGATAACAAGTGTGAAGATCATTTAGTTTACGTGGGGATAATGATTGTGCAGACTATTCAGAAGTATCAGCCCTCCAAAGGAATCTATTATTGCCCATCTGAACATGTGTCTCCCTCTTTTCCAGTTCTTGATGAGGAAACATTCTGATGTTGAGCATGAAGATTCATGTAAACACAAAGAATGCTCTTCAACACCTGTTTCCTTAGAAGATTGAGGAGATTTAGTACGCAGGAAATACTATAACATCGACCGATTTATAGGAGACAGCGTACTCACTGGTTGCATCATAGCCTGGTTTGGCAACTCAAATAGCGAGGCATGAAGATTACAGAGAGTGGTAGATACTGCCCAGACACTAGTATTACAGTTATTGATTTATTGAAATTTTCAATTATTATATATTATCTTTACGTATTGTGTTTACGGGCCTGTTAAACTGCTGCAAATAAGAATGTCATTGTTCTGTTGCTGGTACAGATGACAATTAAACACTCTTGACGGTCTCTTGACTCTCGAAATTTCCCTTGGAAACTTCATGCTCCTCCACTTCTTGCTCCCTGAGGCTGCCTTTTCTCAAGTTCTGTTTGGCAAATTATATACAGTGCAGAACACTATATTGAAGTCTCTACTCCTGGTTGATGTGTACTGATAAAGGCAGCATAATCTGATTTACAGGAGACCAGCAATTTATTTTTACATCCATTCTTATACTTACATGCCCATTGTTGTAATATAGCTCATCTAGAACGTGGACAGGCGTCAAAAGCCATTGAACAGAAGGGAGCAATGTCTGCCCAGATCTGATCGCCAGACTATGGTGGCAGCTGAAAATGACAAGCAATGCAGACTTTTGAAGGATGAAGGAGTTTGAAAGCTGACAGCTGACATTGACCATCATTTTATCATGACCCATCCTGGACATTCAAGAAGTCGGAAGCCCTTTTTATTATGAACATATCCAGATTATTCAAGGGAGCCTTATGGAAATGTGAGACCAGACAATGGTTGCCTGCACACCAGGGCATGTTGACAAAATTCAATACCCGAGATTCCAAATTCCCTTCACTAAAATGATAGCAAGGAAAGTCATTCCTCAGTTCCTAATGCTGTGGTGAGTAGCAAACTGAAAAATATGTCAGTAATCAGTAGCAGCTGATGGAACGAGCTGAAGAACATGAAATTGTGAGTGGCAATGATCTTCAGAAAGACCAGTTCAGGCATGAGAATGTCACAGATCTCTGTTACTATAGCCTTAGAAAGCTAGAGCCTGTAAATACAATGCTCATCAGAGAGGCTTTGTTGCAAACGAGTCTCCATAGACTCTCTGTTCATCATGTCTTTATGGAAAGACATTCTTGGAGGGCCACGAGTCACTTACCTCAAAGCCTTTGTGATTAAGTGCTGCCAGTGAATGAGTGAACAGGTGGCCAAATGCTCCAACAAGCATTATCTGCTGGTGTAAGTATGTACTGTTCACTTTTGAGAGGCTGTAACCAGTTCCGGAGCTGTCTTCCAGAACTGGGTCCTTGCTCATCCCAATGCAACTGAATCCTCCACTTCATCATTGGCGGACCACAAACAATATGAATTGGCAACAGCACTTCCTCCTTGATAATCATCAGCACCCCAAGGCTGTATGCTCAGTTTTCTGGTCAACTCACTCTATACCCACGACTGAGTAGCCAGACACAGCTCTAACACTATCTTTCAATTCACCGATGATACCATCAAAGTTTGCTGAATAATGGGTAATGATAAATCAGAGTATAGGAGGGAGATTGAAAATCTAATTGAATGGTGCCAGAACAACAATCTTGCTGTCAACGCTAGCAAGACTAAGGAGCTGATTGTTGTCTTTATAAGGGGAAATCTGAGGATCCATGAACCCGTCTTCATCGACGGGTTGGCGGTGGAGTGAGTCAACAACTTCAAGTTCTTGAGATACATGTCCTTGAGATACATGCCTGGGCCCAGTGCATCGAGGCCATCATAAAGAAAATCCGTCAATGCTTCTAATTCCTCAGAAGATTGTGGTGAGTTGGTATGTCAATGAATACCCTCTTGAACTTCTACAGGTGTATGTCAGAGCATTTTGTCGTTGCATTATGGCCTGGTTTAGCACCTCAAACACACAGGAACAAAAGAGAACAGAGAAAGTGTTAAACACTGTCCGGTCCATCACAGGTACTGACAACCCCACCATTAAAGGGATATAATGGAGTCACTGCCTCAAAAAGGCAGCCAATATCATCAAAGACCCACATCACCCTGGCCTCACTCTCATTTCACTCCTACCATCATGAAGAAGGTATAGGAATCTTAAAACTGTGACTACCGGGTTCACAAATAGCTTCTTCTCAACAATCATCAGACCCTTCACTACACAACACGAACCTCAACTACGAACTATGAACTGTCTTTAGTTGCACAAAGTACTTCGGGTTTTTGCACTAGTATTGTGGTTAATAAAAATTGTTTTGTTATATATTATCTATGTGTATTTTATTTACAGACCTGTGATGTTGCTGCAAATAGGAATTTCATTATTCATTAAACACTCTTGTGAAAAGGCCCAATGTCAGCAAAGCCACTTTAAATCCCAAATAAATCAAGAATATAAGCATGTTCTGCTCTTGGTTCTCCTGTGGCTGCTCCCTGTTATGGTTGTTTTGTAGAGCCAAGAGCTCCAACTTAAGTTAAAAGGGGATGAAACGTGTGTTGCATGTAGACTAAGATTATTAGGTGCATTTCTGGCACTAGGAAAATGTCAGGCCAATAAAGCAGAAGTACCTGGTTTATTTTCAAAATTGGTATGAGTTCACCTGGAAATTATCATTAATAAGATTTGCTCTGCCTAAAATTAACTTTGGATTGTATAGAGTAAACACAGTGCCTCACCCTCCAATTTCTAACCACGTAATTTCAACATTATGAGAAAGGATTCCACAACTTCTGACCATATTATTTTCTTACGTATTTACTGTGCCAGTTCTAGTAATGTAGTACTCCCTTGGTTCTGACTGGTGTCACCATGGTACTATTTAGAAGATCAAAGTCATCATTCCCCTTTCTCACAGGTAGGGAATACTAGCTTCTGAGACAAGACCCAATTCCAAGAAATAGTTGATTTCTACTAAGGATTGAGCATGTGGCTGTGTTACTTGCATAACAAAAAGGAAGGAGTGTAATATGATGCTAACCTACCATCAGTACAATTCAGCTCTATCTAGGAGGAATTATTAAATTGGTTTTCCTATGCGTGTGCTACAATAGGAGTTGTATCAAAATTCAACTCAAGGTGTACTTCAATTATTTCTTTTATGGCTCAATTTCATGTTAGTTCATTGGTTACTTTTCATTTTATTCCCAATTCTCCTCCACCATCTCCCCAAACTCTCATAGCATTAGCACAAATCACAAAAAATGCCACGATTGATTAACCCAAATGTTTGTTTAGTGGCTTTAAGAAACACAGCTTGCAGAATTTTAAAAGTTGAATTGATTCTTGTACACTTCATTGCACTCCTTTTGATTTTACCTCCTTTCTTTAAAATTGGGGCTTTACTCCCTCAGTCAGAATTATCACATCCGTGGTTGTCACCCAAAGGCATGGACAAACAGTCTTGAAACGTCAGTGCAAACACAACTGTGGCTGCTGTGGAATTCAAATTCAGTTAATAATCTGAAATCTTAAAAAAATCTCACATTATTAATGATAATCATGAAATTACCAGATCATTGATAAAACCCATCTGGTTCACTTATGTCCTTCAGATGTGGATATGTCACCCTTCTCCTGTCTAGCCTGTACGTGACACCAGACCAGTGGCTGATTATTGAATGCCCTCCAGAAAACTATTCAGTTGCAACACATTAAAGATGACAAAGTATAAAACCAGATGGACCATTTGATATCAAACTAGGTACCAAATTTGGAAACAGCAAGTTATTTCACAGCGCAGATGAGTTTGCAATTTCCATCTCACAACATCAGGGAACTGATGTCTAGTTTAGAAGAGCTATCCCACACATTTTTTAGGGCAACAGCTTGACTTGATCTCCTCACAGAGTCATATCCTACAAATCAATATCCCAGACTTGTCCCTCACAATCCTTGTGTACCGACTGTTTTCCAGCCCGAATGGGGCAATACAATGGGAAACAGGTGGGAAGAATAGTACTGGTAATCTTCAAATTTGACTCCAAACCCAAACTTCCATGCAATTAAGTCAAATATGGGAATGGAAACTGCCTTCTTATTGCTACCTACATTCCTCTATCAATTGATGGATCAGTGTTCCCACATGGTGAACCATGTTTGGAAGAAACATTGAAGTAGCAGGGAGAACAAATGAACTTTGAGTGTGGGGTTTGGGGGAAGCACCATCACAAAGCAAGCTGGCTGAGTGAAGGACATAACTGTCAACGGAATTGGTAGCAGTAACTGCGTGAATCTACGATCTACAACCAGTTGTAAGTGACACAGCTTGCGTGATGGTAGAAGCGACCATCAAACTGTCCGAATGATAATGTTCCATCTTCACAGCAAAGGCACCTTCTATGTTCATGATATAAATGAGGTAGATTCAGGATAAATCTGGCAGTTCAAAACAGAGAATGCATGAGGTGAGTGCACCATCAAGCAACACATGAAATACACTGTAACCTGTAACTCACAGTCAGAGGGTCAAGTTCCATGGTTCAACAATGAGTACCATGCTGAAAGCAGCAATGTGAATACCTAAAAATGAAATTTCAACCTGGTGAATCATGTTTTACTTCTCACTCTTAAACCTCTCCAGGGTTACACTTGATCCCAGTTGTAACATAGGAATGCAGATACGTTAATCACTAAAGACAGCATACCATAGACAGGTTCAAGTGGTTCTTGGTTCATTCTTTTATTTCCACCCTTCACAGAACACTTGCCCACGCAACTGAAAGTGAGGTGCAACACCTGCCCTTTATTTCTCCTTTCTATTATCCAGCGATCAAAATATTCATGCCGAATGAGGCCGTGGCTCACTTATATTTCTCTCTATCCAGTGTACTGCATTCAGCATTTATAAGGTGGTCTCCTCTGCACTGGAGAAACCAAACATATCGTTTTGCAGAACGTTCAGTCTGCAAAGGCAACTCAGAGTTTCTGTTCACTTTCCTGTCACTTTCATTCTCTGCTCCACTGCCACTTAAATCCATCTTTTAGTCTTTTACAATATTCCAATAAAGCCCAACATAAGCGTAGGAAAGAGAATCTTCAATGAGGCACATTACAACCTTTAAAGCTCAATATCAAATTCAACAGCTTTAGATTTCCAACCTGGCCGGTGCAGATGAAAGGTCATCAACCTGCATTATTGACTCTGTGTTTTGTCTTTCTCAATGCTACGTGATGATGAGTATTTCTGGCATACACTTTTAGTTCAGATAGGCAGAGCAATTGCAGTATTTTGCAGCTCATAGTTCCGACATTGTAACCAAGTGTGGGCTCATCAGGCTATCCTGTCTATTCAACTTACTTTCATCACCTACTATACTGACTTCCAGCCTTCTTACCTGCCTCGCTCCTTCATTGGACCCCAGCCCTCTGCCAAACTAGTTTAACCCCTCCCGAGCAACATGAGCAAACCTGCCCGCCAGGATATTGTTTCGCCCCTCTAGTTCAGGTACTCTTGTAGAAGTCACCTCTGCCCCAGAAGAGATTCCAATGGTCCAAAAATCTGAATCTCTGCCTGCTGCACCAACTTCTCAGTGACGCATTAATCTGTCCTGTCTTCCTATGCCTACCCTCACTAGCAGGTTAAAGGTTAGGCATTCTCCTGTGAGAGCCTCATCTCCAGCTATTGCAAAGCCTTTCCACCTTCTCCATGTCACGTCATGAAAATAATACCCTCCACTTACCTTGATGAGTAGAGATCTACAACATTTAAGAGGTTTAAAACTTTGTAACTACCCAACTTTCAAAGTTTTTCTTTCCTCCATCAATGGTGAACTGTGTACCAGCTACAAAATACATTGCAGATACTTGTCCAGGCTACTCTGACAACTCTAACATCAAGGTCAAAGGAAAAGGATGTAAAAGAACACCAGTACTTGCAGACTTCCTTAATCTTAAATGCCTCCCTGACGTGGAAATATATCATTTGTCATTCATCATCTCAATGTCTAAATCATGGAACTCACTTCCCAATAGCATTGTGGAACTAATTTCACTGGAAGGACTGCAACAGGTCAAGTAGGCTGCTCACCCCCACCAGTCCACAGGCAATCAGAGATGGACAATGCTGAAATGTCATCGACAACCACATCCTGACAAAATGATAAATACATAAATTACTTGCTGAAAGTTATGCAAGAAATGATAAAGGAATTACTGTTGCTGAACCTTTGCCCTGTATTCCAGATGGGCCCACGACAATATTTCCAGCAGATTGGCAAGGCACCAATCAGCAGGGTAGGAATTCTCATTTACTGCAAAAATGCACTTGGCATCTATTATAATAGAACAATAATAGAATAGAACTCTGGAATGCAAATATTCTTCACATCGGATTCTGGATCCTTCACACCTATGCATGTAGAGACTACAATGAAAATTCCCTTAATAAGGCTGACTGATTCTAATAAAAGATTCTACACAATAAAATGGATGAAACACAATAATAAAATCTTTAACATTAAGTGATCTCACATTAAGTGTGGTGTGGCGGCGCCTAACGGCAGTGGCTCGACTACAGTCTGTCTTTTTAAAATTTTTTGTCTTGTTAAATGTATGTCTTGACTTTAGTTTTTATTATTTTTGTTTAGCTGTGTATATGTGGGGGGTGGGGGTATGGGGGAAACCGTTAGTCTCTTCCCTGTGCGGGGACCCGACTTTTTCCCTGTCAGGTCTCCGATGTCGTTGGGCCTAACATCGAGGAGCCGGCGGCGGCCTCAGGCCGGGACTAACATGAGAGCTCCAATTGCGGAGCCTGCGGACCTGCCATCACGGAGCTGGCCGTCTTCGGAACGGGAAGAGCTGTGGTAGCGCGCGGCTGCAACCCGACTTCGGAGGCTCCGGCCGCAGGCCCGGTGTGGGAGACCGTTTTTCGGAGCACACCGCAACGGCAACTTCACCCGCTGGAATTGCGGGGTTTAAAGGACTCGGAGCGGGGCCTAACATCGCCCGGCGCGGCTTAAACAGCCACGGGACTTACCATCGCCCGCCGGGGGCTTTAACATCGGGAGTCCCAGTTCGCCTCGACGCTGCAGTTGGACTGCTGGACCGCGGGAGAAGAACAAAGGGAAGATATAAGACTTTTGCCTTCCATCACAGTGAGGAGGTGTTGGAGATTCACTGTGATGGATGTTTGTGTAAACTGTGTTAAGTGTGGGTCTTGGGTTTTTTTGTAATGTAAGACTGTAGAAAATGTAATTTTGTTCAAACCAAGCTGTTTGAATGACAATAAAAGGCATTCTATTCTATTCTATAATTTCAATATGTACAAGTCTACACTTCAAAAAAACATGAAATTAGGTCTCCTGTAACACTGTCCACACTTCACTTCAGTAAAGACACCCACCTGGAACATACAACAATAATGTTCTGCTGGAGATATAACCCTGGTTCGATTTGCAAATTGTATACAATACTACATTTGTCAAAAGAGGTAATGACAGCAGATTGATGCTGCACTTCCTTATTAATTTATAATGACAGGTTATCCAATTTGGATCACTTCACTTACTTCTATTATGTGTAATTAGAATGTCAAAAGAGTACTGGACTTACATGGCTGGATCTAACTCTGTTATTAACTGTAATCAAAATTGCCCAAATCCCTGCAGCTCTGCAATAATTAGATTTTTGCCTCCAAGGAGCAGGGTCAACTTTTAACAAATCTATTCAAATCCATTATGAATTTTAGGGTTTAGGCAGCAAGAGATCTTGGCACACAGTACTTAATTGAACCATTCTGCCTTCTGATATCTCAGTGGCTAAATAAAAAGTGCAGAGTAATCCGCACAATATCAGGAAGACTGCAGCATCAGAGTTTTTGATGAACTGAGTTCACAAGCCTTAACTGTGGCAACTGTCCAAAAACCACAGAACTTCCTTCTGCCACGTGTAACAGAATGGATAATAACATATTTTCTGCTGGCCAAGTTTAAACAACAAATCTGTTTCCTTGGAAGAAAAGATATTAAACTGCCTTTTAAATACCCAGTAGACTTGAAGACAATAGTTTTTTTGTCACAAGAAGAATAGGAAAATGTGTGGCCACATTCTGTGCAGGAAAGCAGAGGAGGGCACTAAGTAGGCTAAGTAGCAACTCAAAAGACTTTGGATCGTTAGATACCACACTACTTTTAGTTGGTTTTCGACCTACAAAGAAAAAGGAAATGATGTCGACAAATCAACTGTCTGCCATTTACAGACTGACAGGCATACAGCACAGAAAAAGACATTTTGGCCCAACTCATCCATGACGACCAAGATGCCCCATCTAAGATGGTCCCATTTGCCCACGTTTGGCCAATATCCCTCTAAACCTTTCCTGCTTATGTACCTGTCCAAGGGTCTTTTAAATGCTGTTATGTACCATCCTATGTGTGGAAAAAAAGAGATGCGATCAAATTAGATCAAAACTGATCTGTTCATTACTATTTAACCATCTTAAGTCTCTAAAGCATCACTGGCAAACAAACAATTATCAAACTGAAAAAAAATCTAACCCATTGCTTCAACTGCTTTTTGGAGGATAGACGAAGATTTCCATTCATTAATTTTTGCCCATCTATCATAGTAACAGCTGAAAGCTTATTAGTGGTAGGCAAATGATCTGTCCTAATTTTGACATGTGCTTTTGTTCTGCTCTACCCTTTAATAGTTTCTCCCTGTCAACCCTGCCAACTCTTCAAATCATGTTAAACATCATTAAAATTAGATTCAACCACCCCATAATCTATGTGAAGGGCTAAAATCATCAAGACTTAACCTCATGACCTCAGAGCTTCCTCAATATTCACTCCTGAAATATTGTGTTTAACCCCTAAAACAAATGAATTGCCTAACTGCCTCCAATTTATGATTTTGTTCTGCAATTGCGGAGGAGTTAAGAGGAAACGTAACGTTGCTTTTGGTCAATGCCACTGTAATGGCAATGAAAGACAAACCTTGAAGCCGCTTATGGAAGAAATTAAGTAATTATGAGATATAATTTCAAAATGCAATAATGACACTTTGGCTGTACATTTAGAACCCTAAACATTCCCATAATTTAGATTTTTCAGATTTAATGGTTAATCACAGAGGAGAAAAAGTTAGATAGGATTGGTTTATTAACACCGCAGGTAGTCACAGATTTATTAACACCGCAGGTAGTCACAGATTTATGTAGCAATGCACTGCTGTGTAAAGCAAATCATGAGCTATAAATTCCTGCAATTTTCTCTTGATTATTTACTGTTAGTCATAGTATATATATGCTGGTATTTCTTCTATGTAATCACCTAATCTAATTCCACAATACTACTTGATCCACATAATCTGTAACATTATTTTATAAGCAATTAAATAAAATACTGATTCAATGTTTTTGGCAGTGAATGCTACAATCAAACCATCTGCTATGCAAAACATTCCTCAATCCTCCGCTTGAAGACTTTTGTGATTATCTTCAATCCATGTATTCTTGTTGCCATCTCACTGAACCTAACAATTCGGCAAAGACCAAGACCTCTGTCAGGTTAACCGTTAACTTTCTTGGTTTCCGCAGAACAAAAAACTCCTCTCCTTACCAATCTCTTCATAAATGGAATCATTCATCCTTGCTAACATCCTTATTAAGTCTTTCCAATTACTATTATATCATAAAAAAGATAAAGCACCCAATGTTGCATATAACAAAACGATGAAAGCTTAACTAAACACTTGCGTGGTTATACCTTCATCCTTTTGATTACACCTTCTCCTTCTCCATATATCCAAATATAAGACTACTTTGTTAAAGTCCATTTGTGTCTACTTTGTGATCTCTATTAAAGTGTCATCCTTGAGTTGTGGCACTCTTGCTGATGGATCAAAGAGAAATGGGATCAATCCACACATACACCAGGGTGATACTCCAATGCAGTACACTGGCTATGGTGCACATTTGGAACAGTTTTCGGATAAAATGTCAAACTGAACCCGCACCTCAGTGTTCAGGTGAGATATAAAAAATCTTTGGATGACCAGAGCTTATGAAATGCCATTGAAATTTCTTTCTTCTTCCTTAATATCAAGATGATTATATCCCCTATTTTTACTTCCAAAATGGATTTCTTCAAAATTTTCAATAAAAGTATCCATTGAGACATCCAACCTGTTGTCCCAAAATAATTATCATTGTATTTTGCCATTTTAGCTCCATTTACCACTTTTAAATTGCAGTAGTTTTTTCACAAAGTCTACATTCTTTATTTATACACTATGAGTGCAGATACAAAAAACTGTAGATGCTGGTTCATAGAAAGATACACAAAGTGCTGGAGTAATTCAGCGAGTCAGGCAGTATCTCTGGAGAATATGGATACCTGACGTGTCAGGTCAGGACCCTTCTTCAGATTGATTGTGCTGCGGGGGACAACAGCTTGAAGAGAGGAGGGCCAGGACAAAGTCTGGTAAATCACAGGTGGATACAGGTGGGGGTGGGGGCAGTGGGGTGTGTGGAGGTTGGTAAGCAAATGGTTGGGCAAAGGCCAGAGATAAAAAGACAAAAGGTGTGAGATGAAGATAGAACAGGTGTGAATGTGAAGCCAGTGGAAGGAATACAGGTGGAAGCCAGGTGGGTGGATGTAAAATGGGTGTGAGTCTAGATGGGGAAAGGAAGTGAGAGGGTGAACAAAAGGTGTGGGGGGGGGGTGAAAGGAGGGGGAGAAGGAAGCAGGATGGCTGTCTGTGGTTAGTTACCCATATTTGGAGAATTCAATATTCATATCATTAGGTTGTAAACTATCCAAGTGGAATATAAGATGCTGTTCCTCAAATTTGCACGTATTCTCACTCTGGAAATGGAGGAGTTGTGGCAGGGACGAATAGGAGTCCAGCCAAAAACTAATCGGACACGAGTTGCGTGCACTAGACGTGTTTATTCTCTCCAATACAGCACCCTACTCACCCAGGTCACGGGCGTTGCCCGGCCTTAAATCCCAACTCAGGTACCGACCCCGTGACTAGCGCCTCCCACACCAAGACGCCGCCCTCTAGAGCCGATGGTTCATTGTACCCTTGGGTTGCCACCACGTGCCGCCACAGAGTCCGCGATAGAAAGTTCAGTATGGGGATGGGAAGGCGAGTTAAAATGGGAACCTTCGTGGACCGAGTGCAAGTGTCTGGCGAAATGGTCGCCGAGTCTACATTTCAGTGTCGCCGTTGTAAAGGAGGCCACATTGGGAACACTGAATGCAGTAGATGTGGTTAGAGGGAGAGCATGTGAACCTCTGAGGGAGGAGGTGTAAGGACAGGTGGTGGATCTCCTGTGGCTCAAGGGGAAAGTACGTGAAAAAGTGGTGGTCTGCGTTGGAACGGATGAATTAATTGGCTGTGGAGGCCTAGTCAGTGTATATTTTTACGGCAGAGATAGATAGATTTTTGATTAGTACAGGTGTCAGAGGTTATGGGGAGAAGGCAGGAGAATGGGGTTAGGATGGAGAGATAGATCAGCCATGATTGAATGGCGGAGTAGACTTGATGGGCCGAATGGCATAATTCTACTCTTATCACATGACCTTACGACCTTATAATGAACCTAGGAGTTGCGGAGTGAGCAGTCTCCTGCGGATGGCAGAAATGGGTGGGGATGGGAAGATGAGACTGGATGGTTGGATCATTGTGGAAATGTTAAAGAATGTGGTGGAAATGTCAGAGAATGATGTATTGGATGCGACGGCTGGTGGGGTGAAAGGTTATGGACATGGAAACTCTTCCGTCTGGAAAGAGATGGAACAAGAGCGGAATTACGGGACGAAGAGGATACATGGATGAGGATAACATCTATTACAGCAGGCTGGAAAACACATTTACAAAAGAAAATGGGAAATCTTGGGAGCAGATGCAGCAGAGACGGATAAATTAACTCTAGGGGATAGCATCTTTGCAAGAAGTAGGGTGGAAGGTGTAGTCCAAATAACTGTGGGAGTCAGCAAGTTTGTAGTAGCGGTCAGTTGATAGTCTGTCCCCTGTGGTGGAGACAGAGAATTAAGAAAGGGAAGAGAGGTGACAAAGATAGTCCAAGTGATGGGCTGATATCTGTGAAATATTCTACATCAGCAAAGTATAACTCTGAACTTTGGTTAAGTGTATTTTCAATACCTAACCTATAAACAGTGGGTGCAGCAGGTACAGGAATAGACTGTTAGTTTGCTGCATTATTCAAATGATTACGGATGATCCACTCAAGACTAGAGGTTGAATTTTGTAATCCACCTCAGGTAAAACATAATACATCTCAAACACAGTACATTTTCACTGAAACATAATTGACAGTGGTACATGAATATTATGCAAACATTTTCTGGTAGACAAATGTTTTCTGGTACAAATTACCACAAAAATGCATGTAAAACACATTTTGCATTAGCAACCTGTCAACTGGACTAACAAATCATTCATGGATGGTTTATTCCAGAGTGTGCCCCACTGGAGCAAAAGAAGGAATGGAGCCCAGAATGAATTGAAAGTGGGCAGAATGTAATTGCCATTCTCTGTCGATCAAATGCACCTGTGGAAAAGAATCACACACAATCATGAATTATTTGTATCAAGGCACACTTAGTCACAGCGCGAGGAATCACAGAAAATGCATGAAGCCTCAGGACAATTACCAGCAACTCAACCAGAAACGCAGTGATGTCCTCATGGACAGGGCAGAAGATATTTAGAACAATGGAGCAGAGGAGCCGTAAAAGAGAGTAATAATCCTCACAAGCTGACTTTCTTTTTTATATCAACCTATTATTTGCTATTTATGGTATACCAACTGCAACTTTACTCATGTAATACTGACTGAAAAGCAAAAGTAATTGATTAATTGTCTCACGGATGTGAAGGAGCTGCATAAATCTAAAGGCCCCCAAATTATTTATGATCCTCACCACGGGTGCTGTCTGTATGGAGATTGTACGTTCTCCCCGTGACCTGCGTGGGTTTTCCCGGGTGCTGCAGTTTCCTCTCACACTCTAAAGATGTACAGATTTGTAGGTTAATTGGCTTAGGTGAAATTGTAAATTGTCCTTAGTGTATGTAGGATAGTGTTAGTGTGCGGGGATCGCTGGTTGGCGCGACTCGGTGGGCTGAAGGGCCTGTTTCTGCGCTGTATTTCTAAACTAAACTAACCAGAATAGTGTAGATGGCATCAAATGACATTCTGTAGTACATACACAATCATTTTTCTTCTACACTGTGCTGTGCAATAACATTTCCAGGCTAATTTCTTTCTAACTTCATTGAAACCCAAGTAACAAAGAACGATCTGGCAAGATTTCTCAATTACAGCTAATAAAAAACATCAAATGGTCTAACCTTCAAAATTGTGCTTTTGCTTTCTAACAGAGGGATCGTTAGAATACAAAGTCTGGGAACCTCCAGAATCCTCCATCCATTATTTTGAGATGATTTGGCAACATTGCAGAAGAGGAATGAAAATTGTCTCAAATTAAACAAACCTGTTCCTCTGGTGGCTTTCTTTTCCAAATCTTTTTTTCTTTTTACAAGGAGCCTATTGAAGTGCCATTAATTTAAAGCTGAATGTTGGGGGGAAAATATGTGGCTAATATATTTACCAGTCTTTAATGGGTAAAGCTATGCCTTGCCAATCTTTAATGGCACTTCTCAAGACGCAAAGCAATTTTGAAATATATTACTACCAGGTCAATTCTAACATTACAAAGCTGGCACCTTCCTTTACTACACCACGAATGCCAATATAAAATTCCAGATGTTTCACAACTAAGCTTGGGGAGAACAGATGCCAAGCCCAGATATGCAGAAGCAATGACTGTCGGATTGAGAAGAATATTGAGTGTTTTGAAGATGGAGGAAAATACCTTCAGGAAGGAGTTCTCTAGTATTGAAAAGACTAGTTTAAGGCTCTGATGGTTGGACAGAAAGATGCTGAGAGGTATTTAAAAGTCCACAGTCAGAAGAAAAGGGGCAGCACAGTGGTGCAGCTAGTAGAGCTCCAGCCTCACAATGCCAGAGACCCGGGTTCGCTCCTGACCTCGGTTGATGTCCGTGTGGAGTTTGCACGTTCTTCCTGTGACTAAATATGTTTCCTTCAGGTGCTCTGGTTTTCTTCCATATCCCAAATTATAGGTTAATTGACCTGCGTAAAATGAGTAGGGAGTGGATGCGAAAGTCAATGAAGTACAATAATAATTACATCTAAAATGAATGTGGGAAATGAAATAGCCACTTGATACAAAGCTGTACCCATCAAATATCACTTAAATAATGATCCAATAAATTGTCCACCTTGGATAATAAAGACAATTATTTTGAAATTAATGTATCATGGGTTAATGAGTCAATGCAGGTCAACAAAAATAGAAAAGATGATTAATTGCCCAATGCAAGGCAACGTGGACAGAGGAATTATGGACCAGATGGCACTTGTAATGGGTGCTGGATGAGAAACGTGCAAAGATTTAAAGGAACAGTCAAATGCCCAATGAGGATTACATTCTATAATTCTCCTCCATGTTTTCAACATGGGGGGGGTCCTCAATACTCCTTCCTGCCTTCTTGCCATTTTTCCCAGGGTAATGGAGTCAAATGAACAAAATGTAGCTTTGGCCTTATTAACCATCATCTGCATTCTTCAAATGTCAGATAGTATGCGTCCTCATGGATCCCACATCCACTGTAGAGAAGTTACAGCCTCTGGAAAAAAGCCACTAACTGGAGCAACTCTTTGGTAAAGACCAATAGGCCAGCAAATTCATCTGGAAAACATGAATGCTGGAAATAAATTTAGAATTCTACCTGGCAAGGTGCATCTCAAACAAGTGATGGGATGGTCAAAGAAAGTCCTTAATACAGTGTGTTTCTTCATGTTCTGAAGCGCAAAGAAGAAAAAGAGACTGAAATCAAAGGAAGCTCCCTCCTGCTCATGTTGTTGTACAGAATTACAATTAGATTTATTTCAGTTAGTCTTGCCTGGCATTTACCCAAAAAGAATGTTAAGTCACAAGTGTGCATTGAAACTGAAGAGAGAGTTGCTCTGGTTGAGAGCCAGTAGACATACATAGGACGAAACAGCCTTCTGTCTTGCAACCATTTTATGATTCAGTAATCTATTTACATAGTTTGGTGTCAAATTTTGTCTGAAATCACTAATATGAATCCCCTGGCAATGGTTTACTTTGTTAAAGATGCTATAATAAGACAACAATGTCTTTTTCAACCACTGAATGTGTTAATTTACCTTAGTTAAACCACAGGTAATGCAACCAGCGTAAGTGCTCCTGAGGAAAAGAGCACAAAGAAAGTCAAATCAGCGAGGGGTCTCTCTCTTGATTAACGTCCATTAAATCCAACCATAGAGAGTTGATGAGAAAAGGCTTGACTCTTGACAGTGACATTGCGTCAAACTCAAGACAGTTAAAAAATTTTGAACAGAAAAGGTGAGAAAAAGCTGGAAGTAAACACTGGCAATTGCAGGATTAAAGGACAGCCTGAGTGAGTCTGAAAAACAGTTTATTTATATTTATACCACTCAATATTTAGATCATATTTGCACAGGGAAAATACTATTAAAGACAATGGCCTTTTACTCCAAACAAATTATTAATTGGTTAATATTCACTTCTTATTTTCAATCCTGCCTGACAATTCCCCAAACAGAAAGTTAAATTGCCAGTCATATATCTTTCTGAGAGTCTACATAAACCTGGAGTGTTATTAATCCAGATGACTTCCAATATATTTACTGGCAAAAATAAACTAGATTGCATGTTTACTTTCAAAACACTTGATTTATTAAATGGGTTTAACAAATTACTCAGTTACTTTAATCCAGTGGATGCGAAGCCATGTATATTGTATATTCTACTGATCTCTACTGTATAGGGTATACTGCATTAGGATAAACTTTCATAGTTATTATGGCCACACTAGAGAACTGACAGGAGTCATGTTATACCTCTATCTTCACAATTTACAACTCTTCAATCCTTCTGCCTCACTCCTTCTGCTTTAATCTTTGGCCATTGTCCCAACCATCTTCCTATAAAAAAAAAAGCCCCTCGCCCGTGTCCACGCTTTGTCCTACCTCTCCCAGCTTTCTTTCCACTCCCCTACAATCAGTCTAGGGAAGGGCCCTGACCCAAACCATCATCTATCCATGTTCTCCAGAGTTGCTGTCTGACTGTAATCAGCATCTGCAGTTCCTTCTTTCTACATCATGTTATATCTCGTGGTTAGACACCATTAATAACTTTGTGATCTCATTATGAAGTAGTATAAGAGAATGAGCTTGATTCACATAGGCTTTGATTTTTCCTTTTGCTCAGGGAACATCATAAAAACATTTTCTATGTCATAATCAGCTGCTAGAGGTAACTTCACGTGTACAAAATAATTGCTGCATTTTCTATATTACAGCACTTCAAAAGTTATTCATCAGCAGTAGAGAGCACATTTTTTGGCACAATCAGAGAAAAACACGAAATGCAAGTCTCACTTCAATTTCCTTCTTAAGAAGATGTTTTTATCTCTGTGTCAACAAAGTACAGGATGTCACCTTTTTTCCTTTCCGGCCCACTTTGTTGAAGGTTACAATTCCGGCAATAGACTTAGTCCCGTGTGCACTAAATCAACGTAGTTAATTCCTGAATATTTCAAGGAGAGCAAGAGGTTTTTAAATAAAGCTTCGTATTTGAAGATTCCTTCCCATGCCAAATTAAAAATTATGGCAGAAACAGAATGAAAATAATTGTTCTTAATAAAATTTGGTCATTAGAACATGGTATGCTTTTCCACAATCGGGAAAGTATGCCCAGAATTTCCAATGATTTGTACTTGGATTAAAGCAAGTTACAGTGCAAAGTAAATAATGAACCACGAAGAAGACTAAACAAAAAACGTTAAGCATTTCTGCGCACACGCTATGCAGATATCAGAAGCATGCCAATCATAACACATTGGTAATTTCCCACAGAATGTTGATTTCAAGGCCCCTTTGAAATTGTTTCACATAAATACAATCAATAAACAAAATAGGTCATGCAGGCAAATAGACTACAAAGGAAGGGGCATATTGTATATCTGCATTAAAGCAATAATTAATCATATGCAACTTTATTGCAGTCATTTGCAAAAGAGCTCAATTAATTTCACAGGCCAGAAAAATGTAGCTATTGAGCTGCTCCTGGTGTACCACACTGCATGGAATAGCTGGACCAATTTGCAGATTCCAGGAGCCATCTCTCAATCAAGATACATGATGAAATTCACCACAGGCTTCAGTGTACTAACACAACTTTCAGCCATCTTCGGTTAGATCAAGATCTCAAACACAGTTCAAGCCTGTAGTCTACTGGCCTTATCCCAAGATAACCAATGTCATCATCCTCCACTAAACCTACTTCCCCAATTTCGTGGCCATGTTTACACCTGCTTCATGTCATTCTACAGGCAATGCCTTTCACATTCCTGACTCAAAAAGTGCTCTATTCACAGCCATGTCATGGCGTTGAATTTGTTGAATAGTGGAAAAGATTCAAGAACGTTCCAAAAGTGTAATATCTTCACTGATATAAAATTGTGTTTGCTAACATCTCCGTCAAGTTCCAGGAGATATTTTGCCAATTTAAATGCACATTCTTATCATCACCATCAAAGGCCAAAAAATATACCAGCAGGACCTGGAAAGCCACATATATCCTCACATATCTTTGGACTGGGATTGACTAACTGATTTAGTTACAATGGAAGTCTGAAATTACTGAGACTCAGACATGTACTATCTTTGCTGAATAGATTGAATTGAAACAGAAACAAAAGCTTCCATGTTTCAAGTTGCAGAATTACATATTTTATTCTTTCACTGAAATAATGTTAATGTTACATCATATAACCATTACAGCACGGAAACAGGCCATCTCGGCCCTTCAAGTCCGTGCCGAACACTTTATTTTTTAAATGTATTTTTTTACTTCCCCCTAGTCCCATCTACCTGCACTCAGACCATAACCCTCCATTCCTTTCCCATCCATATACCCATCCAATCTATTTTTAAAGGATAAAATCGAACCTGCCTCCACCACTTCCACTGGAAGCTCATTCCACACAGCTACCACTCTCTGAGTAAAGAAGTTCCCCCTAAACTTCTGTCCCTTAATTCTCAAGTCATGTCCCCTTGTTTGAATCTTCCCTACTCTCAATGGGAAAAGCTTATCCACGTCAACTCTGTCTAACCCGCTCATAATTTAAAGACCTCTATCAAGTCCCCTCTTAACCTTCTGCGCTCCAAAGAATAAAGACCTAACTTGTTCAACCTTTCTCTGTAACTTAGTTGCTGAAAACCAGGCTACATTCTAGTAAATCTCCTCTGTACTCTCTCTATTTTGTTGACATCCTTCCTATAATTAGGCAACCAAAATTGTACTCCATATTCCAGAATTGGCCTCACCAATGCCTTGTACAATTTTAACATTACATCCCAACTTCTATATTCAATGCTCTGATTTATAAAGGCCAGCACCCCAAAAGCTTTCTTTACCACCCTATCTACATGAAATTCCACCTTCAGGGAACTATGCACAGTTATTCCTAGATCCCTCTGTTCAACTGCATTCCTCAATTCGCTACCATTTACCATGTACGTCCTATTTTGATTTGTCCTGCCGAGATGTAGCACCTCACATTTTTCAGCATTAAACTCCATCTGCCATCTTTCAGCCCACTCTTCCAAATGGCCTAAATCTCTCTGTAGACTTTGAAAATCTACTTCATTATCCACAACACCACCTATCTTAGTATCATCTGCATACTTACTAATCCAATTTTCCACACCATCATCCAGATCATTGATGTACATGACAAACAACAGTGGACCCAACACAGACCCCTGAGGCACCCCACTAGTCACCGGCCTCCAACCTGACAAACAGCCATCCACCATTACTCTCTGGCATCTCCCATTCAGCCACTGTTGAATCCATCTTGCTACTCCACCATTAATACCCAACAATTGAATCTTCTTAACCAACCTTCCATGAGGAACCTTGTCAAAGGCCTTACTGGTCCATATAGACAACATCCACTGCTTTACCCTCATCAATTTCCCTAGTAACCTCTTCGAAAAATTCAAGAAGATTAGTCAAACATGACCTTCCAGGCACAAATCCTGCTTATCCAGATGCTTATATATATTATCTCTAAGTATCCTTTCCATTAATTTGCCCACCACTGACGTCAAATTAACAGGTCTATAATTGCTAGGTTTACTCTAAGAACCCTTTTTAAACAACGGAACAACATGCTCAGTACGCCAATCCTCCGGCACTATTCCTGTTTCTAATGACATTTGAAATAATTCTGTCACACCCCCTGCTATTTCTACACTAACTTCCCTCAATGTCCTAGGGAATATCCTGTCAGGACCTGGAGCCTTATCCGTTTTCATATTTTTCAAAAGTGTCTGCACCTCCTCTTCTTTGAATCTCATAGTTTCTTGCTACTCTGCTTGTTTCCCTACATTACTTTCCTTATACTGCACATTGGCTCTGTAGGCTTTTTCAATGAGCTGAGTGTGAAAGGTGCCATTTTCTGACAGTAGCTTCTTTCAGTTGTAATGTCTCCTGTCTTAAGGGCCTGTCCCACTGTACGCGGTACTTCAAGAGCTCTCCCGAGTTTTAAAAAAAATCAAACTCGTGGTAAGTACGTAGAATGTACGTAGCGGGTACGTTGGAGCTCGGGACGTCTCTTAGCGGCTCGTAATGCTAACGGCAGGTACTCGGGAAACGCGGTAAGCTCGTGAAGTTATTTCAATATGTTGAAAAATGTCCACAAGAGCCCCGAGTACCTACGAACGGCTATTACCGTAATTCTCCGAGTTCGAATCAGGGGAACTCGGGAGAACTCTTGAATTACCTCGTACAGTGGGACAGGCCCTTTTTAGAGATATTTGAGCCGGCTCAAATTACCACCTGGACACAGAACACATTAACAACAAAGTAACTGATCCATGGGAAGTCTGCTGATTTCTTGTAGATGGCTAATAAACAAATACTATTTGAGTTAATAATAAGCAATATTAGAAATTGCTAACTAAGTTAAGATTGTTGTAAAGGGCAAGGAATGTTTTGTTCTGCTGAGTCAATAACAATTTGTGTATAAATATTATCTTTAATGATGTAAGATATCGCACATGCCTCGCAGAGTATAATCAGAGCAGGAGCACAGTACTGGGGAAACAGCCCATATTGTAACTAGAAAGCAAGAAATTGTGCACCAAGCCTCCATCATCCATTAACCTCTTCAACTCATCTATCATCTTCCTCCCCCCATGCCAAATAAATCCCTTCTTTAAGATGGATTAAAACTTTCAGATGAGAAATAGTTCAGCATTTCAGTTCTCTCATAACTCTCAAAATCCATCTGCATATTTAAGGATCCAGTTCTATTCTTTAGCCAGTGGCTCATAAAATGTAAAATTTGCCACAATAGCTGGCCTTGGCAAAACTATCCACATCTCATGAATGAGTAAATACATAATGGATATGATGTACCACATATTAATACATAACAAGGCAAAAATGCAGCAATTATCCAGTATTCTGATAATTAACATGATAAAAGAGAGATAAATCAATGTCAGCAAAATAAAATACGTCCTGAATCATTTTGAGTGATTTCAAATAATTCATTGCAGCCTGACACAAGGATTTAAAACAAATAATTCAACTGTTTTAGAATTCAAGGCTGCAAAAGACGCATAAAATAAAATGGCCCTGGTTTAAATCAATAAAATTACACAGATAACAGTCCACCCTGTTGTGAAATGGTTCTTTGCATTTGTGCATCGTATGTCTTTTCACACGGGCAACCTTTCAAATCATTCAGTTGTGATTGTTTTCCAAGAATTCTCTGAGAATTAAGAATGAATTCTGCAACTATTTCCTATATTAAAGAATAAATGGACAGTGAGTCTGACAACATTTCCATCACACTGCGACGTATAATGAAACCCCATTGTAGAATTTAAAAAAATACTCCATCTAATAGTCAGTGTAGTACTCTTCACAAAAAATAAAAAAATTAAAAAATCAGAAAAATCCAAATACACATATAGTCAGTCCTAAGGCTGATCATGCTGGAAACAAAAAAACAACCCCCTTTCTAAAACACTCTGCTTGGAAGCTAAGACTGCATTACACCAGGAGCAATACTGCTCTGTCACGATAATTTCATGTGAGTAGTTCATCTTGTATTTAATATCATCATAAATGCACATTACAACAATGACTCCTAATTAAAGAGTCATGTAAGCAAGAAAAGTTGTATTTTATTTCCATGGTAATTCAGTCCTTACTAGATCATATGATCTGCAGAGCCCACTGCATTACCTTTCCTTCCTTTTGAAGTTTCAGGATTCTGAAACTCAAGTTTGAACTCTACTTAACCACACTTCAGATTCAGTTCACCTTTTGTGTGGCTGAATCAGCCTTAGCCAAAAAATGTTCTTTGCAAATGCAATGTTCACTTATTTTAACCTTCTACCATCTTACACTTCAAGTGTTTTATGGCAAAGTAAGCCAACCAGCTTATCTACTGACACTGGTTGATCAGATGGCAAACATATGGAGAGCAAGACATTAATGTCAGAGCTGAGACAAAGGCACAAATGTCATTGATGTGTGCGTGGGATACAGATTTCAATGAAAAATACAAGAAAAAAGAAGAAAAAAAACAACCAATATCCCAAAAGCAATCACTGTAATCACTCTTGTAATGTGGCAGCAAATTCATTGGAATTCAAGAAACTGCACAGGCTGGAAATCTGAAACAAACTAAAAATTCTGGGAGCACTTAGCAGATCAAACAGCTGGATGAAAAAGAGGAAAACAGGCCCGATGAACGATCTCTAATCTGAAACTGATTTTCTTCCTGCAGATGCTGCCTGCTTTGCTGAGTGTTTCCTGTATTTTCTGTTTCTGAGGCAATTTAGTGTGTTGGTCCTAAATATAAGATTCAGGTCAGTGAGAATCACGCATGTAAAACCAGCAGAAATCCTATTACAGCAGAGCTCCCCATGTACCAATATGCCAATAATCCTAAAAATACTTTGTAGTGATATATAATAGAATAGTACAGAAGGTAATGATTAGCATGTTATACAGTTAAGGCAAAGCCATTAATGGTAAATCAGAGATCTTTGCAATACAATTACATTGTCTAGACATCACATTTAATGAATAATAGGTCATGCAATTGACCCATGGTGATAAATAATTTACAAACTGGCATTAATCTCCTCTGTGCTCAATGGTGTAGAGATTGCAAAAACAATATTTTACTATAATAACGACCTAATATGAAGTATTCTTCATAAGTTGATTTAAACTGTCCAAAGCTGTCCAGTTGATGTATTAAAGATGTATATACAATGAGCAAACTAAGTACACTTGCAATGCTTCACACATGCTGACATTTCTTCGGTTATGACAATGTTGTTTTCAGTCCATTCATTTTAAATACCAGGGTTTCTCCAAAAGCATTGGGTATGTGAGAATTGAACCAATAAACCAGTAAATATGAATGGTAAACACAAGCGAGGAAACAGAGCCATGCCAGGCATATTTTGTCTACCGTGTCTCAACCTTCAATGTAAAATTTCCCAAGTTGCTTGATATGCGCGGCATCAGACGGAAAAGAGGCCGAGAGGGAAAAAGAGAACAAGTGGATAAAATACCAAATGTTCCATTGGGTAAGTAAATGTTAATGAGCAGGGTGTGTGTGTATGTGTGTGTGGGGGGGGGGGGGGCTGTGAGGTCAAATTTTAATCAGGGGAGAAGGAAAGTCAATACATATCCTGGAGCACAAGTGAAAAGGCAGGATCTAAGTGAGCAATTCAGGATAATTAGGAATCACAAGGAGACGGATGGGAAAGTTGTAATAATAGCATTGAGACAAGATCCGGGTGAAATTGAGCTGAGTCCTCCTTTACTTGGATCATTCCTGATGTTACAAAGCATCTCTGCACTTATTAAGACCTCTGGCAAAAAGCCCTGTTGAACTTCAAGGTTACATTGTTAAACATCTTGTCAGATGCATTGCTATTAATAGCATCACGGTAACTAAATTCAGCCTTCATCTCTAAATCTAGCCTATTTACAATGTTATTGTACTCAATATAATCTATATCTCAGCATTAATTCTGCATCAAAGATTACAAAATGATTTAAATAATTTTTAAGAAGAAATAATAATTTGTCTCAAACTATCCACATCTGCAACTTCAGAAAGAATCCAACCTTGTTTCTGCATTGAGCACAATCAATATGCTCGCCATATCTACACGAGAATGTTATCAACATCTAAGTGAATCCACTAAAGTATTTAAAACATTTACAACAATAAAAACAATTCATTGGATAACTTAAATAAGTGGAAGCAAGAGCTGTAACGTATTCAATGTGGTAAAAAAAAACAAGCCTTGAACATGTGGTTATTAATATTTGATATGCAGAAACATATCAGGAAACATGTTCGATAAAATGTAATGATAGAGTTAAAACAATATTTGAAAATACAGCCACATCATTCACAAGCAACACAGGATTATCATGGTTCAAAAAAACAATATGAAAAGTTATCATAAGTTGTTTTCAAAGAATATTCTACAACTGGTGTAGTAAAACCATGAAATATTTTTTCTTGTATAAAATTGATAGCAAGACACATATTCTTGCAGAGTCAAGACAATAATGAGAAAATAAAACCTGTTTAAGCGATTGAATAAGGCCTAAGGATAATGCTCAATCAAGCACTTCATAAACCCCCATCATTTGAAAACCATCGATGTTCCTCCTGAGCAGATCGATTCACAGAGATGCAGCTATTCACTTGAATTAGGCTGTAATGGCCTGCAATGTTAACCAGTTCGCTGCATTAAGTGGAATCATAGCTATCTAATCCAAACATATAACAGTCACAATTTCTAAAGAATTTTCTGGAAAACATCTATCCCCAAATTGAAAGGCATTCTGAAAAGGAAACTGCACAGTTCAACTTTGCTGGGGGATCAATGCAGAAAACTTTCTAATGCTCTTATGCAGTAATTCCCCACTTCAGCTGAAAATCTATAACAGAATGCAAGAAATTAAAAAAATCAATGTGGGTTCACTCTTAGTCATCAGATTAATGTCCTTACAATGCAGCTGTATCCAATTTCACAAACTTTAAACCTGACATTATTTCCTACCAATTTAAACTTCAGATTTATAATTCCTCTTACCACTTCCCCACTAGCTGTACAAGACAGAAAGGTGAGAAAGGATGAAGTAAATTGTAATTTTGGGTACAATAATTTTTTAGGTGGATTCTTCATTGCCCCTCCTCCCATCTTGCCTTTTATTTCAGACTATCCAAAAGACAAGCAATCATAGCTCAAAAGAATTGTAATCAACTACAACTTGGAAGGATTATGCTCAGTGAATTAGTTTCTAGTATACGAAGTGAATGCTGCCGTAATAAACCAGTCATAACAATTAATTTGGTGCTTTCGAGATCCAAGCCTCTAAAAGCACTAAACCAAATGAAGACTTGTCCATAAAATCAGCTATGAAGGTCCTTAAAGCATCATGCTATATTCCAACTGACACAAGGAACAAAAAGTAAGTCAGCAGGTTCTTTCCATTAACAAGCATGATGATTAGCATTTTCGATGAAAAACCTTTGCTTTTTCTGAAAGAGTGTTAATGATATTATCCTTTAAATATTGTATGCAATTTCTGCTGTGAGTCATGGATTGGAACCAGTTTTTGTAGCATACGAAAAAACCTGAGATACACAACTGTGCAGCTAAGCTTTCATATCACTTTACGAGCAAAGGCCCCTTTCAAGAAGTACTGTCCAAGCACATTAATGAGCCTCAAGAGACACAGAAACTTTGTGGAATTCACCAAAGAGAAATTTGCCATATTACAAGTGATTATGCACACGTTCATTAAAAAAAGATTTTAAAAATGCAGCATTTGAATATTATTGGTATATTAATTACTTACAGTGTGGTCTTTAACTGTACCTTCTGGCTACACCTGCAGCCATCTGGCTAAATTTTGGTGTATCAGACATCTGAAGCACAATTTATCCTTAATTACACATTTATATTTCAAGATAGAGCAAGTCCCTGGACAATGACACGTGCCAGCACATTGATATCTTAATAAAATAATACCATTTATTTGAGTTCACATTAAGCCATCCATATCTGCCAGGTTCATATCTTTTGTTAATACTTAAATTATATGAAAAAAATTAGTTTGTAAGACAGTTAATTAATTTTCATTTGTCGATATGAAACTTGGTTACTTTCTCTTTGCATAGGAAATGCTGGGCTCTAATGCTGGCAATCAAACAATACTAGGAGAGGCATCTCTTTGCATCAAAGTCATGATGCAGTTTTATAGGACTTTGCTTAGGCTGTATTTGCAGTACTGCATGCAATTCTGGTTACCCCATGACAGGGAGAGGTTGAAATGACTTGGATTGTTTTCTCTGGAACAGCAGAGGTCAACAAGAGACCTGATAGAAGTGAATAAAATTATGAGAGGTGTTAATAAGGTAGACAGTCAGAACCTTTTTTTCTAGGATGAAAATATCAAAAACTTGAGGGCACAGCTTTAAGGTGAGGGCGGGAACATTTAAAGGAAATGTACGGGAGTAGTTTTTCTTATAGAGTGAGTTCCTGGAATGTGCGGGTGGTGGTGGAGGCAGATACGAAAGTGGCATTTAATACTTTTGGATAGGTACATGTAGGGAATGGAGGGATACGGATTATCTACAGGCAGATAATGTTGGTCTTGGCATCGAGTTTGGTGCAGATATAGAGCACCGAAGGGCCAGTTCCTGTGCTGGACTTTAAGTTCCAACACCACCGTTGCTAAATATAGGTTTTGCACAACTGTAAATATGGGCTGAGGCAGAAAAAATGTAGGATCAACATAACAGGCATGAGTCCCAACCATATATTGCATCATACAAATGGACTCATGAGTATATTAATAATAGTCATATTTTCCAAGAGAATCATAGGAAAGAAATTGCCCAGCATAAAAATACATGACAAAGTGCACCAATATCAAGGGACATGACATCCATAGTACAGTGAGATCTGCTGAGATTTTCTCCTCCTCTTTCCTATTTGCATCCATTCCAATTCAGTAGGCTCTGAGTTGGCTGTTGAGACCAATGTGTGATTCACAGGCTCTGCCACAGGTGTAGGTAGAGTTAGTAATTTGAGAAGTGATGTTCTCTGGCCACTGTTCTCACAGGGCTTACAGTGAAGAGATTTGAAGTTATCTGTGCCATTCTAGTGCTCCTTCTCTGTTTCGAGGAGGTTTTGAGAGCATCCAATGAGGAATTCCCTCTATCCACCCTAACCTATTGGTGCGACAAAATTTTGGCCTTAGCAAGGCCACCAGCATAATCAAGGACTCATCTCACTGTCTCTTCTCCCCTCTCCCATCAGACACGAGGTGCAGATGTTTGAAAAGGCATACCTCCAGAAACAGGGACTGTTTCTTCCCAACTGTTATCAGGCAATTGAACTGTCCTCTCATCAGCTAGAGTGTGGTCTTAGCCTCCCATCTACCTCATTCAAGACCTTTGAACAATCTTTAATCAGACTTTATCTTGCACTAAATGTTGTACCCTTTACCCTTTGCTGTGGACAGCTTGATTGTAATCGTGTAGAGTGGTATTTTACTGGATAGCACATGACAAAAGCTTTTCACTGTACCTTGGTACACATGGCAATAAACAAAACTAATAAAGTGCCTGCTTTAGGATTCTGTTGTCAGGTAAGTGATCTTCGGAGGCTGCTCTTCAGAGGATGGATCTGAGGGTAGTAGCCTGAAAGAGCTCATAGAATAGTAATTTATTTGCTTATTTGGACAATTAGCTTGTAGAATTTTGGAGAAATCTCTCTCACGTTTTTGAACACTTGCTGGAAGGTATCTTATATCTCTGAAGTGTACAGGAGGGGCAAGGTCACTGATAGATCATGAGCTTATGAGTTCATTTTTAACACACTTTTCCTCAGTCAGCTAGTGGCTGTACAGTGGTGAACTTCATTGTCATTGGTACCTTCATTTGAGATTGCTCCCAAGATATGAAAAGTAGTTCTGGTTATCTTAGATCTCACAATGGACCTCAAGGTTTTTCTATGTGGTGACGGTGGTTGTGGTTGAGTGCGGAGGGGACAATTTTGGCCAGGTTGTGCAATGGATATGTTGGTTGAGGAACTTTGTTTAATGTAAGGCATCAGTGAAGGTTAGCAGTATATCCATGCACACATTGCCCCCATGATCTCCCATTATGAAATAAATGGGGCAGACGTTCAAGACTGGGGAAGGGACTTAGGAGTACTGGTGCAGGATTCCCAAAATATCAATTTGCAGGTTGAGTCAGCGGAAAGGAAGGCAAATGTAATGCTAATATGCATTTCGGGGGGAATAGAATATAAAAGCAAGGCTATAATGCTGAGGCTTTATCATGCACTGGTGAGGCCGTATTTGGAGTGTTATGAGCAGTTTTTGGCCCATACCCGAGGAAAGATGTGCTGGCTTTGGAGGGGATCCAGAGGATCCAGAGGAGGTTTACAAGAATGATCCTGGGGATGCTTGGGTTAACAAATGAGGAGCATTAGGAGGCTCTGGGCCTGTACTCGCTGGAGTTTAGAAGGATGAGACGGAATCTTATTGAAATCTACCAGATAATGAAATGCCTAGAGTGGAGATGGAAAGGATGTTTCCAGTAATGGGAGTCTAGAATCGGAGGGCATAGCCTCAGAATAAAATGACATACCTTCAGAATGCAGATGAGGAGAAATTTCTTCAGCCAGAAGGTTGTAACTATGTGGAATTCATCGCCACTGACAGCTGTGGAGGCCAAGTTATTTTTAAAGCAAGGGTTTCAAAGGTTATGGAGAGATGGCAGGAGAATGGGGTTGAGAGGGAAAGATAAATCATCCAAGATTGAATGGCGAAGTAGACTCGATAGGTCAAATGGCCTAATTCTGCTCCTATGTCCCTTGTGGCATGATGGGGGAGTGTGGAAAGAAGATCTATGCATGGTGAGGGACGGAAGATAGGGATGGTTGAGGTCAAAATTTGGAGCGAATGAATAGGACATTGGAAGGAAGAAGACTCTAAGGAAAACACCATCAATTGGAAGAATCTACTTCCATTTCCCTCCATAACGTACAAAAGAAATTTCTAATTCAAGGGACCCTTATGGAAAAAATAAACTGGCAAATGGGCCAAATGGTGTGTCTGCTCTGAAAGTTGCTGGCGTGCAATGACAATCAATTTACAGCAACCACTGCTGAAGAAATGTCAGTTATGTTGTATTCATTTCATCTTTGCAATATTGTGAAGGTATTGCATATCATCTCAAAAAATGTAAATTGGAATCAACAGTTCTGCCACTGCACACTGTGACACGGCAATAAGATCGTTTCAGAAACGGGCTATTTATAGACACTTTTTAAAACAGATTTTTTTTTTTAAAGCTGAAGTTAAATTGGATGCAGCTTCAGATCTACACAGATGAATCCAATTCAACTGAATATTATTCAGTTGATACACAAGAGACAAGGAAATGTCATTATATTTTGTGGACTGAGAATTAGAGTCAGCACACTTATTGATGTCCTTAGAAATGACAATACTAAACAGACAGGAATAAAATGCAGAATGAATGATCAAATACAACATATTTCTTTGAAGGAAGTTAATCTCTTTGAAAATCAGGTTACCAACATCTTTTTTAGTAAAGATATTTTTCTGGGGTAAAATAAGAGCCCATTTATTTAACCGGATAGAAGCAAAAGTAAGATGACCCACTCCATTACTATAGTTTATTAGGAAAAACAATAGTAGCAGATTGGACAAATGGTACAATTGTTCAATTTGTAGATAGCCGGTTCGAATCCCGCTTGGAGTGCATACTGTCGTTGTGTCCTTGGGCAAGACACTTCACCCACCTTTGCCTGCGTGTGAATGTGTGTGAATGTGTGTGAGTGATTGGTGGTGGTCGGAGGGGCCGTAGGCGCAGATTAGCAGCCACGCTTCCGTCAGTCTGCCCCAGGGGAGCTGTGGCTACAGAAGTAGCTCACCACCACCGAGTGTGACTGAGGAGTGAATGAATAATGCGATGTAAAGCGCCTTGAGTATTAGAAAGGCGCTATATAAATCCCATCCATCATTATTATTATCATTATTACATCACTACGTGACATCACTACATGTGTCAGTGCTACAAAATTGTGATTCAAGTTGTTTGAGTTGAGAGAATTTTATTTACATGGGACCATTTAAAAACATCGACACTAAACAAATACAATGACATGAATCAATGACCTCTGTCATGGATTCAGACACAACATGAGAGAAGCAAGCCTCTGGTTGCGAGCATTAAAACTCTTCCATAAGTATTGGCCATCAGTTATATTCACCCTCACTGATCCAATATCAGAGTTCAACAGAGCTGAATGCATACAGAGAAGTACAAAAGCAAATTAAACCAAGTATAATATTTCAAGATATCTCACCAGAGCAGAGTAAGAACAAAACAAACACCAAGCCACATATGATAGGTAATCAAAAGCTGGCTCAAATTGAGTCAGTTTCAAGGATTATCTTAAAGGAGGGGAAGGAAAAGAAAGATCAATGTTGAGGGAAACAATTTCAGCACCTAGAGCCCAACGGCCAATAACGGAGCAGTGGTAATTAGGGTTGCACAGGACATTCCTGGAGGAACTAAGAAATACAGCAGGAGTGGCAATGGTGCCTTTCTTCACAACAAAGTACAACATCTGGCAATCCAACTCAATTTACAAATTCAAGGACGACACCACCGTAGTGGGCTCGGTATCAAATAGTGACAAGAGGGAGTACAGGAAATAGATTGAGAACCTCGTAACCTGATGTCAAGACAACAACCTTTTTCTCAATGTCAACATGACAAAGGAAATAGGGATCGACTTTGACAGCACTGAAAGCTTCAAGTTCCGAGGAGTATATATCACCAGCAACTTGTCCTGGACAAGCCATATCGAACTAATGGTCAAGAGAGCAGACTATCGCCTCTACTTCCTTAGAAGGCTTAGGAAGTTCAGCATGTCCCCATAAAACCTCACCAACTTCTACAGATGCACCTATAGAAAGCATTTTATCGAGATGCATCACAGTATGGATTGGGAACAGCTCCATCCAAGACCTCAAAAAGTTGCAGATTTATACAGTGCCCTCCATAATGTTTGGGACAAAGACCCATCATTTATTTATTTGCCTCTGTACTCCACAATTAGAGATTTGTACTGAAAAAAAATCACATGTGGATAAAGTGCACGTTGTCAGATTTTATTAAAGGTCATTTTTATACATTTTTGGTTTCACCATGTAGAAATTACAGCTGTGTTTATACATAGTCCCGCCATTTCAGGGCACCATCATGTTTGGGACACATGGCTTCACAGGTGTTTGTACTTGCTCAGGTGTGTTTAATTGCCTCCTTCATGCAGGTATAAGAGGGCTCTCAGCACCTAGTTTTTCCTCCAGTCTTTCCATCACCTTTGGAAACTTTTATTGCTGTTTATCAACATGAGGACCAAATTTGTGCCAATAAAAGTCAAAGAAACCATTATGAGACTGAGAAACAAGAATAAAGCTGTTAGAGACATCAGCCAAACTTTAGGCTTACCAAAATCAACTGCTTGGAACATCATTAAGAAGAAATGGAGCACTGGTGAGCTTACTAATCGCAAAGGGACTGGCAGGCCAAGGAAGACCTCCACAGCTAACGACAGAAGAATTTTCTCTATAATTAAAAAAAAATCCCCAAACACCTGTCTGACAGATCAGAAACACTATTCAGGTGTGAATTTGTCAAGGGCCACTGTCCGCAGAAGACTTCATGAACAGAAATACAGAGGTTACACTACAAGATGCAAACCACTGGTTAGCCGCAAAAATAGGATGGCCAGGTTACAGTTTGCCAAGAAGTACTTAAAAGAGCAACCACAGTTCTGGAAAAAGGTCTTGTGGATAGATGAGACGAAGATTAACTTATATCAGAGTGATGGCAAGTGCAAAGTATGGAGGAGAGAAGGAACTGCCCAAAATCCAAAGCATACCATCTGTGAAATGAAGACGCACCTGCGTCGAAGACGCACCCCCATTTTGAGCCCGGCACGGAACAGCCAGCCTTTCGCCCAGTAGCTACCTGCCAACCACCACCTCCACCGGTTGCGCCTGTGCCGAAGCACACCGTGGCGGGCAGGCTGGCAGAAGGCGCTGAGGTGGCGGCCGGTTCCGCCGTCTGGTCCTGGCGGCTGCTCGCCGCCACCCGAGCTATTTCCCTCCCCGGCCACAATGCGGTGGCTCCGCACCCGCAGTGAGTGAGTGAGTTGCTGGCATGATCTCCGACCCCCTCCTTCTCAATGCTCCTGCCCTCCCTGCAACTCCCTGGCGGCCCAGTCAAGTTTACTACTTTGTGCTGCCCAGGCCGTGCTGACCCGGGCCAGCCTCCCCACATGCTGTGGAAAGGAACTTTCTCCCCCCCCCCCAGCGGCGCTGTCCTTTTACAGCCGCTTCCCACTTCACACAGTTCCAAGGTCGAAGGAATGTCAGGTTCCGCGGAGCAGTCGCTACAAGAGTGGCATTGCTCAGCTTACACTTCAGCCTCCAAGACGCAGGTACATTTTCGGGCCTTGTTTTAGAGTAAAAAATAGCGTCTTGGACGCCGGTGAAATACGTTATATCAGAGTGATGGCAAGAGCAAAGTATAGAGGAGAGAAGGAACTGCCCAAGATCTAAAGCATACCAATTCATCTGTGAACCACGGTGGTGGGGGTGTTATGGCCTGGACATGTATGGCTGCTGAAGGTACTGGCTCACTGATCTACATTGATGATACAACTGCTGATGGTAGTAGCATTATGAATTCTGAAGTATAGACACATCCTATCTGCTCAAGTTCAAACAAATGCCTCAAAACTCATTGGCCGGCAGTTCATTCTACAGCAAGACAATGATCCCAAACAAACATACCCCCATACTGCTAAAGCAACAAAGGAGTTTTTCAAAGCTAAAAAATGGTCAATTCTTGAGTGGCCAAGTCAATCACCCAATCTGAACCCAATTGAGCATGCCTTTTATATGCTGAAGAGAAAACTGAAGGGTACTAGCCCCCAAAACAAGCATAAGCTAAAGATGGCTGTAATACAGGCCTGGCAGAGCATCACAAGAGAAGACACCCAGCAACTGGTGATTTCTATGAATCGCAGACTTCAAGCAGTCATTGCCTGCAAAGGATATGCAACAAAATACTAAACACGACTACTTCATTTACATGACATTGCTGTGTCCCAATCATTATGATGCCCCGAAATGGGGGGACTTTGTAAACACAGCTGTAATTTCTACATGGTGAAACCAAAATGTATAAAAATGGCCTTTATTCATCTGACAATGTGTACTTTAACCACGTGATTTTTTTCTATTACAAATCTCAAATTGTGGAGTACAGAGGCAAATAAATAAATGATGGGTCTTTGTCCCAAACATTATGGAGGGCACTGTAGATGCAGTCCAGACCATCACACAAATCGACCTCCCTTCCATTGATTCCATCTACACTTTATGCTGTCTCGGCAAGGCCACCAGCATAATCAAGGATGATTCTCTTTTCCGGTCATTCCCTTTTCTCCCCTCTCCCATCAAGACTTGACCATCACAAACAAGCTTGGCAGCACCACCATTGACCTAATCCCAATGGATAAACCTGCCAGATTCTGCAGTGGCAGGTATTGAGACACATGGGGAAAGCTTGACTTCAATAATCTGGCAGATGCATCTGTCCATTATAACAATGGAAAAAGCGGAAGAAGCACAACTCTTTTGAGACCAAGTCCCGCCACAGATCAATACCCTCTATTATTACTGCCATCTTGATAAATGGAAAAGATTTAGAACAGATCTAGCAGATGAAGACTAGGCAGCCAGGAAACACAGATCATCATCAGCAGCATAAATGTAAAGCATCATATGTTAACTCAACTTCGTAATCCAATTAAGCCAGTTATCAACATGGCTCAATGCAAGAGGGCATGCCAAGAGCGGCACCAGAACACCAAAATGAAGTGCCATCCTATAAAAACTACAACAATAGTATTGTTACAACAGTAGGTCAGAGGCTGAATATCCTGTGGTGTGGTTCTTCCTGAAAGATAAAGGGCCTGTCCCACTTACGTGTCCTTGGCACGCAAATTACGCACCCTCGTCGTCGCGTTGAGGCGCACGGGCATCGTATGGCCGCGCGAGGCCCGTCCCACTGAGGAGCGCAGAGGGGTATGTAGTTGTGCGCAACATCGCGCGGGGCTCCGAAATTTTTGTAGCGAACGAAATCTTCGCGCGCCAACGGCCTGTCGCGTAACTGCCGGCAAAAGTGCGACAGGCCCAAGACCCTGGCGCGATGCAATGTCTCACCTCCAACAGCAGCAGAAGCAGGCAAACGATCGCCGAACTCGGCCTGGGGCTCACGGCCGTTGCGGATCCGGATCCGCCCCCACTCCTACTCCCAGAGCGGGGCCAAGAAAATTGAAGATAGACGCAAAATGCAGGAGTAACTCAGCAGGACCGGCAGCATGTCTGGAGAGAAGGAATCGATGACGTTTCGGGTCATGACCCTTCTTTCAGACTGAAGAAGGGTCTCGACACGAAACATCAACCATTCCTTCTCTCCAGAGATGCTGCCGGTCCCGCTGAGTTGCTCCAGCATTTTGTGTCCATCTACAAATGACGTCACGCGCTCCAGACGGCTGTGCGGACGAATGAAGTCGCGCGCGACCTTCGCGGGACCGTCGCGCATCAACTAGGGTTTTACTTTCAATTCTGATTTCACCCTTGTGAATTTTTTGTACCTTGTTCAGTACCTATCTGACATATGCTGACGTACTCTGACGTACTGACTAATGTTGTACTCACTAGAAAAAAATATTTTGATTGTACATAAAAATCTGATGAAGCTTCTGCCGTAGCTTCACCTAATCTGTTTACATCAAAACTTTTATCAACATTCAAGTCATATGTACAAAAGCTAAGTATAAATGAAATTATTCTTCTCTATTCAACTGACTTCCATCTGTTGATGCAATATTGGATCAATTGCAATCCTGCCAAAGAATAGCACATTAAAAATTAATAATAGGCCGCATCTAAATTGTCCAAATAAATCTAGCAATTTTACTGCTAATTTTATTGAGTCCCTCAAGGTTTGGTCTACCCAGATGACCGTGAGCTCAATGGAACTGGGCCAAACATGTAGTCTACATGGTATTCGCACTCACACCACCCCTTCAATGAGCCTTTCAGCTCTATTTGAATTGTTTTCCAATGGAAATTTAAGAAAACAGTGAAGATGACATTGATCTTTCCCATCAAAGAACATGAAATTCCATTAATTAATTTAATATTTTACAGATAGTTGAAGGCTCATGAAACTGAACAAGTGGATAATACTGAATTTATTCTGCTAATGCAAAATAAAATCCAGACCAGTGTGGTTGAAAAAAAAGTATTTAACAGTAAACTAATTAGTTCTAAAATAGACAGGATTAACATGGTCGGTGAGCTCATTAAATATTTCTCAATGGATATGCTCCCTCTGAATGAGGTACATTAATTATCCAGCTACAAATTTACAAACTTAACTATAAAATAATGAAAAAATTGAATGGAAAATGCTGGCTTGACTTGACAACAAAAAGGATGTCATTGCTGGCTGTGCATGTGATTTATGTTGACATCATTATTCTTGTGATTTCAACTGCAATATTTGTTCAGGGAAGCAAGAGACAAGCAACTAAAAGAGTAATGGATTTGAGAGTATTTGGCCGATCACTGAATTGGACTGCCAATGTTGTATTCATTGTGGTGAAATCCTGGTCTTGTCATTCATCCCACCTATATTGAAATAAGAAGGAAGAGTGAGCACCACAGGGTACTCGGTTTGGGTGTGACAGCAGATCAGCGCTGTGCAGGGCAGTGCTAACCAGGCCGTCTCCAACTCACCTCTCGCCCAATTGTATCCTTGGGCCAACAATTAATAAGATGATACAAAGGAACTTCTAGATCGTAGGAAGATACCAAAGGACCAGGTCGAGTGGACGTATCTGCACTAAACGTTAGTCCCTTTATCAGTACACTGTGGATGGCTCGATTGTAATCATGTATAGTCTTTCCGCTGACTGGGTAGCACGCAACAAAAGCTTTTCACTGTACCTCAGTACACGTGAAAATAAACTATACTAAACTAAACTTTCATGCAATTAATCGAGGAGGAGAAAGCAATAGCTGAAAATTACACCTGGGTCATTATGGAATTAAGTTTGGTAGAACTATTTATGCAAAAGCTGTCTACTATTTGCTGATTAGTTCACTATAGCCATTTATCATCTTCATACAAGCCATCAAATCCAGCTGCAGTGAGAGTCTCGCCCTAAACCCCACACTTATTTAAAGCCCTCCCTGTTATTTAAGTTTTTGTAAGTGAAGCCATTTTGGAGCAGCTTTTGGTTGGAGTGGTTGTGCCTGTAATTGAGGATAAATGTTGAGTGCTGTGATTGAGGATAAGTGTTGAGGTCTGGGCTCGAGAGGCTTCAGCGAGGAGGTTAATCAGAGCGTGAAAGTAAGATAAAGTGATGTCTTTTTAACTTTCCTCTTTCGTCGGGATGGCAGTTCGGGCAGTGGCAAGCTCCTTCTGTGGGATGGATCAGAGTGTCGCTGGTGGTAAGTGTGTCCAGCTGCAGCTCCTGACTGACCAAATTAAGGAACTGAAGCCAGATGCACTCAGTATCATCCGGGATCAGCATGATAGATAGGATTTTTAACAAAGTGGTTACACCTAAGCTACAGGCAAACAATGCCTTGCTGACCACCAGGAAGGGCAAATGGAGTAGAGAGAGTATAGGGAGCTGGGGGAAATGTTTAAAAAAAAACATGACGTCGAGGGCAGCAATCTCTAGATTACTTTGAGTGCCACATGTGTGAATGTAGGAATAGTCGAACAGGACCAATGAGTTGGTGCAGGGGGGAGGGATTCAGATTTTTGGAACATTGGGATCTCTTGTGAATCAGAGGTGATGTATAATTGAGGGACAGTTTGCACCTGAACTGGAGAGGGAACCAACATCCTCATGGGCAGATTTTCTAGTGCTACGAGGAAGGGTTTAAACTAGATTACACTGGGTAAGTAATGGAGTGGGAAAGGCAGATAAGAGGTTAGAAGTTGATGCAGAAGTCAACAACATCAATGACAAGATGGGTAGGAGTGTGGCAGGGAACAAAGAAGGACTATTGGATTAAACTGCATTTATTTCAATGTTCGACAGAAGTAATAGCTATTACAGAAATATGGCTACAGCACAATAGTAGTCCGAGATTAAATTACTGAGGGATTATCCAGTCAAATCTTATGGGTGGAGCTGAGAAATAAAAAGGAGATGATTACCTTGTAGAGATATACTATAGTCCACAAATAGCCAATGGGAATTAGAGGGACAAATATACGGGAAGATTGTGGAGATTTGCAAGAATAATTGAGTTGTCATAAAAACGGTATTTTTGTTTTCCTAATATAGACTGGAACTGCTATTGTGCCCAGGCTTTAATAGGGTGGAATTTGTTAACTTTGGATCTTTGTAAAGCTTAACCTACTCTTGGAAAATAAGGCCGGGTAATAGACTGAGCTGCTCTTGAGAAGCACTTTGGAACCAATGACTATAGTTCCATTGGTTTTTAAATAGTTATGGAAAAGGACAGGAGCGTCCCACAAGTTAAAGGTCTAAATCGTGCGATGGTGAGTTTAACAGTATTGGCCCGGAGCTTACAGAGGTTGATTGGTGTAAGTTGGCGACACAAGGAACTGCAGATGCTGGTTTACAAAAAAAGCTAAGTGCTGGTGTAACTCAGTGGGTCAAGCAGCATCTCTGTAGCACATGGATAGGTCACGTTTCAGAATGGGACCTTTCTGACTTCAGTAAAGTGTTGTTTGTGGGCAAAGGGACACATGACATGTGGGAGGCTTTGAAAAGTGTGATATCGTGAGTTTGGTTTAGTTTAAAATTACAGCGTGGAAACAGGCCCTCAGGCCCAATGAGTCCGTGCCGACCAGCAATCACACATACACTAGTTCTATCCTTCACACTTGAGACAATTTACAGAACCCAATTAACCTATAAACCTGCACGTCTTTGTAATGTGAGATGAAACCGGAGCACCCGTAGAAAACCCATGCGGTCACGGGCAGAAAATACAAACTCTGTACAGAGAGCACCCATAGTCAGGATCGAACCTGGGTCTCTGCTGCAGTAAGGCAGCAACTCTGCTGCTGTGCCCTGTGCCACCCTGGTCTGCATGTTCCTTTAGAATGAAGGCAAAGCTGGCAAGAGTAGGAAACACTGGATGACAAGAGGTATTGAGGCTCTGGTTAGAAGAAAAGAGGCTGCATGGGTCAGGTACATGCAGTTGGGATCAAGTGAATCTCTGGAGGAGTAACAAAGATACAGGAATGCACAAGAAAATCAGGGCATAAGATAGCTTTATAGATCAGTGGCGTGAGATAGCTTTAATTGTTAAAATTAAGTAGAATCCAATGAAATCTTATGTATATTAAGGGAAAAGGATAATTAGAAAGAGAATGGGGCCGCTCAAAGACCAAATTAGACATATATCTGTGTAGATGGGTATGGTCCTCAATAAGTCCTAGCCCACATGTCAGAGAGTGACAAATCAATCTTTCTCTATGAATTAAATGGTTTTGGAAAGGTGTGGTTGGCAAGGAGGAAAGAAAAATAACTCCAATAGTGTCTACCTTCCGCCAAAATGGTTAGCGCATGTTATTATCATAACCAATATTTTGCAATGACAGAGAGACAAGCATGAGACATCATGGCAACACCTATATTCTATGGTCATCTGTTAAATAATATTGTATTCTGAGCATGAGCCACCAAGAATGTCTACATTAGCGCCACTATGATAGGCACCTATGTCTGTTGGTTTATTCACCAGCTAATCCCTTCCATTACTTCCATCAGCCTGGCCCCAAAACAATAGCAGTACAAGACACTATTAATATTAAAATTTCAAGGATCCCAGAAAGATGGCTCTTCACAGGCAGCCTTATATCACCCACGCAACACGAGCTGCAGTATGTCCACAATGTCTGGATTGCCTGAGGTATACCACAATCAGAATCTAGAAAGTGATAATAGCATCCTCTCACAGGTTAATATCACAACACTGAAGCCCTCATCACACTCCACCAGTTCCATTAGGCAGAACAGATTTGCAGCCCAATGCCAGACATCTAAAACAAACACGATATTCTGAGCTCCATCATGCCAACGATTACCAGATGAACAGACAAAAAGACCCAAGGATGTAATCAAAGTTTCCCCAATAAACGGCAATATCTGCATTACCTTGTGGAAACCTTTACCCATGACTGTTCTAAATGGATGACGAGCACTTGGGATGACATTGAAGAATATGTGTAAATAGTCTTCTGTCTCCATCCACGAAGAATTAGACTAATTATTTCCCAGGTATGTGCATCTTCTTCAGATTTTAGCTCTTCTGACAACCAAGTGTCCATGGAAACAATTTTTAGAATATTCACTTTGTATTGGGAATAATTGTTGAACAAACATTCCAGCAATCACAAACTTTAAAATTAGTCTCATCAGCATAATCCATGGCAAAGTACTCATGTTGCTTAGATATATGCCACATGATCCTTTCTGTACAACTGGCGTATTAAAGGATGATAATACTATTGGAATGAATAAGTAACAAATTAAGAATCATCAACAGCACCTTGGGAAATGATCAATATTGATAACGATACTCGAGGATCTATGAAAGTCATCAGACCCAGGTGAATGGATTAGAATGACCAACAGCCATTTGACAATAACTGGTAAAAACCCTGTTGTACAAGCCCTTGTATTACTACTACATTCCACTGAACAGCACAGAGCAATTTGAATCAGCATAAAAGGAAACCTTCAACAAATAATCATTATAAATGAAATGTTACCATTTTGAGGTAAGTACAATGAAATTCAGATGGAAACTAGTCCGTGATGAAGAGAAATAAAAACATTTGCTTCAAATTCAAACAGTTCTGGTAATGCTGCATTCTCCCCTCTCCTTGTGATCTTACCTTAAACATCAGATAGTCATCCGGGTGTTCTGCATATATTGATGACAGCTTGTACTGGTTCTCTGTCGTGACATCAATCTTGTAACCCGTCAGGGTGTAGCAGACAGCTCGGAATTCCTGAATCTTCTTATGGAACACCTCCTTCAACCGTTGGTTCTTCAACTCTGCACTGCTTACTTGCCGGCGCATCTCTGAGTACAAAGTTAGCAAAATATTATTTTATCACTGCTAAATGGTGGGCATCAATCAATTGTAATGAATATCCCAATGGCAATCAATAGCAATCAAAGCTGCAATTTTTCAAGAGAGTTATAAATCTGCTGTCTAATTGGATGGGCTCTGATAGATTTTATGGAATGAAATGAATGCAAAGTTGTAACCTTATGAGTGGTTCAGATAACATATGAAACAAAGAACATAGCATCATTAACCAACTCAGTGTTGTCAATAAAAGGTTATTGCATAAAACCCCCAATCACTCACAATTTATATTTGGTTGCAGTGTTTATAGGATACAACATCCTTCTAAAGAATGAATTTCTTCCATTTCAGCATTGCTCCATCAATCACATATCACACATTCTTCCACATATATTATAAAAACTGAAGATAGACACACAATGCTGGAGTAACTCAGCGGGGCAGGCAGTATCTCTGGAGAGAAGGAATGGAAATCACATTTTAATCATAGCTAAAGATGGTTATCATCCCAAACCACTGTAGCATTCCTTCATTGTTGAACAATTTTGCAGTGCTACAAGAATGCAACTCGGAACTATACTGAGAATGTGATTCCTGGCTGTTAGATACATCACTACTTGCTAATTTCCATGAATTAATTTTGGGACCAATAACCAAAGGATGATCATTATAAAATCTAAGAAATTAAAGAGAAATTCCTTTAACCAGAGTGGTTACAATATGGAAAAACAGTAGGAACAAAGAACTGGTTTATACCAAAGATAGACACAAAGTGCTGGAGTATCTCAGTGGGTCAGGCAGCATCTCTGGAGAAAAAGGCTAGGTAAAGTTTCGGGCCGGGACCCTTCTTCAGACTTTTCAGACCCACTGAGTTACTCGTGCACTTTGTGTCTGTCTTTGGTTACCTGAGCAGAGTCTATTCCCAAAACGTTGACTATCCTTCTGTCTCCACCAATGCTACTTGACCACCTCTGTTCCTCCAACAGTTTGCTTTTTTGGCTAGATGTTACTCATTTCATTACTCCCATGGCTTTATGGAAGCAAGCAATATAGGCTAATAATATAGCTAGATACAAATGGATATTAAGATATGCTGAGTGAATAATGGCAGGAGACAGCTTATGTAGTGCATAAAATCAATGAGAACCACTTGGGCAGATTAGACTGTGGGACAGATATTATGTAGTTTTATACAGTAATGTGACAGTTTTAATCTATATCACGACAAAGCTAGCTACTCTCGACATATGTTTAAGACCTTGATTGTTGTGCTTTTTTATTGATAGCCCGATCAAACAAAATAAATAGTAGAAATGCGCTAAATAGCATCTCAATTTTCTCTCACAATGATCCTGGCACATCTGAAACATGCTGAGGCTCTATCAGGCGTGGGTGAGGCTGTATTTGGAGTATTTTAAGCAATTGTGGGCACCACATCTGAGGAATGATGCGCTGACCCTGGAGAGGGTCCAGAGGAGGTTTACAAGAATGATCCCAGGAATGAGTGGGTTAGCATATGATGAGCATTTGACGGCACTGGGCATGTACTCGCTGGAGTTTAGAAGGATGAGGGGGGAATCTCATTGAAACTTACCAAATAGTGAAAGGCTTGGATTGAGTCGATGTGGAGAGGATGTTTCCACTAGTGGGACAGACTAGGGACGGAGGTCATTGCCTCAGAATTAAAGGACGTCCCTTTAGGAAGATGAGGAGGAATTTCTTTAGTCAGATGGTGTTGAATCTGTGAATTTCTTTGCCACAGAAGGCTGTGGAGGCCAAGTCATTCGATATTTTTTAAGACAGAGATAGATAGATAGATAGATAGATAGATAGATAGATAGATTCTTGGTTAGTACGGGTGTCAAGGGTTATGGAGAGAAGGCAGGAGAATGGGGTTAGGAGGGAGAGATAGATCAGCCATGATTGAATTCCGCAGTAGATTTGATGGGCCTAATGGCCTAATTCTGCTCCTATCACTTATGGCCTTATGAAACTGCTCTCAAATCCCCTTTTATGCCTGCCCTCATAATCCTCAACTCACTCAATGCCCCAAATTCTGCCTCTCAGCCTTGAACATATTCAATAATCTGTCCACCATCTCTCTAGGATAGGCATCATCATAGATTCAGAACTCTCTGGGAAGCCACTCACTCGGAAACTTTGACCCTTGGTTTTAGACTCCCCTACAATCATACTCTCAACATGAGCTCATCAAGTATTGATATTTCAATAAGATCACCATTTGTTCTTCTTAGTTCAAAACATTGATCCCACTGGTTATGGCAAGGCTTCATTACTTTTATACTCCATCCCTCTTGCAAGAAAGGCCATTCCATATGCCTTATTAATTATTTGCTGTGCCAGTGCACAAACATTGACCTCGTCCTGAACTGTGAGTCTGTTTCCATTTAAATTGCTTTTCAGTACCTCCTCTGTGTGTAACTTTACATTTCCCCACACTACATTGGCCAATTTGTTTGCCCACTTTCTCCCTTTTCAGACCCTCCGTGTCCTTCTCACCAATTGTATCCCCACCAGTTTTGATACCCAAAATAAATTTAGAAGCAATATACTGAGCCTCCTTACCCAAGTCATTAAAATAGTTGAGGCTCCAGCACTTATCCTTGTGGCAACCAATTGATTACAGCTTACCAACGTAAAAATGATCTTTCCCAACTATTCTATTAGTTATCCCCATTCTATGTGCAAGCTATAACACCAAATGCCATGAATAGTAACTTTTTAGGTGGCACTTTATCGAATGTGATATGGAAATCCAAATATACCACATGTACTGGTTAGAGTCATAGTTATAGATTCATACAGCATGGAAACAGGCCCTTCAGCCCAACTTGTCCACGCCAACCAACATGCCCCAACTACACTAGTACCACCTGCCCGCGATTGGCCCATATCCCTCTAAATCTATCCTATCCATGTACATATCCAAATGTTCTTTAAACATTGTAATAGTACCTGCCTCAATGACCCCCTCTGGCAGTTCGTTCCATATACCTACCAACCTTTGCGTAAAAAAGTTGTTCCTCACGTTTCTATTAAATCTTCCCCCCATCACTTTAAATCTATGTCCTCTGGTTCTTGATTCCCCTACACTGGGTAAAAGACTGTGCATTTACCCTATCTGTTCCTTTCCAAGATCATCCTCCTGTGCTCCAAGGAATAAAGTCCTAGCCTGCTCAACCTCTCCCTATAGCTCAGGCCCTCCAGTCCTGGCAATATCCTTGTAACTTCTCTGGACCTTTTCCAGCTTAACAACATCTTCACTATAACAGGGTGACCAAAACTGAACACAATACTCTAAATGTGGCCTCACCAATGTCTTGTACAAATGTAACAAAACTTCTATTCTCAATACTCTGACTGATGAAGGTCAATGTGTCCAAAGCCTTCTTGACCACCCTATCTACCCCATCATCTACCCTGCTCATTTTATCCTGAAATAACTCAAATACAATGTCCCTTTCATTAAGTCACCTTGACTCTGTTTGCAATATGGATTTCCAAATGTCCTGTAATCACTAGCATTTTACCAAAGACAGGCTCATCTATATTTTGCTTCTGTCCTATGCACATACCTATCACATTTTTTGATGAAAGGGCTACATTTGCAGTTTTCCAACACTGCAACAAGGTAACTCTGTCCGGTAATAACCAATACATACATTATTGTTGCAGATACCTTCTTTATTACATAAGGATGCAGGCAATCAGATCCACTAGTTAGTCTTTAGATCCATTTGTTTGATAAGAACCTTTTGCTCTAGTTAGAATAATTCTTCAAAGTTCCTCCTCTTCTGTTCCCTATCGTTTTTATGGTATTATTAGGATGCTTCCCTCATCTTCTGCCTGGATGATGGATGGAATATAGTAATTCTCTGCCAGTTCCATATTTCCAATTACTAATTCCTCACTCAACCTCTAAGGGGCCAACTACTTGCTACTTTTAAAAATTCTTGTGAACATTGTTGTTATTTTAACATATTTCTTGCTACTTTACTTTCATAATTTAATTTAACCTTTTCATTTTATCTGAATCACCTTTTACTAGTTTTGAACATTCACCTATCTGCACCATTAATCTTCACAGCACTGCACGCCTTTACTTTTACTCTGACACTCTGCTTAATTTCTTTTGTTAGTCACGGATGAATTACCTTTCTCTTAACAGTATTTCCAATGAGATATTTCTTGGTTGAACATATTTATTTAAACCTTCCACTTCATCAACTTTTAATCTATTTTTCTAGTCCACTTTAGACCTTTGCAATTACCTTTATTTACATTTAAAGCACTAGTTTCTTACCCTCAAACTGAATGTGAAATTCTATCAAGTTATGATCACTCTTCTCCAGAAGTTCCTTCTCTAGAACTAGTTCCTCTTCATTCCACATTATCAAGTCTAAATTGGTCAATTCCATGATTCATTATGTAATTTACTTTTCTAAGAATCTATCCCAAACATAATATAAACTCGTGTCCAAGGTTAACAATGCCAGAATATATCTGAAATAAAATATTCTGCTTCAACAAGCAAAGTATAAACAATATTTAAACCTAATTCACTTTTTTTTTGCACTGAAGAACACAAGATGTATTTTTGTATTGTAAATTCTGTGCAGGCTAAGCATTGAATCTTTTATTTAGAAAGTATCAATTTTGTTTTCCATTCTTCAGGGATTTTAAATTAAATATTAATGTGAGGTTGTTTGAATGAATAATTAACAAAAAATAATGACATTCAAAAACATTTCATCATCATCCATGGATGCAGGATATAGGAGAAAAAAGTTAAAACTCTGATTATAAATATTGGATTATATTTTAAGATAATGCACCATCACAGTGGCAAGTCTGACGAACAAGTCTGAATAAAATAATTTATAATGCAAAATAGTGAGATAAAAGATGCATTGACAACATGACAACTAGATGCACATAAAAAGGATTTAATATATTACATGGGCATCTGCATACAACTGTGATTTACACAAATTGATAGCCTGTCACAATTCATTCCACACTACTGATGTCATTTTATCAGTGACAATTAAAGCATGGATCATAGGGACACTAGTGGAGAGGTTGGATTTTTTCCCCAAAGAGATGAGTGATTAGTTTGCTAGAAGTAATCACCAAGAAAAAACAAAAAACTACATGAGAGAAGATGGATTTCTCAGATGTTCTAGGTAACATAAATGCAGGCCAATTGAAGCCTACACTGTTCACAGGCCTCATATACATGGGTTGATTTTGTTTACAAGGGGAAACTGAGCATTGCGCGCTCATTAACATCAATGCATATGCCAATTGGCCTTGGTGCATCTGACTCTTTCACATGAAGTACCTCAAACAAAAAGCAGGTAGAGCTACTGCCTCAGAGTGCCAGAGATCTGGGTTTGTCCTGAGCTCGGGTGCTGTCTGTGTGAAGTGTGCACGTTTTCTCTGTGACCTTGTGGGTGTCCTCCCGGTGCTCTGGTTTCCACCCACATCCCAAAGACATGTGGGTTGGTAGGTAAATTGCCCTCTGTAAATTTCCCCGAGTGTGTAGAGAAAGTGGATGCAAAAGTGGGATAAAATAGAATGAGTGTGAATGGGTGATCAATGGTCGAAGTGGACTTCGTGGGCCGAAAGGCCTTTTCTAGGCTGTATCTTTCAATCAATTTCAATCAAGCAGTATATTGAGTACCTGATTTCATTTCGAGGTAGGAGAAAGAAAAGTTCTGAAACTCTTAACGGCCAAACTGCTGAACTGTTCCGTTCTTTGAATAAGGAATGGTAAAGACAGATGTATAGAATTTTAAAGAGAATTATTTTTATATACATGGGTGACAGTCAAGAGCTCAGTAAAATAGAACACTGCCTTAAATAATTGTCCTTATTTATTTGTCTTTAAATAATCTCAGTAACACATAGATGTGTTTCATGTCTCACATTTAATAATCTAGCTAATCAATGCAATCCTTGTGGGTTTTCTTTACTGCAGAAGAAATCACCTGATTTGGCTTTCTTGTAAAACCAATACAATTTAGTGCTGCTGGTCGATGGGAGTAAATAACTGCAATTACATTGGAATCAAGATGTGATGAAAGAAAATATTACTCACTGACATTCAGCACTGGCCTTTAATAGTTAATCAATTGGACGTTTGGAGTTCATAATTTACTTTAATAGATCTTACTTCGGTCAACATTTCAGCTGTTAATAGCTCCAGCCTTTTAAAGAGACGTTATCCATTTATCTTGCTCCTCTACTAATGATTTGAAACCCATTAAATACTTTTCCATAGAATCCTGCAGCTCAGGAGGCACACTTGGCCTAGCATCTCATGCTCTTTTTCTGGTTACTTTTCTTCAGTCTCCAGACTGTGCTCCCACATTAGATACTGAAGTTCTCAAGATCAGCAGCAAAGCAGATAGTTGTGTAGTTCCCCAGCCCTTACACACATAAATCTGTCTGCAGAACCTGTGTCAAATCAGAACTGCCACAGAATATCATCTCCGTTTATTTGAATAGATAGCGACAGCTGAGGAACCAAGAAATTGAGTTAATGCCATTTTTTAAAACAAAGTTACATGCTCGAATTGTTTAAAAGTGTAATGTATTATTGTGTTTTGGTTTTCTTTTACATTTTCAGTAATTTTAATGAATAATTATTTTGTTTTTCATGTTTCTGAAAGTCAAAAACATTTACTGTTTGACAGCAGACCCCAGGTGTGGTGATTGGCATGGAGGAGGCTCAGCCATCTCTCAATAAACTTTCAGATATTTTATGAGAAGAGATATTTCTGTAATTCCTGCACCATCCACTCCCCCAACATGATGCCTTTACCACTGTCACATAGAACCTTTCCATTGAGGCTTGGTTGACACAGAAGCTCAAGTTGACATACAATCTGCAAAAAAATTACCATTGGCAAGAATGCATGGGTCATTTGTCAATGGCAAGAAATTGTAGTCCGTAACTTCTCCTAACCCGAGAAAAAACATACTGTTATGCCAAACTTTTCCGTTAAAGGAAAAGATACATGATACATGATATTAACAGATGAGGCCTCATTTGAACATGCATTGTAATAGGTGACAGAAGTAAAATACTTGCACCTTTATTCTTCAAATTTGTTTAAGTTTCCTATTGCAAAGTACACTTCACTAAGGTCATGCTCATCCGTTCTCCCAAAAGACCGGATTAGCTTTATTTCTTAACAAGTTATCTAGATTCACAGACATACAAAATGTATTTGTAAAAATTATTATAGAAAATTTAAACTGTGAAGTTCAACTACAGAGATGAGAAATGTAACAACTTTTAATGAGGCAAATTTGGACAATCATTTTTTATTAGTCAAACTGAAATTGTGAATAATTATTCATTTCTGAGGGTTTCTTCTGCTCTGAGAATAAATTGTTTCTCAAGGACATAATGGCTTTATCAGCTCCAAATTAATTATGATTTAAATTTTATAATGGCTAGTAAAATAAATGAAAGTTGCACCCAGATGAATACTAATTACATTATTTTTCAGATTAGCATCTTATCACAAGTCAACTATGAGAGCATTTAAATCCTCTTAAATAAATAATCTGCTTGCAAAAAATATTTTCCAATTTATGACAGGTAATCAGTTTATATTAATTCCGAATTATCGCATCTCCAAGTGCCACATTAATTTTGTATTATTTTTTAATACATCTCTTTTTCAAAAAAGGTAACGTGGAACCTCTCACTATTTAAATTTGTGCTGGTGAAGAATACAGACTCTCCATTCCAGAAAACCTCCCAGTTTCAGGCACTCAAGTTCCCCACTAAGTGTGTCTAGAGTTAGAAAATGGATCTTTGGAAAGTTATTCTTAAGCTGATAGATTTCAAAATCTTTTATTCAAAATCATCATGGAGATCAAGCACATAATATTGACTGTTGACCACACTGTTAGTCTACATTATATGATAGCTCACAGAAAAACACTTATTTGTTTAAGGGAAGTAAAGATAATCCAAAAAATTATAGGCTGGTGTGCTTCATGTAGGGAAACCATTGGAAAGGATTCTTTGGCATAGCATTTACTACCATTTGGAAGGGAAATTGTCTAGTAAAGGACAGTCAGCATGGCTTTGTACGCAGCAGGTCATGTCTTAGCAACTGGATTGAGCTTTTTGAGGAGGTGACAAAAGTGATCGAAGAGTATAGGGCAATGGATGTTGTCTACAGGAATTTTAGGGATTTTATGTAACCTTTGTAAACTGATCTAGAAGATTAATGGGCCTGTCCCACTTAGGCAATTTTTCAGGCGACTGCCAGCGACTGTCAAGTCGTAGCAGGTCGCTGAAAAAAAGGCAAATGGAACGGCAACTGTCAGAGTGGAACACACACACACATACACATATCGCTTCCTTCACCAGCCAGTTATGCAGGCAGGGGACAGGGCAAGCGGGGGGAGGGCTGTCTGAGTGAAATTCACACGATGCAAAGCCAATGTGATACAGACACACACTGCGATGATTAGGAAGGTTGGCGCTGTAATTAAGACGGTGAAAGCACAGTGTACGGGAAGGGTCACTTAAGTCCTTTAAAAGAGGGGAGGGGGGGAGAGGGGGGAGAAGGAGTGGAGACAACTTGTAAGAAGCCAGAGATACCAAGCTGTGAAGCTCGGCGGATTTATATTAATGACTTGGATGTAAATGTAGATGGATTAGTTTGTCAGTTTGCAGACAACATCAAGATTGCTGGAAATGCCATCAGAAAGTGAGGAAAGCTGTGAAATTATACAGTGGGATATAGATTAACTACAGAAATGGGTGGAGAAATAGCAGATCGAGTTTAATCAAAGCAAATGTAAGATGTTGCATTTTGGAAGGTCAGATATAAGGGGAAGGCAAGACCCTTAACAGCAATTATGTGCAGATTATTCTTGGGATCCAAGTCCATGACTCCCTGAAGGTGGCAATATAAATAAATAGAGTGGTAAAGAAGGCATATGGTATGCTTACCTGCATTGGTCGTGGCATTGAGTTTAAGAGTCAGGAAGTCAGCTCCATGGGACTCGAGTCACCCAATTACTGGAAGGATCTGGAGCTTTGGAGAGGGTGCAGATGAGGTTTACCAAAATGTTGCCTGGATCAATGGGTTTTAGCAACCAGGGGAGGTTGGACAAACTTAGATTGTAGAATGCCAAAGATTGAGGGGAGATAGAAGTATATAAAATGATGAAAGGCATAGATAGGATAGACAGTCACAATGTTTCCCCCCAGGGAGGAAATGTCAAAGAGAGGGCATAGCTTAAAGGCGAAAGGGGAAAAGTTCAAAGGAGCTGTACAGAGCAAGTTGTTTAAATACAAAGAGTGGTTGGTGCCTGGAACGCACTGCTCGGGGTGGTGGTGGAGGCAGATACAATAGTGTCATTTAATAAGCATTTACAGTGGCTTGCAAAAGTATTCATATCCCTTGAACTTTTCCACATTTTGTCACGTTACAACCACAAACGTAAATGTATTTTATTGGGATTTTATGTGATAGACCAACACAAAGTGGCGCATAATTGTGAAGTGGAAGGAAAATGATACATGGTTTTCAAATTTTTTTACAAATAAAAAGCTGAAAAGTGTGGCATGCAAAAGTATTCAGCCCCCTTTACTCTTATACCCCTAAATAAAATCCAGTGCAACCAATTGCCTTCAGATGTCACCTAATTAGTAAATAGAGTCCACTTGTGTGTAATATAATCTCAGTATAAATACAGCTGTTCTGTGAAGGCCTCAGAGGTTTGTTAGAGAACATTAGTGAACAAACAGCATCATGAAGCCCAAGGAACACACCAGACAGGTCAGGGATAAAGTTGTGGAGAAGTTTAAAGCAGGGTTAGGTTATAAAAAAATATCCCAAGCTTTGAACATCTCACGGAGCACTGTTCAATCCATCATCCGAAAATGGAAAGAGTATGGCACAACTGCAAACCTACCAAGACATGGCCGTCCACCGAAACTGACAGGCCGGGCAAGGAGAGCATTGATCAGAGAAGCAGCCAAGAGGCCCATGGAAACTCTGGAGGAGCTGCAGAGATCCACAGCTCAGGTGGGAGAATCTGTCCACAGGACAACTATTAGTCGTGCACTCCACAAATCGGGCCTCTATGGAAGAGTAGCAAGAAGAAAGCCATTGTTGAAAAAAAGCCATAAGAAGTCCCGTTTGCAGTTTGCCACAAGCCATGTGGGGGACACAGAAAACATGTGGAGGAAGGTGCTCTGGTCAGATGAGACCAAAATTGAAGTTTTTGGCCTAAATGCAAAACTCTATGTGTGGTGGAAACCTAACACTGCACATCACCCTGAACACACCATCCCCACTGTGAAACATGGTGGTGGCAGCATCATGCTGTGGGGATGCTTTTCTTCAGCAGGGACAGGGAAGCTGGTCAGAATTGATGGGAAGATGGATGGAGCCAAATACAGGGCAATCTTGGAAGAAAACCTGTTAGAGTCTGCAAAAGACTTGAGACTGGGGCGGAGGTTCACCTTCCAGCAGGACAACGACCCTAAACATACAGCCAGAGCTACAATGGAATGGTTTAGATCAAAGCATATTCATGTGTTAGAATGGCCCAGTCAAAGTCCAGACCTAAATCCAATTGAGAATCTCTGGCAAGACTTGAAAATTGCTGATCACAGACGCTCTCCATCCAATCTGACTGAGCTTGAGCTATTTTGCAAAGAAGAATGGGCAAAAATTTCAGTCTCCAGAAGTGCAAAGCTGGTAGAGACATACCCCAAAAGACTTGCAGCTGTAATTGCAGCGAAAGGTGGTTCTACAAAGTATTGACTCAGGGGGGCTGAATACTTTTGCACGCCACACTTTTCAGTATTTTATTTGTAAAAAAATTTGGAAACCATGTATCATTTTCCTTCCACTTCACAATTATGCACCACTTTGTGTTGGTCTATCACATAAAATCCCAATAAAATACATTTACGTTTGTGGTTGTAACGTGACAAAATGTGGAAAAGTTCAAGGGGTATGAAAACTTTTTGCAAGCCACTGTAGATGGGCACATCTAAATTAAATCATATTGTGAAAAAAGCACTGTTTTTTTAACCACATGTTTTCATTTGTTTCTTGCATCACTATCACTACTTTATGCTTTGCATCATTGATAAATCATTTCACCCTGTTTTTTTTCTGGATCAGTTATGGTTTCAAAAGTTAAATCTTCTGACTGTTAGCTCAAGTTGTAGAATGGGGCATGAACACACAACATTCCTTGATTCAAAGTCAAGATTTTTATCAACTGGGCCAATTTGCTTCTGAAGTCTTACGTATTAATCTTAAATAATAATCTCAATAATTAGATGTGTGGATACATTTACCCAAGCAGAATTCAAGCACAGGTCTTGAGAGAGAAAATGTGCTAATTCAATGCATTAACCAGAGACTCAAAGATTTTACATGATGTCTCCCCTGCTTTTCATATTCCCATGACTTTCAAGTCAATTGTGTCATTCATTATATGGATGAATATTGGTAGAATTATAATACACACTTCAAGTAAAATTGTTCATTGTTCTAAAGCAGACAGCCTAAAGAGTGAGCAAACTAATACCATGTCTTACTGAACAGAACCATGTAACTAATGCAATCAGATAACATTAATAATGCATTTAATGATAAAATACCTTATTAAAAAAGATTTTAGTAGCACTGTCTCAGGAACACTTGCTTCCTATCCCAGACCAGCACACCTGCCAAATTTATCAACTGCACTCATACCTATCTTGTTTCATAAGGCTCTCATTGTTTCAGAAAATCCCAACCATAGTAATATCCAAATAACATAGCCTTCAAGATCCATGTCCTTGCGTTGCAGTACAGAAACAGAACCAAGCAATGCCAATTTCACTAAAGGCATCTGATGCTTCCCTGCATGTATTCAGCCACAATCTCTATTGCTACTAAGTATTTTGATGAAGGGTCCCAGACCTGAAACGTTAACTGTTGCCTGACTAGCCGATTGCACCTGTCATTCTCTGTTTTTGTTTCAGATTTCCAGCAGTATTTTCATTCATTAATGAATTCACTGCCGCTTCTCTTCCAGGAATGACAATTTGGAGATGCTCTCTCTCTTCTCTGCTCTGCAGGAGGACTTCCGTCTGTCCATTTTGCCTGTTCACTCTCAGTGGTTTACTCACTCTTTAAATCTTCAATAAGGTGCTGATGCAAACTCATTTCCACAGACACTTTTATGATGAAGGATCCCAGACTCTGTTAACTTCCACAGATGCTTGACCTACTGAGTATTTCCTGCATTTTCTAGTTTTGTCTGGTGCTATTAATTTAGTTCTGCAACACTCAAAATTTGATGCATTCTCCTGTAGGTTTACTTTAGAAAAAGACTCTTCTCACTAAAACTTCCAGGGAATTTTTCATCATGGTGCAATCTTACAAGAAGTAGTTTTACAATCAGGTTATTCCTGAGGAGGGTCACACTGTATGTTTAATATCCAGCTTTGTCACCCTGACAGTTATCCAAAGTCATCCTACTTGGGTGGTGACAATGGTTTTACAAGCTGTTATATAGAAACAAAATGCACAAAGCCAAAGTGACGCTCGGAAGTAAAGTACTACTTCAACAATGTCCGAGTCAAAAATTCTCATTTTTTGTTCATGGCCTGACATTGTAGCTGAGACCCACATTCTACCTCTTACGGTGTTCAGAATGCTCATTTTCCATTCCTCAATTCTTATATTGTATTAACTTATTTCCATCCAAAGTCTCTCAATTCTGCGGACCATCAATTTTTTTTAAAGTTTAGTTTATAATTAAAATTCATGCTAGTTTACATTTCTTCATGCTGTGGCACGGTTCTATATTTCCATCTCATCTCACTTCAGTCACAAACCTGTGCTTGACTATTTGAACCTTCCATTCACATGAATGTTTCATTTCATAAAAATTAAAACTTCCTTTTAAAACTTGGTTACTGGGCATGCTGATGTAATTTTAAGATAACTCACTCCAGGTGAGATCTAAGTGATAGAGGGAATCATGGTTTACAATCTTCCCATTGATTTTAATGGAGTGTAACATTCGGGTGTTAAACCAGCATTCATATGAGCAAGTGTGTGAAATAACTGCAGATGCTGGTTTACACCGAAGATATCAGACACAAAATCCTGGAGTAACTGAGCATGACAGGCAGCATCTCTGGATAGAAGGAATGGGTGATGTTTCGGGTTGAGGGTCTCGACACGAAATGTCACCCATTTCTTCTATTCACATGAGCAAGATTCCTTCTGGTTCCTGTAGATCTACAGAGTATAATTTATTTGTCTCAGCAGAATAACCTAGTTGTTCTAGCATTAATCCAATGCCTGTTGCTGAGCTACTCTTAAAACAGATTGTTGACTAAGCACCAAATATCATCATAACGGCTCACTTCCTGAACGAGCTTCCTTTGCACCACTAAAGTTGTAATAGACACACAAAATTATTCACCAGAGTCTTTGTCTATTGCTTCCTCCCAGTGGCAGCAGAGCTGTTTCACAGCATAGATTCCAAGATTCAAGAGAGTTTATTGTCATGTGTCCCAGATAGGACAATGAAATTCTTGCTTTGCTTCAGCACAACAGAATATAGTAGGCATATATAAATACAGAACAGATCAATGTGACCATATACCAATGAATATATATACACACACATAAATAAACAGATAAAGTGCAATGGGCTATTAATGATCAGAGTTTTGTTTGAGTTGAGTTTAATAGCCTGATGGCTGTGGGGAAGCAGCTATTCCTGAACCTGGATGTTGCAGATTTCAGGCTCCTGTACCATCTACCTGAGGGCAGCAGGGAGATGAGTGAGTGGCCAGGATGGTGTGGATCCTTGATGATGCTGGCAGCCTTTTTGTGGCAGCGACTGCGATAGATCCCCTCGATGGTAGGGAGGTCAGAGCCGATGATGGGCTGGGCAGTGTTTACAACTTTTTGCAGTCTTTTCCACTCCTGGGAGCTCAAGTTGCCGAACCAAGCCACGATGCAACCAGTCAGCATGCTCTCTACTGTGCACCTGTAGAAGTTTGAGAGAGTCCTCTTTGACATACCGACTCTCCGTAATCTTCTCAGGAAGTAGAGGCGCTGATGTGCTTCTTTATAATTGCATCAGTGTTCTCGGACCAGGAGAGATCTTCAGAGATGTGCACGCCCAGGAATTTGAAGCTCTTGACCCTCTCCTCCATCGACCCGTTGATATAAACGGGTCTATGGGTCCCCATCCTACCCCTTCCAAAGTCCACAATCAGTTCCTTGGTTTTGCTGGTGTTGAGAGCCAGGTTATTGTGCTGCACCATTTGGTCAAACGGTCGATCTCACTTCTCTACTCTGACTCATCTCCATCAGTGATATGTCCCACAACAGTGGTGTCGTCGACGAACTTGATGATGGAGTTCGCCCTATGACCGGCTATGCAGTCATGAGTATAGAGTACAGCAGGGGGCTGAGCACGCAGCTATCTACTATCTACACGCACAATGGACAAGATCATCAAGATACTGCTCCAACAGAAACGTAGGGAGCAGTATCAACCACAATGCATGCCCTTTTTAACCCCATCGACATCTGTGATTACACTATGATGAACGGGCCACATTGTTTCACGAATGACACTAGATTATGGAAACAGATACACGTGTGCAATGTCTGTCATGGCAATAGATCATCAGGTAAACAGAGAAAGAGATTCAAGGGTGTTCTCCAAATCGTCTTGAAGATGTGTAATATTGTCACTAACTCATGGGAATCTTTAGTCCATGATCAGTCAAAATGGAGTTGTGGTTTTTGGGTTGTCATTGAGAACTATGAGTCCATGCAGCAGAAATACAAAGAAGTCAGCGTTAATAAAGAAAGGAACAGCCCTCCCAAACTACCCGACCCTCTCAAGAACATAGAAACGTAGAAAATAGGTGCAGGTGTAGGCCATTCGGCCCTTCAAGCCAGCACCGTCATTCAATATGATCATGGCTGATCATCCAAAATCAGTACCCCGTTCCTGCTTTTTCCCCATATCACTTGATTCTGTTAGCCCCAAGAGCTATATCTAACTCTCTCTTGAAAACCTCAAGTGAATTGGACTCCACTGCCTTCTGTAGAAGGGAATTCCACAGATTTGCAACTCTCTGGGTGAAAACGTTTTTCCTCATCTCTCTGGATAAAAAAGTTTTTCCTGCTGTGGGTCCCACATTGACCTTAACAAGCATCTCAGAATCCAGAAGTGGTATGGAAGCAAGTCATCCTTGATTCCAAGAGACTGCAAAAGCAGAAGCTGAAAATAAATAAATGATTTAACTGCAATACACTGTACATGAAAAAACACTAAACTCCCAACCTGATATTTTATTTTTAAACTACAAAGGAGCTTCCTCAATAAATTATAAGGTGTTTGGAGAAGCTACAGGATCAAAAATACTTTAAACAGCATTGTGACAATAGACCTGCAATCAACAATGACATCCAGCACAGAAAATATAACTATTTTATGACCCAGCAAAGTGTTCCCTTGAAGGGAATGACAATTTCTCATAGGGTTCAACTCATTCTTTCTCAATCAACAAGTGATGTTATAAATTAGAGCATGAATCAACCTCATGAATGCAAAATATGATTACAATTCACAACTAACAATCACCTCCTTCACATGTCAATGTTTTTTTTCACAGTATGTTTTTTTTAGAAGTTGCTTCAAAGTTGCAGGAGATTCCAGCAGGCGTCACAAAAGAAAGAAAAAATGGAAAAACCTATCCATGTTCTCCAGATATGCTGCCTGACCCGCTGAGTTACTCCAGTTCTTTATGCCTTTATTATTCAAGAAAAAATAGATCAAAAAGAGAACATGGATAGGTGACGTTTCAGGTCACAACCCTTCTATTTCGTAGGTTAAAGGTTGTTTTGAATAAGGAGAAGCCTGGACCTTGCAGAAAAGTGCTAAATTGGAGTAAGGTAGGAGCTCGGGAAGGTACACTGGGCGCAAGTATGTGGGAGTCATTTAAAGACCAATTGATTGAAGTTCAGAACCGGCATGTTCCAGTGAGGCAGAGAGATAAGAATGGCAAAGTAGGAGCATCATGGATGACCAGAGGTTGTAAACTTGGTCCAAAAAAAATGAAGTGCATGCAAGGTTTAAGAGGATGGAATCAGACAGGACTTTTGAGAAACATAAATAAAGGAGGAAAGATCTCATGCAGGTGATTAGAATGGCCAAAAGGGGCCACAAAATGGCTTTTGGTGAGTTGGATTAAAGAAAATCCCAAAACTTTTTATACCTATACTAAAATCCAGTGGGTAACCAGGGAGAAGGTAGGTTCAAAGATCCAGAAGGGAATTAGAGTCTGAGAATGTAAGTGAGGTATTAAACAAGTACTTTGCATGTAGTCACCACGGAAAAGGACATGGACAGTGAAATCAGTGTGGAGAATACTAATATGCACGCTTATTTTGAAAGTAAGAAGGAAGAGATGTTGGGGATCTTAAAGAGCATTGTGGATAAATCCCCAGGATCCGACGGGATTTATCCCAGGTTTTTAAGATTGGAGATTGCGGAAGCCTTGATGAAGATCTTTGCATCATCGCTAGCCACAGGTGAAGTCCCAGAGGACTGAGAGGCACTAATGTTGTTCTTTTACTTGAGAAAGGAAGTAGAGAGAATCCATGGAATTAAAGGCCAGAGAACCTCATTTCAGTGGTAGCTAAGCTATTGGCAAGGACTCTTCAGGATAGGATTAACACCCATTTGGAAGAGAATCGATTAATTAGGGACAGTCCGTATGGCTTTGTCCATGGCAGGTAATCTTACTAACTTGATCAAGCTTTTTGAGGAGGTGACAAAGGTGATCGAAGAGGGTAGGGCAATGTTATGTACATGGATTTTAATAAGGCATTTGATAAAGTCCCCCATGGTAGGCTGATCTAGAAGATTCATGGGGTTAACAGTGACTTGGTTGCATGGATTTATAACTGGCTCACTGATAAAATACAGGATTGTGTTGGAAGGACAATATTCAGGCAGGCGGTCTGTAACCAATGGAGCGTTTCTCAAACTTTCTCCATCACTTAGGTAACAGGTTTGCATTCATTGGGCTCGTCCCACTCTCTTTTAGAACAAGACGGTAACATTTACAATTCTTTAATCCTAAGGCATGATCCCAGTATCAAAAGATCTGTAAGTTTGTGATTAAAAGACTACAGAAAATATCTATTTTACCTTTGAAATAATACATTTAAATGCATAGATTTTTGTTCTAACCGTACAAGATTTATCCTTCTCGAACCTGATTATTATGGTGTGTATTAATCATGTTTTTGGTCTATAAATAGCTCAAAAGGTATCCTGAAATAATTGGCCGTGCTGGCTATGTCTGATTGTACAAGTAAGCTATGTTAGGAACGAGACTTCAGTATAAACATGTAAAACATAGCCAATGAATAGTGACAGCTCCTTTGACCAGAACAAAAATAAATCATTATTACAATGTTTGGCTATTCACTAAACAATGATTGGGGAATTAATAATGCTTAAAGCACAAATTTACAAAGCCCTAATTATCATTCGTTAAGGAACAAAGAAACAGAATCCATACAGAAACCAAGAAGCCTTGTCTCTTTGATTTGAATTGAGAGTGCTGATTGCATCAAAATAATTTTGACCTGTTAATGTGAGCAAGCACTCACTCAGCAGGCGTACCTACACGTGGGCCCACCTATATTTGGATATTATTATCCAAGCAGCAAAGGCTAGTCTCCAGTAGTCTTGGTCATCTTTGCCACAGGATCAAGAATTTATGCTGTGAATTCCATGTGGTAGTCCGTGGAAAATAAGCACAGTCTACTCTACTCCACAGTATGAAGTTTATCATCTGGAATCCTCTTGGAAAATCCCAACAGCAACAGATCTGGAGATTTCTACAGACTCGGGATAGCGCAGTAGCATTGTGGCAGAGCTGCTGCCTTGCAATGCCAGAGACCTCGGTTCGATCCTGACTACGGGTGCAGTCTGTACACTCTCTCTGTGACCGCGTGGATTTCCTCCCGATACTACAGTTTCCTTCCACACTCTAAAGACGTACAGGTTTGCAGGTAAATTGGCTTCAGTAAAAATTGTAATTGAAATTGTAATTGTGTAGGATAGTGTTAGTGTACAGAGTAACCGCTGGTCAACGTGGACTCAGTGGGTCGAATGACCGGATTCCGCGCTGTATATCAAAAGTAAAATAAAGTAAAGAATAATATCCTGGAGGTTACCATTGACCAGTAACTGAACTGAAATAGCCACATATACAAAGTGGTTACAAAAGCAGACACTTGAACCCTGCGGCATGTAACTCACTTAATTCTCCAAATCCTGTCCACCATTTTCAAGCCTCAGGTGACAAAATACTCTCCACTTGCCTGGATGAATGTAGTTTCAACAACACTCAAGTTCGACACACACAAGACATCGGCGCCTCCTTGATACACATGCATCCACAACCATTTACTCAATCCACTGCAGCAGTTTGTACCATCCACAAGACGCACTGCAGCAACTCTCCAAGTCTCCTTACATAGGAACTTGCAAACACATAACCTCTACCAATTTGATGGACAAAGACAAAACAGATTTATGCTCTTAAGGCCTGTTAACTCCATTACTGACAGCCATGCTTTCAGTTGCCTTGATCGTCTCTCACTTAAACTATCAATTTCTCCTTTTCTTAAAACCTAATTTCAGTGGAAACACTTTAGAAACATTTCATAAAGTGCAAGTTGTTGCTGTCATTGTTGTCAGCAGGAGGCCACTAGTTTCTCCTGCCTCTGCAGCTCCCTGATAGCACTATTAATTAATCACATAAGCCTGCCTCCTCCTCACAGTCATGTTAATTTTTCCCCTGAGGTTTTCATCCAATCCCCTTTTGAAAGTTATTGAATTTGCTTCCACCGTTCTTTCGGGGAATTGTATTCCTGATCATAACTCGTTGCACAATAACATGCCGTACATCTAAGGAGGATTAACCTCTTCTTCCTGAGAAGATTACGGAGATTCGGTATGTCAGAGAGGATTCTCTTGAACTTCTGCAGGTGTACAGTAGAGAGCATATTGACTGGTTGCATCATGCCCTGGTTCGGCAACATGAATGCCCAGGAGCGGAAAAGACTGCAAAAAGTTGTAAACACTGCCCAGTCCATCACCAGTTCTGACCTCCTCACCATCGAAGGGATTTATCAGAGTCGCTGCCTCAAAAAAGCAGCCAACATCGTCAGAGACCCACACCACTGCCATCGGGAAGAAGGTACAGGAGCCTGAAAACTGTAACGTCCAGGTTCAGGAACAGCTTCTTCCCTACAGCCATCAGGGTATTAAACACTACAACCTCAAATAAACTCTGAACTACAATAGACTATTATTATTATTATTGCACTATTGTTTGTTTTTTGAGTATGTGTGTATATATATATATTTATATATGTGTGTGTGTGTGTGTGTGTGTGTGTGTGTGTGTGTGTGTGTGTGTGTGTGTGTGTGTGTGTGTGTGTGTGTGTGTGCGTGTGCGTGTGTGTGTACTTTTGAGTATGTGTATATATACACACTGAACTTTTTTTTTGTCTCGTTTATCATATTGTTTACAGTGTACTATGTTTACATATTCTGTTGTGCTGCAGCAAGTAAGAATTTCATCTGGGACATGACAATAAAACACTCTTGACTCTTGAACTATTAACCAGTTTTGATTCTCAGTTGTTTCGGAGTGTTAGTTCAATAGACTAGTTTCACAGTATATTCACTGTCATGAAGCTCTCATCAGCTGCATCATTTTCACATAATTAAAATAAAATACATAATATTAACCACGGTACATTGAGTATTGCTCTTGTTTTCAAATCTGAAGATTGTGGACTCAAAACTCACTCAAAATGTAATTAGATTATCAAGGCTGACACCAGCGGATTTAGTTAAAAAGCAAGGAAGGCTTGCTGCTACAATACAGGGCTTTTGTGAAAAAACATTTGGGATTATCTTGTGGTTTCCATGCAGAGCTATTCTTGCGTTGAGGATGGTACACACTCACCAAATAATCCTGGCTTGAGGAGGTTAGAGATCAACTGGATTGCCCAAAAGTGGTCTCGTGGAGACACATAAGACCCTGAATTGTAAATGTTGAAAGGATAATTCCTCAGCCTGAAGAATCTTAAACCATGAGCATGGTGACAGGTTAAGGAGTTAACACTTAGGACAGATATGACAGGAAATGTATTTGAAAGATTTTAGAATTCCCTATTTTGAAGGCTGTCATGGAGTATGTTCAAAGCTGAGATGACCGGATCAAATGAAAGAAACCTAGTGACATGGGGTCTGGGCATAGAAATGGATGCAGAACTGGATTTTACTGAATGTAGAACTGCATTCATGAGGCTTAAAGTTTATAATAAACTTCGATCCAACACTGTCAGCTCAATGCAGCATAGCAGGCGCTGACTTCAGAAGAATGTTAAAACCACCTGCATATGCCGAACGCTCGGATGAAAAGGGTCAAATTATAAGAAAAATTTGAATAGGCTTTCAAATTACTTCGGATTGGGAGATAAAAGGGCCGGCTCACAATTTCTCCCAAACATTTCCATTCATCTGGCTCACTGCGTTTCCATGGGAAAAAAAGCAGGAACCATAGGATTCCAGAAAAAAAACTATTGGAATCTGCATGTGAGGTAAAGATCCATTCTTTGGAGCTGTCGGGGAGGGAGAATATTATATGAAACAAACTATGCAAGTTCCAGCAGTTGCTACATCATAAGCCCAACATTAACAAAAAAGCTGAGAAGTAGGTAAAAAACAAACCTTGTGCACACATGACTCCCAAAAAGCATAGTGAAGCCACAAAAGGACACAAAGTGCTGGAGTAACTCAGCAGGTCAGGCAGTATCTCTGAAGAACATGGATCGGTGACGTTTTGGGGCGACACCCTTTTATATAAGGTAAGAGAGCTTGATTCATTGGAGAAAGGAATTACTGCAGCACAGAAATCAAAATATCAAAGTCAAAGTCAATTTTATTCGTCACATGCACCCGAAGGTGCAGTGAAATGAATTTGCCAGCAGCGATACACTTCAAAAGAACACACAATACACAATCAAATTTAACACAAACATCCACCACAGCATTCTTCACTGTGGTGGAAGTCAACAAAGTTCAGCCAGTCCTCCTCCTTTGTTCACCCGTGGTCTCTTTGCTTCTTGCTTTACGGCTTCACACCGGTTATGAACACAGATGTTCATTTATAAAATGTTACAGTTGTACAAGATGTACATGTTACAGTTGTACAAGACATTAGAGAGGCGACATTTGGAGTACTGTGTTCACCCTGGTATAGGAAAGATATTCTTAAGCAGGAAAGAATGCAGAGAAGAGTTAGGAGAAAGTTGCCAGGACTTGTGGGCCCGAGCTACAGGGAGAGGTTGGGCAGGCTAGCACTTTGTTCTTTGGAGCGCAGGAGGATGAGGGGTGATCTTATCGAGGTGTATAAGATTATGAAGGCAATAGATAGAGTAGATGCACAGAGTCTTTTATCCAGAGTAAGGGAATCAAGAACCAGAGGGCATCGGTTTAAGATGGCTTGAGAAAGATTTAAAGGAATCTGAGACGCAACTTTTTCATTCAAAGTGTGGTGGGCATATGGAACGAGCTGCCAGAAGAAGTAGTTGAGGCAGGTACTATAACAACATTTTAAATACATTTGGATTTAAAAGCCACCAGGGGCACCGCAAGAATGCCAGCCCCGACAACAGTCTGTCTGTTTTTCAACTTTTTTTGAATTTTTAGTGTGTTAAACGTTTGTGTAAATGTTCTCCGTTTGTTTTATGTGGGGGGAGGGGGTGGGGGTCAGGGGAAACTTTTTTTCAGTTTCTTACCTTGCCGGAGATGCGAATGTTTTCCGGGTCGCATCTCCGGTCACTCTGCGGCCTACCATCGATGGAGCTGGAGGCCTTCTGGGACTGACTTGAGCCCCACTGCGGGGCGTGGACTTACCATCAAGAGCTCGCAGTCTTGGGAGAGGCCGAGTCGGGAAGCTCCAACGACACCGAGGCTCGACCAGCCCCGACCCGGGGTCCCTGACATCCCCCCGATGCAGGAGCTGATCGCCCCGATGCGGAGGGCCCAAACGCCGCTGGCTACGGGAGAAGATCGTCCTGTCAACGGAGGGCTCGAGGCCCCCGACCACGGGAGAGCATAGAAGGGAAGAGATTTGAACTTTTTTTCGCCTTCCAACACAGTGAAGAATGTGGAGGAGTCACTGTGGCGGATGTTTATGTTAAAATCTATTTTGTGTGTTCCGTTGCTTTTCATTTGGCAAATAAAATTCCTCCTATGTTGCAAAACATACTTGGCTAATAAAGTATTATTGTGATTGTGATTGTGACTGGTACATGGATAGCAAAGGTTTAGAGGGACATTGTCCAAATGCAGGCAAATGGAACAAGTGTAGATGGAGCATCTTGGTCGGCATGGGAAAGTTGGGCCAAAGGGCCTGTTTTAATACTGTATGACACATAAGTCTTTATCTGTGCGATTCCACAAACTTGATAGAGTGTTTTGAGGAGGTGATGAAGGTGATCCACGAGGATGTTGTCTAGATGAATTTTGCTAAGACATTAATAAAGTTCTTCATGGTAGGCTAGTTCAGATTAAGATACATACGATCGACATTGACTTGGTCGTTAGGAAAGTGAACTAGCTTACTCGTAGAAGACAGAGGGTTGTGGTGGAAAAGTTATTCTGGTTGGAGATCTGCGACCAGTGGAGATCCGCAGGGATCTGAGCTGGGACCTCTATTCTTTGTGATAAATATATATAAATGACTTGGATGCAACATTACATTGGTTAGTTTGTGGATTACATTCAAATTGGAGGAGTTGTGGTTAGTGAAGAGGGCTGTCAGAGTATATAGTGCGATATGGATCAGCTGCAGATTTGAGCAAGTGTGAAAGGTTGCAGTTTGAGAGGTCAAATGTAAGGGGAAAGTATACAGCTAATGACATCTTTTAACAGCATTGATGTACAGAGGGATCTTGGGATCCAAGTCCATAGCTTCCTGAAAGTGGCTACACAAGGTTTAGTAGTTAAAACAAGGTGTGTGATATGCTTTCCTTCATCGGGCGAAGCATCGAGTATAAGAGTCAAGAAGTCATGCAGCAGCTTTATAGGATTTTGGTTAGGCCGCATTTGGAGTATTGTGTGCAGTTCTAGTCGTATCTTTACTGGAAGGATGTGGAAGCTTTGGAGAGGGTGCAGAAGAAGTTTACCAGAATGCTGCCTGTTTTAGAGGGGATTAGCCATAAGGAAAATTTTGTACTGTTTTCTCTGGAAAACTGGAACTTTTTAAAGGAGGCTTGAAAGTATATAATATTATGAGAGATATACAGTCAGAGATTTTTTTTCCCCATGGTGGAATGTCAAAGACTAGAAGGCATAGGTTTAAGGTCAGAGGGGCAAAGTTTAAAGGCGATGTGCAAGGCAAGTTTTTTTTTACACAGAGTGGTGAGTGCCTGGAACATACTGTCAGGGGTGGTGATGGAGGTAGATGGAATAATGACATTTAAGAGACTTTTAGATGGGCACATGGACATGCAAGAAATGGAGGGATGTGGATCATATGCAGGCAGATGAAATTTGTTTATCTTGGCATTATGTTTGGCACAGACTTTGAGGGCCAAAGGGCCTGTTCCTGTGCTGTTCTATGTTCTAGTCAGAAGGTCATACCAAATGCCAGTTTGATCATTTCATAAATCATAGGAGCAGAATTAGGCCATTCGACCTATTGAATCATGGCTGGTCTATATTTCCCTCCCAAACCTATTCTCTTGCCTTTTCTCTGTAACTTTTGACACC
>CM075981.1:65749804-65871274 GCA_038087875.1 Malacoraja senta | reverse complement strand
TTACAACAGACCCTGATATATACATGAGGAATTGCCCAGAGCTGAGGACCAAGTGCTGGAATATAGGAATATGCTGGGAATACCCTTTCTCGCATGATACGGACATGATGGCAAATTGCCTCATTCTGTATCCAGGGTTTTCTGTGATTTTTCTGACATTCAGTCAGGGATTACAATGTGACAAGCAACACTCTGTAGCACAGAACCATCTCCAAGAGAGAAGGTCTGAGTATCTAACACCGACTTTTAATAGTATAGTCCTTTTTTAGTCCTTCAGCACCAACCAAAAATACAACTGAACCAGACACAACCAGCAGAATAGGCAAACCAACATCAGGTGGACTGCTGGGTTTAAGGCAGTGGCTGGTATTACCATTTCAAGGTGATTAAAAATGGGTTTTAAATAATGTCCTCACCTGCAAAAACATCCCACAAACAAATAGAACATTTGCTCCAATTTAACTTATTTAGTGCTGTTTATTTGCATTTCCTGGATGAATTACTGAGACTCAAAAAAACGACATTGGAGTATGTTCTTTAATTTCACAAACATTTATTCTTAAACCTCTAATCTAATTCTTAACCACACTTTGTTCAAAGTTTACTTTGTGTGTGGGATAGAGTTTGGCTATTCTACTGATTCACAATTCTGTGCAGGGGTTAGCAGAGAGAAGATAAATCTGAATCTCTAATCTTGTTAATTGAATTTTGATTACATGTGGCACTTTTCAAAGATCTACATCAGGCTTCTCAACAAAAATCAATTGCATTTAATACAATGATTTTGTGACTTTCTAATGTAATTGTAGGATCTAGGGCAGATATCTGTACTTCCCAAACAAATGTGCAGAGTTGATTAATTTGACTTTTGCCATTCCTAATCTAAATGTGCTTTTAAATGTCAGGATAGAAGCAGTGATTCCATGCATATCTTTTTCCATCCAAAATCAGAGGCATTTTTTCATGGGCAGTACAGTTAATTTGGCCTAGCTTACTACACAACTCCTCCAATTGTCAGTGTAACAGTACCTTTGGCAAAGTACTTTGGATTAGAAATGTTGCACAGAATCAAAAGTAACTAACTAAAGAAGGAATATTTTAAAAAAATTACACCTTTAGTACATATTTAATATTTGGGAGGAAAACCTAATGAAGGATGATATGACTGAAATGCTCCCGTAGTCATTCCATTCACAATAATGCACACGTCTAATTTAAAGTACAGGCTGCCAACACATTTATTGAATAATATTACTTTAAGATATAAAGGTTGTTCTCAATTGGTCAGCAGTTAAGCAATGATTTATAAATCTATTTATAGCAAGAATGTGCAAGAACTGCTTTATTAGCAATTCCTAGTCACCTTGGATTTAAACCATCATCAAGCAAATTAGAGCAAGAGGTAAATCTATATTGCAGGCTTGATTGCAGTGCGCTTCCTTCCCTGACACGTGGTTCACACAGTGACCCTCCATGCAATACGTCAAGGCACTTCAGACTGTGGCAGAAATTGCAGAATCTCCACTGCAAAAGGCAATTCTGCCCAGTTGTTCCCTTTATAAACTCCCAAAGGAACCACAGAACTGCGACAGCACAGAAGGAAGCCACATGGCCCATTGAACCCTGATGAAATAAGATGAAAGGTTGACTGATGAAATGACTCATCTTGTTTGCTCACGCTTGTTCCAAACCACAACCATACATAGTGGCCACATCATGCAGAATGAAAAATGTACAGCTATTTTTATAATGGTGCTTGCATAGGTCACATTCGGGGAATGTGACATCCATAACATGATACTTGACAAGAGAATATTAAATCCTGCTCTGTTATTCTGGTGATAGATTGCAGATTTGGCATATTTATGGATAGGGTTATTGAATTCAGCAGTGCAGACACCGGCAGCCAATTGTCTATTGTTCACGATGCGTTTGCTCACGAGTTGTAAGTGGGACATGATCTATTTTATGGTTGTATATTTACTCAGCAAAAGAAACAATAGTCCGTTTGCAGACTATTTAAAGAATCTTCAGCATATATGAATGAAACCCCTTAAGATAAAAGCAGAATTATTCCTTGAGCAAAATATGGTGAATTGTGTAATCAAATAAACTGACCTATGAGTATGTTATCCAGCCCATCAGACTTTGAGAGCCAATGAAGAGCCGACAGCTTAATCCCATTTCACAGCCTATGGTTTGTATGCTATGGCACCTCACCAGCTAGAGTCCAAGTTCCATCTGTTCCTTTACACATCTCAGTAACCCCACCGTTTCCCGTGCATTCTCATGGCTTCCTTGCCCCACTCAAATGCATTAGCTCACATACCTCCGAACAGAATTCCATTTGTCATGTTTCTGGTCACCTAATCAGGGCTCGGAGGAAAATGATGTGCATAAAATCATTTCAAGTCACAAGAATGCTACCTCCAGGCGTGAACAGCTGGGTATTACTTGATAATCTCAATTCTAGCCATGTCTTAATCTCACAGATACGCAGGCCTAACATTTGACTCTGGGAACTGAATCGTAAAAGGATTTGAGTAAACTACTCATTCAACCTGCTAGTTTACCACCTGCACTGCGTAGTTAGTGTTGACTATTAGAGTTTAACCTGATCAACTTTCTCAGATTAGTCTCAGAGCACTTATTCCCAAACATTCACAAGCTCGGCCCCTTCCGCTTAAATATAAACCGCTATTCGAAATGTGACGATACATCTTTCACATTAATAATAAATGGCCTTTGTTTGATGATTTTAATGAAAGTGTTACCATGAATATTTAACATTTAAAAAAATATTTTCGATTAATGTTATGATGGCAACCAAATTACCCCAAAATGCTGCTAAAAAAACAGAGATGCTGCAAGACCCACTGAATTACTCTATCACTTGTGTCTTTTGTAAACCAGCACCTGCAGTTTGGGATGGCACAGTGGCACAGCTGTGGAGTTGCTGCCTTACAGCACCAGAGGCCCGGTTTCGATCCTGACCTCGGGCGTTGTCTGTATGGAGTTCGTGCATTCTCCCTGTGACCTCGTGGGTTTTCTGCGGATGCTGCGGTATCCTCCCACATTCTAAAGGCGGACATGTTTGTAGGTTAATTGCCTTCTGTAAATTGTCTCCTGCATATAGTATAGAACTAGTACATGGGTGATTGTTGTTCGGCGTGGACCCGGTGGACCGAAGGGCGTCTCCACGCTGTATCTCCGAAACTACAGTTCCAGTTTCTACCCTAAAATCATGAATTATTTCTATAAAAACTTTTTTTAAAGTTATTATATGCTGAAATGATAGAGTAAAGGCCCTGTCCCACTTTCCCGAGTTACTCACGAATTATACCGAGTTTTCCCCTCGATTCAAACTCGGAGAATTACGGTAATAGCCAGCTCCAGGCACTCGGGGCTATTTTTTTTACTCGTGGACATTTTACAACATGCTGAAAAAACGTCCCGACTTACCTGATGCCCTCAGTACCAACGGCTGGCATTACGAGCCACTACGAAATATCTATGGATGCCTATGGCCTCCTACGGCCTCCTACGGACTCGCTATGGACATTCTCCGAGTTTGAAGCAAGGGGAAAACTCGGGAGAATTCGTGAGTAACTCGGGAAAGTGGGACAAGGCCTTAAGACTCCTGTGAGATAATCAGTCATACGGCATGGAAACGGGCCCTACGGCTCAGGTTTCCCATGCCGACCAAGATGCCCCATCTACATGAGTCCCACCTACCTGCTTTTGGCCCATAACCTTCCAAACCTTTCCTACCCATGTACCTGTGTAAATGTCTTTTAAATGATGTGATAGTACCTGCCTCAACCACCTGCCTCAAGTTTGTGCCATATAACCTTTTTTGAAAAAGTTGTCCCTCAGGTTCCTATTAAATCTTTCCCTTCTCACCTTAAGCATAATCTTGTAAAAGACTTTGTGCATTTATCTGCTCTATTCCCTTCATGATCTTATGTATCTCTATGAGATCACAACTCATCCTCCTGCGCTCCAAGGAATAAAGTCCTAGCCTGCTCAACCTCTCCATATAGCGCAGTTCCTCGAGTGCTGGCAGCATCCTGATAAATCCTCTCAGCATCCTTTCCAGCTTAACATCTTTCCTATAACAGGACCAAGACTGAACATAATACTCCAAATGTGGCCTCACCAATGTTTTGTACAACTGTAACATAACATCCCAACTTCTATACTCCATATTCTAACTGATGAAGGCCAATGTTATGAAAGCTTTCTTGACAGGGGTTATGGGGAGAATGCAGGAGAATGGGGGTAGGAGGGAGAGATAGATCAGCCATGATGGAATGGAGTAGACTTGATGGGACGAATGGCCTAATTCTGCTCCTATCACTTATGACCTCCCTATCTACCTGTGACGTCACTTTCAAGGAAATATCTTTCAATTACCCCACATGGTTAGTGGGTTCAGTTGCAACAGTCCTATACAATAGACAATAGACAATAGACAATAGGTGCAGGAGTAGGTCATTCGGTCCTTCGAGCCAGCACCACCATTCAATGTGATCATGGCTGATCATCCCCAATCAGTACCCCGTTACTGCCTTCTTCCCATATCCCCTCACTCCGCTATTTTTAAGAGCCCTACCTAGCTCTCTCTTGAAAGCATCCAGAGAACCTTCCTCCACCGCCCTCTGAGGCAGAGAATTCCACAGACTCACAACTCTCTGTGAGAAAAAGTGTTTCCTCGTCTCCGTTCTAAATGGCTTACTCCTTATTCTTAAACTGTGGCCCCTGATTCTGGACTCCCCCAACATCGGGAACATGTTTCCTGCCTCTAGCGTGCCCAAACCCTTAACAATCTTATATGTTTCAATGAGATTCCCTCTCATCCTTCTAAACTCCACAGTGTACAAGCCCAGCCGCTCCATTCTCACAGCATATGACAGACCTGCCATCCCGGTAATTAACCTTGTGAACCTACGCTGCACTCCCTCAATAGCAAGAATGTCCTTCCTCAAATTAGCGGACCAAAACTGCACACAATACTCCAGGTGTGGTCTCACTAGGGCTCTGTACAACTGCAAAATGATCTCTTTGCTCCTATATTCGATTCCTCTTGTTATAAAGGCCAACATGTCATTCGCTTTCTTCACTGCCTGCTGTACCTGTATGCTTACTTTGCCAAAGTGGAATACCTCACATTTATCCACATTAAACTTCATCTGCCATGCATCAGCCCACTCCCCCAACCTGTCCAAGTCACTCTGCATTCTCATAGCATCCTCCTCACAGTTCACACTGCCACCCAACTTTGTGTCATCTGCAAATTTGCTAATGTTACTTTGAATCCCTTCATCCAAATCATTGATGTATATTGTAAATAGCTGCGGTCCCAGCACCAAGCCTTGCGGTACCCCACTAGTCACTGCCTGCCATTCTGAAAGGGACCCGTTAATCCCTACTCTTTGTTTCCTGTCTGCCAACCAATTCTCTATCCATGTCAGCACTCTACCCCCAATAACATGTGCCCTAATTTTGCCCACTAATCTCCTATGTGGGGCCTTATCAAATGCTTTCTGAAAGTCCAGGCACACTACATCCATCCATCCATATACAGAGGTATCTGCTTTGTCATTGTATCAAAACTCCAAGCCGTCATTCTGCATCATCTATCTATATACTTAAAAAAAAAAGAGAGAGAGAGAGAGAGAGAGAGAGAGAGAGAGAGAGAGAGAGAGAGAGAGTGTGTGTGTGTGTGTGTGTGTGTGTGTGTGTGTGTGTGTGTGCGTGTGTGCGTGTGCGTGTGCGTGTGCGTGTGTGTGTGTGTGTGTGTGTGTGTGAAACGTATCTCCTCGAAAACCAGACTCAAAAAAACGGTAGGGATTTAACTTATGATTTCAGAAATCCACTCATCTCTAAATTTGCACAATTATTTCCCCAGATTTTGAATAAAGTTGTTCACAAAACTCACTTTTTAAAAAAGTAATCGCCACTTGCCAGCTGCTGACGTCACAATGCCCACATGCACACCAATCGAGGCCCACCTGCCTCCTGGCCCCGCCCCCCCGCCGCTGTGGATGAATGCAGCTGCTGTCAACGCGCATGCGCAGTTTTCCACGAGGTACGTTCGCCCACCCACCACCCCGTTCTTCAAAAGGCGCAGAAAGATCGAGAAAGTTCTGCAGAACAAAGATTCTACAGCTCAGCTATAGGATCTTTGTTCTGCAAATCGCTCGCGCGCTGAAGGAGGTTCTCCTCACTGCCGGCGCAGCTCGAGAAGCCACGCCCCTCCCATCCCCCGCCCGCCTGCTCATTCCAGCTGTGGGGTTCCAGAGAGTCAGAAGCCGTTTCTGTCTCTCGCCTGTCTCGCCGCATTTGGCAGCCCACTCACTCGCCCGGCTCCCCTCCACCCACCCCACCACCCCCCCTCATCTTCTCACCTCCCCTCTCCTTCCTCCCTCTCTCCCCTCTCCTCTCTACCAAAGATCCTATACCGCTATAGGATCTTTGCTCTCTACCCGTCACAGAGGATGACCTCCTCTCCGGGGAGGCCTGATCGTCTGTCCCCCCACCCACCCCCTGGCCCGGCCCTGCTCTGTCACGCTGGCAGAAGCCACGATCGGCTGGTCCCGCCGCTGCTTTTCACCGTCCTCAGATCGTTCCGTGCCTCTCTCAGGCTGCCGCCCCACCTCTCTCCTCTCTCTCTCCCCCTTCTCTCTCTCTCTCCCCTCTCTCCCCCCTCTCTTCCCCTTCTCCTCTCTCTACCTCCCCCCTCTCTCTCTCTCACTCTCTCCACGCTCGCTCTCCCCCCCCTCTACCCCCTCTCTCTCTCACCCCTCTCTCTCCCTCTCCCCTCCCCTCCCTCTCTCTCCCCCTCCCCCTCCCTCTCCCCCAACCCCTTGCCCTCCCCCACCCTCCCTCCCCTAAACCCCCTTCCCCCCTCCACACCCTCCCTTCCACCCTTCCCTTACCCCCTTCTCTCCACCCCCTTCCCTACCCCCTTCCCTCCACCTCCCCTCCATACCCCCCACCTCTCGCCCTCCCTTCCCACCTCCTCTCCCCCCTCTCAGCCCCCCTTTCCCGCCTCTCTCTCCTCCCATCTCTCGCTCCCCTCCTCCCCCACCCCCCATCCACCCTCCCACTCCTCCTCCCCTCCACCACCCCCCTCTCCCTCTGTCTCTTGCCCTTCTGTCTCTGCCCATCTCTCTCTGTCTCTCCCCATTCTCACTCTGCCCAAACTCTCTACCCCCCCTCTCTTGACGCGCCTGCGAGTTGGGGGCTATGCGTCAGTGTATAGGGCGGTTATAGGGTAAAAGGAGCAAATTAATACTATTAATATAATATCAAGGGGGTTAGTTAGTGTGTGTGTGGGGATGGTTAGTGTGCGTGACGCCGCATGCCACCCCCCCCCCCCCCCCCCGCAAACGCGCGTTGAGGGAACAGACCCAACGGGTCTGCACTTGGTCTAGCATACTTATAAAACTCTGATCTTGGATGTGGATGTATTTGTGTGTGGATTTGTATGCTTTTCTGTGATTCACATCTCCTCGAAAACCCGACACGCTAACGGTGACATTTTTACATATTCCGGTAGGGATTTACCTCATGATCTCGAAAATCGCCTCATCTGAAAATTTGATTCATTATTTTTTTAGTTATTTCTTCAAATGGTTCACGAATCTGAGATATTTTTTAAATCTAACGAGCTGGTTGATGTCACAATGGCTCTGCTCCTCGCGGCCAGCTGCGCAGAGTTTTAAAAGCGCAGTCTGCTGGGCACTGTTTTTGCCCCCCCCCGCCCCCCTGGTTCTTCAAAAGATGCAGAAAGAACGAGCAAGTGGGCTCTGTTCTGCAGATCCCGAGGGCTTCCGAAGGCGCTTCCAAGAGCTTCAGAGCGCTTCCGAGGTCGACGCCGCTAGCGCCTCGGCTCGGCTTTCCCGAGAACTCCCGAGAGCTACCGAGAGCTTTGTACTAGAGTCGGGCCCTATACTAGAGTTCTCTCTCTCCACGGGTCTCTCTGCTTTTCACAACCTGCCCGCTCGCCCGGCTCCCCTCCTCCTCTTCCCCCCCTCCCTCCCCTGTCCCCCCTCCTCTCTCCCCCACCTCTCTCCCCCTACTCCATCTACCCCCCTCCCTCTCTCCTCGCTACCCCCCCACTCTCCCCCCTCCTATCTCTCCCCCCCTTCCCCCCCTCCCTCCCCCTCCCCCTCTCTGACCCCCCTCCCTCACTACCCCTCTACACCCCCCTCCTCCGCCCCCTCTCCCCGTCTCCCCTCCACCCCCCTTCCTTCCCCCCTCTCCCTCAATTTTTCTGTGATTCACATCTCCTCGAAAACACAATGCGCTAACGGTGACATTTTTACATATTCCGATAGAGATTTACCTCATGATCTCGAAAATTGCCTCAACTGAAAATTTGATTCATTATTTCCCAAGATTTTTATTAAAATTGTTCACAAATCTGAGATCTTTTTTAAAGCTATCGAGCTGATGACGTCACAATGGCTCTGCTCCTCGCAGAGTTTTCAACGCGCAGCCTGCTGGGCACTGTTTTTGCATGAGCTGCGAGTTACGTTAACTCCCCATACCCCCACACTCGCAGTCATTTGGTCACCTCCCTCTCGCCATCGACTCGCACTCGGCCGGCCGGCCGCCCAGCCACGCCCACAGCCCAGCCACCCCCCCCCCCCCCCCCCGCAGGGCTCTGGATTGAAGTCGCTGAAGACGGTTATTTGGTTGGGCCTCCGAGGGTTTCAGAGGTCCCGCAACGTCCCGCCCGCGCCGCCTACTCGCCGAGTTCAGGTCCGCCCTCTCCCTCCCCCTCCCCTCCCCTCCCCCCTCCTCTCCCCCTCCTCTCCCCCCCTTCCCCCACCCACTCTCCCCCTCTCTGTCCCTCCTCCCCTCCCCCCACCCCCTCTCCCCCCCTTCACCTCCCCCTCCCCCTTCCCCCTCTCTCCCCCTTCCCCCTCCCTTCCACGCCTCCCCACCTCTCCCCCTACTCTCCTCCACCTCTCCTCCCCCCTCCCCCCCTCCTCTCCCCCCCTCCACCCCTCTCCCTCCCCTGCTCTCCCTCCCCCTCCCCTCTCTCAGCCCCACTCTCTCTGCCCATCGAGGGCAGGGATGGGGTAAAAGGAGCCAATGAATAATATTAATATAATATCAAGGGGGGTGGTTAGTGTGTGTGTGGCAGGGGGTGGTTAGTGTGGGTGTGACGCCGCAGGCCTCCTCCCCTCCCCCCCCTTCCGCAACCACGCGTTGAGGGGTCGGACCCTTGGTCTTGTTAATTATTGAAATCAAAAGATATCCACTAATAATTTTACTTATCCTGATTAATTTATACAATTAGTATGACTTGCCTTGTTTATAAGAGGAAACATTTCATGCCACTGTTTTTATTAAAATATGATCATAAGAAATAGGAGCAGATGGTGACCACGTGGTTCCTGCAGCCAGTTTTGCCTTTCAATAAGATCATGGTTGATCTTAGCATAAGTCTCAACTCTGCTTTCTTGCCTGTTCACCATAACCTTTATGCAGCCCAACTTTGAATAATCAAAGACCTGCTGGTGACATGCTCTTATTTCGCTTCTTCCATCAGGACAACGGTACAGGAACCGGAAAAGTATAATCACCAGGTTCAAGAATAGCTTCTTCCACGCAACCATCAGGCACTTGAACACCTCACACTAACCGTACCAACATTTAACTTATATGGACTGTGTCTTTGGTTGCACTAAGGAACTTGTTTTTTACACGCTTATGACTGCCATATTTTTGTACTATTTTGCCTGCTTAGTATTCATTTATGGAATTATTAAAATATATATTTTATCTTTATGTCATGAGTTGCTGCGAGTAAGAATGTAATTGTTCTGTTGTCAGTAATGTGACAAACACTGTTGACTCACCTGACTCAAACCCAGCTGCCACATTTCTTCAGAATTGAGCATTCCAAATATTCACAAAGAAGACAGTGAATAAATTCCTTCTCGGTTTCTATGGGCGCCTTGTTATCCTGCCGTTGAGTTGAGCCTTCCTCAGGGAACACCCTTTCAAGAATCTTGTACGTTTCATTGACATTGACTTTCATTCCTCTGAACTTAAATCTACTTGATTTTTTCCTCACAAAGTTATCCTTTTATTCCTGGAATCAATCTGAAGAACCTGCCTCCAAAACAAGTAAGAGCTTCCTCAAATTAGATCAAAGCTGCAGTCCAGCATGGTTTCACTAAAACTCTGCATCACTGCCACAAGACTTTCCCACTTTGCTCTTTCTCTTGAAATATAGACCAATATTCCATAATCTCCCAAACATGTGCTGTACTGCAGTTTCAGTATTTCTTGTACAAGAAAATCCAATCTTTTCTAAACACCAGCATTCATTAGTCTATGAATATCTATGATATTCTGTATAACACTCACCGTTAGGATGACTATAGCTTTAGTTTTTATCTCCATGCAATGTGCCACTTTTGATGCTTCTCATGCTTGTTCTTTAATATTAAAACTATCCCACCTCTTTCATTCTATATATTCGACGGAAATTCAAATAAGCTGGAATGCAGTCATAAATCCCAGCCATGGTCAATATTAGATTACAGAAAGAAATACATTTTACAAAATGAAATAGGATCAAGAGTATAATTTCTAAACTCCTGGACCTTGGACTTGGGATCTCCACTGCAAATCGCTTCTTGTCTTCCTGACTGGCTAACCTCAGTCCGGTAGAATTGGTCAGAATATTTTCTCCACCCTGACCTCAACGCTGGTGGTGCTTAGGGTTGTGTGTTCATTCCCTGCTCCTCTCCCTGTGCATCCATGACTGTGTGACCAAGTACTGTGCCAACCCGCTTGTTAAATTCACCAATGATATCACTGTTGTCAGCCGCTTCAGCAACAATAGGAATGAGATTGGGAACCTGGTGTCATGATGTTAGAACAACAACCTAGCCTTTAACGTCAGCAGGACAAAAGAGTTGGTTGACATAAAGAAGTGGGAGGGCTAGCAGGGCGTAAATGTAGTCGCCACGTTGATATTGTCAAAGATAATATTTTACATATCTAGATACTTTTTAAAAATATTTCCTACCTGAACAAATAGATGTTTTCATTCTTTAAAGTTTTATATTAAACCAATGCAGAAAATACAAAAGATAAAAGCTGATGAAAATGTTTTTGAATGGAAATAGTGAATGTAAATCTTGATAAATAAGGAATACCGTTACATCCTAATTCATTCCCACCAAACAGCTCCAAACATGCTATTTGGATTTTTCATTCTGAATCAAATCTTTCTTCTCAGGTAATCCCTCAGGATCGACAGTGACACAAGAACCTGTACATGCTGGAATCTTGTGCAAAGCACAAAGTGCCTGGAGGGGCTCAACACCTGAAATGTTGCCTTTCCATTCCCTCCCCAGCTGCTGTCTGACCCGTTGGGTTTCTCTCGCACTTTGCGGTTTCCGCAGAATTGATGTTCCTCTCCAGGTTTCTGAGGTGATGAGGCAATTGGGGACCTTAGACTCTTCCACAGATTAGAATGGACATGCCTAACGGAATAGGTAGGTGTGTAGCTTGGGACGGCGAGCTTCTGAACGCTCCTGATGCCATTTAATATCCATGTATAATTTGGGGGAAAGAGTAGGACTAAACAATGTGGAATGGCTACCTATTTTTTTTACAGAAAGCTGGCATATATCCTAGTTTCCTTCCTTAAACTTCCAATATCAATACGGTTCAGTCAATTTGTCCCATTGAATCGCATTTCAGTTACCTGACTAATAACCACCTTTTATCAGCTTTGCTGCACAAATAATTTCAGATAGCACATTAATCAGGCAATAGGTTCCAAGCAAGCACTTAATAAGCAAGGAATTATGCATGTAATTAGCTAGTCAATGGGTCACAGAAATTAAAAAAAATGACAATTTTATATAATTTTGTCAAGTTGCGAATTAAATGCAATGCATTTTTCAGAGAGCAACATAGTCAAATATTAATTTGGAGCCTGCTGTGGGCTTCAATGAAAAATAGTCTAAGACAAGCTGCAGTGATCTCATTGCAAGTCAGTGGTGAGTCCATTCTCAATCAATTTAATTGCAATAATCATATCATTCATAACATGCTGAATGCAAGTTGAGTTTTGTGAAAAGCAGCATCCCCTAATTAGATTAATCATTTTCAATCAGTAAGAAATCAAGCACCGTTGAATTATTCTGCAATTTATAAAGTTATTCCTGGTGTTTTAACATTAAATTATGGTTTCATTACGCTGCACATAGAATAATGTACTTTGTGTATGTTATCACACTCTCAGCAAGCCTTGCCTTCTGTTTTAGCCCTTCAGGCCAGCTAAGAAGGCCAGTGACACCCAAATAGTTAAGAAATTTCACATATACAAAACGTGCAACATCAAGTGAGTGCCTCAATTAGTGCAAGTGAGAATCAGAGAATTAAGAGGGTTTAAAGAGAATTTAGGCTCAAGAAATGGCCACCAATGATAAGTGAGACGTTGCTTTCAATACCTGTTTTCTATAAAGTCTTTCATCTATCTATAAGATCCATGCCCACATAAAACCTCAGAGAAGCTTCCATTTCTCCACTCATATAGCATTATTTGACATATCTTACTCCTCAACTAATGAACCCTGAGTTAAGCTAAAAAAAACAAAATTTTCAGCAAGTAAAGCAGCTTCAATGAAGAATGAAGGACCTTTCATCTCAACTAAGGACCGAGATGGGCAAGTAAAAATTGTAAGTAGGTGGAAATTGGCCAGAAAGAGATCAAACAATTTCTGCACAAGAGCACGACCCCGTCGTCAATTTACCAGAAAATAAGCCATAGGAAAGGGTGTATAGTATGTAGACATATGTGTATTGTTCCATATTAACCACAACGAGACAAGTATAGCATGGACTCATTTGATTCCCATTGCTACACGTTAGATCATCAAGTTGGGATATTGCCATATAGAAGTGTGGAGAAGTACGGGCACAATGAAAATTATGCTTGCAGCAGCATCACAGGCACATACTCAGAATAAACACACAAATACAAATTGTAAATAAATGATACATATATTACATGCAAAATTTCTAAAAGAAAGAAGACTGTGTAAAAATCAAGACGTTTGTTGCAAAAAACATGATTAGAATAAAATATTTGGAGAAAGTGAATAGAATTGAAGATGTTCTGGCAACGTCCGGGTGGGGGAACTGGATTCATTGGGTCTCAGTTCAAGGTAACCACAAAGCTAAAGTGCTGGGTTACATTGAAGAGAAAGGGGTGTTGGGGTGGTGGGATATAGAAGAATGGAATTAGGGAGCCTTTATATGGGATAAAATACTTAACGAGGAGGGGATAACAAAGACATGAATTCAATCCAGCAAAGTTTGGCCGTATAAAACACAAAACCCGAGCCTGTTTTATCTCCAATACTAATTCTTTAATTCCTTCTGTTTGTTAACTCATCGCTTTCTCTGTTCTACTCATTCTGCCTCTCAAATAATTGCTTTTGTTTCCATTTGCTTCACTCATGCATTGCCTGCACAACTGTGGCTTTACTGAGATCGAGGGTAGCTCTGACATTCACTGGCAATTGACCAGAAAAGATGCTGCTATCCGATATCACTCTTCATTTATCTCATTGGGACTTGGCTACATATTAGATCCATTATCGCCATAATTTTGATTTTTTTTTGAAGGGTTGGAGTCTCAGGTACAAGTCCATCTAAATTGTCCAAAAGCATAGACAGCATAAACTATCATCTCTCTCATTCTGTGTCACAGAACTGGCTTTCTGGAAGATATTGATTTATCAAGCAGTCAGTGCAGACTTATCGCATTAAGAAACTACTTAAATCTGACGAGGAGGAAACAATGTGGGTTGCATTAATCTGTGAGGATCTCATTAAATATGAGAAATAAAGGCAACTTACTCAGATGGAGCTTTGAGGGAGGCCTTGAGGAGAAACTAGAGCAGTGAAAATAGGGAGAAAACAACCACTATAGGGTCTGAAGGACTAACACATTACATATCACCCAGGTGGTAAAAGGGTAATGTTGATAAGTTACAGAAGAAAATATTTCAATGTAGGCTGTTTTATTAGGCATGGCACTTCGAGCCTGGATATGTGATGGCACCTGTAGAAATTAGTCCAATTAGAGTTGGTGATCTGCAGCCTGAACAAATAGAGATCATGCAATGTAGGTGATGTACAGTTTGTCTCCAGCTTATCAAAGTTCAACTTATACGCAGGCCATGCATACGATTTGAGTATAGGAGCAGGGAGGTTCTACTGCAGTTGTACAGGGTCTTGGTGAGACCACACCTGGAGTATTGCGTACAGTTTTGGTCTCCAAATCTGAGGAAGGACATTATTGCCATAGAGGGAGTGCAGAGAAGGTTCACCAGACTGATTCCTGGGATGTCAGGACTTTCATATGAAGAATGACTGGATAGACTCGGCTTGTACTCGCTAGAATTTAGGAGATTGAGGGGGGATCTTATAGAAACTTACAAAATTCTTAAGGGGTTGGACAGGTTAGATGCAGGAAGATTGTTCCCGATGTTGGGGAAGTCCAGGACAAGGGGTCACAGCTTAAGGATAGAGGGGAAATCCTTTAGGACCGAGATGAGAAAAACTTTTTTCACACAGAGAGTGGTGAATCTATGGAACTCTCTGCCACAGAAGGTAGTTGAGGCCAGTTCATTGGCTATATTTAAGAGGGAGTTAGATGTGGCCCTTGTGGCTAAAGGGATCAGGGGGTATGGAGAGAAGGCAGGTACGGGATACTGAGTTGGATGATCAGCCATGATCATATTGAATGGCGGTGCAGGCTCGAAGGGCCGAATGGCCTACTCCTGCACCTATTTTCTATGTTTCTATGAACAAGCGATTTATTAGGCCAGGTCAGTGGATGTTGTTTATATGCACTTGAGGAAGGCCTTCACAAGTCCCGCATGGTTGGTTAGACTGGAAGGTTAGATTGTATAGAACCTAAGGTGAAATCACCAATTGGATTCAAAATTGTCTTGGAGAAAGTGGTCATCGAGTAGTTATGGAGGCTTGGTTTTATAATTGGAGGCCTGTGACAGTGGAGAGCCGCAGGAGTTGATGCTAGGTCCTCTGTTGTATGTTATGTACCTTAAAATATGGATGCCAATGTAGCTAACATTGTTTGTATATTCGCAGATGATATCACAATTGGTGGGATAGTCGACAGTGAGGATGGGTATCAAAATATACAACAAGATTTAGATCAGTTAGGAAGGTGGGCCAAGGAATGGCAAATAAAATTTAACTCTGACAAGTGTGAGGTATTGCACTTTGGTATGTCAAACCAGGGCAGGACATGCATGGTAATTGGTAGAGCCTTAGAGAGTGTTGCAGAACAGAGAGATTTGGAAGTACGGGTGCATGGATCCCTGAAAGTGGCGAGTCAGGTGGATAGGGTGGTGAAGACGGCGTTTGTCATGCTTACCTTCACTGGCATGGGTACTGAGTAGAAAAGCTTGCACATCATAATGCAGCTGTACAAAATTTACCAGAATGTTTCCTGGACTTGCGGCTTGAGTTATAGGTAAAGGTTGGATAGTCTGCGACTTTTTTCTTTGGAGCATAGGAGTCCGTGCGGTGAGATTATTGAAGTGAACAAGATCAGGAGGGGCATGGATAAAATGGATACGGTCTTCTTCCCAGGGTAGAGGATGCCAAAACTAGAGAGCAGAGGCTTAAGGAGAGAGATTTAAGAGGGAGCTCAGGGGCAACCTTTTCACTCAGAGGGTAGTCTGTGCTTGGAATGAACTGCCAAAATAAGCTACAGAAGCGGATATAATTATGACTTAAAAAAGACATTTGGACAGACATATGGATAAGAAGGGTTTGGAGGGATATGAGCTAAATGCAGGCAAATGGGATTAGCCTAGAATTCCAACTTGCTCGGCATGAACAAGGTGGGCTGTTGTGCCTGTATCCATGCTACATAGCTCTATGACTCTAAGCATTTGTAAGACCAGCGGGATGGATTTGCCAGCTGCTGCAGGACTACAGGCATTTGCTAACATTTCAAACTTGCAAACTGTCTGGGCTACGTTTCAGTCACATCTAGCAATCAGTTGGAAGAGCACTGCAAAACCACAACCTTACCACACTAGAACACACATTGTAAAATATTTATTTGAATATTTTTAATATGGGTCATTAGTTTATTTAAAATCGGAACCAATATGTTGACAAGATTTACAAGAGTAAACCATTAAAAAGGCAAAATAAAGGAATGCAATTAAACCATGGAATGGAAGTTTGACTCAGAAATAATCTTCATACTGTGCCCTAAGACCGAGAGGTTTGTTAATAGATTAGCTGAACAGCTGTTGTGCGAAAAAAGTATTTATCTGTTGGCAACGCTGCACTTTTGGAGGTATTACAAAAGGAAAAAAAAAGGTTTTAGCATGAAGAGAGAGTGGGATGCAGTTTTTAAATAGTAAAGAACTTCCGTCCTCCCTCTCACCACTTAAGAGAGCTTGGAGTGGACAGTAGTGTTGCGAAAAGCCTCAGAAAATAGATGTAACTATACTGGTTCTGATAACCTGGAAACAACAGTGCACTGCTGTAATCTGCAGCTGCAGTTACTACTTGTATAATGTGTGCACCTCATTATACAAGTCACTTGTACTGAAACAGAAATAGCCAGGAGTGAAATTCACCCATCAAGCTCTGTGTTGGGAAATACAACAGAAAATAAGCTGCTCCTCTATCAAGTCCAAGCAATAATAGTTAGAAAGAACCATTTATTCTCCTGTCGAATATAATTCCAAACCATAAGCTTGCAGCCATTTTGTTATGATTCTTCTCTCAGTGAGTGGAAAGACAGACCCTGTTCCCTGACTGCTATTAATATAATTTCAGGGATTGATTTCTGCTCTTGCAATAATAGGCTCATTAACTAGATGCATTACTGGGCCTAAGGTGCATAATGTTTTTTTGTTGCTGATATGCCATTTATCTCGGGTTTTCTTTAAAGCTTTTTTGAAAATTGCAGAATAACAATCTGGCAGCTCGGTGACTTGTTTAAGTTGGCTGCTGCAGAAATTGAGATAGCCTGAAAAATCTTTAATGACCCAACATCGTCCCTTCCATAACACAATCAATCATTTTTATAATCTACTCTGCCATTATAATGCCAAGCAAAATAAGTTTAAAAAAAAAACAACTTTCTCAAAAACGTCCATAATTTCCACATTTGGTGTATATCAAAGTTCATGGGTGCCAATTATACCAGCAGTTTGTCCGCATCGTATGATCCCGCAAGAGTCCATGAGATGAAATAGAACTAGCAGATTGTAATACTTTGCAGAGTGTAGATCAGGACACTAGAGGGACTCATTTTCAATGTCATGGGACTTATAACCCCCCCCCCCCCCCCCCCGGGAACTAGTGAATGGGGCTTAATTTTATCTGAAATATTATTGCCTGGAAAGTGGTAAGTGGATTGCATATTGTTGATGCACTGAAACAAACAATGAAGCAAACTTACAAGGAATTCAATGACCTCTTAAGATATGGCAAGGTGAGAGCTGCATGAAATATATACTGCTCTCTCATACAGACACATTCTCACACACACACACAGATTCAGAAAATCCATACCCCCGTTACCATTTACTCAATATCACCCCATTATTAACATTGTATTCACCTCCAAATGAGGCTGCCTACAAATACAGGACAATGAACAAATTATTCAGGGTTCTTAATCACCTTCATTTAGGCTCACAGTACAAATCTTGTGTGGTGATAACAAGTGTGAAGATCATTTAGTTTACGTGGGGATAATGATTGTGCAGACTATTCAGAAGTATCAGCCCTCCAAAGGAATCTATTATTGCCCATCTGAACATGTGTCTCCCTCTTTTCCAGTTCTTGATGAGGAAACATTCTGATGTTGAGCATGAAGATTCATGTAAACACAAAGAATGCTCTTCAACACCTGTTTCCTTAGAAGATTGAGGAGATTTAGTACGCAGGAAATACTATAACATCGACCGATTTATAGGAGACAGCGTACTCACTGGTTGCATCATAGCCTGGTTTGGCAACTCAAATAGCGAGGCATGAAGATTACAGAGAGTGGTAGATACTGCCCAGACACTAGTATTACAGTTATTGATTTATTGACATTTTCAATTATTATATATTATCTTTACGTATTGTGTTTACGGGCCTGTTAAACTGCTGCAAATAAGAATGTCATTGTTCTGTTGCTGGTACAGATGACAATTAAACACTCTTGACGGTCTCTTGACTCTCGAAATTTCCCTTGGAAACTTCATGCTCCTCCACTTCTTGCTCCCTGAGGCTGCCTTTTCTCAAGTTCTGTTTGGCAAATTATATACAGTGCAGAACACTATATTGAAGTCTCTACTCCTGGTTGATGTGTACTGATAAAGGCAGCATAATCTGATTTACAGGAGACCAGCAATTTATTTTTACATCCATTCTTATACTTACATGCCCATTGTTGTAATATAGCTCATCTAGAACGTGGACAGGCGTCAAAAGCCATTGAACAGAAGGGAGCAATGTCTGCCCAGATCTGATCGCCAGACTATGGTGGCAGCTGAAAATGACAAGCAATGCAGACTTTTGAAGGATGAAGGAGTTTGAAAGCTGACAGCTGACATTGACCATCATTTTATCATGACCCATCCTGGACATTCAAGAAGTCGGAAGCCCTTTTTATTATGAACATATCCAGATTATTCAAGGGAGCCTTATGGAAATGTGAGACCAGACAATGGTTGCCTGCACACCAGGGCATGTTGACAAAATTCAATACCCGAGATTCCAAATTCCCTTCACTAAAATGATAGCAAGGAAAGTCATTCCTCAGTTCCTAATGCTGTGGTGAGTAGCAAACTGAAAAATATGTCAGTAATCAGTAGCAGCTGATGGAACGAGCTGAAGAACATGAAATTGTGAGTGGCAATGATCTTCAGAAAGACCAGTTCAGGCATGAGAATGTCACAGATCTCTGTTACTATAGCCTTAGAAAGCTAGAGCCTGTAAATACAATGCTCATCAGAGAGGCTTTGTTGCAAACGAGTCTCCATAGACTCTCTGTTCATCATGTCTTTATGGAAAGACATTCTTGGAGGGCCACGAGTCACTTACCTCAAAGCCTTTGTGATTAAGTGCTGCCAGTGAATGAGTGAACAGGTGGCCAAATGCTCCAACAAGCATTATCTGCTGGTGTAAGTATGTACTGTTCACTTTTGAGAGGCTGTAACCAGTTCCGGAGCTGTCTTCCAGAACTGGGTCCTTGCTCATCCCAATGCAACTGAATCCTCCACTTCATCATTGGCGGACCACAAACAATATGAATTGGCAACAGCACTTCCTCCTTGATAATCATCAGCACCCCAAGGCTGTATGCTCAGTTTTCTGGTCAACTCACTCTATACCCACGACTGAGTAGCCAGACACAGCTCTAACACTATCTTTCAATTCACCGATGATACCATCAAAGTTTGCTGAATAATGGGTAATGATAAATCAGAGTATAGGAGGGAGATTGAAAATCTAATTGAATGGTGCCAGAACAACAATCTTGCTGTCAACGCTAGCAAGACTAAGGAGCTGATTGTTGTCTTTATAAGGGGAAATCTGAGGATCCATGAACCCGTCTTCATCGACGGGTTGGCGGTGGAGTGAGTCAACAACTTCAAGTTCTTGAGATACATGTCCTTGAGATACATGCCTGGGCCCAGTGCATCGAGGCCATCATAAAGAAAATCCGTCAATGCTTCTAATTCCTCAGAAGATTGTGGTGAGTTGGTATGTCAATGAATACCCTCTTGAACTTCTACAGGTGTATGTCAGAGCATTTTGTCGTTGCATTATGGCCTGGTTTAGCACCTCAAACACACAGGAACAAAAGAGAACAGAGAAAGTGTTAAACACTGTCCGGTCCATCACAGGTACTGACAACCCCACCATTAAAGGGATATAATGGAGTCACTGCCTCAAAAAGGCAGCCAATATCATCAAAGACCCACATCACCCTGGCCTCACTCTCATTTCACTCCTACCATCATGAAGAAGGTATAGGAATCTTAAAACTGTGACTACCGGGTTCACAAATAGCTTCTTCTCAACAATCATCAGACCCTTCACTACACAACACGAACCTCAACTACGAACTATGAACTGTCTTTAGTTGCACAAAGTACTTCGGGTTTTTGCACTAGTATTGTGGTTAATAAAAATTGTTTTGTTATATATTATCTATGTGTATTTTATTTACAGACCTGTGATGTTGCTGCAAATAGGAATTTCATTATTCATTAAACACTCTTGTGAAAAGGCCCAATGTCAGCAAAGCCACTTTAAATCCCAAATAAATCAAGAATATAAGCATGTTCTGCTCTTGGTTCTCCTGTGGCTGCTCCCTGTTATGGTTGTTTTGTAGAGCCAAGAGCTCCAACTTAAGTTAAAAGGGGATGAAACGTGTGTTGCATGTAGACTAAGATTATTAGGTGCATTTCTGGCACTAGGAAAATGTCAGGCCAATAAAGCAGAAGTACCTGGTTTATTTTCAAAATTGGTATGAGTTCACCTGGAAATTATCATTAATAAGATTTGCTCTGCCTAAAATTAACTTTGGATTGTATAGAGTAAACACAGTGCCTCACCCTCCAATTTCTAACCACGTAATTTCAACATTATGAGAAAGGATTCCACAACTTCTGACCATATTATTTTCTTACGTATTTACTGTGCCAGTTCTAGTAATGTAGTACTCCCTTGGTTCTGACTGGTGTCACCATGGTACTATTTAGAAGATCAAAGTCATCATTCCCCTTTCTCACAGGTAGGGAATACTAGCTTCTGAGACAAGACCCAATTCCAAGAAATAGTTGATTTCTACTAAGGATTGAGCATGTGGCTGTGTTACTTGCATAACAAAAAGGAAGGAGTGTAATATGATGCTAACCTACCATCAGTACAATTCAGCTCTATCTAGGAGGAATTATTAAATTGGTTTTCCTATGCGTGTGCTACAATAGGAGTTGTATCAAAATTCAACTCAAGGTGTACTTCAATTATTTCTTTTATGGCTCAATTTCATGTTAGTTCATTGGTTACTTTTCATTTTATTCCCAATTCTCCTCCACCATCTCCCCAAACTCTCATAGCATTAGCACAAATCACAAAAAATGCCACGATTGATTAACCCAAATGTTTGTTTAGTGGCTTTAAGAAACACAGCTTGCAGAATTTTAAAAGTTGAATTGATTCTTGTACACTTCATTGCACTCCTTTTGATTTTACCTCCTTTCTTTAAAATTGGGGCTTTACTCCCTCAGTCAGAATTATCACATCCGTGGTTGTCACCCAAAGGCATGGACAAACAGTCTTGAAACGTCAGTGCAAACACAACTGTGGCTGCTGTGGAATTCAAATTCAGTTAATAATCTGAAATCTTAAAAAAATCTCACATTATTAATGATAATCATGAAATTACCAGATCATTGATAAAACCCATCTGGTTCACTTATGTCCTTCAGATGTGGATATGTCACCCTTCTCCTGTCTAGCCTGTACGTGACACCAGACCAGTGGCTGATTATTGAATGCCCTCCAGAAAACTATTCAGTTGCAACACATTAAAGATGACAAAGTATAAAACCAGATGGACCATTTGATATCAAACTAGGTACCAAATTTGGAAACAGCAAGTTATTTCACAGCGCAGATGAGTTTGCAATTTCCATCTCACAACATCAGGGAACTGATGTCTAGTTTAGAAGAGCTATCCCACACATTTTTTAGGGCAACAGCTTGACTTGATCTCCTCACAGAGTCATATCCTACAAATCAATATCCCAGACTTGTCCCTCACAATCCTTGTGTACCGACTGTTTTCCAGCCCGAATGGGGCAATACAATGGGAAACAGGTGGGAAGAATAGTACTGGTAATCTTCAAATTTGACTCCAAACCCAAACTTCCATGCAATTAAGTCAAATATGGGAATGGAAACTGCCTTCTTATTGCTACCTACATTCCTCTATCAATTGATGGATCAGTGTTCCCACATGGTGAACCATGTTTGGAAGAAACATTGAAGTAGCAGGGAGAACAAATGAACTTTGAGTGTGGGGTTTGGGGGAAGCACCATCACAAAGCAAGCTGGCTGAGTGAAGGACATAACTGTCAACGGAATTGGTAGCAGTAACTGCGTGAATCTACGATCTACAACCAGTTGTAAGTGACACAGCTTGCGTGATGGTAGAAGCGACCATCAAACTGTCCGAATGATAATGTTCCATCTTCACAGCAAAGGCACCTTCTATGTTCATGATATAAATGAGGTAGATTCAGGATAAATCTGGCAGTTCAAAACAGAGAATGCATGAGGTGAGTGCACCATCAAGCAACACATGAAATACACTGTAACCTGTAACTCACAGTCAGAGGGTCAAGTTCCATGGTTCAACAATGAGTACCATGCTGAAAGCAGCAATGTGAATACCTAAAAATGAAATTTCAACCTGGTGAATCATGTTTTACTTCTCACTCTTAAACCTCTCCAGGGTTACACTTGATCCCAGTTGTAACATAGGAATGCAGATACGTTAATCACTAAAGACAGCATACCATAGACAGGTTCAAGTGGTTCTTGGTTCATTCTTTTATTTCCACCCTTCACAGAACACTTGCCCACGCAACTGAAAGTGAGGTGCAACACCTGCCCTTTATTTCTCCTTTCTATTATCCAGCGATCAAAATATTCATGCCGAATGAGGCCGTGGCTCACTTATATTTCTCTCTATCCAGTGTACTGCATTCAGCATTTATAAGGTGGTCTCCTCTGCACTGGAGAAACCAAACATATCGTTTTGCAGAACGTTCAGTCTGCAAAGGCAACTCAGAGTTTCTGTTCACTTTCCTGTCACTTTCATTCTCTGCTCCACTGCCACTTAAATCCATCTTTTAGTCTTTTACAATATTCCAATAAAGCCCAACATAAGCGTAGGAAAGAGAATCTTCAATGAGGCACATTACAACCTTTAAAGCTCAATATCAAATTCAACAGCTTTAGATTTCCAACCTGGCCGGTGCAGATGAAAGGTCATCAACCTGCATTATTGACTCTGTGTTTTGTCTTTCTCAATGCTACGTGATGATGAGTATTTCTGGCATACACTTTTAGTTCAGATAGGCAGAGCAATTGCAGTATTTTGCAGCTCATAGTTCCGACATTGTAACCAAGTGTGGGCTCATCAGGCTATCCTGTCTATTCAACTTACTTTCATCACCTACTATACTGACTTCCAGCCTTCTTACCTGCCTCGCTCCTTCATTGGACCCCAGCCCTCTGCCAAACTAGTTTAACCCCTCCCGAGCAACATGAGCAAACCTGCCCGCCAGGATATTGTTTCGCCCCTCTAGTTCAGGTACTCTTGTAGAAGTCACCTCTGCCCCAGAAGAGATTCCAATGGTCCAAAAATCTGAATCTCTGCCTGCTGCACCAACTTCTCAGTGACGCATTAATCTGTCCTGTCTTCCTATGCCTACCCTCACTAGCAGGTTAAAGGTTAGGCATTCTCCTGTGAGAGCCTCATCTCCAGCTATTGCAAAGCCTTTCCACCTTCTCCATGTCACGTCATGAAAATAATACCCTCCACTTACCTTGATGAGTAGAGATCTACAACATTTAAGAGGTTTAAAACTTTGTAACTACCCAACTTTCAAAGTTTTTCTTTCCTCCATCAATGGTGAACTGTGTACCAGCTACAAAATACATTGCAGATACTTGTCCAGGCTACTCTGACAACTCTAACATCAAGGTCAAAGGAAAAGGATGTAAAAGAACACCAGTACTTGCAGACTTCCTTAATCTTAAATGCCTCCCTGACGTGGAAATATATCATTTGTCATTCATCATCTCAATGTCTAAATCATGGAACTCACTTCCCAATAGCATTGTGGAACTAATTTCACTGGAAGGACTGCAACAGGTCAAGTAGGCTGCTCACCCCCACCAGTCCACAGGCAATCAGAGATGGACAATGCTGAAATGTCATCGACAACCACATCCTGACAAAATGATAAATACATAAATTACTTGCTGAAAGTTATGCAAGAAATGATAAAGGAATTACTGTTGCTGAACCTTTGCCCTGTATTCCAGATGGGCCCACGACAATATTTCCAGCAGATTGGCAAGGCACCAATCAGCAGGGTAGGAATTCTCATTTACTGCAAAAATGCACTTGGCATCTATTATAATAGAACAATAATAGAATAGAACTCTGGAATGCAAATATTCTTCACATCGGATTCTGGATCCTTCACACCTATGCATGTAGAGACTACAATGAAAATTCCCTTAATAAGGCTGACTGATTCTAATAAAAGATTCTACACAATAAAATGGATGAAACACAATAATAAAATCTTTAACATTAAGTGATCTCACATTAAGTGTGGTGTGGCGGCGCCTAACGGCAGTGGCTCGACTACAGTCTGTCTTTTTAAAATTTTTTGTCTTGTTAAATGTATGTCTTGACTTTAGTTTTTATTATTTTTGTTTAGCTGTGTATATGTGGGGGGTGGGGGTATGGGGGAAACCGTTAGTCTCTTCCCTGTGCGGGGACCCGACTTTTTCCCTGTCAGGTCTCCGATGTCGTTGGGCCTAACATCGAGGAGCCGGCGGCGGCCTCAGGCCGGGACTAACATGAGAGCTCCAATTGCGGAGCCTGCGGACCTGCCATCACGGAGCTGGCCGTCTTCGGAACGGGAAGAGCTGTGGTAGCGCGCGGCTGCAACCCGACTTCGGAGGCTCCGGCCGCAGGCCCGGTGTGGGAGACCGTTTTTCGGAGCACACCGCAACGGCAACTTCACCCGCTGGAATTGCGGGGTTTAAAGGACTCGGAGCGGGGCCTAACATCGCCCGGCGCGGCTTAAACAGCCACGGGACTTACCATCGCCCGCCGGGGGCTTTAACATCGGGAGTCCCAGTTCGCCTCGACGCTGCAGTTGGACTGCTGGACCGCGGGAGAAGAACAAAGGGAAGATATAAGACTTTTGCCTTCCATCACAGTGAGGAGGTGTTGGAGATTCACTGTGATGGATGTTTGTGTAAACTGTGTTAAGTGTGGGTCTTGGGTTTTTTTGTAATGTAAGACTGTAGAAAATGTAATTTTGTTCAAACCAAGCTGTTTGAATGACAATAAAAGGCATTCTATTCTATTCTATAATTTCAATATGTACAAGTCTACACTTCAAAAAAACATGAAATTAGGTCTCCTGTAACACTGTCCACACTTCACTTCAGTAAAGACACCCACCTGGAACATACAACAATAATGTTCTGCTGGAGATATAACCCTGGTTCGATTTGCAAATTGTATACAATACTACATTTGTCAAAAGAGGTAATGACAGCAGATTGATGCTGCACTTCCTTATTAATTTATAATGACAGGTTATCCAATTTGGATCACTTCACTTACTTCTATTATGTGTAATTAGAATGTCAAAAGAGTACTGGACTTACATGGCTGGATCTAACTCTGTTATTAACTGTAATCAAAATTGCCCAAATCCCTGCAGCTCTGCAATAATTAGATTTTTGCCTCCAAGGAGCAGGGTCAACTTTTAACAAATCTATTCAAATCCATTATGAATTTTAGGGTTTAGGCAGCAAGAGATCTTGGCACACAGTACTTAATTGAACCATTCTGCCTTCTGATATCTCAGTGGCTAAATAAAAAGTGCAGAGTAATCCGCACAATATCAGGAAGACTGCAGCATCAGAGTTTTTGATGAACTGAGTTCACAAGCCTTAACTGTGGCAACTGTCCAAAAACCACAGAACTTCCTTCTGCCACGTGTAACAGAATGGATAATAACATATTTTCTGCTGGCCAAGTTTAAACAACAAATCTGTTTCCTTGGAAGAAAAGATATTAAACTGCCTTTTAAATACCCAGTAGACTTGAAGACAATAGTTTTTTTGTCACAAGAAGAATAGGAAAATGTGTGGCCACATTCTGTGCAGGAAAGCAGAGGAGGGCACTAAGTAGGCTAAGTAGCAACTCAAAAGACTTTGGATCGTTAGATACCACACTACTTTTAGTTGGTTTTCGACCTACAAAGAAAAAGGAAAAGATGTCGACAAATCAACTGTCTGCCATTTACAGACTGACAGGCATACAGCACAGAAAAAGACATTTTGGCCCAACTCATCCATGACGACCAAGATGCCCCATCTAAGATGGTCCCATTTGCCCACGTTTGGCCAATATCCCTCTAAACCTTTCCTGCTTATGTACCTGTCCAAGGGTCTTTTAAATGCTGTTATGTACCATCCTATGTGTGGAAAAAAAGAGATGCGATCAAATTAGATCAAAACTGATCTGTTCATTACTATTTAACCATCTTAAGTCTCTAAAGCATCACTGGCAAACAAACAATTATCAAACTGAAAAAAAATCTAACCCATTGCTTCAACTGCTTTTTGGAGGATAGACGAAGATTTCCATTCATTAATTTTTGCCCATCTATCATAGTAACAGCTGAAAGCTTATTAGTGGTAGGCAAATGATCTGTCCTAATTTTGACATGTGCTTTTGTTCTGCTCTACCCTTTAATAGTTTCTCCCTGTCAACCCTGCCAACTCTTCAAATCATGTTAAACATCATTAAAATTAGATTCAACCACCCCATAATCTATGTGAAGGGCTAAAATCATCAAGACTTAACCTCATGACCTCAGAGCTTCCTCAATATTCACTCCTGAAATATTGTGTTTAACCCCTAAAACAAATGAATTGCCTAACTGCCTCCAATTTATGATTTTGTTCTGCAATTGCGGAGGAGTTAAGAGGAAACGTAACGTTGCTTTTGGTCAATGCCACTGTAATGGCAATGAAAGACAAACCTTGAAGCCGCTTATGGAAGAAATTAAGTAATTATGAGATATAATTTCAAAATGCAATAATGACACTTTGGCTGTACATTTAGAACCCTAAACATTCCCATAATTTAGATTTTTCAGATTTAATGGTTAATCACAGAGGAGAAAAAGTTAGATAGGATTGGTTTATTAACACCGCAGGTAGTCACAGATTTATTAACACCGCAGGTAGTCACAGATTTATGTAGCAATGCACTGCTGTGTAAAGCAAATCATGAGCTATAAATTCCTGCAATTTTCTCTTGATTATTTACTGTTAGTCATAGTATATATATGCTGGTATTTCTTCTATGTAATCACCTAATCTAATTCCACAATACTACTTGATCCACATAATCTGTAACATTATTTTATAAGCAATTAAATAAAATACTGATTCAATGTTTTTGGCAGTGAATGCTACAATCAAACCATCTGCTATGCAAAACATTCCTCAATCCTCCGCTTGAAGACTTTTGTGATTATCTTCAATCCATGTATTCTTGTTGCCATCTCACTGAACCTAACAATTCGGCAAAGACCAAGACCTCTGTCAGGTTAACCGTTAACTTTCTTGGTTTCCGCAGAACAAAAAACTCCTCTCCTTACCAATCTCTTCATAAATGGAATCATTCATCCTTGCTAACATCCTTATTAAGTCTTTCCAATTACTATTATATCATAAAAAAGATAAAGCACCCAATGTTGCATATAACAAAACGATGAAAGCTTAACTAAACACTTGCGTGGTTATACCTTCATCCTTTTGATTACACCTTCTCCTTCTCCATATATCCAAATATAAGACTACTTTGTTAAAGTCCATTTGTGTCTACTTTGTGATCTCTATTAAAGTGTCATCCTTGAGTTGTGGCACTCTTGCTGATGGATCAAAGAGAAATGGGATCAATCCACACATACACCAGGGTGATACTCCAATGCAGTACACTGGCTATGGTGCACATTTGGAACAGTTTTCGGATAAAATGTCAAACTGAACCCGCACCTCAGTGTTCAGGTGAGATATAAAAAATCTTTGGATGACCAGAGCTTATGAAATGCCATTGAAATTTCTTTCTTCTTCCTTAATATCAAGATGATTATATCCCCTATTTTTACTTCCAAAATGGATTTCTTCAAAATTTTCAATAAAAGTATCCATTGAGACATCCAACCTGTTGTCCCAAAATAATTATCATTGTATTTTGCCATTTTAGCTCCATTTACCACTTTTAAATTGCAGTAGTTTTTTCACAAAGTCTACATTCTTTATTTATACACTATGAGTGCAGATACAAAAAACTGTAGATGCTGGTTCATAGAAAGATACACAAAGTGCTGGAGTAATTCAGCGAGTCAGGCAGTATCTCTGGAGAATATGGATACCTGACGTGTCAGGTCAGGACCCTTCTTCAGATTGATTGTGCTGCGGGGGACAACAGCTTGAAGAGAGGAGGGCCAGGACAAAGTCTGGTAAATCACAGGTGGATACAGGTGGGGGTGGGGGCAGTGGGGTGTGTGGAGGTTGGTAAGCAAATGGTTGGGCAAAGGCCAGAGATAAAAAGACAAAAGGTGTGAGATGAAGATAGAACAGGTGTGAATGTGAAGCCAGTGGAAGGAATACAGGTGGAAGCCAGGTGGGTGGATGTAAAATGGGTGTGAGTCTAGATGGGGAAAGGAAGTGAGAGGGTGAACAAAAGGTGTGGGGGGGGGGGTGAAAGGAGGGGGAGAAGGAAGCAGGATGGCTGTCTGTGGTTAGTTACCCATATTTGGAGAATTCAATATTCATATCATTAGGTTGTAAACTATCCAAGTGGAATATAAGATGCTGTTCCTCAAATTTGCACGTATTCTCACTCTGGAAATGGAGGAGTTGTGGCAGGGACGAATAGGAGTCCAGCCAAAAACTAATCGGACACGAGTTGCGTGCACTAGACGTGTTTATTCTCTCCAATACAGCACCCTACTCACCCAGGTCACGGGCGTTGCCCGGCCTTAAATCCCAACTCAGGTACCGACCCCGTGACTAGCGCCTCCCACACCAAGACGCCGCCCTCTAGAGCCGATGGTTCATTGTACCCTTGGGTTGCCACCACGTGCCGCCACAGAGTCCGCGATAGAAAGTTCAGTATGGGGATGGGAAGGCGAGTTAAAATGGGAACCTTCGTGGACCGAGTGCAAGTGTCTGGCGAAATGGTCGCCGAGTCTACATTTCAGTGTCGCCGTTGTAAAGGAGGCCACATTGGGAACACTGAATGCAGTAGATGTGGTTAGAGGGAGAGCATGTGAACCTCTGAGGGAGGAGGTGTAAGGACAGGTGGTGGATCTCCTGTGGCTCAAGGGGAAAGTACGTGAAAAAGTGGTGGTCTGCGTTGGAACGGATGAATTAATTGGCTGTGGAGGCCTAGTCAGTGTATATTTTTACGGCAGAGATAGATAGATTTTTGATTAGTACAGGTGTCAGAGGTTATGGGGAGAAGGCAGGAGAATGGGGTTAGGATGGAGAGATAGATCAGCCATGATTGAATGGCGGAGTAGACTTGATGGGCCGAATGGCATAATTCTACTCTTATCACATGACCTTACGACCTTATAATGAACCTAGGAGTTGCGGAGTGAGCAGTCTCCTGCGGATGGCAGAAATGGGTGGGGATGGGAAGATGAGACTGGATGGTTGGATCATTGTGGAAATGTTAAAGAATGTGGTGGAAATGTCAGAGAATGATGTATTGGATGCGACGGCTGGTGGGGTGAAAGGTTATGGACATGGAAACTCTTCCGTCTGGAAAGAGATGGAACAAGAGCGGAATTACGGGACGAAGAGGATACATGGATGAGGATAACATCTATTACAGCAGGCTGGAAAACACATTTACAAAAGAAAATGGGAAATCTTGGGAGCAGATGCAGCAGAGACGGATAAATTAACTCTAGGGGATAGCATCTTTGCAAGAAGTAGGGTGGAAGGTGTAGTCCAAATAACTGTGGGAGTCAGCAAGTTTGTAGTAGCGGTCAGTTGATAGTCTGTCCCCTGTGGTGGAGACAGAGAATTAAGAAAGGGAAGAGAGGTGACAAAGATAGTCCAAGTGATGGGCTGATATCTGTGAAATATTCTACATCAGCAAAGTATAACTCTGAACTTTGGTTAAGTGTATTTTCAATACCTAACCTATAAACAGTGGGTGCAGCAGGTACAGGAATAGACTGTTAGTTTGCTGCATTATTCAAATGATTACGGATGATCCACTCAAGACTAGAGGTTGAATTTTGTAATCCACCTCAGGTAAAACATAATACATCTCAAACACAGTACATTTTCACTGAAACATAATTGACAGTGGTACATGAATATTATGCAAACATTTTCTGGTAGACAAATGTTTTCTGGTACAAATTACCACAAAAATGCATGTAAAACACATTTTGCATTAGCAACCTGTCAACTGGACTAACAAATCATTCATGGATGGTTTATTCCAGAGTGTGCCCCACTGGAGCAAAAGAAGGAATGGAGCCCAGAATGAATTGAAAGTGGGCAGAATGTAATTGCCATTCTCTGTCGATCAAATGCACCTGTGGAAAAGAATCACACACAATCATGAATTATTTGTATCAAGGCACACTTAGTCACAGCGCGAGGAATCACAGAAAATGCATGAAGCCTCAGGACAATTACCAGCAACTCAACCAGAAACGCAGTGATGTCCTCATGGACAGGGCAGAAGATATTTAGAACAATGGAGCAGAGGAGCCGTAAAAGAGAGTAATAATCCTCACAAGCTGACTTTCTTTTTTATATCAACCTATTATTTGCTATTTATGGTATACCAACTGCAACTTTACTCATGTAATACTGACTGAAAAGCAAAAGTAATTGATTAATTGTCTCACGGATGTGAAGGAGCTGCATAAATCTAAAGGCCCCCAAATTATTTATGATCCTCACCACGGGTGCTGTCTGTATGGAGATTGTACGTTCTCCCCGTGACCTGCGTGGGTTTTCCCGGGTGCTGCAGTTTCCTCTCACACTCTAAAGATGTACAGATTTGTAGGTTAATTGGCTTAGGTGAAATTGTAAATTGTCCTTAGTGTATGTAGGATAGTGTTAGTGTGCGGGGATCGCTGGTTGGCGCGACTCGGTGGGCTGAAGGGCCTGTTTCTGCGCTGTATTTCTAAACTAAACTAACCAGAATAGTGTAGATGGCATCAAATGACATTCTGTAGTACATACACAATCATTTTTCTTCTACACTGTGCTGTGCAATAACATTTCCAGGCTAATTTCTTTCTAACTTCATTGAAACCCAAGTAACAAAGAACGATCTGGCAAGATTTCTCAATTACAGCTAATAAAAAACATCAAATGGTCTAACCTTCAAAATTGTGCTTTTGCTTTCTAACAGAGGGATCGTTAGAATACAAAGTCTGGGAACCTCCAGAATCCTCCATCCATTATTTTGAGATGATTTGGCAACATTGCAGAAGAGGAATGAAAATTGTCTCAAATTAAACAAACCTGTTCCTCTGGTGGCTTTCTTTTCCAAATCTTTTTTTCTTTTTACAAGGAGCCTATTGAAGTGCCATTAATTTAAAGCTGAATGTTGGGGGGAAAATATGTGGCTAATATATTTACCAGTCTTTAATGGGTAAAGCTATGCCTTGCCAATCTTTAATGGCACTTCTCAAGACGCAAAGCAATTTTGAAATATATTACTACCAGGTCAATTCTAACATTACAAAGCTGGCACCTTCCTTTACTACACCACGAATGCCAATATAAAATTCCAGATGTTTCACAACTAAGCTTGGGGAGAACAGATGCCAAGCCCAGATATGCAGAAGCAATGACTGTCGGATTGAGAAGAATATTGAGTGTTTTGAAGATGGAGGAAAATACCTTCAGGAAGGAGTTCTCTAGTATTGAAAAGACTAGTTTAAGGCTCTGATGGTTGGACAGAAAGATGCTGAGAGGTATTTAAAAGTCCACAGTCAGAAGAAAAGGGGCAGCACAGTGGTGCAGCTAGTAGAGCTCCAGCCTCACAATGCCAGAGACCCGGGTTCGCTCCTGACCTCAGTTGATGTCCGTGTGGAGTTTGCACGTTCTTCCTGTGACTAAATATGTTTCCTTCAGGTGCTCTGGTTTTCTTCCATATCCCAAATTATAGGTTAATTGACCTGCGTAAAATGAGTAGGGAGTGGATGCGAAAGTCAATGAAGTACAATAATAATTACATCTAAAATGAATGTGGGAAATGAAATAGCCACTTGATACAAAGCTGTACCCATCAAATATCACTTAAATAATGATCCAATAAATTGTCCACCTTGGATAATAAAGACAATTATTTTGAAATTAATGTATCATGGGTTAATGAGTCAATGCAGGTCAACAAAAATAGAAAAGATGATTAATTGCCCAATGCAAGGCAACGTGGACAGAGGAATTATGGACCAGATGGCACTTGTAATGGGTGCTGGATGAGAAACGTGCAAAGATTTAAAGGAACAGTCAAATGCCCAATGAGGATTACATTCTATAATTCTCCTCCATGTTTTCAACATGGGGGGGGTCCTCAATACTCCTTCCTGCCTTCTTGCCATTTTTCCCAGGGTAATGGAGTCAAATGAACAAAATGTAGCTTTGGCCTTATTAACCATCATCTGCATTCTTCAAATGTCAGATAGTATGCGTCCTCATGGATCCCACATCCACTGTAGAGAAGTTACAGCCTCTGGAAAAAAGCCACTAACTGGAGCAACTCTTTGGTAAAGACCAATAGGCCAGCAAATTCATCTGGAAAACATGAATGCTGGAAATAAATTTAGAATTCTACCTGGCAAGGTGCATCTCAAACAAGTGATGGGATGGTCAAAGAAAGTCCTTAATACAGTGTGTTTCTTCATGTTCTGAAGCGCAAAGAAGAAAAAGAGACTGAAATCAAAGGAAGCTCCCTCCTGCTCATGTTGTTGTACAGAATTACAATTAGATTTATTTCAGTTAGTCTTGCCTGGCATTTACCCAAAAAGAATGTTAAGTCACAAGTGTGCATTGAAACTGAAGAGAGAGTTGCTCTGGTTGAGAGCCAGTAGACATACATAGGACGAAACAGCCTTCTGTCTTGCAACCATTTTATGATTCAGTAATCTATTTACATAGTTTGGTGTCAAATTTTGTCTGAAATCACTAATATGAATCCCCTGGCAATGGTTTACTTTGTTAAAGATGCTATAATAAGACAACAATGTCTTTTTCAACCACTGAATGTGTTAATTTACCTTAGTTAAACCACAGGTAATGCAACCAGCGTAAGTGCTCCTGAGGAAAAGAGCACAAAGAAAGTCAAATCAGCGAGGGGTCTCTCTCTTGATTAACGTCCATTAAATCCAACCATAGAGAGTTGATGAGAAAAGGCTTGACTCTTGACAGTGACATTGCGTCAAACTCAAGACAGTTAAAAAATTTTGAACAGAAAAGGTGAGAAAAAGCTGGAAGTAAACACTGGCAATTGCAGGATTAAAGGACAGCCTGAGTGAGTCTGAAAAACAGTTTATTTATATTTATACCACTCAATATTTAGATCATATTTGCACAGGGAAAATACTATTAAAGACAATGGCCTTTTACTCCAAACAAATTATTAATTGGTTAATATTCACTTCTTATTTTCAATCCTGCCTGACAATTCCCCAAACAGAAAGTTAAATTGCCAGTCATATATCTTTCTGAGAGTCTACATAAACCTGGAGTGTTATTAATCCAGATGACTTCCAATATATTTACTGGCAAAAATAAACTAGATTGCATGTTTACTTTCAAAACACTTGATTTATTAAATGGGTTTAACAAATTACTCAGTTACTTTAATCCAGTGGATGCGAAGCCATGTATATTGTATATTCTACTGATCTCTACTGTATAGGGTATACTGCATTAGGATAAACTTTCATAGTTATTATGGCCACACTAGAGAACTGACAGGAGTCATGTTATACCTCTATCTTCACAATTTACAACTCTTCAATCCTTCTGCCTCACTCCTTCTGCTTTAATCTTTGGCCATTGTCCCAACCATCTTCCTATAAAAAAAAAAGCCCCTCGCCCGTGTCCACGCTTTGTCCTACCTCTCCCAGCTTTCTTTCCACTCCCCTACAATCAGTCTAGGGAAGGGCCCTGACCCAAACCATCATCTATCCATGTTCTCCAGAGTTGCTGTCTGACTGTAATCAGCATCTGCAGTTCCTTCTTTCTACATCATGTTATATCTCGTGGTTAGACACCATTAATAACTTTGTGATCTCATTATGAAGTAGTATAAGAGAATGAGCTTGATTCACATAGGCTTTGATTTTTCCTTTTGCTCAGGGAACATCATAAAAACATTTTCTATGTCATAATCAGCTGCTAGAGGTAACTTCACGTGTACAAAATAATTGCTGCATTTTCTATATTACAGCACTTCAAAAGTTATTCATCAGCAGTAGAGAGCACATTTTTTGGCACAATCAGAGAAAAACACGAAATGCAAGTCTCACTTCAATTTCCTTCTTAAGAAGATGTTTTTATCTCTGTGTCAACAAAGTACAGGATGTCACCTTTTTTCCTTTCCGGCCCACTTTGTTGAAGGTTACAATTCCGGCAATAGACTTAGTCCCGTGTGCACTAAATCAACGTAGTTAATTCCTGAATATTTCAAGGAGAGCAAGAGGTTTTTAAATAAAGCTTCGTATTTGAAGATTCCTTCCCATGCCAAATTAAAAATTATGGCAGAAACAGAATGAAAATAATTGTTCTTAATAAAATTTGGTCATTAGAACATGGTATGCTTTTCCACAATCGGGAAAGTATGCCCAGAATTTCCAATGATTTGTACTTGGATTAAAGCAAGTTACAGTGCAAAGTAAATAATGAACCACGAAGAAGACTAAACAAAAAACGTTAAGCATTTCTGCGCACACGCTATGCAGATATCAGAAGCATGCCAATCATAACACATTGGTAATTTCCCACAGAATGTTGATTTCAAGGCCCCTTTGAAATTGTTTCACATAAATACAATCAATAAACAAAATAGGTCATGCAGGCAAATAGACTACAAAGGAAGGGGCATATTGTATATCTGCATTAAAGCAATAATTAATCATATGCAACTTTATTGCAGTCATTTGCAAAAGAGCTCAATTAATTTCACAGGCCAGAAAAATGTAGCTATTGAGCTGCTCCTGGTGTACCACACTGCATGGAATAGCTGGACCAATTTGCAGATTCCAGGAGCCATCTCTCAATCAAGATACATGATGAAATTCACCACAGGCTTCAGTGTACTAACACAACTTTCAGCCATCTTCGGTTAGATCAAGATCTCAAACACAGTTCAAGCCTGTAGTCTACTGGCCTTATCCCAAGATAACCAATGTCATCATCCTCCACTAAACCTACTTCCCCAATTTCGTGGCCATGTTTACACCTGCTTCATGTCATTCTACAGGCAATGCCTTTCACATTCCTGACTCAAAAAGTGCTCTATTCACAGCCATGTCATGGCGTTGAATTTGTTGAATAGTGGAAAAGATTCAAGAACGTTCCAAAAGTGTAATATCTTCACTGATATAAAATTGTGTTTGCTAACATCTCCGTCAAGTTCCAGGAGATATTTTGCCAATTTAAATGCACATTCTTATCATCACCATCAAAGGCCAAAAAATATACCAGCAGGACCTGGAAAGCCACATATATCCTCACATATCTTTGGACTGGGATTGACTAACTGATTTAGTTACAATGGAAGTCTGAAATTACTGAGACTCAGACATGTACTATCTTTGCTGAATAGATTGAATTGAAACAGAAACAAAAGCTTCCATGTTTCAAGTTGCAGAATTACATATTTTATTCTTTCACTGAAATAATGTTAATGTTACATCATATAACCATTACAGCACGGAAACAGGCCATCTCGGCCCTTCAAGTCCGTGCCGAACACTTTATTTTTAAAATGTATTTTTTTACTTCCCCCTAGTCCCATCTACCTGCACTCAGACCATAACCCTCCATTCCTTTCCCATCCATATACCCATCCAATCTATTTTTAAAGGATAAAATCGAACCTGCCTCCACCACTTCCACTGGAAGCTCATTCCACACAGCTACCACTCTCTGAGTAAAGAAGTTCCCCCTAAACTTCTGTCCCTTAATTCTCAAGTCATGTCCCCTTGTTTGAATCTTCCCTACTCTCAATGGGAAAAGCTTATCCACGTCAACTCTGTCTAACCCGCTCATAATTTAAAGACCTCTATCAAGTCCCCTCTTAACCTTCTGCGCTCCAAAGAATAAAGACCTAACTTGTTCAACCTTTCTCTGTAACTTAGTTGCTGAAAACCAGGCTACATTCTAGTAAATCTCCTCTGTACTCTCTCTATTTTGTTGACATCCTTCCTATAATTAGGCAACCAAAATTGTACTCCATATTCCAGAATTGGCCTCACCAATGCCTTGTACAATTTTAACATTACATCCCAACTTCTATATTCAATGCTCTGATTTATAAAGGCCAGCACCCCAAAAGCTTTCTTTACCACCCTATCTACATGAAATTCCACCTTCAGGGAACTATGCACAGTTATTCCTAGATCCCTCTGTTCAACTGCATTCCTCAATTCGCTACCATTTACCATGTACGTCCTATTTTGATTTGTCCTGCCGAGATGTAGCACCTCACATTTTTCAGCATTAAACTCCATCTGCCATCTTTCAGCCCACTCTTCCAAATGGCCTAAATCTCTCTGTAGACTTTGAAAATCTACTTCATTATCCACAACACCACCTATCTTAGTATCATCTGCATACTTACTAATCCAATTTTCCACACCATCATCCAGATCATTGATGTACATGACAAACAACAGTGGACCCAACACAGACCCCTGAGGCACCCCACTAGTCACCGGCCTCCAACCTGACAAACAGCCATCCACCATTACTCTCTGGCATCTCCCATTCAGCCACTGTTGAATCCATCTTGCTACTCCACCATTAATACCCAACAATTGAATCTTCTTAACCAACCTTCCATGAGGAACCTTGTCAAAGGCCTTACTGGTCCATATAGACAACATCCACTGCTTTACCCTCATCAATTTCCCTAGTAACCTCTTCGAAAAATTCAAGAAGATTAGTCAAACATGACCTTCCAGGCACAAATCCTGCTTATCCAGATGCTTATATATATTATCTCTAAGTATCCTTTCCATTAATTTGCCCACCACTGACGTCAAATTAACAGGTCTATAATTGCTAGGTTTACTCTAAGAACCCTTTTTAAACAACGGAACAACATGCTCAGTACGCCAATCCTCCGGCACTATTCCTGTTTCTAATGACATTTGAAATAATTCTGTCACACCCCCTGCTATTTCTACACTAACTTCCCTCAATGTCCTAGGGAATATCCTGTCAGGACCTGGAGCCTTATCCGTTTTCATATTTTTCAAAAGTGTCTGCACCTCCTCTTCTTTGAATCTCATAGTTTCTTGCTACTCTGCTTGTTTCCCTACATTACTTTCCTTATACTGCACATTGGCTCTGTAGGCTTTTTCAATGAGCTGAGTGTGAAAGGTGCCATTTTCTGACAGTAGCTTCTTTCAGTTGTAATGTCTCCTGTCTTAAGGGCCTGTCCCACTGTACGCGGTACTTCAAGAGCTCTCCCGAGTTTTAAAAAAAATCAAACTCGTGGTAAGTACGTAGAATGTACGTAGCGGGTACGTTGGAGCTCGGGACGTCTCTTAGCGGCTCGTAATGCTAACGGCAGGTACTCGGGAAACGCGGTAAGCTCGTGAAGTTATTTCAATATGTTGAAAAATGTCCACAAGAGCCCCGAGTACCTACGAACGGCTATTACCGTAATTCTCCGAGTTCGAATCAGGGGAACTCGGGAGAACTCTTGAATTACCTCGTACAGTGGGACAGGCCCTTTTTAGAGATATTTGAGCCGGCTCAAATTACCACCTGGACACAGAACACATTAACAACAAAGTAACTGATCCATGGGAAGTCTGCTGATTTCTTGTAGATGGCTAATAAACAAATACTATTTGAGTTAATAATAAGCAATATTAGAAATTGCTAACTAAGTTAAGATTGTTGTAAAGGGCAAGGAATGTTTTGTTCTGCTGAGTCAATAACAATTTGTGTATAAATATTATCTTTAATGATGTAAGATATCGCACATGCCTCGCAGAGTATAATCAGAGCAGGAGCACAGTACTGGGGAAACAGCCCATATTGTAACTAGAAAGCAAGAAATTGTGCACCAAGCCTCCATCATCCATTAACCTCTTCAACTCATCTATCATCTTCCTCCCCCCATGCCAAATAAATCCCTTCTTTAAGATGGATTAAAACTTTCAGATGAGAAATAGTTCAGCATTTCAGTTCTCTCATAACTCTCAAAATCCATCTGCATATTTAAGGATCCAGTTCTATTCTTTAGCCAGTGGCTCATAAAATGTAAAATTTGCCACAATAGCTGGCCTTGGCAAAACTATCCACATCTCATGAATGAGTAAATACATAATGGATATGATGTACCACATATTAATACATAACAAGGCAAAAATGCAGCAATTATCCAGTATTCTGATAATTAACATGATAAAAGAGAGATAAATCAATGTCAGCAAAATAAAATACGTCCTGAATCATTTTGAGTGATTTCAAATAATTCATTGCAGCCTGACACAAGGATTTAAAACAAATAATTCAACTGTTTTAGAATTCAAGGCTGCAAAAGACGCATAAAATAAAATGGCCCTGGTTTAAATCAATAAAATTACACAGATAACAGTCCACCCTGTTGTGAAATGGTTCTTTGCATTTGTGCATCGTATGTCTTTTCACACGGGCAACCTTTCAAATCATTCAGTTGTGATTGTTTTCCAAGAATTCTCTGAGAATTAAGAATGAATTCTGCAACTATTTCCTATATTAAAGAATAAATGGACAGTGAGTCTGACAACATTTCCATCACACTGCGACGTATAATGAAACCCCATTGTAGAATTTAAAAAAATACTCCATCTAATAGTCAGTGTAGTACTCTTCACAAAAAATAAAAAAATTAAAAAATCAGAAAAATCCAAATACACATATAGTCAGTCCTAAGGCTGATCATGCTGGAAACAAAAAAACAACCCCCTTTCTAAAACACTCTGCTTGGAAGCTAAGACTGCATTACACCAGGAGCAATACTGCTCTGTCACGATAATTTCATGTGAGTAGTTCATCTTGTATTTAATATCATCATAAATGCACATTACAACAATGACTCCTAATTAAAGAGTCATGTAAGCAAGAAAAGTTGTATTTTATTTCCATGGTAATTCAGTCCTTACTAGATCATATGATCTGCAGAGCCCACTGCATTACCTTTCCTTCCTTTTGAAGTTTCAGGATTCTGAAACTCAAGTTTGAACTCTACTTAACCACACTTCAGATTCAGTTCACCTTTTGTGTGGCTGAATCAGCCTTAGCCAAAAAATGTTCTTTGCAAATGCAATGTTCACTTATTTTAACCTTCTACCATCTTACACTTCAAGTGTTTTATGGCAAAGTAAGCCAACCAGCTTATCTACTGACACTGGTTGATCAGATGGCAAACATATGGAGAGCAAGACATTAATGTCAGAGCTGAGACAAAGGCACAAATGTCATTGATGTGTGCGTGGGATACAGATTTCAATGAAAAATACAAGAAAAAAGAAGAAAAAAAACAACCAATATCCCAAAAGCAATCACTGTAATCACTCTTGTAATGTGGCAGCAAATTCATTGGAATTCAAGAAACTGCACAGGCTGGAAATCTGAAACAAACTAAAAATTCTGGGAGCACTTAGCAGATCAAACAGCTGGATGAAAAAGAGGAAAACAGGCCCGATGAACGATCTCTAATCTGAAACTGATTTTCTTCCTGCAGATGCTGCCTGCTTTGCTGAGTGTTTCCTGTATTTTCTGTTTCTGAGGCAATTTAGTGTGTTGGTCCTAAATATAAGATTCAGGTCAGTGAGAATCACGCATGTAAAACCAGCAGAAATCCTATTACAGCAGAGCTCCCCATGTACCAATATGCCAATAATCCTAAAAATACTTTGTAGTGATATATAATAGAATAGTACAGAAGGTAATGATTAGCATGTTATACAGTTAAGGCAAAGCCATTAATGGTAAATCAGAGATCTTTGCAATACAATTACATTGTCTAGACATCACATTTAATGAATAATAGGTCATGCAATTGACCCATGGTGATAAATAATTTACAAACTGGCATTAATCTCCTCTGTGCTCAATGGTGTAGAGATTGCAAAAACAATATTTTACTATAATAACGACCTAATATGAAGTATTCTTCATAAGTTGATTTAAACTGTCCAAAGCTGTCCAGTTGATGTATTAAAGATGTATATACAATGAGCAAACTAAGTACACTTGCAATGCTTCACACATGCTGACATTTCTTCGGTTATGACAATGTTGTTTTCAGTCCATTCATTTTAAATACCAGGGTTTCTCCAAAAGCATTGGGTATGTGAGAATTGAACCAATAAACCAGTAAATATGAATGGTAAACACAAGCGAGGAAACAGAGCCATGCCAGGCATATTTTGTCTACCGTGTCTCAACCTTCAATGTAAAATTTCCCAAGTTGCTTGATATGCGCGGCATCAGACGGAAAAGAGGCCGAGAGGGAAAAAGAGAACAAGTGGATAAAATACCAAATGTTCCATTGGGTAAGTAAATGTTAATGAGCAGGGTGTGTGTGTATGTGTGTGTGGGGGGGGGGGGGGCTGTGAGGTCAAATTTTAATCAGGGGAGAAGGAAAGTCAATACATATCCTGGAGCACAAGTGAAAAGGCAGGATCTAAGTGAGCAATTCAGGATAATTAGGAATCACAAGGAGACGGATGGGAAAGTTGTAATAATAGCATTGAGACAAGATCCGGGTGAAATTGAGCTGAGTCCTCCTTTACTTGGATCATTCCTGATGTTACAAAGCATCTCTGCACTTATTAAGACCTCTGGCAAAAAGCCCTGTTGAACTTCAAGGTTACATTGTTAAACATCTTGTCAGATGCATTGCTATTAATAGCATCACGGTAACTAAATTCAGCCTTCATCTCTAAATCTAGCCTATTTACAATGTTATTGTACTCAATATAATCTATATCTCAGCATTAATTCTGCATCAAAGATTACAAAATGATTTAAATAATTTTTAAGAAGAAATAATAATTTGTCTCAAACTATCCACATCTGCAACTTCAGAAAGAATCCAACCTTGTTTCTGCATTGAGCACAATCAATATGCTCGCCATATCTACACGAGAATGTTATCAACATCTAAGTGAATCCACTAAAGTATTTAAAACATTTACAACAATAAAAACAATTCATTGGATAACTTAAATAAGTGGAAGCAAGAGCTGTAACGTATTCAATGTGGTAAAAAAAAACAAGCCTTGAACATGTGGTTATTAATATTTGATATGCAGAAACATATCAGGAAACATGTTCGATAAAATGTAATGATAGAGTTAAAACAATATTTGAAAATACAGCCACATCATTCACAAGCAACACAGGATTATCATGGTTCAAAAAAACAATATGAAAAGTTATCATAAGTTGTTTTCAAAGAATATTCTACAACTGGTGTAGTAAAACCATGAAATATTTTTTCTTGTATAAAATTGATAGCAAGACACATATTCTTGCAGAGTCAAGACAATAATGAGAAAATAAAACCTGTTTAAGCGATTGAATAAGGCCTAAGGATAATGCTCAATCAAGCACTTCATAAACCCCCATCATTTGAAAACCATCGATGTTCCTCCTGAGCAGATCGATTCACAGAGATGCAGCTATTCACTTGAATTAGGCTGTAATGGCCTGCAATGTTAACCAGTTCGCTGCATTAAGTGGAATCATAGCTATCTAATCCAAACATATAACAGTCACAATTTCTAAAGAATTTTCTGGAAAACATCTATCCCCAAATTGAAAGGCATTCTGAAAAGGAAACTGCACAGTTCAACTTTGCTGGGGGATCAATGCAGAAAACTTTCTAATGCTCTTATGCAGTAATTCCCCACTTCAGCTGAAAATCTATAACAGAATGCAAGAAATTAAAAAAATCAATGTGGGTTCACTCTTAGTCATCAGATTAATGTCCTTACAATGCAGCTGTATCCAATTTCACAAACTTTAAACCTGACATTATTTCCTACCAATTTAAACTTCAGATTTATAATTCCTCTTACCACTTCCCCACTAGCTGTACAAGACAGAAAGGTGAGAAAGGATGAAGTAAATTGTAATTTTGGGTACAATAATTTTTTAGGTGGATTCTTCATTGCCCCTCCTCCCATCTTGCCTTTTATTTCAGACTATCCAAAAGACAAGCAATCATAGCTCAAAAGAATTGTAATCAACTACAACTTGGAAGGATTATGCTCAGTGAATTAGTTTCTAGTATACGAAGTGAATGCTGCCGTAATAAACCAGTCATAACAATTAATTTGGTGCTTTCGAGATCCAAGCCTCTAAAAGCACTAAACCAAATGAAGACTTGTCCATAAAATCAGCTATGAAGGTCCTTAAAGCATCATGCTATATTCCAACTGACACAAGGAACAAAAAGTAAGTCAGCAGGTTCTTTCCATTAACAAGCATGATGATTAGCATTTTCGATGAAAAACCTTTGCTTTTTCTGAAAGAGTGTTAATGATATTATCCTTTAAATATTGTATGCAATTTCTGCTGTGAGTCATGGATTGGAACCAGTTTTTGTAGCATACGAAAAAACCTGAGATACACAACTGTGCAGCTAAGCTTTCATATCACTTTACGAGCAAAGGCCCCTTTCAAGAAGTACTGTCCAAGCACATTAATGAGCCTCAAGAGACACAGAAACTTTGTGGAATTCACCAAAGAGAAATTTGCCATATTACAAGTGATTATGCACACGTTCATTAAAAAAAGATTTTAAAAATGCAGCATTTGAATATTATTGGTATATTAATTACTTACAGTGTGGTCTTTAACTGTACCTTCTGGCTACACCTGCAGCCATCTGGCTAAATTTTGGTGTATCAGACATCTGAAGCACAATTTATCCTTAATTACACATTTATATTTCAAGATAGAGCAAGTCCCTGGACAATGACACGTGCCAGCACATTGATATCTTAATAAAATAATACCATTTATTTGAGTTCACATTAAGCCATCCATATCTGCCAGGTTCATATCTTTTGTTAATACTTAAATTATATGAAAAAAATTAGTTTGTAAGACAGTTAATTAATTTTCATTTGTCGATATGAAACTTGGTTACTTTCTCTTTGCATAGGAAATGCTGGGCTCTAATGCTGGCAATCAAACAATACTAGGAGAGGCATCTCTTTGCATCAAAGTCATGATGCAGTTTTATAGGACTTTGCTTAGGCTGTATTTGCAGTACTGCATGCAATTCTGGTTACCCCATGACAGGGAGAGGTTGAAATGACTTGGATTGTTTTCTCTGGAACAGCAGAGGTCAACAAGAGACCTGATAGAAGTGAATAAAATTATGAGAGGTGTTAATAAGGTAGACAGTCAGAACCTTTTTTTCTAGGATGAAAATATCAAAAACTTGAGGGCACAGCTTTAAGGTGAGGGCGGGAACATTTAAAGGAAATGTACGGGAGTAGTTTTTCTTATAGAGTGAGTTCCTGGAATGTGCGGGTGGTGGTGGAGGCAGATACGAAAGTGGCATTTAATACTTTTGGATAGGTACATGTAGGGAATGGAGGGATACGGATTATCTACAGGCAGATAATGTTGGTCTTGGCATCGAGTTTGGTGCAGATATAGAGCACCGAAGGGCCAGTTCCTGTGCTGGACTTTAAGTTCCAACACCACCGTTGCTAAATATAGGTTTTGCACAACTGTAAATATGGGCTGAGGCAGAAAAAATGTAGGATCAACATAACAGGCATGAGTCCCAACCATATATTGCATCATACAAATGGACTCATGAGTATATTAATAATAGTCATATTTTCCAAGAGAATCATAGGAAAGAAATTGCCCAGCATAAAAATACATGACAAAGTGCACCAATATCAAGGGACATGACATCCATAGTACAGTGAGATCTGCTGAGATTTTCTCCTCCTCTTTCCTATTTGCATCCATTCCAATTCAGTAGGCTCTGAGTTGGCTGTTGAGACCAATGTGTGATTCACAGGCTCTGCCACAGGTGTAGGTAGAGTTAGTAATTTGAGAAGTGATGTTCTCTGGCCACTGTTCTCACAGGGCTTACAGTGAAGAGATTTGAAGTTATCTGTGCCATTCTAGTGCTCCTTCTCTGTTTCGAGGAGGTTTTGAGAGCATCCAATGAGGAATTCCCTCTATCCACCCTAACCTATTGGTGCGACAAAATTTTGGCCTTAGCAAGGCCACCAGCATAATCAAGGACTCATCTCACTGTCTCTTCTCCCCTCTCCCATCAGACACGAGGTGCAGATGTTTGAAAAGGCATACCTCCAGAAACAGGGACTGTTTCTTCCCAACTGTTATCAGGCAATTGAACTGTCCTCTCATCAGCTAGAGTGTGGTCTTAGCCTCCCATCTACCTCATTCAAGACCTTTGAACAATCTTTAATCAGACTTTATCTTGCACTAAATGTTGTACCCTTTACCCTTTGCTGTGGACAGCTTGATTGTAATCGTGTAGAGTGGTATTTTACTGGATAGCACATGACAAAAGCTTTTCACTGTACCTTGGTACACATGGCAATAAACAAAACTAATAAAGTGCCTGCTTTAGGATTCTGTTGTCAGGTAAGTGATCTTCGGAGGCTGCTCTTCAGAGGATGGATCTGAGGGTAGTAGCCTGAAAGAGCTCATAGAATAGTAATTTATTTGCTTATTTGGACAATTAGCTTGTAGAATTTTGGAGAAATCTCTCTCACGTTTTTGAACACTTGCTGGAAGGTATCTTATATCTCTGAAGTGTACAGGAGGGGCAAGGTCACTGATAGATCATGAGCTTATGAGTTCATTTTTAACACACTTTTCCTCAGTCAGCTAGTGGCTGTACAGTGGTGAACTTCATTGTCATTGGTACCTTCATTTGAGATTGCTCCCAAGATATGAAAAGTAGTTCTGGTTATCTTAGATCTCACAATGGACCTCAAGGTTTTTCTATGTGGTGACGGTGGTTGTGGTTGAGTGCGGAGGGGACAATTTTGGCCAGGTTGTGCAATGGATATGTTGGTTGAGGAACTTTGTTTAATGTAAGGCATCAGTGAAGGTTAGCAGTATATCCATGCACACATTGCCCCCATGATCTCCCATTATGAAATAAATGGGGCAGACGTTCAAGACTGGGGAAGGGACTTAGGAGTACTGGTGCAGGATTCCCAAAATATCAATTTGCAGGTTGAGTCAGCGGAAAGGAAGGCAAATGTAATGCTAATATGCATTTCGGGGGGAATAGAATATAAAAGCAAGGCTATAATGCTGAGGCTTTATCATGCACTGGTGAGGCCGTATTTGGAGTGTTATGAGCAGTTTTTGGCCCATACCCGAGGAAAGATGTGCTGGCTTTGGAGGGGATCCAGAGGATCCAGAGGAGGTTTACAAGAATGATCCTGGGGATGCTTGGGTTAACAAATGAGGAGCATTAGGAGGCTCTGGGCCTGTACTCGCTGGAGTTTAGAAGGATGAGACGGAATCTTATTGAAATCTACCAGATAATGAAATGCCTAGAGTGGAGATGGAAAGGATGTTTCCAGTAATGGGAGTCTAGAATCGGAGGGCATAGCCTCAGAATAAAATGACATACCTTCAGAATGCAGATGAGGAGAAATTTCTTCAGCCAGAAGGTTGTAACTATGTGGAATTCATCGCCACTGACAGCTGTGGAGGCCAAGTTATTTTTAAAGCAAGGGTTTCAAAGGTTATGGAGAGATGGCAGGAGAATGGGGTTGAGAGGGAAAGATAAATCATCCAAGATTGAATGGCGAAGTAGACTCGATAGGTCAAATGGCCTAATTCTGCTCCTATGTCCCTTGTGGCATGATGGGGGAGTGTGGAAAGAAGATCTATGCATGGTGAGGGACGGAAGATAGGGATGGTTGAGGTCAAAATTTGGAGCGAATGAATAGGACATTGGAAGGAAGAAGACTCTAAGGAAAACACCATCAATTGGAAGAATCTACTTCCATTTCCCTCCATAACGTACAAAAGAAATTTCTAATTCAAGGGACCCTTATGGAAAAAATAAACTGGCAAATGGGCCAAATGGTGTGTCTGCTCTGAAAGTTGCTGGCGTGCAATGACAATCAATTTACAGCAACCACTGCTGAAGAAATGTCAGTTATGTTGTATTCATTTCATCTTTGCAATATTGTGAAGGTATTGCATATCATCTCAAAAAATGTAAATTGGAATCAACAGTTCTGCCACTGCACACTGTGACACGGCAATAAGATCGTTTCAGAAACGGGCTATTTATAGACACTTTTTAAAACAGATTTTTTTTTTTAAAGCTGAAGTTAAATTGGATGCAGCTTCAGATCTACACAGATGAATCCAATTCAACTGAATATTATTCAGTTGATACACAAGAGACAAGGAAATGTCATTATATTTTGTGGACTGAGAATTAGAGTCAGCACACTTATTGATGTCCTTAGAAATGACAATACTAAACAGACAGGAATAAAATGCAGAATGAATGATCAAATACAACATATTTCTTTGAAGGAAGTTAATCTCTTTGAAAATCAGGTTACCAACATCTTTTTTAGTAAAGATATTTTTCTGGGGTAAAATAAGAGCCCATTTATTTAACCGGATAGAAGCAAAAGTAAGATGACCCACTCCATTACTATAGTTTATTAGGAAAAACAATAGTAGCAGATTGGACAAATGGTACAATTGTTCAATTTGTAGATAGCCGGTTCGAATCCCGCTTGGAGTGCATACTGTCGTTGTGTCCTTGGGCAAGACACTTCACCCACCTTTGCCTGCGTGTGAATGTGTGTGAATGTGTGTGAGTGATTGGTGGTGGTCGGAGGGGCCGTAGGCGCAGATTAGCAGCCACGCTTCCGTCAGTCTGCCCCAGGGGAGCTGTGGCTACAGAAGTAGCTCACCACCACCGAGTGTGACTGAGGAGTGAATGAATAATGCGATGTAAAGCGCCTTGAGTATTAGAAAGGCGCTATATAAATCCCATCCATCATTATTATTATCATTATTACATCACTACGTGACATCACTACATGTGTCAGTGCTACAAAATTGTGATTCAAGTTGTTTGAGTTGAGAGAATTTTATTTACATGGGACCATTTAAAAACATCGACACTAAACAAATACAATGACATGAATCAATGACCTCTGTCATGGATTCAGACACAACATGAGAGAAGCAAGCCTCTGGTTGCGAGCATTAAAACTCTTCCATAAGTATTGGCCATCAGTTATATTCACCCTCACTGATCCAATATCAGAGTTCAACAGAGCTGAATGCATACAGAGAAGTACAAAAGCAAATTAAACCAAGTATAATATTTCAAGATATCTCACCAGAGCAGAGTAAGAACAAAACAAACACCAAGCCACATATGATAGGTAATCAAAAGCTGGCTCAAATTGAGTCAGTTTCAAGGATTATCTTAAAGGAGGGGAAGGAAAAGAAAGATCAATGTTGAGGGAAACAATTTCAGCACCTAGAGCCCAACGGCCAATAACGGAGCAGTGGTAATTAGGGTTGCACAGGACATTCCTGGAGGAACTAAGAAATACAGCAGGAGTGGCAATGGTGCCTTTCTTCACAACAAAGTACAACATCTGGCAATCCAACTCAATTTACAAATTCAAGGACGACACCACCGTAGTGGGCTCGGTATCAAATAGTGACAAGAGGGAGTACAGGAAATAGATTGAGAACCTCGTAACCTGATGTCAAGACAACAACCTTTTTCTCAATGTCAACATGACAAAGGAAATAGGGATCGACTTTGACAGCACTGAAAGCTTCAAGTTCCGAGGAGTATATATCACCAGCAACTTGTCCTGGACAAGCCATATCGAACTAATGGTCAAGAGAGCAGACTATCGCCTCTACTTCCTTAGAAGGCTTAGGAAGTTCAGCATGTCCCCATAAAACCTCACCAACTTCTACAGATGCACCTATAGAAAGCATTTTATCGAGATGCATCACAGTATGGATTGGGAACAGCTCCATCCAAGACCTCAAAAAGTTGCAGATTTATACAGTGCCCTCCATAATGTTTGGGACAAAGACCCATCATTTATTTATTTGCCTCTGTACTCCACAATTAGAGATTTGTACTGAAAAAAAATCACATGTGGATAAAGTGCACGTTGTCAGATTTTATTAAAGGTCATTTTTATACATTTTTGGTTTCACCATGTAGAAATTACAGCTGTGTTTATACATAGTCCCGCCATTTCAGGGCACCATCATGTTTGGGACACATGGCTTCACAGGTGTTTGTACTTGCTCAGGTGTGTTTAATTGCCTCCTTCATGCAGGTATAAGAGGGCTCTCAGCACCTAGTTTTTCCTCCAGTCTTTCCATCACCTTTGGAAACTTTTATTGCTGTTTATCAACATGAGGACCAAATTTGTGCCAATAAAAGTCAAAGAAACCATTATGAGACTGAGAAACAAGAATAAAGCTGTTAGAGACATCAGCCAAACTTTAGGCTTACCAAAATCAACTGCTTGGAACATCATTAAGAAGAAATGGAGCACTGGTGAGCTTACTAATCGCAAAGGGACTGGCAGGCCAAGGAAGACCTCCACAGCTAACGACAGAAGAATTTTCTCTATAATTAAAAAAAAATCCCCAAACACCTGTCTGACAGATCAGAAACACTATTCAGGTGTGAATTTGTCAAGGGCCACTGTCCGCAGAAGACTTCATGAACAGAAATACAGAGGTTACACTACAAGATGCAAACCACTGGTTAGCCGCAAAAATAGGATGGCCAGGTTACAGTTTGCCAAGAAGTACTTAAAAGAGCAACCACAGTTCTGGAAAAAGGTCTTGTGGATAGATGAGACGAAGATTAACTTATATCAGAGTGATGGCAAGTGCAAAGTATGGAGGAGAGAAGGAACTGCCCAAAATCCAAAGCATACCATCTGTGAAATGAAGACGCACCTGCGTCGAAGACGCACCCCCATTTTGAGCCCGGCACGGAACAGCCAGCCTTTCGCCCAGTAGCTACCTGCCAACCACCACCTCCACCGGTTGCGCCTGTGCCGAAGCACACCGTGGCGGGCAGGCTGGCAGAAGGCGCTGAGGTGGCGGCCGGTTCCGCCGTCTGGTCCTGGCGGCTGCTCGCCGCCACCCGAGCTATTTCCCTCCCCGGCCACAATGCGGTGGCTCCGCACCCGCAGTGAGTGAGTGAGTTGCTGGCATGATCTCCGACCCCCTCCTTCTCAATGCTCCTGCCCTCCCTGCAACTCCCTGGCGGCCCAGTCAAGTTTACTACTTTGTGCTGCCCAGGCCGTGCTGACCCGGGCCAGCCTCCCCACATGCTGTGGAAAGGAACTTTCTCCCCCCCCCCCAGCGGCGCTGTCCTTTTACAGCCGCTTCCCACTTCACACAGTTCCAAGGTCGAAGGAATGTCAGGTTCCGCGGAGCAGTCGCTACAAGAGTGGCATTGCTCAGCTTACACTTCAGCCTCCAAGACGCAGGTACATTTTCGGGCCTTGTTTTAGAGTAAAAAATAGCGTCTTGGACGCCGGTGAAATACGTTATATCAGAGTGATGGCAAGAGCAAAGTATAGAGGAGAGAAGGAACTGCCCAAGATCTAAAGCATACCAATTCATCTGTGAACCACGGTGGTGGGGGTGTTATGGCCTGGACATGTATGGCTGCTGAAGGTACTGGCTCACTGATCTACATTGATGATACAACTGCTGATGGTAGTAGCATTATGAATTCTGAAGTATAGACACATCCTATCTGCTCAAGTTCAAACAAATGCCTCAAAACTCATTGGCCGGCAGTTCATTCTACAGCAAGACAATGATCCCAAACAAACATACCCCCATACTGCTAAAGCAACAAAGGAGTTTTTCAAAGCTAAAAAATGGTCAATTCTTGAGTGGCCAAGTCAATCACCCAATCTGAACCCAATTGAGCATGCCTTTTATATGCTGAAGAGAAAACTGAAGGGTACTAGCCCCCAAAACAAGCATAAGCTAAAGATGGCTGTAATACAGGCCTGGCAGAGCATCACAAGAGAAGACACCCAGCAACTGGTGATTTCTATGAATCGCAGACTTCAAGCAGTCATTGCCTGCAAAGGATATGCAACAAAATACTAAACACGACTACTTCATTTACATGACATTGCTGTGTCCCAATCATTATGATGCCCCGAAATGGGGGGACTTTGTAAACACAGCTGTAATTTCTACATGGTGAAACCAAAATGTATAAAAATGGCCTTTATTCATCTGACAATGTGTACTTTAACCACGTGATTTTTTTCTATTACAAATCTCAAATTGCGGAGTACAGAGGCAAATAAATAAATGATGGGTCTTTGTCCCAAACATTATGGAGGGCACTGTAGATGCAGTCCAGACCATCACACAAATCGACCTCCCTTCCATTGATTCCATCTACACTTTATGCTGTCTCGGCAAGGCCACCAGCATAATCAAGGATGATTCTCTTTTCCGGTCATTCCCTTTTCTCCCCTCTCCCATCAAGACTTGACCATCACAAACAAGCTTGGCAGCACCACCATTGACCTAATCCCAATGGATAAACCTGCCAGATTCTGCAGTGGCAGGTATTGAGACACATGGGGAAAGCTTGACTTCAATAATCTGGCAGATGCATCTGTCCATTATAACAATGGAAAAAGCGGAAGAAGCACAACTCTTTTGAGACCAAGTCCCGCCACAGATCAATACCCTCTATTATTACTGCCATCTTGATAAATGGAAAAGATTTAGAACAGATCTAGCAGATGAAGACTAGGCAGCCAGGAAACACAGATCATCATCAGCAGCATAAATGTAAAGCATCATATGTTAACTCAACTTCGTAATCCAATTAAGCCAGTTATCAACATGGCTCAATGCAAGAGGGCATGCCAAGAGCGGCACCAGAACACCAAAATGAAGTGCCATCCTATAAAAACTACAACAATAGTATTGTTACAACAGTAGGTCAGAGGCTGAATATCCTGTGGTGTGGTTCTTCCTGAAAGATAAAGGGCCTGTCCCACTTACGTGTCCTTGGCACGCAAATTACGCACCCTCGTCGTCGCGTTGAGGCGCACGGGCATCGTATGGCCGCGCGAGGCCCGTCCCACTGAGGAGCGCAGAGGGGTATGTAGTTGTGCGCAACATCGCGCGGGGCTCCGAAATTTTTGTAGCGAACGAAATCTTCGCGCGCCAACGGCCTGTCGCGTAACTGCCGGCAAAAGTGCGACAGGCCCAAGACCCTGGCGCGATGCAATGTCTCACCTCCAACAGCAGCAGAAGCAGGCAAACGATCGCCGAACTCGGCCTGGGGCTCACGGCCGTTGCGGATCCGGATCCGCCCCCACTCCTACTCCCAGAGCGGGGCCAAGAAAATTGAAGATAGACGCAAAATGCAGGAGTAACTCAGCAGGACCGGCAGCATGTCTGGAGAGAAGGAATCGATGACGTTTCGGGTCATGACCCTTCTTTCAGACTGAAGAAGGGTCTCGACACGAAACATCAACCATTCCTTCTCTCCAGAGATGCTGCCGGTCCCGCTGAGTTGCTCCAGCATTTTGTGTCCATCTACAAATGACGTCACGCGCTCCAGACGGCTGTGCGGACGAATGAAGTCGCGCGCGACCTTCGCGGGACCGTCGCGCATCAACTAGGGTTTTACTTTCAATTCTGATTTCACCCTTGTGAATTTTTTGTACCTTGTTCAGTACCTATCTGACATATGCTGACGTACTCTGACGTACTGACTAATGTTGTACTCACTAGAAAAAAATATTTTGATTGTACATAAAAATCTGATGAAGCTTCTGCCGTAGCTTCACCTAATCTGTTTACATCAAAACTTTTATCAACATTCAAGTCATATGTACAAAAGCTAAGTATAAATGAAATTATTCTTCTCTATTCAACTGACTTCCATCTGTTGATGCAATATTGGATCAATTGCAATCCTGCCAAAGAATAGCACATTAAAAATTAATAATAGGCCGCATCTAAATTGTCCAAATAAATCTAGCAATTTTACTGCTAATTTTATTGAGTCCCTCAAGGTTTGGTCTACCCAGATGACCGTGAGCTCAATGGAACTGGGCCAAACATGTAGTCTACATGGTATTCGCACTCACACCACCCCTTCAATGAGCCTTTCAGCTCTATTTGAATTGTTTTCCAATGGAAATTTAAGAAAACAGTGAAGATGACATTGATCTTTCCCATCAAAGAACATGAAATTCCATTAATTAATTTAATATTTTACAGATAGTTGAAGGCTCATGAAACTGAACAAGTGGATAATACTGAATTTATTCTGCTAATGCAAAATAAAATCCAGACCAGTGTGGTTGAAAAAAAAGTATTTAACAGTAAACTAATTAGTTCTAAAATAGACAGGATTAACATGGTCGGTGAGCTCATTAAATATTTCTCAATGGATATGCTCCCTCTGAATGAGGTACATTAATTATCCAGCTACAAATTTACAAACTTAACTATAAAATAATGAAAAAATTGAATGGAAAATGCTGGCTTGACTTGACAACAAAAAGGATGTCATTGCTGGCTGTGCATGTGATTTATGTTGACATCATTATTCTTGTGATTTCAACTGCAATATTTGTTCAGGGAAGCAAGAGACAAGCAACTAAAAGAGTAATGGATTTGAGAGTATTTGGCCGATCACTGAATTGGACTGCCAATGTTGTATTCATTGTGGTGAAATCCTGGTCTTGTCATTCATCCCACCTATATTGAAATAAGAAGGAAGAGTGAGCACCACAGGGTACTCGGTTTGGGTGTGACAGCAGATCAGCGCTGTGCAGGGCAGTGCTAACCAGGCCGTCTCCAACTCACCTCTCGCCCAATTGTATCCTTGGGCCAACAATTAATAAGATGATACAAAGGAACTTCTAGATCGTAGGAAGATACCAAAGGACCAGGTCGAGTGGACGTATCTGCACTAAACGTTAGTCCCTTTATCAGTACACTGTGGATGGCTCGATTGTAATCATGTATAGTCTTTCCGCTGACTGGGTAGCACGCAACAAAAGCTTTTCACTGTACCTCAGTACACGTGAAAATAAACTATACTAAACTAAACTTTCATGCAATTAATCGAGGAGGAGAAAGCAATAGCTGAAAATTACACCTGGGTCATTATGGAATTAAGTTTGGTAGAACTATTTATGCAAAAGCTGTCTACTATTTGCTGATTAGTTCACTATAGCCATTTATCATCTTCATACAAGCCATCAAATCCAGCTGCAGTGAGAGTCTCGCCCTAAACCCCACACTTATTTAAAGCCCTCCCTGTTATTTAAGTTTTTGTAAGTGAAGCCATTTTGGAGCAGCTTTTGGTTGGAGTGGTTGTGCCTGTAATTGAGGATAAATGTTGAGTGCTGTGATTGAGGATAAGTGTTGAGGTCTGGGCTCGAGAGGCTTCAGCGAGGAGGTTAATCAGAGCGTGAAAGTAAGATAAAGTGATGTCTTTTTAACTTTCCTCTTTCGTCGGGATGGCAGTTCGGGCAGTGGCAAGCTCCTTCTGTGGGATGGATCAGAGTGTCGCTGGTGGTAAGTGTGTCCAGCTGCAGCTCCTGACTGACCAAATTAAGGAACTGAAGCCAGATGCACTCAGTATCATCCGGGATCAGCATGATAGATAGGATTTTTAACAAAGTGGTTACACCTAAGCTACAGGCAAACAATGCCTTGCTGACCACCAGGAAGGGCAAATGGAGTAGAGAGAGTATAGGGAGCTGGGGGAAATGTTTAAAAAAAAACATGACGTCGAGGGCAGCAATCTCTAGATTACTTTGAGTGCCACATGTGTGAATGTAGGAATAGTCGAACAGGACCAATGAGTTGGTGCAGGGGGGAGGGATTCAGATTTTTGGAACATTGGGATCTCTTGTGAATCAGAGGTGATGTATAATTGAGGGACAGTTTGCACCTGAACTGGAGAGGGAACCAACATCCTCATGGGCAGATTTTCTAGTGCTACGAGGAAGGGTTTAAACTAGATTACACTGGGTAAGTAATGGAGTGGGAAAGGCAGATAAGAGGTTAGAAGTTGATGCAGAAGTCAACAACATCAATGACAAGATGGGTAGGAGTGTGGCAGGGAACAAAGAAGGACTATTGGATTAAACTGCATTTATTTCAATGTTCGACAGAAGTAATAGCTATTACAGAAATATGGCTACAGCACAATAGTAGTCCGAGATTAAATTACTGAGGGATTATCCAGTCAAATCTTATGGGTGGAGCTGAGAAATAAAAAGGAGATGATTACCTTGTAGAGATATACTATAGTCCACAAATAGCCAATGGGAATTAGAGGGACAAATATACGGGAAGATTGTGGAGATTTGCAAGAATAATTGAGTTGTCATAAAAACGGTATTTTTGTTTTCCTAATATAGACTGGAACTGCTATTGTGCCCAGGCTTTAATAGGGTGGAATTTGTTAACTTTGGATCTTTGTAAAGCTTAACCTACTCTTGGAAAATAAGGCCGGGTAATAGACTGAGCTGCTCTTGAGAAGCACTTTGGAACCAATGACTATAGTTCCATTGGTTTTTAAATAGTTATGGAAAAGGACAGGAGCGTCCCACAAGTTAAAGGTCTAAATCGTGCGATGGTGAGTTTAACAGTATTGGCCCGGAGCTTACAGAGGTTGATTGGTGTAAGTTGGCGACACAAGGAACTGCAGATGCTGGTTTACAAAAAAAGCTAAGTGCTGGTGTAACTCAGTGGGTCAAGCAGCATCTCTGTAGCACATGGATAGGTCACGTTTCAGAATGGGACCTTTCTGACTTCAGTAAAGTGTTGTTTGTGGGCAAAGGGACACATGACATGTGGGAGGCTTTGAAAAGTGTGATATCGTGAGTTTGGTTTAGTTTAAAATTACAGCGTGGAAACAGGCCCTCAGGCCCAATGAGTCCGTGCCGACCAGCAATCACACATACACTAGTTCTATCCTTCACACTTGAGACAATTTACAGAACCCAATTAACCTATAAACCTGCACGTCTTTGTAATGTGAGATGAAACCGGAGCACCCGTAGAAAACCCATGCGGTCACGGGCAGAAAATACAAACTCTGTACAGAGAGCACCCATAGTCAGGATCGAACCTGGGTCTCTGCTGCAGTAAGGCAGCAACTCTGCTGCTGTGCCCTGTGCCACCCTGGTCTGCATGTTCCTTTAGAATGAAGGCAAAGCTGGCAAGAGTAGGAAACACTGGATGACAAGAGGTATTGAGGCTCTGGTTAGAAGAAAAGAGGCTGCATGGGTCAGGTACATGCAGTTGGGATCAAGTGAATCTCTGGAGGAGTAACAAAGATACAGGAATGCACAAGAAAATCAGGGCATAAGATAGCTTTATAGATCAGTGGCGTGAGATAGCTTTAATTGTTAAAATTAAGTAGAATCCAATGAAATCTTATGTATATTAAGGGAAAAGGATAATTAGAAAGAGAATGGGGCCGCTCAAAGACCAAATTAGACATATATCTGTGTAGATGGGTATGGTCCTCAATAAGTCCTAGCCCACATGTCAGAGAGTGACAAATCAATCTTTCTCTATGAATTAAATGGTTTTGGAAAGGTGTGGTTGGCAAGGAGGAAAGAAAAATAACTCCAATAGTGTCTACCTTCCGCCAAAATGGTTAGCGCATGTTATTATCATAACCAATATTTTGCAATGACAGAGAGACAAGCATGAGACATCATGGCAACACCTATATTCTATGGTCATCTGTTAAATAATATTGTATTCTGAGCATGAGCCACCAAGAATGTCTACATTAGCGCCACTATGATAGGCACCTATGTCTGTTGGTTTATTCACCAGCTAATCCCTTCCATTACTTCCATCAGCCTGGCCCCAAAACAATAGCAGTACAAGACACTATTAATATTAAAATTTCAAGGATCCCAGAAAGATGGCTCTTCACAGGCAGCCTTATATCACCCACGCAACACGAGCTGCAGTATGTCCACAATGTCTGGATTGCCTGAGGTATACCACAATCAGAATCTAGAAAGTGATAATAGCATCCTCTCACAGGTTAATATCACAACACTGAAGCCCTCATCACACTCCACCAGTTCCATTAGGCAGAACAGATTTGCAGCCCAATGCCAGACATCTAAAACAAACACGATATTCTGAGCTCCATCATGCCAACGATTACCAGATGAACAGACAAAAAGACCCAAGGATGTAATCAAAGTTTCCCCAATAAACGGCAATATCTGCATTACCTTGTGGAAACCTTTACCCATGACTGTTCTAAATGGATGACGAGCACTTGGGATGACATTGAAGAATATGTGTAAATAGTCTTCTGTCTCCATCCACGAAGAATTAGACTAATTATTTCCCAGGTATGTGCATCTTCTTCAGATTTTAGCTCTTCTGACAACCAAGTGTCCATGGAAACAATTTTTAGAATATTCACTTTGTATTGGGAATAATTGTTGAACAAACATTCCAGCAATCACAAACTTTAAAATTAGTCTCATCAGCATAATCCATGGCAAAGTACTCATGTTGCTTAGATATATGCCACATGATCCTTTCTGTACAACTGGCGTATTAAAGGATGATAATACTATTGGAATGAATAAGTAACAAATTAAGAATCATCAACAGCACCTTGGGAAATGATCAATATTGATAACGATACTCGAGGATCTATGAAAGTCATCAGACCCAGGTGAATGGATTAGAATGACCAACAGCCATTTGACAATAACTGGTAAAAACCCTGTTGTACAAGCCCTTGTATTACTACTACATTCCACTGAACAGCACAGAGCAATTTGAATCAGCATAAAAGGAAACCTTCAACAAATAATCATTATAAATGAAATGTTACCATTTTGAGGTAAGTACAATGAAATTCAGATGGAAACTAGTCCGTGATGAAGAGAAATAAAAACATTTGCTTCAAATTCAAACAGTTCTGGTAATGCTGCATTCTCCCCTCTCCTTGTGATCTTACCTTAAACATCAGATAGTCATCCGGGTGTTCTGCATATATTGATGACAGCTTGTACTGGTTCTCTGTCGTGACATCAATCTTGTAACCCGTCAGGGTGTAGCAGACAGCTCGGAATTCCTGAATCTTCTTATGGAACACCTCCTTCAACCGTTGGTTCTTCAACTCTGCACTGCTTACTTGCCGGCGCATCTCTGAGTACAAAGTTAGCAAAATATTATTTTATCACTGCTAAATGGTGGGCATCAATCAATTGTAATGAATATCCCAATGGCAATCAATAGCAATCAAAGCTGCAATTTTTCAAGAGAGTTATAAATCTGCTGTCTAATTGGATGGGCTCTGATAGATTTTATGGAATGAAATGAATGCAAAGTTGTAACCTTATGAGTGGTTCAGATAACATATGAAACAAAGAACATAGCATCATTAACCAACTCAGTGTTGTCAATAAAAGGTTATTGCATAAAACCCCCAATCACTCACAATTTATATTTGGTTGCAGTGTTTATAGGATACAACATCCTTCTAAAGAATGAATTTCTTCCATTTCAGCATTGCTCCATCAATCACATATCACACATTCTTCCACATATATTATAAAAACTGAAGATAGACACACAATGCTGGAGTAACTCAGCGGGGCAGGCAGTATCTCTGGAGAGAAGGAATGGAAATCACATTTTAATCATAGCTAAAGATGGTTATCATCCCAAACCACTGTAGCATTCCTTCATTGTTGAACAATTTTGCAGTGCTACAAGAATGCAACTCGGAACTATACTGAGAATGTGATTCCTGGCTGTTAGATACATCACTACTTGCTAATTTCCATGAATTAATTTTGGGACCAATAACCAAAGGATGATCATTATAAAATCTAAGAAATTAAAGAGAAATTCCTTTAACCAGAGTGGTTACAATATGGAAAAACAGTAGGAACAAAGAACTGGTTTATACCAAAGATAGACACAAAGTGCTGGAGTATCTCAGTGGGTCAGGCAGCATCTCTGGAGAAAAAGGCTAGGTAAAGTTTCGGGCCGGGACCCTTCTTCAGACTTTTCAGACCCACTGAGTTACTCGTGCACTTTGTGTCTGTCTTTGGTTACCTGAGCAGAGTCTATTCCCAAAACGTTGACTATCCTTCTGTCTCCACCAATGCTACTTGACCACCTCTGTTCCTCCAACAGTTTGCTTTTTTGGCTAGATGTTACTCATTTCATTACTCCCATGGCTTTATGGAAGCAAGCAATATAGGCTAATAATATAGCTAGATACAAATGGATATTAAGATATGCTGAGTGAATAATGGCAGGAGACAGCTTATGTAGTGCATAAAATCAATGAGAACCACTTGGGCAGATTAGACTGTGGGACAGATATTATGTAGTTTTATACAGTAATGTGACAGTTTTAATCTATATCACGACAAAGCTAGCTACTCTCGACATATGTTTAAGACCTTGATTGTTGTGCTTTTTTATTGATAGCCCGATCAAACAAAATAAATAGTAGAAATGCGCTAAATAGCATCTCAATTTTCTCTCACAATGATCCTGGCACATCTGAAACATGCTGAGGCTCTATCAGGCGTGGGTGAGGCTGTATTTGGAGTATTTTAAGCAATTGTGGGCACCACATCTGAGGAATGATGCGCTGACCCTGGAGAGGGTCCAGAGGAGGTTTACAAGAATGATCCCAGGAATGAGTGGGTTAGCATATGATGAGCATTTGACGGCACTGGGCATGTACTCGCTGGAGTTTAGAAGGATGAGGGGGGAATCTCATTGAAACTTACCAAATAGTGAAAGGCTTGGATTGAGTCGATGTGGAGAGGATGTTTCCACTAGTGGGACAGACTAGGGACGGAGGTCATTGCCTCAGAATTAAAGGACGTCCCTTTAGGAAGATGAGGAGGAATTTCTTTAGTCAGATGGTGTTGAATCTGTGAATTTCTTTGCCACAGAAGGCTGTGGAGGCCAAGTCATTCGATATTTTTTAAGACAGAGATAGATAGATAGATAGATAGATAGATAGATAGATAGATTCTTGGTTAGTACGGGTGTCAAGGGTTATGGAGAGAAGGCAGGAGAATGGGGTTAGGAGGGAGAGATAGATCAGCCATGATTGAATTCCGCAGTAGATTTGATGGGCCTAATGGCCTAATTCTGCTCCTATCACTTATGGCCTTATGAAACTGCTCTCAAATCCCCTTTTATGCCTGCCCTCATAATCCTCAACTCACTCAATGCCCCAAATTCTGCCTCTCAGCCTTGAACATATTCAATAATCTGTCCACCATCTCTCTAGGATAGGCATCATCATAGATTCAGAACTCTCTGGGAAGCCACTCACTCGGAAACTTTGACCCTTGGTTTTAGACTCCCCTACAATCATACTCTCAACATGAGCTCATCAAGTATTGATATTTCAATAAGATCACCATTTGTTCTTCTTAGTTCAAAACATTGATCCCACTGGTTATGGCAAGGCTTCATTACTTTTATACTCCATCCCTCTTGCAAGAAAGGCCATTCCATATGCCTTATTAATTATTTGCTGTGCCAGTGCACAAACATTGACCTCGTCCTGAACTGTGAGTCTGTTTCCATTTAAATTGCTTTTCAGTACCTCCTCTGTGTGTAACTTTACATTTCCCCACACTACATTGGCCAATTTGTTTGCCCACTTTCTCCCTTTTCAGACCCTCCGTGTCCTTCTCACCAATTGTATCCCCACCAGTTTTGATACCCAAAATAAATTTAGAAGCAATATACTGAGCCTCCTTACCCAAGTCATTAAAATAGTTGAGGCTCCAGCACTTATCCTTGTGGCAACCAATTGATTACAGCTTACCAACGTAAAAATGATCTTTCCCAACTATTCTATTAGTTATCCCCATTCTATGTGCAAGCTATAACACCAAATGCCATGAATAGTAACTTTTTAGGTGGCACTTTATCGAATGTGATATGGAAATCCAAATATACCACATGTACTGGTTAGAGTCATAGTTATAGATTCATACAGCATGGAAACAGGCCCTTCAGCCCAACTTGTCCACGCCAACCAACATGCCCCAACTACACTAGTACCACCTGCCCGCGATTGGCCCATATCCCTCTAAATCTATCCTATCCATGTACATATCCAAATGTTCTTTAAACATTGTAATAGTACCTGCCTCAATGACCCCCTCTGGCAGTTCGTTCCATATACCTACCAACCTTTGCGTAAAAAAGTTGTTCCTCACGTTTCTATTAAATCTTCCCCCCATCACTTTAAATCTATGTCCTCTGGTTCTTGATTCCCCTACACTGGGTAAAAGACTGTGCATTTACCCTATCTGTTCCTTTCCAAGATCATCCTCCTGTGCTCCAAGGAATAAAGTCCTAGCCTGCTCAACCTCTCCCTATAGCTCAGGCCCTCCAGTCCTGGCAATATCCTTGTAACTTCTCTGGACCTTTTCCAGCTTAACAACATCTTCACTATAACAGGGTGACCAAAACTGAACACAATACTCTAAATGTGGCCTCACCAATGTCTTGTACAAATGTAACAAAACTTCTATTCTCAATACTCTGACTGATGAAGGTCAATGTGTCCAAAGCCTTCTTGACCACCCTATCTACCCCATCATCTACCCTGCTCATTTTATCCTGAAATAACTCAAATACAATGTCCCTTTCATTAAGTCACCTTGACTCTGTTTGCAATATGGATTTCCAAATGTCCTGTAATCACTAGCATTTTACCAAAGACAGGCTCATCTATATTTTGCTTCTGTCCTATGCACATACCTATCACATTTTTTGATGAAAGGGCTACATTTGCAGTTTTCCAACACTGCAACAAGGTAACTCTGTCCGGTAATAACCAATACATACATTATTGTTGCAGATACCTTCTTTATTACATAAGGATGCAGGCAATCAGATCCACTAGTTAGTCTTTAGATCCATTTGTTTGATAAGAACCTTTTGCTCTAGTTAGAATAATTCTTCAAAGTTCCTCCTCTTCTGTTCCCTATCGTTTTTATGGTATTATTAGGATGCTTCCCTCATCTTCTGCCTGGATGATGGATGGAATATAGTAATTCTCTGCCAGTTCCATATTTCCAATTACTAATTCCTCACTCAACCTCTAAGGGGCCAACTACTTGCTACTTTTAAAAATTCTTGTGAACATTGTTGTTATTTTAACATATTTCTTGCTACTTTACTTTCATAATTTAATTTAACCTTTTCATTTTATCTGAATCACCTTTTACTAGTTTTGAACATTCACCTATCTGCACCATTAATCTTCACAGCACTGCACGCCTTTACTTTTACTCTGACACTCTGCTTAATTTCTTTTGTTAGTCACGGATGAATTACCTTTCTCTTAACAGTATTTCCAATGAGATATTTCTTGGTTGAACATATTTATTTAAACCTTCCACTTCATCAACTTTTAATCTATTTTTCTAGTCCACTTTAGACCTTTGCAATTACCTTTATTTACATTTAAAGCACTAGTTTCTTACCCTCAAACTGAATGTGAAATTCTATCAAGTTATGATCACTCTTCTCCAGAAGTTCCTTCTCTAGAACTAGTTCCTCTTCATTCCACATTATCAAGTCTAAATTGGTCAATTCCATGATTCATTATGTAATTTACTTTTCTAAGAATCTATCCCAAACATAATATAAACTCGTGTCCAAGGTTAACAATGCCAGAATATATCTGAAATAAAATATTCTGCTTCAACAAGCAAAGTATAAACAATATTTAAACCTAATTCACTTTTTTTTTGCACTGAAGAACACAAGATGTATTTTTGTATTGTAAATTCTGTGCAGGCTAAGCATTGAATCTTTTATTTAGAAAGTATCAATTTTGTTTTCCATTCTTCAGGGATTTTAAATTAAATATTAATGTGAGGTTGTTTGAATGAATAATTAACAAAAAATAATGACATTCAAAAACATTTCATCATCATCCATGGATGCAGGATATAGGAGAAAAAAGTTAAAACTCTGATTATAAATATTGGATTATATTTTAAGATAATGCACCATCACAGTGGCAAGTCTGACGAACAAGTCTGAATAAAATAATTTATAATGCAAAATAGTGAGATAAAAGATGCATTGACAACATGACAACTAGATGCACATAAAAAGGATTTAATATATTACATGGGCATCTGCATACAACTGTGATTTACACAAATTGATAGCCTGTCACAATTCATTCCACACTACTGATGTCATTTTATCAGTGACAATTAAAGCATGGATCATAGGGACACTAGTGGAGAGGTTGGATTTTTTCCCCAAAGAGATGAGTGATTAGTTTGCTAGAAGTAATCACCAAGAAAAAACAAAAAACTACATGAGAGAAGATGGATTTCTCAGATGTTCTAGGTAACATAAATGCAGGCCAATTGAAGCCTACACTGTTCACAGGCCTCATATACATGGGTTGATTTTGTTTACAAGGGGAAACTGAGCATTGCGCGCTCATTAACATCAATGCATATGCCAATTGGCCTTGGTGCATCTGACTCTTTCACATGAAGTACCTCAAACAAAAAGCAGGTAGAGCTACTGCCTCAGAGTGCCAGAGATCTGGGTTTGTCCTGAGCTCGGGTGCTGTCTGTGTGAAGTGTGCACGTTTTCTCTGTGACCTTGTGGGTGTCCTCCCGGTGCTCTGGTTTCCACCCACATCCCAAAGACATGTGGGTTGGTAGGTAAATTGCCCTCTGTAAATTTCCCCGAGTGTGTAGAGAAAGTGGATGCAAAAGTGGGATAAAATAGAATGAGTGTGAATGGGTGATCAATGGTCGAAGTGGACTTCGTGGGCCGAAAGGCCTTTTCTAGGCTGTATCTTTCAATCAATTTCAATCAAGCAGTATATTGAGTACCTGATTTCATTTCGAGGTAGGAGAAAGAAAAGTTCTGAAACTCTTAACGGCCAAACTGCTGAACTGTTCCGTTCTTTGAATAAGGAATGGTAAAGACAGATGTATAGAATTTTAAAGAGAATTATTTTTATATACATGGGTGACAGTCAAGAGCTCAGTAAAATAGAACACTGCCTTAAATAATTGTCCTTATTTATTTGTCTTTAAATAATCTCAGTAACACATAGATGTGTTTCATGTCTCACATTTAATAATCTAGCTAATCAATGCAATCCTTGTGGGTTTTCTTTACTGCAGAAGAAATCACCTGATTTGGCTTTCTTGTAAAACCAATACAATTTAGTGCTGCTGGTCGATGGGAGTAAATAACTGCAATTACATTGGAATCAAGATGTGATGAAAGAAAATATTACTCACTGACATTCAGCACTGGCCTTTAATAGTTAATCAATTGGACGTTTGGAGTTCATAATTTACTTTAATAGATCTTACTTCGGTCAACATTTCAGCTGTTAATAGCTCCAGCCTTTTAAAGAGACGTTATCCATTTATCTTGCTCCTCTACTAATGATTTGAAACCCATTAAATACTTTTCCATAGAATCCTGCAGCTCAGGAGGCACACTTGGCCTAGCATCTCATGCTCTTTTTCTGGTTACTTTTCTTCAGTCTCCAGACTGTGCTCCCACATTAGATACTGAAGTTCTCAAGATCAGCAGCAAAGCAGATAGTTGTGTAGTTCCCCAGCCCTTACACACATAAATCTGTCTGCAGAACCTGTGTCAAATCAGAACTGCCACAGAATATCATCTCCGTTTATTTGAATAGATAGCGACAGCTGAGGAACCAAGAAATTGAGTTAATGCCATTTTTTAAAACAAAGTTACATGCTCGAATTGTTTAAAAGTGTAATGTATTATTGTGTTTTGGTTTTCTTTTACATTTTCAGTAATTTTAATGAATAATTATTTTGTTTTTCATGTTTCTGAAAGTCAAAAACATTTACTGTTTGACAGCAGACCCCAGGTGTGGTGATTGGCATGGAGGAGGCTCAGCCATCTCTCAATAAACTTTCAGATATTTTATGAGAAGAGATATTTCTGTAATTCCTGCACCATCCACTTCCCCAACATGATGCCTTTACCACTGTCACATAGAACCTTTCCATTGAGGCTTGGTTGACACAGAAGCTCAAGTTGACATACAATCTGCAAAAAAATTACCATTGGCAAGAATGCATGGGTCATTTGTCAATGGCAAGAAATTGTAGTCCGTAACTTCTCCTAACCCGAGAAAAAACATACTGTTATGCCAAACTTTTCCGTTAAAGGAAAAGATACATGATACATGATATTAACAGATGAGGCCTCATTTGAACATGCATTGTAATAGGTGACAGAAGTAAAATACTTGCACCTTTATTCTTCAAATTTGTTTAAGTTTCCTATTGCAAAGTACACTTCACTAAGGTCATGCTCATCCGTTCTCCCAAAAGACCGGATTAGCTTTATTTCTTAACAAGTTATCTAGATTCACAGACATACAAAATGTATTTGTAAAAATTATTATAGAAAATTTAAACTGTGAAGTTCAACTACAGAGATGAGAAATGTAACAACTTTTAATGAGGCAAATTTGGACAATCATTTTTTATTAGTCAAACTGAAATTGTGAATAATTATTCATTTCTGAGGGTTTCTTCTGCTCTGAGAATAAATTGTTTCTCAAGGACATAATGGCTTTATCAGCTCCAAATTAATTATGATTTAAATTTTATAATGGCTAGTAAAATAAATGAAAGTTGCACCCAGATGAATACTAATTACATTATTTTTCAGATTAGCATCTTATCACAAGTCAACTATGAGAGCATTTAAATCCTCTTAAATAAATAATCTGCTTGCAAAAAATATTTTCCAATTTATGACAGGTAATCAGTTTATATTAATTCCGAATTATCGCATCTCCAAGTGCCACATTAATTTTGTATTATTTTTTAATACATCTCTTTTTCAAAAAAGGTAACGTGGAACCTCTCACTATTTAAATTTGTGCTGGTGAAGAATACAGACTCTCCATTCCAGAAAACCTCCCAGTTTCAGGCACTCAAGTTCCCCACTAAGTGTGTCTAGAGTTAGAAAATGGATCTTTGGAAAGTTATTCTTAAGCTGATAGATTTCAAAATCTTTTATTCAAAATCATCATGGAGATCAAGCACATAATATTGACTGTTGACCACACTGTTAGTCTACATTATATGATAGCTCACAGAAAAACACTTATTTGTTTAAGGGAAGTAAAGATAATCCAAAAAATTATAGGCTGGTGTGCTTCATGTAGGGAAACCATTGGAAAGGATTCTTTGGCATAGCATTTACTACCATTTGGAAGGGAAATTGTCTAGTAAAGGACAGTCAGCATGGCTTTGTACGCAGCAGGTCATGTCTTAGCAACTGGATTGAGCTTTTTGAGGAGGTGACAAAAGTGATCGAAGAGTATAGGGCAATGGATGTTGTCTACAGGAATTTTAGGGATTTTATGTAACCTTTGTAAACTGATCTAGAAGATTAATGGGCCTGTCCCACTTAGGCAATTTTTCAGGCGACTGCCAGCGACTGTCAAGTCGTAGCAGGTCGCTGAAAAAAAGGCAAATGGAACGGCAACTGTCAGAGTGGAACACACACACACATACACATATCGCTTCCTTCACCAGCCAGTTATGCAGGCAGGGGACAGGGCAAGCGGGGGGAGGGCTGTCTGAGTGAAATTCACACGATGCAAAGCCAATGTGATACAGACACACACTGCGATGATTAGGAAGGTTGGCGCTGTAATTAAGACGGTGAAAGCACAGTGTACGGGAAGGGTCACTTAAGTCCTTTAAAAGAGGGGAGGGGGGGAGAGGGGGGAGAAGGAGTGGAGACAACTTGTAAGAAGCCAGAGATACCAAGCTGTGAAGCTCGGCGGATTTATATTAATGACTTGGATGTAAATGTAGATGGATTAGTTTGTCAGTTTGCAGACAACATCAAGATTGCTGGAAATGCCATCAGAAAGTGAGGAAAGCTGTGAAATTATACAGTGGGATATAGATTAACTACAGAAATGGGTGGAGAAATAGCAGATCGAGTTTAATCAAAGCAAATGTAAGATGTTGCATTTTGGAAGGTCAGATATAAGGGGAAGGCAAGACCCTTAACAGCAATTATGTGCAGATTATTCTTGGGATCCAAGTCCATGACTCCCTGAAGGTGGCAATATAAATAAATAGAGTGGTAAAGAAGGCATATGGTATGCTTACCTGCATTGGTCGTGGCATTGAGTTTAAGAGTCAGGAAGTCAGCTCCATGGGACTCGAGTCACCCAATTACTGGAAGGATCTGGAGCTTTGGAGAGGGTGCAGATGAGGTTTACCAAAATGTTGCCTGGATCAATGGGTTTTAGCAACCAGGGGAGGTTGGACAAACTTAGATTGTAGAATGCCAAAGATTGAGGGGAGATAGAAGTATATAAAATGATGAAAGGCATAGATAGGATAGACAGTCACAATGTTTCCCCCCAGGGAGGAAATGTAAAAGAGAGGGCATAGCTTAAAGGCGAAAGGGGAAAAGTTCAAAGGAGCTGTACAGAGCAAGTTGTTTAAATACAAAGAGTGGTTGGTGCCTGGAACGCACTGCTCGGGGTGGTGGTGGAGGCAGATACAATAGTGTCATTTAATAAGCATTTACAGTGGCTTGCAAAAGTATTCATATCCCTTGAACTTTTCCACATTTTGTCACGTTACAACCACAAACGTAAATGTATTTTATTGGGATTTTATGTGATAGACCAACACAAAGTGGCGCATAATTGTGAAGTGGAAGGAAAATGATACATGGTTTTCAAATTTTTTTACAAATAAAAAGCTGAAAAGTGTGGCATGCAAAAGTATTCAGCCCCCTTTACTCTTATACCCCTAAATAAAATCCAGTGCAACCAATTGCCTTCAGATGTCACCTAATTAGTAAATAGAGTCCACTTGTGTGTAATATAATCTCAGTATAAATACAGCTGTTCTGTGAAGGCCTCAGAGGTTTGTTAGAGAACATTAGTGAACAAACAGCATCATGAAGCCCAAGGAACACACCAGACAGGTCAGGGATAAAGTTGTGGAGAAGTTTAAAGCAGGGTTAGGTTATAAAAAAATATCCCAAGCTTTGAACATCTCACGGAGCACTGTTCAATCCATCATCCGAAAATGGAAAGAGTATGGCACAACTGCAAACCTACCAAGACATGGCCGTCCACCGAAACTGACAGGCCGGGCAAGGAGAGCATTGATCAGAGAAGCAGCCAAGAGGCCCATGGAAACTCTGGAGGAGCTGCAGAGATCCACAGCTCAGGTGGGAGAATCTGTCCACAGGACAACTATTAGTCGTGCACTCCACAAATCGGGCCTCTATGGAAGAGTAGCAAGAAGAAAGCCATTGTTGAAAAAAAGCCATAAGAAGTCCCGTTTGCAGTTTGCCACAAGCCATGTGGGGGACACAGAAAACATGTGGAGGAAGGTGCTCTGGTCAGATGAGACCAAAATTGAAGTTTTTGGCCTAAATGCAAAACTCTATGTGTGGTGGAAACCTAACACTGCACATCACCCTGAACACACCATCCCCACTGTGAAACATGGTGGTGGCAGCATCATGCTGTGGGGATGCTTTTCTTCAGCAGGGACAGGGAAGCTGGTCAGAATTGATGGGAAGATGGATGGAGCCAAATACAGGGCAATCTTGGAAGAAAACCTGTTAGAGTCTGCAAAAGACTTGAGACTGGGGCGGAGGTTCACCTTCCAGCAGGACAACGACCCTAAACATACAGCCAGAGCTACAATGGAATGGTTTAGATCAAAGCATATTCATGTGTTAGAATGGCCCAGTCAAAGTCCAGACCTAAATCCAATTGAGAATCTCTGGCAAGACTTGAAAATTGCTGATCACAGACGCTCTCCATCCAATCTGACTGAGCTTGAGCTATTTTGCAAAGAAGAATGGGCAAAAATTTCAGTCTCCAGAAGTGCAAAGCTGGTAGAGACATACCCCAAAAGACTTGCAGCTGTAATTGCAGCGAAAGGTGGTTCTACAAAGTATTGACTCAGGGGGGCTGAATACTTTTGCACGCCACACTTTTCAGTATTTTATTTGTAAAAAAATTTGGAAACCATGTATCATTTTCCTTCCACTTCACAATTATGCACCACTTTGTGTTGGTCTATCACATAAAATCCCAATAAAATACATTTACGTTTGTGGTTGTAACGTGACAAAATGTGGAAAAGTTCAAGGGGTATGAAAACTTTTTGCAAGCCACTGTAGATGGGCACATCTAAATTAAATCATATTGTGAAAAAAGCACTGTTTTTTTAACCACATGTTTTCATTTGTTTCTTGCATCACTATCACTACTTTATGCTTTGCATCATTGATAAATCATTTCACCCTGTTTTTTTTCTGGATCAGTTATGGTTTCAAAAGTTAAATCTTCTGACTGTTAGCTCAAGTTGTAGAATGGGGCATGAACACACAACATTCCTTGATTCAAAGTCAAGATTTTTATCAACTGGGCCAATTTGCTTCTGAAGTCTTACGTATTAATCTTAAATAATAATCTCAATAATTAGATGTGTGGATACATTTACCCAAGCAGAATTCAAGCACAGGTCTTGAGAGAGAAAATGTGCTAATTCAATGCATTAACCAGAGACTCAAAGATTTTACATGATGTCTCCCCTGCTTTTCATATTCCCATGACTTTCAAGTCAATTGTGTCATTCATTATATGGATGAATATTGGTAGAATTATAATACACACTTCAAGTAAAATTGTTCATTGTTCTAAAGCAGACAGCCTAAAGAGTGAGCAAACTAATACCATGTCTTACTGAACAGAACCATGTAACTAATGCAATCAGATAACATTAATAATGCATTTAATGATAAAATACCTTATTAAAAAAGATTTTAGTAGCACTGTCTCAGGAACACTTGCTTCCTATCCCAGACCAGCACACCTGCCAAATTTATCAACTGCACTCATACCTATCTTGTTTCATAAGGCTCTCATTGTTTCAGAAAATCCCAACCATAGTAATATCCAAATAACATAGCCTTCAAGATCCATGTCCTTGCGTTGCAGTACAGAAACAGAACCAAGCAATGCCAATTTCACTAAAGGCATCTGATGCTTCCCTGCATGTATTCAGCCACAATCTCTATTGCTACTAAGTATTTTGATGAAGGGTCCCAGACCTGAAACGTTAACTGTTGCCTGACTAGCCGATTGCACCTGTCATTCTCTGTTTTTGTTTCAGATTTCCAGCAGTATTTTCATTCATTAATGAATTCACTGCCGCTTCTCTTCCAGGAATGACAATTTGGAGATGCTCTCTCTCTTCTCTGCTCTGCAGGAGGACTTCCGTCTGTCCATTTTGCCTGTTCACTCTCAGTGGTTTACTCACTCTTTAAATCTTCAATAAGGTGCTGATGCAAACTCATTTCCACAGACACTTTTATGATGAAGGATCCCAGACTCTGTTAACTTCCACAGATGCTTGACCTACTGAGTATTTCCTGCATTTTCTAGTTTTGTCTGGTGCTATTAATTTAGTTCTGCAACACTCAAAATTTGATGCATTCTCCTGTAGGTTTACTTTAGAAAAAGACTCTTCTCACTAAAACTTCCAGGGAATTTTTCATCATGGTGCAATCTTACAAGAAGTAGTTTTACAATCAGGTTATTCCTGAGGAGGGTCACACTGTATGTTTAATATCCAGCTTTGTCACCCTGACAGTTATCCAAAGTCATCCTACTTGGGTGGTGACAATGGTTTTACAAGCTGTTATATAGAAACAAAATGCACAAAGCCAAAGTGACGCTCGGAAGTAAAGTACTACTTCAACAATGTCCGAGTCAAAAATTCTCATTTTTTGTTCATGGCCTGACATTGTAGCTGAGACCCACATTCTACCTCTTACGGTGTTCAGAATGCTCATTTTCCATTCCTCAATTCTTATATTGTATTAACTTATTTCCATCCAAAGTCTCTCAATTCTGCGGACCATCAATTTTTTTTAAAGTTTAGTTTATAATTAAAATTCATGCTAGTTTACATTTCTTCATGCTGTGGCACGGTTCTATATTTCCATCTCATCTCACTTCAGTCACAAACCTGTGCTTGACTATTTGAACCTTCCATTCACATGAATGTTTCATTTCATAAAAATTAAAACTTCCTTTTAAAACTTGGTTACTGGGCATGCTGATGTAATTTTAAGATAACTCACTCCAGGTGAGATCTAAGTGATAGAGGGAATCATGGTTTACAATCTTCCCATTGATTTTAATGGAGTGTAACATTCGGGTGTTAAACCAGCATTCATATGAGCAAGTGTGTGAAATAACTGCAGATGCTGGTTTACACCGAAGATATCAGACACAAAATCCTGGAGTAACTGAGCATGACAGGCAGCATCTCTGGATAGAAGGAATGGGTGATGTTTCGGGTTGAGGGTCTCGACACGAAATGTCACCCATTTCTTCTATTCACATGAGCAAGATTCCTTCTGGTTCCTGTAGATCTACAGAGTATAATTTATTTGTCTCAGCAGAATAACCTAGTTGTTCTAGCATTAATCCAATGCCTGTTGCTGAGCTACTCTTAAAACAGATTGTTGACTAAGCACCAAATATCATCATAACGGCTCACTTCCTGAACGAGCTTCCTTTGCACCACTAAAGTTGTAATAGACACACAAAATTATTCACCAGAGTCTTTGTCTATTGCTTCCTCCCAGTGGCAGCAGAGCTGTTTCACAGCATAGATTCCAAGATTCAAGAGAGTTTATTGTCATGTGTCCCAGATAGGACAATGAAATTCTTGCTTTGCTTCAGCACAACAGAATATAGTAGGCATATATAAATACAGAACAGATCAATGTGACCATATACCAATGAATATATATACACACACATAAATAAACAGATAAAGTGCAATGGGCTATTAATGATCAGAGTTTTGTTTGAGTTGAGTTTAATAGCCTGATGGCTGTGGGGAAGCAGCTATTCCTGAACCTGGATGTTGCAGATTTCAGGCTCCTGTACCATCTACCTGAGGGCAGCAGGGAGATGAGTGAGTGGCCAGGATGGTGTGGATCCTTGATGATGCTGGCAGCCTTTTTGTGGCAGCGACTGCGATAGATCCCCTCGATGGTAGGGAGGTCAGAGCCGATGATGGGCTGGGCAGTGTTTACAACTTTTTGCAGTCTTTTCCACTCCTGGGAGCTCAAGTTGCCGAACCAAGCCACGATGCAACCAGTCAGCATGCTCTCTACTGTGCACCTGTAGAAGTTTGAGAGAGTCCTCTTTGACATACCGACTCTCCGTAATCTTCTCAGGAAGTAGAGGCGCTGATGTGCTTCTTTATAATTGCATCAGTGTTCTCGGACCAGGAGAGATCTTCAGAGATGTGCACGCCCAGGAATTTGAAGCTCTTGACCCTCTCCTCCATCGACCCGTTGATATAAACGGGTCTATGGGTCCCCATCCTACCCCTTCCAAAGTCCACAATCAGTTCCTTGGTTTTGCTGGTGTTGAGAGCCAGGTTATTGTGCTGCACCATTTGGTCAAACGGTCGATCTCACTTCTCTACTCTGACTCATCTCCATCAGTGATATGTCCCACAACAGTGGTGTCGTCGACGAACTTGATGATGGAGTTCGCCCTATGACCGGCTATGCAGTCATGAGTATAGAGTACAGCAGGGGGCTGAGCACGCAGCTATCTACTATCTACACGCACAATGGACAAGATCATCAAGATACTGCTCCAACAGAAACGTAGGGAGCAGTATCAACCACAATGCATGCCCTTTTTAACCCCATCGACATCTGTGATTACACTATGATGAACGGGCCACATTGTTTCACGAATGACACTAGATTATGGAAACAGATACACGTGTGCAATGTCTGTCATGGCAATAGATCATCAGGTAAACAGAGAAAGAGATTCAAGGGTGTTCTCCAAATCGTCTTGAAGATGTGTAATATTGTCACTAACTCATGGGAATCTTTAGTCCATGATCAGTCAAAATGGAGTTGTGGTTTTTGGGTTGTCATTGAGAACTATGAGTCCATGCAGCAGAAATACAAAGAAGTCAGCGTTAATAAAGAAAGGAACAGCCCTCCCAAACTACCCGACCCTCTCAAGAACATAGAAACGTAGAAAATAGGTGCAGGTGTAGGCCATTCGGCCCTTCAAGCCAGCACCGTCATTCAATATGATCATGGCTGATCATCCAAAATCAGTACCCCGTTCCTGCTTTTTCCCCATATCACTTGATTCTGTTAGCCCCAAGAGCTATATCTAACTCTCTCTTGAAAACCTCAAGTGAATTGGACTCCACTGCCTTCTGTAGAAGGGAATTCCACAGATTTGCAACTCTCTGGGTGAAAACGTTTTTCCTCATCTCTCTGGATAAAAAAGTTTTTCCTGCTGTGGGTCCCACATTGACCTTAACAAGCATCTCAGAATCCAGAAGTGGTATGGAAGCAAGTCATCCTTGATTCCAAGAGACTGCAAAAGCAGAAGCTGAAAATAAATAAATGATTTAACTGCAATACACTGTACATGAAAAAACACTAAACTCCCAACCTGATATTTTATTTTTAAACTACAAAGGAGCTTCCTCAATAAATTATAAGGTGTTTGGAGAAGCTACAGGATCAAAAATACTTTAAACAGCATTGTGACAATAGACCTGCAATCAACAATGACATCCAGCACAGAAAATATAACTATTTTATGACCCAGCAAAGTGTTCCCTTGAAGGGAATGACAATTTCTCATAGGGTTCAACTCATTCTTTCTCAATCAACAAGTGATGTTATAAATTAGAGCATGAATCAACCTCATGAATGCAAAATATGATTACAATTCACAACTAACAATCACCTCCTTCACATGTCAATGTTTTTTTTCACAGTATGTTTTTTTTAGAAGTTGCTTCAAAGTTGCAGGAGATTCCAGCAGGCGTCACAAAAGAAAGAAAAAATGGAAAAACCTATCCATGTTCTCCAGATATGCTGCCTGACCCGCTGAGTTACTCCAGTTCTTTATGCCTTTATTATTCAAGAAAAAATAGATCAAAAAGAGAACATGGATAGGTGACGTTTCAGGTCACAACCCTTCTATTTCGTAGGTTAAAGGTTGTTTTGAATAAGGAGAAGCCTGGACCTTGCAGAAAAGTGCTAAATTGGAGTAAGGTAGGAGCTCGGGAAGGTACACTGGGCGCAAGTATGTGGGAGTCATTTAAAGACCAATTGATTGAAGTTCAGAACCGGCATGTTCCAGTGAGGCAGAGAGATAAGAATGGCAAAGTAGGAGCATCATGGATGACCAGAGGTTGTAAACTTGGTCCAAAAAAAATGAAGTGCATGCAAGGTTTAAGAGGATGGAATCAGACAGGACTTTTGAGAAACATAAATAAAGGAGGAAAGATCTCATGCAGGTGATTAGAATGGCCAAAAGGGGCCACAAAATGGCTTTTGGTGAGTTGGATTAAAGAAAATCCCAAAACTTTTTATACCTATACTAAAATCCAGTGGGTAACCAGGGAGAAGGTAGGTTCAAAGATCCAGAAGGGAATTAGAGTCTGAGAATGTAAGTGAGGTATTAAACAAGTACTTTGCATGTAGTCACCACGGAAAAGGACATGGACAGTGAAATCAGTGTGGAGAATACTAATATGCACGCTTATTTTGAAAGTAAGAAGGAAGAGATGTTGGGGATCTTAAAGAGCATTGTGGATAAATCCCCAGGATCCGACGGGATTTATCCCAGGTTTTTAAGATTGGAGATTGCGGAAGCCTTGATGAAGATCTTTGCATCATCGCTAGCCACAGGTGAAGTCCCAGAGGACTGAGAGGCACTAATGTTGTTCTTTTACTTGAGAAAGGAAGTAGAGAGAATCCATGGAATTAAAGGCCAGAGAACCTCATTTCAGTGGTAGCTAAGCTATTGGCAAGGACTCTTCAGGATAGGATTAACACCCATTTGGAAGAGAATCGATTAATTAGGGACAGTCCGTATGGCTTTGTCCATGGCAGGTAATCTTACTAACTTGATCAAGCTTTTTGAGGAGGTGACAAAGGTGATCGAAGAGGGTAGGGCAATGTTATGTACATGGATTTTAATAAGGCATTTGATAAAGTCCCCCATGGTAGGCTGATCTAGAAGATTCATGGGGTTAACAGTGACTTGGTTGCATGGATTTATAACTGGCTCACTGATAAAATACAGGATTGTGTTGGAAGGACAATATTCAGGCAGGCGGTCTGTAACCAATGGAGCGTTTCTCAAACTTTCTCCATCACTTAGGTAACAGGTTTGCATTCATTGGGCTCGTCCCACTCTCTTTTAGAACAAGACGGTAACATTTACAATTCTTTAATCCTAAGGCATGATCCCAGTATCAAAAGATCTGTAAGTTTGTGATTAAAAGACTACAGAAAATATCTATTTTACCTTTGAAATAATACATTTAAATGCATAGATTTTTGTTCTAACCGTACAAGATTTATCCTTCTCGAACCTGATTATTATGGTGTGTATTAATCATGTTTTTGGTCTATAAATAGCTCAAAAGGTATCCTGAAATAATTGGCCGTGCTGGCTATGTCTGATTGTACAAGTAAGCTATGTTAGGAACGAGACTTCAGTATAAACATGTAAAACATAGCCAATGAATAGTGACAGCTCCTTTGACCAGAACAAAAATAAATCATTATTACAATGTTTGGCTATTCACTAAACAATGATTGGGGAATTAATAATGCTTAAAGCACAAATTTACAAAGCCCTAATTATCATTCGTTAAGGAACAAAGAAACAGAATCCATACAGAAACCAAGAAGCCTTGTCTCTTTGATTTGAATTGAGAGTGCTGATTGCATCAAAATAATTTTGACCTGTTAATGTGAGCAAGCACTCACTCAGCAGGCGTACCTACACGTGGGCCCACCTATATTTGGATATTATTATCCAAGCAGCAAAGGCTAGTCTCCAGTAGTCTTGGTCATCTTTGCCACAGGATCAAGAATTTATGCTGTGAATTCCATGTGGTAGTCCGTGGAAAATAAGCACAGTCTACTCTACTCCACAGTATGAAGTTTATCATCTGGAATCCTCTTGGAAAATCCCAACAGCAACAGATCTGGAGATTTCTACAGACTCGGGATAGCGCAGTAGCATTGTGGCAGAGCTGCTGCCTTGCAATGCCAGAGACCTCGGTTCGATCCTGACTACGGGTGCAGTCTGTACACTCTCTCTGTGACCGCGTGGATTTCCTCCCGATACTACAGTTTCCTTCCACACTCTAAAGACGTACAGGTTTGCAGGTAAATTGGCTTCAGTAAAAATTGTAATTGAAATTGTAATTGTGTAGGATAGTGTTAGTGTACAGAGTAACCGCTGGTCAACGTGGACTCAGTGGGTCGAATGACCGGATTCCGCGCTGTATATCAAAAGTAAAATAAAGTAAAGAATAATATCCTGGAGGTTACCATTGACCAGTAACTGAACTGAAATAGCCACATATACAAAGTGGTTACAAAAGCAGACACTTGAACCCTGCGGCATGTAACTCACTTAATTCTCCAAATCCTGTCCACCATTTTCAAGCCTCAGGTGACAAAATACTCTCCACTTGCCTGGATGAATGTAGTTTCAACAACACTCAAGTTCGACACACACAAGACATCGGCGCCTCCTTGATACACATGCATCCACAACCATTTACTCAATCCACTGCAGCAGTTTGTACCATCCACAAGACGCACTGCAGCAACTCTCCAAGTCTCCTTACATAGGAACTTGCAAACACATAACCTCTACCAATTTGATGGACAAAGACAAAACAGATTTATGCTCTTAAGGCCTGTTAACTCCATTACTGACAGCCATGCTTTCAGTTGCCTTGATCGTCTCTCACTTAAACTATCAATTTCTCCTTTTCTTAAAACCTAATTTCAGTGGAAACACTTTAGAAACATTTCATAAAGTGCAAGTTGTTGCTGTCATTGTTGTCAGCAGGAGGCCACTAGTTTCTCCTGCCTCTGCAGCTCCCTGATAGCACTATTAATTAATCACATAAGCCTGCCTCCTCCTCACAGTCATGTTAATTTTTCCCCTGAGGTTTTCATCCAATCCCCTTTTGAAAGTTATTGAATTTGCTTCCACCGTTCTTTCGGGGAATTGTATTCCTGATCATAACTCGTTGCACAATAACATGCCGTACATCTAAGGAGGATTAACCTCTTCTTCCTGAGAAGATTACGGAGATTCGGTATGTCAGAGAGGATTCTCTTGAACTTCTGCAGGTGTACAGTAGAGAGCATATTGACTGGTTGCATCATGCCCTGGTTCGGCAACATGAATGCCCAGGAGCGGAAAAGACTGCAAAAAGTTGTAAACACTGCCCAGTCCATCACCAGTTCTGACCTCCTCACCATCGAAGGGATTTATCAGAGTCGCTGCCTCAAAAAAGCAGCCAACATCGTCAGAGACCCACACCACTGCCATCGGGAAGAAGGTACAGGAGCCTGAAAACTGTAACGTCCAGGTTCAGGAACAGCTTCTTCCCTACAGCCATCAGGGTATTAAACACTACAACCTCAAATAAACTCTGAACTACAATAGACTATTATTATTATTATTGCACTATTGTTTGTTTTTTGAGTATGTGTGTATATATATATATTTATATATGTGTGTGTGTGTGTGTGTGTGTGTGTGTGTGTGTGTGTGTGTGTGTGTGTGTGTGTGTGTGTGTGTGTGTGTGTGTGTGTGTGTGTGCGTGTGCGTGTGTGTGTACTTTTGAGTATGTGTATATATACACACTGAACTTTTTTTTTGTCTCGTTTATCATATTGTTTACAGTGTACTATGTTTACATATTCTGTTGTGCTGCAGCAAGTAAGAATTTCATCTGGGACATGACAATAAAACACTCTTGACTCTTGAACTATTAACCAGTTTTGATTCTCAGTTGTTTCGGAGTGTTAGTTCAATAGACTAGTTTCACAGTATATTCACTGTCATGAAGCTCTCATCAGCTGCATCATTTTCACATAATTAAAATAAAATACATAATATTAACCACGGTACATTGAGTATTGCTCTTGTTTTCAAATCTGAAGATTGTGGACTCAAAACTCACTCAAAATGTAATTAGATTATCAAGGCTGACACCAGCGGATTTAGTTAAAAAGCAAGGAAGGCTTGCTGCTACAATACAGGGCTTTTGTGAAAAAACATTTGGGATTATCTTGTGGTTTCCATGCAGAGCTATTCTTGCGTTGAGGATGGTACACACTCACCAAATAATCCTGGCTTGAGGAGGTTAGAGATCAACTGGATTGCCCAAAAGTGGTCTCGTGGAGACACATAAGACCCTGAATTGTAAATGTTGAAAGGATAATTCCTCAGCCTGAAGAATCTTAAACCATGAGCATGGTGACAGGTTAAGGAGTTAACACTTAGGACAGATATGACAGGAAATGTATTTGAAAGATTTTAGAATTCCCTATTTTGAAGGCTGTCATGGAGTATGTTCAAAGCTGAGATGACCGGATCAAATGAAAGAAACCTAGTGACATGGGGTCTGGGCATAGAAATGGATGCAGAACTGGATTTTACTGAATGTAGAACTGCATTCATGAGGCTTAAAGTTTATAATAAACTTCGATCCAACACTGTCAGCTCAATGCAGCATAGCAGGCGCTGACTTCAGAAGAATGTTAAAACCACCTGCATATGCCGAACGCTCGGATGAAAAGGGTCAAATTATAAGAAAAATTTGAATAGGCTTTCAAATTACTTCGGATTGGGAGATAAAAGGGCCGGCTCACAATTTCTCCCAAACATTTCCATTCATCTGGCTCACTGCGTTTCCATGGGAAAAAAAGCAGGAACCATAGGATTCCAGAAAAAAAACTATTGGAATCTGCATGTGAGGTAAAGATCCATTCTTTGGAGCTGTCGGGGAGGGAGAATATTATATGAAACAAACTATGCAAGTTCCAGCAGTTGCTACATCATAAGCCCAACATTAACAAAAAAGCTGAGAAGTAGGTAAAAAACAAACCTTGTGCACACATGACTCCCAAAAAGCATAGTGAAGCCACAAAAGGACACAAAGTGCTGGAGTAACTCAGCAGGTCAGGCAGTATCTCTGAAGAACATGGATCGGTGACGTTTTGGGGCGACACCCTTTTATATAAGGTAAGAGAGCTTGATTCATTGGAGAAAGGAATTACTGCAGCACAGAAATCAAAATATCAAAGTCAAAGTCAATTTTATTCGTCACATGCACCCGAAGGTGCAGTGAAATGAATTTGCCAGCAGCGATACACTTCAAAAGAACACACAATACACAATCAAATTTAACACAAACATCCACCACAGCATTCTTCACTGTGGTGGAAGTCAACAAAGTTCAGCCAGTCCTCCTCCTTTGTTCACCCGTGGTCTCTTTGCTTCTTGCTTTACGGCTTCACACCGGTTATGAACACAGATGTTCATTTATAAAATGTTACAGTTGTACAAGATGTACATGTTACAGTTGTACAAGACATTAGAGAGGCGACATTTGGAGTACTGTGTTCACCCTGGTATAGGAAAGATATTCTTAAGCAGGAAAGAATGCAGAGAAGAGTTAGGAGAAAGTTGCCAGGACTTGTGGGCCCGAGCTACAGGGAGAGGTTGGGCAGGCTAGCACTTTGTTCTTTGGAGCGCAGGAGGATGAGGGGTGATCTTATCGAGGTGTATAAGATTATGAAGGCAATAGATAGAGTAGATGCACAGAGTCTTTTATCCAGAGTAAGGGAATCAAGAACCAGAGGGCATCGGTTTAAGATGGCTTGAGAAAGATTTAAAGGAATCTGAGACGCAACTTTTTCATTCAAAGTGTGGTGGGCATATGGAACGAGCTGCCAGAAGAAGTAGTTGAGGCAGGTACTATAACAACATTTTAAATACATTTGGATTTAAAAGCCACCAGGGGCACCGCAAGAATGCCAGCCCCGACAACAGTCTGTCTGTTTTTCAACTTTTTTTGAATTTTTAGTGTGTTAAACGTTTGTGTAAATGTTCTCCGTTTGTTTTATGTGGGGGGAGGGGGTGGGGGTCAGGGGAAACTTTTTTTCAGTTTCTTACCTTGCCGGAGATGCGAATGTTTTCCGGGTCGCATCTCCGGTCACTCTGCGGCCTACCATCGATGGAGCTGGAGGCCTTCTGGGACTGACTTGAGCCCCACTGCGGGGCGTGGACTTACCATCAAGAGCTCGCAGTCTTGGGAGAGGCCGAGTCGGGAAGCTCCAACGACACCGAGGCTCGACCAGCCCCGACCCGGGGTCCCTGACATCCCCCCGATGCAGGAGCTGATCGCCCCGATGCGGAGGGCCCAAACGCCGCTGGCTACGGGAGAAGATCGTCCTGTCAACGGAGGGCTCGAGGCCCCCGACCACGGGAGAGCATAGAAGGGAAGAGATTTGAACTTTTTTTCGCCTTCCAACACAGTGAAGAATGTGGAGGAGTCACTGTGGCGGATGTTTATGTTAAAATCTATTTTGTGTGTTCCGTTGCTTTTCATTTGGCAAATAAAATTCCTCCTATGTTGCAAAACATACTTGGCTAATAAAGTATTATTGTGATTGTGATTGTGACTGGTACATGGATAGCAAAGGTTTAGAGGGACATTGTCCAAATGCAGGCAAATGGAACAAGTGTAGATGGAGCATCTTGGTCGGCATGGGAAAGTTGGGCCAAAGGGCCTGTTTTAATACTGTATGACACATAAGTCTTTATCTGTGCGATTCCACAAACTTGATAGAGTGTTTTGAGGAGGTGATGAAGGTGATCCACGAGGATGTTGTCTAGATGAATTTTGCTAAGACATTAATAAAGTTCTTCATGGTAGGCTAGTTCAGATTAAGATACATACGATCGACATTGACTTGGTCGTTAGGAAAGTGAACTAGCTTACTCGTAGAAGACAGAGGGTTGTGGTGGAAAAGTTATTCTGGTTGGAGATCTGCGACCAGTGGAGATCCGCAGGGATCTGAGCTGGGACCTCTATTCTTTGTGATAAATATATATAAATGACTTGGATGCAACATTACATTGGTTAGTTTGTGGATTACATTCAAATTGGAGGAGTTGTGGTTAGTGAAGAGGGCTGTCAGAGTATATAGTGCGATATGGATCAGCTGCAGATTTGAGCAAGTGTGAAAGGTTGCAGTTTGAGAGGTCAAATGTAAGGGGAAAGTATACAGCTAATGACATCTTTTAACAGCATTGATGTACAGAGGGATCTTGGGATCCAAGTCCATAGCTTCCTGAAAGTGGCTACACAAGGTTTAGTAGTTAAAACAAGGTGTGTGATATGCTTTCCTTCATCGGGCGAAGCATCGAGTATAAGAGTCAAGAAGTCATGCAGCAGCTTTATAGGATTTTGGTTAGGCCGCATTTGGAGTATTGTGTGCAGTTCTAGTCGTATCTTTACTGGAAGGATGTGGAAGCTTTGGAGAGGGTGCAGAAGAAGTTTACCAGAATGCTGCCTGTTTTAGAGGGGATTAGCCATAAGGAAAATTTTGTACTGTTTTCTCTGGAAAACTGGAACTTTTTAAAGGAGGCTTGAAAGTATATAATATTATGAGAGATATACAGTCAGAGATTTTTTTTCCCCATGGTGGAATGTCAAAGACTAGAAGGCATAGGTTTAAGGTCAGAGGGGCAAAGTTTAAAGGCGATGTGCAAGGCAAGTTTTTTTTTACACAGAGTGGTGAGTGCCTGGAACATACTGTCAGGGGTGGTGATGGAGGTAGATGGAATAATGACATTTAAGAGACTTTTAGATGGGCACATGGACATGCAAGAAATGGAGGGATGTGGATCATATGCAGGCAGATGAAATTTGTTTATCTTGGCATTATGTTTGGCACAGACTTTGAGGGCCAAAGGGCCTGTTCCTGTGCTGTTCTATGTTCTAGTCAGAAGGTCATACCAAATGCCAGTTTGATCATTTCATAAATCATAGGAGCAGAATTAGGCCATTCGACCTATTGAATCATGGCTGGTCTATATTTCCCTCCCAAACCTATTCTCTTGCCTTTTCTCTGTAACTTTTGACACCCTTAAAGCCCTGTCCCACGGTACGAGTTCATTCCAAGAGCTCTCCCGAGTTTGCCCTGATTCGAACTCGGAGATTTACGGTAATGGCCACTCGTTGGTACTCGGGGCTCTCGTGGACATTTTTCAACATGTTGAAAAATCTTCACGAGTCTTCCCGTGCTTACCTGCCGTTAGCGAGTCTTCCCGAGTACCTGCCGTTAGCGTTACGAGCCGCTAAGAGACGTCCCCGAGCTCCGACGTACCCGATACATTCATTTTCCGTGCTTACCACGAGTTTGATTTTTTAAAAACTCGGGAGAGCTCTTGGAATGAACTCGTACCATGGGACAGGGCTTTTACTAATCAAGAACCTGACAATCTCCGCTTTAAATATACCCAATGACTTGGCCTTCACCGTCATCTGTGGCAATGAATTCTACAGATACTGACTAAATTCTGACCCTCTGACTCCATCTCCTTTCTAAAGGTATGGACTTTTATTCTGCGTCTGTGACCTCTGGTCCTAGACTCACTAGCGGAAACATCCTCTCCATATCAACTCTATCCAGGCTTTTCACTATTCTGTAAGATTCAATGAGGTTCATCCCTCTTCCTTCTAAACTCCAGCGAATACAGGCCCAGAGTCGTTAATTGCTCATAACCCAATAATCCCTGTGATAATTCTCATAAACCTCCTCTGGACCTTCTCCAACACCAGCACATCCCTCCTCAGATACGTGGCCTGAAACAGCTTACAATACTCAAAATACGGCCTGACTAGTGCCATAAAATGGCTCAGCATTACATTCTGCTTTTATATTCTAGTCCTCTTGAAATGAATGCTAACATTGCATTTGCCTTCGTCACTACCAATTCAACTTGCAGTTTAACTAACACTCCAGTACAATACTGTGAAAATGCTGCACTGTGGGAAATGTGATCTTTTAAATGATATTTAAGACAGATTCAAAGTATACAATCCCTTATCCTGAAGAAGAAATATGGATTTAACTAGTTTGCTAGTTAGTAAATTGTCTATCACTCACATAAACATTACTATATTATCTGATCATTGATTTCATTGTGGGAACTTGCTGTGAACAAACTGGTTGCTGTACTTCTCCACGTTACAACAATTAATCTCTCTGAATGCCTCTAACTTACCAAGAGACACTTTAGGAGATCCTAAGGATAAGGCAGATATTAGGGTTTTCGCCTTTGAAATTGAATGCAGTCTTTTTGAACTTTAATGCAGTCTTCATCATTTAACAAACAAAATGTGTCCGCAAAGCATAAGCTGAATTGGATTCTGAAAACATTTCCCAAAGCCATTGATTTGGCACTTAAACTGAGTGCAGTAATTCTTACAAAGTAAAAATAGGTGATTGCATCAAGCTTTGAAATTTCATTGATGTGAATACATTCAATAACTGTAAATTGTGAGACTGTCCAATAGATAACTAAGAAAAGAAATTCAGTTAAGTCAAAACTTGTCAAAAATCCCTTTTTAAAACATCTCCCACTGCCTTTCTCATCTCCTTGGAGACCTGTCACTGCATATTGCTTCTCAGCAACAAAATGCTCAGCTCATAACAGCCGTGGGAAATCAGCAGTTAGTTTCATGGGGATCTCGGAAGATTACCATTTTAAGGTCCTGGGTGCCAATCAGGATTCAACCAAACCAGAAAAAATTCAGTGCTGGCTGAGAACTAGAGTGCATATTGTCAAGGCTGTCAAAATCTGAGATTTAAAATACTGAATTTGAAAGAGAGAAAATTCATGTTTTTATTATTAATCCAATTCATATGTTACAATAAGAATTTACTTATTGCTGTATCCTTACTTTTACTCTCTGGACAGAACAACTGGCATTTGCAATGTATCTTTAATATTACCAAGATGCTCCAAAGCATTTCAGAAAAAATGAATGACTTGCAAAAAAATGTCATTATTCCATTTTTTGTGATGGCAGTCAAAATGTGGATAGCAAGAATGGTTCCAACAAACAATGAGAAATGAAGAATTGCATCATACAATGCCTTTATCAACCTAAGAACGTGTAAGAACATGCAACCAATTCAGTACTTTTGAAAATAAAGACTGTGGTAAATTAAGAAAATATAAATTGTTGTCTTGGCAAGAAGCTAAATATTGACCAGGATCACAGAAAATCCTTGCTATTTTGTTTAATATTTCATTTCCGTTGTCAATCCCTAACAACCTATCTTTAATTTGCTTCAAAGGACTTGAGGTAAGCAAATTGGAAATGTAAGGATGGAGTTAAAGGGAAAGAGAGTGCAGGAAATGTTACAGAAGTCTCCCAAATTAATTGGATGGAAAGTTCAAGAAGGGGTAAGAGAGTAAGGTGGGGTAGAATCAGGAGAAGGGAGAAGGGAGGTGAATACCAAATTAAAGATGTTGTATTTGAATGTGTGTAGTATAAGAAACAAAGTGGATGAGCTTGTAGCACAGTTAGAGATTGGTGGGTACAATGTTGTAGGAACTACAGAGAAGCGACTGGAAAAGGATGGAAGCTGGGAGCTAAATATTCTGGGTTATTCGTCATATCGGAATGACAGAAAGGTGGGCAGAGGGGGTGGGGTAGCTCTGTTGGTTAGGAATGAAATTCAGTCCTTAGTGAGGGGTGACATAGGATCAAAGTCAAGTAGAGTCATTGTGGATAGAGCTGAAAAATTATAAGGGTAAAAAGACCCTAATGGGAGTTATTTACAGGCCCCCAAACAGTAGCCAGGATATAGGGTACAAGTTACATCAGGAGATAAAATTGACATGTAAAAAAGGTAATGCTATGGGAGATTTCAATATGCAGGTAGACTGGGAAATCAGGTTGGTACTGGATCCCAAGAAATAGAATTTGTAGAGTGCCTCCGAGGGATTCTGAGAGCAGCTTGTCATGCAGCCTACCAGGGAAAAGACAATTTGAACTTAGTGTTATGTAACAAACCGGATTTGATAAGGGAACTCAAGGTAAAGGAACCATTAGGGGGTAGCGAACACAACATTATAAGTTTTAATCTGCAAGTTGAGAGGGAGAAGGTGAAATCAGATGTGCAGCTGGGCAAAGGGGACTACAGAGGCATGTGGGAGGAGCTGGCCAAAGTTGATTGGAAAGGGACCCTAGCAAGGATGACGGTGGCAGGAATATCTGGGAATAATCCAGAAGATGCAGGATCTTTTCATTCCAAAGAGGAAGAAAGATTCTCGGGGGAGAAAGAGGCGACCGTGGCTGACAAGGGAAGTCAAGGACAGGATAAAGCTAATAGAGAAGGCGTATAACATAGCAAAGATTTGTGGGAAGCCAGAGGATTGAGGAGCTTTTAAAGAACAACAGAGGGTAACTAAAAAGAAAATACGGGAAGAACAGATTAAATACGAAGGTAAGCTAGCCAATAATATAAAAAAGGATAGCAAGAGTTTCTTCAGTTATATAAAGAGCAACAAATAGGCAAGAGTGGATGTTGGACCGCTGCAGAATGATGCAGGAGAAGTGATAATGGGGAATAAAGAAATGGCAGAGGAGTTAAATGACTTTACTGCCTGAAATCCAAGAGTCAGGGGGTGGAAGTTAGTGGAGTGGCTATTACCAGGGAGAAGGTGCTTGGAAAGCTGAAAGGGCTGAAGGTGGATAAGTTACCTGGATCAGATGAACTGCACCCGAGGATTCTGAAAGAGGTGGCTTTAGAGATAGTGGAGGCATTGACAGTGATATTTCAGGAATCACTAGAATCAGGAGTGGTCACAGATGATTGGAAAATTGCCAATATTAGCCCTCTGCACAAAAAGGGAGCAAGGCAGAATATTGTGAACTATAGGCCAGTTAGTCTGACTTCGGTGGTTGGCAAGATTTTAGAGTCCATTATAAAGGACGAGGTTACGGAGTACTTACAGGTTCACGATAAAATTGGCCAAAGTCAGCATGGGTTTGTGAAGGGGAGGTCTTGCTTGACAAATTTGCTTGAATTCTTTGAAGAATTAAATAGTAGGACAGACAAAGGAGAGTCAGTAGATGTTGGTTACTTAGATTTTCAGAAAGCCTTTGATAAGGTGCCACACGTTAGGCTGCTTAGGAAGGTGAGATCCCACGGTATGAAACGGAAGATACTAGCATGGATAGCAGGTTGGCTGGATGTCAGAAGACAAAGAGTGGCAATAAAGAGGGCTTTTTCTGGGTGGCTGCCAGTGACTAGTGGAGTTCCGCAAGGGTCGGTGATGGGCCGCTACTCTTCACGTTGTATATTAATGATTTGGACGAGGGGATTGAAGGCTTTGTGGCAAAGTTTGCGGATGATACGAAAATAGGTGGAAGGGCAGGTAGTGTGGAGAAAGCAGGGACTGCAGAAGGACTTAGACAGGTTGGGAGAGTGGGCAGAGAAGTGGCAGATGGAATATAGTGTAACAAAGTGTGGAGTCATGCATTTGGGTAGTAGGAATAAAGGTATAGACTCATTTCTTAATGGTGTGAGAATCCAAAAATCGGAGATGCAAAGGGACTTGGGACGCTGGTACAGAATTCCCAAAAAGTTAATCTGCAAGTTGAATTGGTAGTAAAGAAAGCAAACAATTCAAATTTCAAGAGGGCTTGTATACATAAACAGGGATTTCATGTTGAGGCTCTATAGGGCGCTGGTAAGTCCGCATTCAGAATATTGTCAGCAATTTTGGGCATCATATCTGAGGAAGGATGTGCTGGCTCTGGAGAGGGTCCAGAGGAGGTTTACAAGAATGATCCCAGGAATTATTAGATTAACCTATGAGCGTTTTTCGGCACTGGGCCTGTACTCGCTGGAGTTTAGAAGAATGAGGGGGAACATCATTGAAAAATTCAGAATAGTGACAGGCTTGGGTAGAGTGGAGAGGATGTTTCCATTAGTGGGAGAGTCTAGAAAGAGAGGTCATACGCTCAGAATTGAAGGATGTCCTTTTAGGAAGATGAAGAGAAATGTCTTTATTCAGAGGGTGATGAATATGTGGAAATCTTTGCCACAGAAGGCTGTAGAGGCCATCAGTGGATATTTTTACGGCAGAGATAGATAGATTCTTGATTAGTGCAGGTGTCAGAGGTTATGGGGAGAAGGCACGAAAATGGGGTTGGGAGGGAGAGATAGATCAGCCATGATTGAATGGCGGAGTAGACTTGATGGGCCGAATGGCCTAATTCTACTCCTATCACTTATGATTTATGACCTTATCCAAGTTTGACTATCTTCCCTCTACTTACTGACCTTTTTTTAAAAAGCTTTAATTGTACTTTATGTGTTGTGCCAATCCTCTCTTAATAGCCCTTCAAATTCCACCCATTAAAGCAAGTGGCAACACTACCTGCAGGTTGCATGCTGCCTGAACTTGGAAATATATAGTCTTTTTTATAAATCATTGTTGGGCTTAAATCCTGGAACATTCTCCCCGAGTAGTTCTGTTGGAATATCTTCAGCAATAGTTCAGGATGGCTCATCAATACAGTTTTCTCCACAACAATTTGGGATGGGTTAAGCCCCTGTCCCACTTTCACGACCTAATTCGCGACCTCTGACGACCTTAAACGACCTAAAAAAAACAAGGTCATGGTGACCAACGACCTCCTATGACCTTCCACGACTATGTGTACGACCTCCTACGACCTTCCACGACTATGTCTACGGCCTCCTACGACTATGTTGAAGACCTTCCACGACTATGAAGAAGACCTCCTTCGTCTATGTTGAAGACTGGCTTCGACCATGTACGTTTTACTGCTGTTTGCAGTGGCCCTTTTGCTTCAGCAGCCTTTTAAGTAAGGCAGAAGGGGAAGAGCAAGGGTGAAGAGGAAGCACAAGAAGAGGTTTCAATGGGTGAATGGAGATGATGTGATGGACTGTCCCAGTACACCAGATGACTGGAAGAGAGTGGTGCTGGGCTTTGACAAAAGATGGAACTTTAAGCACACATGTGGGGCAGTGGACGGCAAGCATGCCATTCTAGTCCCTATCCCTGTACCCCTCATTTTCCTTTTCGTGCAGGATGGCATTCTGCTGGAACCATTCCTCAAGGGCCCCCTCCTGCTGCCTGGTGAAGGTGTAGGGCATAACCTTCCTCCAGCCCTCCCTCACCACCAATGAGGCATCTGCCTCTGATGCTGTGTCAGACACAGGAGAAAGGGCTGCTTTGCTGCCTTCAAATGAGGCAGTGAAGGATGGGGTGGTGGTGGGGACATATACTACCACACTGGTCTCCTCCTCCAGGGGTCTCTCATGCAGGGTTACCTCCTCCTGCACTATCACCTCCTGTGGCATCACCTCCTGCCACTGCTCCTCTTGGGTGGGCAACACCTGCATGGCCGGTTTCTTTGAGGGTTGTGCCCTCCCCCTGCGCTGCTGCCTTTTTGGAGCCATCTCTAAAACACGTCTCCTCTCCAAAAAACTCTCCAGCTATGAATGAACATGCCTTGGAGTGACAGAGGTGACGTTCTGCTGTTTAAATAACCTTTTTTTTCTACTGACCTTTTTTTCACCCCGGAGCTATTACCTTTGACTGCCTCCGACCACCTACGACTAGCATCACGACCTACTACGACCTACCTACGAGTAAAAAGTATCGATTTTTACCATGCCAACCTTTTTTTTAACTCGTGGACATTTTTATCAGTCTAGAAAAAACGCCGTGACCCACATGATGCCACGAGTACCTACGACTAGCATCACGACCTACTACGACCTACCTACGACCTCGTGGCGACCATGCTGCGAGTATGAGTCAAGGGCAAACTCGGCAGAGGTCGTGAATTAGGTCGTGAAAGTGGGACAGGGGCTTTATAATCCTTACCTTGTCAGTGAGAGTGGAATAAATAAAAATCCTATCAAATCCTTTAATCAATACAGCATTTCATTAAAGTCACCCTTCAGCCTTTTACAATGAAGGAAAGAAGTTTGTCCATTTAACATTCATATTATTTATCTATTTCACTCTGATGACTTTTTACTCCACTAACACCAATCTATACTGTCTGAGGTGTGACAACCAGAAATTAATGCACTATGTCAAATGGCATACACCAGTTTTCTTGGGATTAAGGCTAACATTCTATCAACATTGTTAGGTTATTTTAGTGTTACATTTACTGATTTCTGTTCTTAGACCCTGACATTCAGCTGCTGATTCAAGCTTCTCATCTGCATGAAAATACTTAGGCCTATTAAAATTGATGACCACACACATAATTAGATTGAATTTAATCAGCCTTAATTTTAATTAATTTACCAGTAGCATATGATAAATTTCTGCTTCCATTTACACTATTCACAGTGCCACCTGACAGGGAATTACCCACAAATCTGGATAAACACTTCACTACTACTTTATCAAGTCAAAAACATTTATTTGTTATTGGCACTGGATATGAAATGGAACAACGAAAATATTACATGCAGCAGCTTTACAGGCACAGTAGATACAATAATAAATATACAATAAAAGATAATAGTTCAAGTTCAAGTTTACATTTATTGTCAATGCACCAATAGGCACAGTGAAATTTGGGTTACCATACAGCCATACGAATAAAAGAGAACACAACACACGATAGACTTTAACGTAAACATCCCCACACTGCGGAATCAAAGTTTCCCACTGTGAGGGAAGGCACCAAAGTTCATTCATCCTCCTCTTTGTTGTTCACCCGTGGTCGGGGCCTCCCGAGCCCTCCGCAGTCGCCACTACGGGCGGCCCGATGTTCAGGCCCTCTCGCCGGGATGATGGAACTCTGACGTCGGAACGGAAGAACATTCTCAGTGGCTTGGACTTCCGAATCGGCCACTTCTTACCGTAGACCACGGCTCCCGAAGTCCACAGGCCGAGCTGGGCGGAGATTCACACTGCAAAGGGATCAGAGGACTCCGCGATGTTGACGTCAGCGCCGCCCGTGGCTGGAAGCTCCGCAAACCATAGCTCCACGATGTTGAAGCACCAGGCCCAACACTCTGGAGCTTCAAACGGCGATCCCAGGTAAGACATCGCCCGCTCCGCGATGAATCCAGTGCTGCGCCACCACTGAAGCTCTGGTCGGTCTCCGGCAGGAAAGGCCACGCCAATCCAGTTGGTAGGCCGCGAGGGGGGGTGAAGACACGACTCGGAGAATAGTCGCATCCTCGCTAGGAAGTGACTGAGAAACGGTTTCCCCCTTACCCTCCTCACCTCCCCCACATAAAAATACTAAGAAACCTCCAAAACATACTTTTTAAAGACTAAAAATAACAAAAAGATGGAAAAACAAACAGACTGTAGGCAGAGGCTGCCATCATACGGCGCCCCTAGAATAGTTATTCAATATAAACTAGACCATGATAGTGCAAAAACAAAATAGTCATCATAGTAGTGCATAATCTGTAGTGGTTCAGTAGTGTTCTGCAGGGTGTTTCCACAACCTGATGGCAGATGGGTAGAAGCTATTCTTGAACGTGGATGTAACGATTCTCAGGTTCGTATAGATTCTTCCTGATGGTAACAGCAAGAAAAGAGTGTGACCAGGGTGGTGTGAGTATTTCATATTAGCTGTCCTCTTGAAGCTGCGCTTCCTGTAAATTCCTTCAACGGTGGGAGATCGTGATGGATCAAGCAATGTCCACTACTTTCAGCAGCCTCCTCCGTTCTAGAGTGTCTGAATTTTCAAACCAGGTCATGAAGCAACCAGTTAGTGTGCTCCCCACCATACACTGGTGGATGTTCAATAGTGTATTCAGTAACATGGCAAATCTCCTCAACCTCTGAGCCTTCTTTGTAATTGCATCAATGTGCTGGGCCTAAGACAGATCATCTGAGATGTGTACACTTAGGAACTTGAAGTTGTTGACTCCGTCCACTGTCGCCTCCTCCTCCCCAATATACATGCCAACTCATATTCATGGATATTGTCTGGACCTTGCCATTTCATAAATAGACAATAGACAATAGGTGCAGGAGTAGGCCATTCGGCCCTTCGAGCCAGCACCGCCATTCAATGTGATCATGGTTGATCATCCCCAATCAGTACCCTGTTCCTCCCTTCGCCCCATATCCCCTGACTCCGCTATTTTTAAGAGCCCTATCTAGCTCTCTCGAAAGCATCCAGAGAACCTGCCTCCACCGCCCTCTGAGGCAGAGAATTCCACAGACTCACAACTCTCTGTGAGAAAAAGTGTTTCCTTGTCTCCGTTCTAAATGGCTTACTACTTAATCTTAAACTGTGGCCCCTGGTTCTGGACTCCCCCAACATCGGGAACATGTTTCCTGCCTCTAGCATGTCCAAGCCCTTAACAATCTTATATGTTTCAATGAGATTCCCTCTCATCCTTCTAAACTCCAGAGTGTACAAGCCCAGCTGCTCCATTCTCTCAGCATATGACAGTCCCGCCATCCTGGGAATTAACCTTGTAAACCTACGCTGCACTCCCTCAATAGCAAGAATGTCCTTCCTCAAATTAGGGGACCAAAGCTGCACACAATACTCCAGGTGTGGTCTCACTAGGGCTCTGTACAACTGCAGAAGGACCTCTTTGCTCCTATATTCGATTCCTCTTGTTATAAAGGCCAACATGCCATCCGCTTTCTTCACTGCCTGCTGTACCTGCATGCTTACTTTCATAGACTGATGTACAAAGACCCCCAGATCCCTTTGTACTTCCCCTTTTCCCAACGACGCCATCCTGTTTTTGCATCCAAAGTGGATAACCTCACATTTATCCGCATTAAACTTCATCTGCCATGCATCTGCCCACTCCCCCATCCTGTCCAAGTCACCCTGCATTCTCATAGCATCCTCCTCACAGTTCACACTGCCACCCAGCTTTGCGTCATCTGCAAATTTGCTAATGTTACTTTGAATCCCTTCATCCAAATCATTGATGTATATTGTAAATAGCTGCGGTCCCAGCACCGAGCCTTTCGGTACCCCACTAGTCACTGCCTGCCATTCTGAAAGGGACCCGTTAATCCCTACTCTTTGTTTCCTGTCCGCCAACCACTTCTCTATCCATGTCAGCACTCTACCCCCAATACCATGTGCCCTAATTTTGCCCACTAATCTCCAATGTGGGACCTTGTCAAATGCTTTCTGAAAGTCCAGGTACACTACATCCACTGGCTCTCCCTTGTGCATTTTCCTAGTTACATCTTCAAAAAATTCCAGAAGATTAGTCAAGCATGATTTCCCCTTCGTAAATCCATGCTGACTCGGACCGATCCTGTTACTGCAATCCAAATGTTCGGCTATCTCATCTTTTATAATTGACTCCAGCATCTTCGCCACCACCGATGTCAGGCTAACTGGTCTATAATTCGCTGTTTTCTCTCTCCCACCTTTCTTAAAAAGTGGGATAACATTAGCTACCCTCCACTCCACAGGAACTGATCCTGAGTCTATAGAACATTGGAAAATTATCACCAATGCATCCACGATTTCTAGAGCCACTTCCTTAAGTATCCTGGGTTGCAGACCATCAGGCCCTGGGGATTTATCAGCCTTCAGTCCCATCGGTCTATCCAACACCATTTCCTGTCTAATGTGGATTTCCTTCAGTTCCTCTGTCACCCCAGATCCTCTGGCCACTACTATATCAGGAAGATTGTTTGTGTCCTCCTTAGTGAAGACAGATCCAAAGTACCTGTTCAACTCATCTGCTATTTCCTTGTTCCCCATTATAAATTCACCTTTTTCAGTCTTCAAGGGTCCAACTTTGGTCTTAACTAATTTTTTCCTCTTCACATACCTAAAGAAGCTTTTACTATCCTGCTTTATATTCTTGGCTAGCTTACCTTCGTACCTCATCTTTTCTCCCCGTATTGTCTTTTTAGTTATCTTCTGTTGTTCTCTAAACATTACCCAATCCTCTTGCTTCCCACTCGTCTTTGCTACGGTGTACTTCTTCGCTTTAATTTTTACACTGTATAATTTTTATAAAGTATACTTTTATACTTTGGAATCTTTCTTCCTCCTAGGAATGAACGGATCCTGCACCTTCTGTATTATTCCTAGAAACACCTGCCATTTTTGTTCCACTGTCATCCCTGCTAGTGTATCTTTCCAGTCAACTTTGGCCAGCTCCTCCCTCATGACCCCATAGTCCCCTTTATTTAACTGCAACACTGACACCTCCGATCTACTCTTCTCCCACTCCAATTGTAGATTAAACCTGACCATGTTATGGTCACTGCCTCCTAATTGCTCATTAACCTTAAGGTCCTTTATCAAATCCGGTTCATTACATAACACTAAATCCAGAATTGCCTTCTCCCTGGTTGGCTCCAATACAAGCTGTTCTAAGAATCCATCACAAAGGCACTCTACAAAGTCCCTTTCGTGGGGTCCAGTACCAACCTGATTTTTCCAGTCTACCTGCATGTTGAAATTTCCCATAACAACCACAGCATTACTTTTGCTACATGCCAATTTGAACTCCTGATTCAACTTACACCCTATGTCCAGGCTACTGTTTGGGGGCCTGTAGATTAGTCCCATTAGGGTCTTTTTACCCTTACAATTCCTTAGTTCTATCCATACTGACTCCACATCTCCTGTTTCAATGTCACCCCTTGCAAGGGACTGAATTTCATTCCTCACCAACAGGGCGAGGAATGAACCTTGACCAAATAGAACAATATCTAATCAGTCCCTTGAATCACTTGTTTGCCTCCTCCCTCCTTTCTAAGTTTACTCATTTAGAATAGTCTCTCCAAATTAATTTACGATTGCACTTTCTAAATTCCAACTCACAACTCAGTGACCCTTCCACACAATGTTCTGCAGCCACCAAACTGTTCAACCATATCTGTGTCCACTTTTGATGTTTTACATACTTAAAATTCACTGCTCTCTCATTTTAACTAGCAATAATATGTAAGAAAATCTGGTTTGAATGGATTGTGGCAGGTCGATGGTTTAATCATTCATACCCATTTCTAACTGGACATCGTTGGTTTAATCTTTCATACCCATTTCTAACTGGTCCTAGTTTTATTTGCCAACACTGCCAGTATCAATGTACTTATTGCAAATCTTTATTTTAATCCCTCTTTCCTTCCACTACCAAACCCAATTTTTCCTTAACAATAAGATCAAGATGAGCTACTTCTACAACTCAATGCAAAGGTTCTGCAATGCTCCGCCCAATCTCTCATTTGCCCAATGTTAGTTGCTGGTGAGTGGTGGAATCTGTTATTTAGGAGGTAGTAAAGGGGTCTTATGAAAATTAACATGGATTTATTAAAGTAAAATTACGCTGCACAAATTAAAGAGCAAGATATAACTTGCAGGATAGATATGGATAACTATTACATATATTTGAATCATCGGAAAGCATTTATAGAGGTGTAATAATAATAATAATAATAATAATCATTTTATTTACTGGCGCCTTTCTAAAACCCAAGGACACCTTACAAGGCATAGAATCACAAAAATACAAAACACATAGTCGGATTAAATTAAATATAAAAACACCACAGTACACAAATCAAGGACAGAATTCAATTTCAAAAGCACAAAAAGAAAATAAGAAACACAATTTGAGGAGAGAGCAGCGGTGACCAATTCGCGCCAGCGTCCACTCTCCCCTCCGACCGCCATCTTGCACACAGACTAACAGGCACAGCACACAGAAATCATCCCCCCACAATGACCACCACTGTGGGGGAAGGCACAATGTCCACCACTGTGGGGGAAGGCACAATGTCCAGTCCAAGGTGTCACATTGGTGGTTATATTGTAAAATAAATGGAGGGCCCAGACTCAAAATAAGGGGCCAGAATTTAAGATCATAATAAAGGGAGACTTCTTTAACTCTAAAGATTGTGCATCCTTAGAATTTTCTAATCATGGGTAGTGGATGCCCTTGTCACTGAACAAATTCGAGGACTAGTGCAATAGATTTTTATCCACAGATATTGGTCAGGAAGATAGCTGACATACAGAACATGCCATGACTTTACGGAATGACAGAACACATTTAAAGAACCATATGGGAATCTCCTGCTCGGTTCTTATGTAAAAGTGTAGTAAAATCCACGGAACATCTTTGTCAATTAAGATAAGAAATATTGGATTCAGAAGAATTAAAAATAAATTCCTGAAACATTAAAATCTTTGGGAGGACTCCACATGGAATAAGTTAATTTTCGGTATTAGGCGTGTTACTTGACACTGATTAAGTACTATCATGCTGCTAAAAGATAAATCTAGCATGTTAAATATCTAATACATTTGCATGGCAAGCCAATTGACGAAATTCCACTTCCACAAAGGTTTTTAAATGTAATCATAACTTGACGCATATTTAATGGCACGTGAGCCGTCAAGAAACACTTCAGTCTGATTTCCATTTCAATAACACTCAGTGCTATTAATCTTGTCAATTAACTTGCTATTAATACTACAGCAAAATCCAGACCATTATTGTATAATTCTCACTTATAAACCATTAGGCAAATTGAAAGATGACCTGAAAGTGCAGAACATACATGAACGTTAAATGCACTGATATTTAAAAAAAGCTAGGAATGTTTTTTTTAATATAGTGGTGCACAGAAACAGTTACAAATTCCTGAAAGTGAACTTATACCATACAACTCATATATTATTAATTTTTTTGACAGGTTTCAACAAAGCCTTGGAATGGAGAAAGCCTTCAACCTGTGAAATTTACATGGGTTGCCTGCTCAATATTAGATGAAGTTCGCACCATTAAATTTTCACTAATAAGTTCAGGGATGATTTTATTTTAATTTTAATGAACAGAAGAACTGAGCGGATCATTCCCAATGGAAATATAATGCTTTTTAGTCATAGTCAGAGAATGATACAGTGTGGAAACAGGCCCTTCGGCCCAACTAGCCCACAACAGCCAACAATGTCCCAGCTACAATAGTCCCACTTGCCTGCGCTTGGTCCATATCCCTCCAAACCTGTCCTATCCATGTACCTATCTAACTGTTTCTTAAAACGATGGGATAGTCCCAGCCTCAACTACCTCCTCTGGCAGCTTGTTCCATACACCCACCACCCTTTGTGTGAAAAAGTTACCTCTCGGATTCCTATTAAATCTTTTCCCCTTCACCTTGAACCTATGTCCTCTGGTCCTCGATTCCCCTACTGTGGGCAAAAGACTCCATGCATCTACCCGATCTATTCCTCTCATGATTTTGTATACCTCTATAAGACCTCCCCTCATCCTCCTGCACTCCATGGAATAAAGACCCAGCCTACTCAACCTCTCCCTATAGCTCACACCCTCTGGTCCTGGCAACATCCTCGTAAATCTTTTCTGAACCCTTTCAAGCTTGACAATATCTTTCCTATAACATGGTGCCCAGAACTGAGCACAATATTCTATGGCTGGTGTCTATTCAAAGAGAAACATATAAAAGAACTAGCTAGATTGTAGACGATCGATTATTTCCAAGATCACTCTCTCTACTCTCATGGTGTCTCTTGTACAAAACAACAATTAAAATGTTCAACTGTCTCACCAACATTAGGAAAATTATATTCAACATGAACATTCTGACCAATGTTGGTTCATTTGTTCTAAATATAAGAATCAGCCAAACATTCAATAAATTAACACAGGGATAATCTATGGCCAAGGTCATCAGAGATCCTTCTTTTCACAAAGTGCTGTGGCTAGAATTCAACATTTTCAAACAATTTCAAAAATAAATAGTCAATAAAATAAGAAATGTCTGCTTATTTACATTAAAAAATATGCAGTAGGTGGGACTCGTGACTAGAAAAACTCCACGAAAAATATCCTCAGCTACAGTATGTTTTCATGATTTTAAAAAAAAGCATTTGCATTAGAAGTAAAACTGAGTCAAAAATTCAAGACACATTTGTTTCAGTTAATGTTTTTCACAAAAATAGAAACGCTAAAGACACAATCTAATGCAGCTATTAGTGATGTGAATAAAAGATTTGGACTATTTAAATGGCGTTGGTTTGCATTGAAAATGCAACAGACTGTTACTTAACCACGATTCGATGATGCATAATGTATTCAGTAATTATAACATGATTCATTTCTTCTTAGATTACAGCATTTTCATTGAATTACAATATATTCACCATCACATTATTAAAAATCAGGGTCCTTGCTTTTTGATTAAAAATTACTCTGCTCATATGATAGATGCAAATCAGCCAGTAATTTGGAATATCCCAAGACTTTCCACTAGAATTCCTGAAGTTTTCAATGATTAACAACACTTCTTATGCGTAAATACTGAAGAGAAAACACAGAGAGGGTAATTTACAGGTTACAAGGATCAGGAGAAAAGAAGTCTGAAAAAATGAAATTCAGTTATTAAACAATCTGAAACTTGCAAAAATTATCTTCAAGAACATCTTGGCTTTGGCATCTAAATTGGGTCAGCTGCTCCACAAACTCATCAAACAGAGGGCCGACTCTTTCAACCAAATCCAAAGCACAATCCCTCAATATGTCCTATCCCATGATAGTATCGACTGTCAGGGGTAGTGCACAATCAGGAAGCTGAGTCTGTAAGAATTCTGAACACTTTGGCATCAGGTCAAGCACTGGAAATGAAACCCCCAGCTGACTACCATCTATCCATCTTCACCCACCGATGAATTGGAAACGCACGAAGACGGCGAGTGTCCCCAAGACTAAAACTGCAGAAGTTATGTCCAGCAGCAGCTCCTAAAAGACCGTGCTAGTGAAATGGAGCTGCAGATGGATGACCTCTGGCTCATCTGGGAGAGTGAGGAAGTCATAGATAGGAGCTATCTTGTGGTGGTCACACGAAAGATGCAGACAGTGATCATCAACAAAGAGAGAGGAAAAGAGTTCAGGAGTCCCCTGTGGCCATTCCCCTGCAAAACAGGTACGTCACTTTGGATACGGTTGAGGGGGATGACCGCTCAGGGGAGAGCAGCAGCAGCCAGTCTGTGGCACCAAGCTTGGTTCTCAAGGGGAAGGATGAGCCACCGGAAGTCATTGTTCCAGTTGGCACAAATGGCATAGGAAAGAAAAGGGACGAGGTCATGCAGAATGCATATTGGGAGTTAGGCAAAAGGTTAAAATGCAGGACATCAAGGGCGGTAATTTCTGGATTACTACTGGTGCCAAGTGCTAGTGAGGGTATTAATAGGATGAGAGTCAGATGAATGCGTGGCTCAGGAGTTAGTGCAGCGATTCATACTTTTGCCCCATTGGGATCTTTTCTGGGGCAGATGTGACCTGAACATGATGGACAGGTTACACCTGAACAGGAGGGGTACCAATATCATTAAGGGAGGTTTGATAATGCTACTTATTGAGGATTTAAACTAGAATGGCGGGGGTTGGGAACCAGAGCAGCAGGTCAGCAAAAACAAAGGCTGATGAGAAAGTGGAGAATATGATATGTAGTCTCAAAAGAATGACACGCAGGGAGAGGTTCCTGAATATGAAAGACTGTAGTATGTTTACTTTAACGCAAGGTGTATTATGGGTAAAACTAATAAACTTAGAGTCTGGATCAGTGCTTGAAATTATAATATTGTGCCATCACAGAAACTTGGTTGCGAGGGGGACACGACTGGCGGTTCAATATTCCTAGGTTTTGATATTTCAGACGAGGTAGAGAGGGAGATGAAAAGCTGGAGGAGTTGCTTTGCTAATCCGGGAGAATATCATGGCGGCACTTAGAGAGGACATACTGGAGGGCACGTTTACTGAGGTAATATGGGTTGAGCTCAAAAATAAGAATGGAGCAATTACTCTAATGGGATTATATTATAGGTCACCCAATAGCCAGCGGGAGATAGAAGATTCTTGCTATTGAGGGAGTGCAGCGTAGGTTTACAAGGTTAATTCCCGGGATGGCGGAACTGTCGTATGCTGAGAGAATGGAGCGGCTGGGCTTGTATACTCTGGAGTTTAGGATGAGAGGCTGAATGGCCTACTCCTGCACCTATTGTCTATTGTGTATAAGATCAGATATATAGACACATTACAAAAGTATGTAAGAACCAGGATTGTAGTTGCTGATTTTAACTTCCCCAATATAGACTGGGACTTAATCAGGGCAAGATGATTGTTAGGTGCATCCAAGAATGTTTCCTTAAACAGTATGTGGACAGTCCGACTTGGGGAGGGACCATACTGGACCCTGTATTGGGAAACAAGCCTGGCCAGGTAACTGGTGTTGGAGTGGAAGAAGAAATATGGGGATAGTGATCACAACTCTATAAGTTTTAAGATTGTTTTGCATTGGGACAAATCTGGACGTTGGGGGAAGGTACTTAATTGAAGCAGGGCAAATTACAATGATATTAGGCAGGAACTAGGGAGGGTAGATTGAAATCAATTGTTATTTGGTAAATCCACAGAGGTTATATGGGAGTCATTTAAAGGCCAGCAGTTCAAAGTTCAAAATCAGCATGTTCCAGTAAGGAAGAGGGATATGGATGGCAAGGTAAGGAAACCATGGATGACCAAGTAGCAATGTTACAAAATTTTGAGATTTAAAAAATCAAGTCTGTAATTTATCCCATCAGATAAAGCATAAAAAGAAGTTTAATTTGACACCTAATTCACTTTAATATCTTCAGTATTAAAAAAGTTATGGCCATTTTCATACTCGGAAATTAGCATCATGTTCCCTATTGCTTTTTCATTGACAACACAAAATCTGTGATCGAGGACAGTCAAAAGCCCATAACTTTCTTAAAAATTAAGAGAACTGAAAGAAATTTTCAGTTATTATAGATTGAAGCATTCTGAAACAAATATGAAACAATCTTACTTAGACGACATGAAATTAAAGCATATAATTAGTTAGTTACCTAATTGTAGCTAATTACAAAATTCAATTACTAGATCTAAACATCTATCAATTTCTTAAGAATAGATTAACATTTTTAAAAAGCCTAAGTGTCCAAATAACATTCACACAAGAATTCACAATATAACATAATTTTTAAATCTCATTGTCATGGATTTATAAGCCAAATGGAAGGAATTTAATGTTTAATACCTGTAAATTAATGGCCATTTAAATCATCTTGCGCGTGGGTTTTTCTGGAACGCGATCATTTGGAACGTTGCGGTTGCGGTGAATTTAAACCCGTATCGGCATGAAAAATACTGCCGGTTCGTTCGGGGGAAAAAATTACCGTTTCGCAACTTAAAATGTGAATTAAAGGCATCTTAAGGAGCACTTTTATACATAAAATAAACGGCTTTCGTTTACCTGTCCCGTGCGTGAAATCCGTCCCCGTTGTCGGCGTTGACGGCTTTAGAAGCTGATTTTAAAATTACTCCAGCGCTGAAATTTTCGGGGGATTTTTAAAACAAAATACACAGTACGCCCGTCGGAACGATTCTTCAGCAAAAGCTTGCACTCCAACGAAATATAATCCAGGACAAGGTAGGAGTAACCCGCGTTTTAACCCCGCCCCCCCTCAAAGGCACCAAAATCGCGCACACGGCCAGTGGCAGAATTGCAGCGCCGCTGAAGGTAAGTATTGTAACATACCTAGACCAAGGAGGTTGTAAACTTGGTCAGGAAGAAAAATAAAGTGTATGTCAGGTTTAGGAAGATGGCGTCAGACATGGAATGGGCATTATAAAGCGATTTGGAAAAAAACTCAAGCAGGCTATTAGAAGGGTCAGAAGTAGGGTTGCCAACTGTCCCGTATTAGCCAGGACATCCCGTATTTTGGGCTAAGTTGGTTTGTCCCGTACGGGACTGCCCGTGTCCGGTATTTGACTGCTACTACTCGGGTCGAGGGTACTGTCGGGTCGGAGCCCCGCCTCACCCATCCCGACATAGTGCAGCAGCAACGCCTCACCCGTGGCCCCGTCGTTCGGCATCCCGGCCAGCAGTCCGACCTTCGGACCTTTGCTTACCGCCGACACAACCACCCCTCCTTCTCTTGACTGATCATCGGTTCATTGGAGTACCGGACTTTGCGCACAACGTCGCGCAGCCCGGGCCAAAACTCCTCAGTTGGCCCGCTGGCTGGGCTTTGTGTGCAGTCCAGCAACCGGGCCAACCCATCATTCACCCAGCCACGGTCGAGTCGGTCAACGAATTGCCGTTTGGAATTAGTCCCGTATTTTGACCTTTTGTCCCTTATTTGGGAGTGAGAAAGTTGGCAACCCTAGTCAGAAGGAACCATGAAATGTCACCTTCGAATCGGATTACAGAAAATCCCAAGTCTTTTTATGTAGTATTTCCTGGCAATGAGGACGCTATTTTTTACCCAAAAATAAGGTACGAAAATTTACCTGCGTCTTGGAGGCCGAAGGTTAGGTTGTTAGCTAAGAAAGATAGACTTGGCTATTCCTAAGTACAGCAACATCAAGAACAATGTTGCTGTACTGAGGGCTAGCCAAGTCTATTCCTCATTGCTGGCAGCTGATGGGAAGCGGCTGTAAAGTGGGAAGCGGCTGTAAAAGGACAGCACCGCTGGGGGGAGGAGAGTTCCTTTCACAGTGTGTGGGGAGTCTGGCCCGGGTCAGCACGGGCAGGAGAGTTGAGAAGGAGGGGGTCGGGGATCATGCCAGCAACTCACTCACTCACTTCTGCCACGGCGCTCCGGGCGCGGAGCCACCGCATTGTGGCCGGGGAGGGAAGTAGTTCGGGTGGCTGCGAGTGGCCGCCGGGACCGGACAGCGGAACCGGCCGCCACCTCAGCACCTTCTGCCGGCCGACTCACCTCTGGCAGTGCTCTCCGTCTGAACACCTCTCTCCTGCCGATCGCCGGCCTCACTCATGTCAACCGCTTCCCGCAAATCCTTAAATTCCGACTGCCTGCCGTCACCTGCCGGCACCCTCCACCCCCCCACACATTCAGTCATTCAGAATGGAGGAGATCTGGAAGCCTTGGGCAAATTGAATTGTTACTTTCTTTCTTTATTTTTTGTTGTTGTTGTTTTTGTGCGTGAGAAACAGTATGTCCCGCCAGCCCAAGAAGAGCAAGGTGACGTGCCTCAATGACTATCGACCAGTGGCACTAACGTCTGTGGTGATGAAGTGCTTTGAGAGGTTGATCATGGCGCAAATCAACTCCTACCTCGACAAACACCTGGACCCACTGCAGTTCGCTTACCGCCACAACAGATCAACGGTGGATGCGATCTCCACTCCACTCTGGACCACTTGGACAAAAAAAACTCATATGTCAGGCTGTTATTCATTGACTACAGCTCGGCATTTAACACAATCATCCCCTCCAAGCTGGTTACCAAACTCTCAGAACTGGGTCTCTGCGCATCCCTCTGCAATTGGATCCTCGACTTCCTCATTCACAGACCAGTCTGTCCGTATTGGTGGAAATGTGTCAGCCTCGATAACAATCAGCACAGGAGCACCTCAAGGCTGCGTGCTCGGCTGTACTCACTCTATACTCATGACTGCGTAGCCGGTCATAGTGCGAACTCCATCATCAAGTTCGCTGACGACACCACTGTTGTGGGATGTATCACTGATGGAGATGAGTCAGAGTATAGAAGTGAGATTGACCGTTTGACCAAATGGTGCCAGCACAATAACCTGGCTCTCAACACCAGCAAAAACAAGGAACTGATCGTGGACTTTGGAAGGTGTAGGATGGGGACCCACAGTCCCGTTTATATCAACGGGTCGATGGTGGAGAGGGTCAAGAGCTTCAAATTCCTGGGCGTGCATATCTCTGAAGATCTCTCCTGGTCCGAGAACACGGGTGCAATTATAAAGAAAGCACATCAGCGCCTCTACTTCCTGAGAAGATTACGGAGAGTCGGTATGTCAAAGAGGACACTCTCAAACTTCTACAGGTGCACAGTAGAGAGCATGCTGACCGGTTGCATCGTGGCTTGGTTCGGCAACTTGAGCGCCCAGGAGCGGAAAAGACTGCAAAAAGTTGTAAGCACTGCCCAGTCCATCATCGGCTCTGACCTCCCTACCATTTGCATCTCTGTCTTATTGTTTATTCTTGACTCTCAATGTAAAGCGACTTTGAGTCCTGAAAAGCGCTATATAAATAAAATGTATTATTATTATTATCGAGGGGATCTATCGCAGTCGCTGCCTCAAAAAGGCTGCCAGCGTCATCAAGGACCCACACTATCCTGGCCACTCACTCATCTCCCCGCTGCCTTCAGGTAGAAGGTACAGGAGCCTGAAATCTGCAACATCCAGGTTCAGGAATAGCTGCTTCCCCACAGCCATCAGGCTATTAAATTCAACTCAAACAAAACTCTGATCATTAATAGCCCATTGCACGTTATCTGTTTATTTAAGTGTGTATATATATATTCATTGGTATATGGTCACACTGATCAGTTCTGTTCTGTATTTATTTATGCCTACTATATTCTGTTGTGCTGAAGCAAAGCAAGAATTTCATTGTCCTATCTGGGACACATGACAATAAACTCTCTTGAATCTTGAATCTTGTTCGAACCCGGGTCTCTGGCGCTGTAAGGCTGCAACACTGGATAGGTATAAGGGATGGTTCAGGTGCAGCCTAATGAGATCAGTTCAACTAGCCATCATGTTCGGCACAAACATTGTGGGCCGAAGGGCCCGTACCCCGAGCTGTATTTTTAAAAATGTTCTATTAAGGCTCTCCTTGATACAAAAGAGCTGAACTCTGAGAGTGGTTGCCCTTGACATCCGGGCAGCATTTGACCACGTGTCATATGAAGGATCCATGATTAAACTGGACTATGGAAAAAGAGGGGTAATCTCAGTTCACCTCTTACAAGGTGGCTCAGGTTATTGACATCAAACATCCTAGAAGCAGTATATTGATGCGGAGCAATGTCCAAAATCCAAAAATCTTCAATTTCTCCCTCCTCGAGATTTCCTTCCATCAAAAGATCAGAAGTGAAACTGCATTGTGGTTACAGTCTGTACTACCCACAATCGCCAATACTGCTACAACAGGATCTCCCAAACCATGACCAAGAAGGCCAGACAGCAGATGCATGGAACACCAGCTTCAAATTAGTTCTTTCATATACAGTGGCTTGCAAAAGTATTCATACCCCTTGAACTTTTCCACATTTTGTCACGTTACAACCACAAACGTAAATGTATTTTATTGGGATTTTATGTGATAGACCAACACAAAGTGGTGCATAATTGTGGTGGAAGGAAAATGATACATGGTTTTCAAATTTTTTTACAAATAAAAAACTGAAAAGTGTGGCCTGCAAAAGTATTTTGCGATACCTTAGAACACAGTCCTGCAACTTCTCAATGTGCTAATCAGCTGGTTGTGGGTATCTCTTTACACTGGAAGACCAGCAAGTGTAGAGGATGCACCTTTCAGTGAGTTTATCAACTTCCAGCAGCAGTTGGCATTGTGCCAGTGTGTGTCCTGTATTATGCAGCCACTGAGAATGAATGCTCATTTAGACCACTGTTTTCTAGACCATCCTGGCAAGAGGAGATGGATCACCTCCACTGCAGACGTCTGAGGACAGCATTCTTCATTATCAGATCGTTCAGGCACAGCTGGGTGCCAGCAGTGCCTGAAAGATCTGATAATGAGGGACCTTCTCACCACATGCATAAGGGAGCGGGGAGGTGAACATAACTGTCCTCATCAACAAAGCTGTTGTAGAGATGGTCAAATTCATAGGCATCCATATCACTTGTAACCTATTGACAAGGCCTGCCTCACTGGACATTCTTTTTTCTGTCTTCTACCTACTGAAAGCTCAGATGTCCAAACTTAATGACAGCTTCTTCTTCATTGTTATACGACTCCTGAACAAATCACCCCTTTCATAACCCCTTCCAAGAGGTGCTGTCACATATTTTTACCCTTAACTCCACCTCCACCTCTGTTTTGTATTTTAAATCTTTGTTTGCACAACTCAGATTGTACTCCACAATCTATGCACGATTCTGCTATTTTGCACACGTCATTGTCTCTATTGTTGTACTTATCATTACTGTATCTTTACTGTTTACTTCGTAATTAGAGGAAATGAAACATGGCTCAAGTGACTGCTGCAACACAAGAGCAGGTTAAGGGCCAAAGCAGGGCAACACCTAGAACATCGTGGCAGGTGACAACCAGCTGCTTCCCCACAATCAAGAGGGGGCATCACTCCCAAAATACAAATTTCTGCTTCACCATGGCTATAAACCACCCTGTTCTTGCTGCGCACCCCTTTACCATTCATCATGCAGTCAACCTTAGCCTAAAGCTGCTTGTTATACACGCTTGTATACTCTCAGGTCACCCATCGACCTCTTGCACTCCAAGGAAAAAAAGTCCCAGCCGATTCAACCTCTCCTTATAATGAAAGCCTACAAATCCAGGTAACATTCTGGTGAATCTCTTATGCATCCTTTCAAAATGAATGACTTTCTTCCTATAACTGGGCGATCGGAACTGCACATAAATATTCCAAATGTGGACTTACCATTAACTTGTACAGCTGCATCAAGATGTGCCGACTTTTGTACTCAATACCTTCTCAATGCAGGGAAGCATGCTAAACATCTTCTTCACCACTCACGGAGCCATGCTTCTATACTGCCAGATCTCTCTATTCTACAATACTTTCCAGGACTCTACCATTTACTGTGTAAGTCCTGCCCTGCCAAAGCACGATATCTCACACTTATCAGCGTTAAATTCCACTTGCCATTCCTTGGCCCACCTACCCAACTGATCTGGATACTCTTGTAAACTTATGGATCCTTCCTGAGATGCTATTGGATCGTCCTGTTGGATATTTCCTGTCTAATGAGAATCTTATTGGATAGGTGGTGCAACACTTTTTTCAATTACTGTTCTGAGATTGGGACAGTTTACAGATTTTATTAGTTAAGACCACATACATATTGCACCCTGCCACTAAGCAGCTGTAAAATGGGTTTGAATTTCTCAAGGCAACCACATTTGAGAAGATACTCCACAGGCTTACTTGATTGATGACTGAGTCAGAGACATTTGTGAGGTAAAAGGAAATCTTTATTGCCTTTATAACTTTATTAAAAGAAAGATTATTGTAGTGGTTAATGTTGCCCCTTGAATTTCTCTTGGAGTTATTCAAATCACAACACTCAGAACATATCCTAGTATTTTTAGAAATATACAGGATTTTGAAAAATACATTTCAGGTGCAAATACTGGTCTGAAGTAACTGTAGGCACAAAGGTAAAACAGATTTTTGTAATTTGGTAAATGGTAAACTGCCAGCTTTGGTTGGGAGATGATTAATTTTTATTCAACTTGAACAAATATAAAAGCACTCAGCGGGAAATAATGGTCACACTTCAGAGGAGCTCAGCACCCTCTACACTATTCCTTCTTAATCTTAAATGGCTTGAGGCAGACACACTTGCTACGGAATGTGGATTGTCACACACTGTTCAACCCTAATTGACATTCTGACTTCATTACTTCCATTACTGCACTAAATTTATAAATATCTAGTTTGGCTACTTAGTCTGAACTTCAAATCCAGATTCATTAGTTTCTGAACCCAACTTAAAAATACTGCAGATTACATTTGAAATATACCAGCAACTACTCAAAGATATGGCATTCAGGCAATTTTATTAAGTGCACACTATAGAACAGATCGAGTAAATGTGGAACAAATTTAACTACACTTGGAATTATAATGTTACATAAATATATATTTTAGAATTGATATAAAAACCATAAAATAAAAAAGGGATAACATAGAGGAGACACAGATATTATGCAAAGAAATATATATTTGGAATCACAGTAGATTTATGACACAATTGGCAATTCTGCCCTTTGTGTCTGTTCCAGTCAAATAAAATGTTCCTCAATGTAGTCAAATTTTCCACAGGTTAGTTATTTAAACTTTTAAGCAATTATTAAAAATCTATGCCCCATTTTCTGACCTGCTGCTGAAGAAGATAGGCCCTTCCTGTTTACTCCATGTAGGCTTGCTCATAATTCTAGGCAATGTTCCTCCTTGTTCCAAACAAACTACCTGCCCAATCAATCCTCAAGCCAAAATATTCTAGTCCCGTCAACATCCTCAAAAAGTTCCTGTGTATTTTCTCAAGTGTGATTGCATCTTTCCAATAATATGGTGACCTGAAAGCTGTGACCTAACTAGAATTGTAAACATTTCTATTGCAACATTTGGCTCTAATGGGCCGAATGGCCTAATTCTGCTCCTATCACTTATGAACTAAAGGAAAGCAGCATACATGCCTTTTTAACCACCTTCACTTAATCCTGCTTCACTTAATGATCAGCGTACATCGATTTTTAGGTCTCTCTATTCCACATATCACAAAACATCTTCCCTTTTATTATGTATTCCCTTCTCTTGTTGCACCTCTATAAATGCTTTACCATACATTTTTATGGATTAAATTATATTCACCATTTTCAGCCCAAACTACAGATACCTCGCAGCAGTCTGAGGCCTTCCATTTCACTGCCAAACATGCAGCTAATTTCTGTTCCATCTGCATTTCTCTAGATTTAGGCCTTAATCATTAACATATAATGACGTAGAACATAGAACAGTACAGCACAGTAGCTGGCCCTTTGGCCGCAATGTCTGTGTCGATAATGGTGCCAGATTAAACTAATCTCCCCTACCTGCAGGTATCCATATTCCTCCATTCATTGCATGCCCATGTGCCTATCTATAAGCCTCATGAATGCCACCATCATATCTACACCCACTACCACCCCTGGCGGAACGCTCTGGGCACCATCATTCTCTGTGTTAGAAATTTGTCCCACACATCTCCTTTAAATTTGCCCCTCTTACCCTCTAATCTTTAACATTTCCATCCTGGAAAAACGATTTTGACTGACTCCCCTATCTATGCCTCTCATAATTTTACGTACATCTTTCAGGTTTCCCCACATCCTTTGTTGCTCCAGAGAAAACATTCCAAGCTCGTCCAACCTCTCCTTATAGTTAATGCTCTCTAATCTCAGCAGCATTCTTGTCTCCAAAGCCTCCTTGCATTTCCTGCAACGGGTGCAACGGCATTTCCTAGATGCAGCTTAATCAGTTCTAAAATGCCGCAACATAACTACCTGCAACTTACACTCAATGCCCCGACCGATGAAGGCATGCATGTAAATAGCTAATTCTAAGCTTCCCCCCAGTCTAGTTTCAGTCAATAAAATACTGAGTCAAGCACTTGCGCATCTAAACTTTATTTTGGAAAAACACAATAACAGTTCCCCACTACTATACCTAACCACCGCAGGTTTGATACTTGTATCTGCTTGGCCAAGCCCTCCTAGCCTCGTTCAAGCAGAGACACTCCAAAAGGTCACGCAGTCCTAAGCGTTCTCCCAGAAGATCGACAGAGGACCTCGTGGGAGCTACATTTTATTTTGAACCTTGAGGGGCCAAACCATATGGGGGTGGTCTCTTTACAGTGCAATAACAGATATCGACCAAGATAGTACATGATAGACATAGGTATGTTACAAAACTTACCTTCAGCGGCGCTGCAGTTCTGTCACTGCCCGTGTGCGCAACTTTGGCGCCTTTGAGAGGGGGGCGGGTATCAAATGCCTTGTTTCTCCAGCCTATTCAAATCGATGTCTGTCAGGCTTTTTAGCTGCTAAAGAATAATCGCTTTGACTGCCGTTTTATTACGTTTCTTTTAAACTGCACTGGATATTTTACGAATAGGAATAAATTAAAAATAATCTTCTAAAGCCGTCAACGCCGACAACGGGGACGGATTTCACGCACGGGACAGGTAAAGGAAAGCCGTTTATTTTATATATAAACTTGCTTCTAAGAATGCCTTTAATCAAAATTTCACGTTGCGAAAATGTCATTATGTAAATATACGAACCGGCAGCATTTTTCCTGCCGATATGAGGTTTAAATTCACCGCAAATGCAACGTTCCAAACCAGCGCGTTCCACACAAAACCTACTCACAAGATGATTAAAATGGCCATTACGGGAATTAAACACTAAATTCCTTCCATTTGGCCTATAAATTAATGACAATGAGATTTAAAAATCATGTTATATTGTGAATTATTGTGTGAATGTTATTTGAACACTTAGGCTATTTAAAAATGTTAACTTTTTCTTAAGAAATGGATAGATGTTTAGATCTAGTAATTGAATTTTGTAATTAGCTACAATTGGGTAACTAACTAATTATATGCTTTAATTTCAGGTCATTCAGAATGCTTCAATCCATAATAATTGGAAATTTCATTCAGTTCTCTTAATTTTTAAGAAAGTTATGGGCTTTTGACTGTCCTTGATCACAGCTTTTGAGTTAAGTCAATGGAAAAGCAATTTCAGAGTATGAAAATGGCCATAACGTTTTTAATACTGAAGATATGAAAGTGAATTAGGTGTCAAATTAAACTTATTTTTATGCTTTATCTGATGGGATAAATTGCAGACTTGATTTTAAAAATCTCAAAATTTTGTAACATTGCTAATAGACATTTCCCTAATCCAATAATACAGTAACTAATATAATGTATCTGACGAAGTTTCTAGATGCAAGTTCACGGAGATGAATTATGCAAAATGTGCCTTGATGTTCAAGAAACCCAGACAAGGCTCAACACTTAACCCAATCAACATCAAGCAAAGTAAAGCTTTGCAACAATATTTACAATGTATATGTCTGGTTTGCATTCACCTAATTGTAAGAATCTCAGGGCTGCCAACTCTCACGCTTTCAGCGTGAGAATCACGCCTTGGAGCAAATTCTCACGCCCTCACGCTCATGACCGAGTTCTCACGCTGAGTTCAGTCCCTGCACAGTTTGTCTCTTTGCGCGCGTGCCAGGGATCTGCATGGTCTGGCGAAGAGCGTCGGTTGACACTGTGAGTGACGTCGCGTCTCTTTTCTCTTGGTTGGATGTGCAGCCGCCGGGTGTCAGCAGCTCTATGTGCCGGCTGTGAGCGTTGCGCTGCCGGCCGCCGTTGCAGGCTCGCTCCCTCGCTCCCTCCCTCCCTCCCTCCTGCCCTTCAACTCACACGGCAGCGGCAGCGCCGCCAATCCACGCTGCACCGTGCCCGCGAGACTTCCCATTGGGCGGCCGGGGAGAGAGAGGGAGGGGAGAAAGAGAGAGAGAGAGAGGGAAAGAAGAAAAGGGAGGGATGGAGGCAAAGAGAAACAAGGGGAGGGAATATAGAAAGGGGATGAAGGAAGGAAAGGAGAAAGTGGAGAAAGAGGGAGGGGAAGGAAAGAGGGAAGGATGGGGGCAGGAGGGAGGAAGTGGTGGATGGAGGGAGGGGGAAGAAAAGGTGTGTGTGCGTGTGTGTCTGTCTCCCTGTGTGTGTCTCTTTGTGTGTGTGTCTCTTTGTGTGTGTGTCTCTTTTTTTGTGTGTGTGTCTCTTTTTTTGTGTGTGTGTCTCTTTTTTTGTGTGTGTGTCTCTTTTTTTGTGTGTGTGTCTCTTTTTTTGTGTGTGTGTCTCTTTTTTTGTGTGTGTGTCTCTTTTTTTGTGTGTGTGTCTCTTTTTTTGTGTGTGTGTCTCTTTTTTTTGTGTGTGTGTGTGTGTGTGTGTGTGTGTGTGTGTGTGTGTGTGTGTGTGTGTGCGCGTGCGCGTGCGCGTGCGCGTGCGTGTGCGTGTGCGTGTGCGTGTGCGTGTGCGTGTGTGTGTGTGTGTGTGTGTGTGTGTGTGTGTGTGTGTGTGTGTGTCTCTTCCTTTGTGTATGTGTCTCCCTGTGTGTCTGTTGTCACATCCTGGCCTTAGACAGGGCTGCCAACTCTCACGCTTTGAGGTTGAGAGTCACGCATTTCAGCCAATGCTCACGCTGATGACAGAATTCTCACGCTGTCTTCAGTCCCTGCACAGTTTGTCTCTTTTGCACCACATCACAGCGATCTGTGCAGTCTGGGGAATCGCGTCAGTTGGCGGCTGTGAGTGACGTCGCGTTTCTTCTCTTCTCTTCTTTCTTGGTTGGATGTGCAGCCGCCGACAACATGAAGCAGCCGGAGATAGAACTAACCAGGTTAATTGGTTGTAAAACATGGGGGGGACCACAATGAGGCCAAACATCTAGGACAGGGTTCGGCAACCTACGGCACACGGGCCGAATCCGGCCCGTAACCAGAAAAAACACGGGGTTTTTTTCAATTCGTTTTCACGGGGTTGGGGCAGGCGAGCCAATCTGAGAACTGCAGCCAGTCCCTGGGACGCGAGCTGATCTGGGAAGTTGATGCCAGTGTAAAGGGAGTTGCAGTAATCTAGGCGGGAGAAAATGAATGTGTGGATGATCTTTTCGAGGTCATCAAACTGGAGGAATTGTTTTATTTTAGCTATCGTCCGAAGCTGAAAGAAGCTAGCTTTTACTACGACTCTTTGGGCGACTGAGGAGACTACTCATGACCATAAAGGCGACACACTACTCATGACCATGTGACGACAGCCTAGTCGCCTAAAAAATAGCCCTGGGACAGGCCCTGTAGAAACCAATCAAAATCTTGGAGCTCAGGTGAATTGTCATAGCATGTGGAAATTCAAAACCCAAATGTTTTGAATCAGTCAGTCATTTTCATTTTGAGTCATCTTTCATCAAGATGAAATTTTATTTGGCAAACCAGTGAGCACATTAATGTATGCTGCTATGGGAATTGTTGATCGGAAAAAGAAGCACAAGGTAAAAGTAACTGTGTTAAGTATTTAGATTTAATTCTGTGCCGACTTTAGTCACAGGAATTTCCTCTTCCTGATGAACTTTTACAACAAAATTACGTAAAATCATCCAAAATCATCAACTGTTGACGTTTGAACACATTCACAACATCAAGTTGGAACATCTTTGGTATTAATACCAAAACAGTTTTCAAGAGTTTGACCAGAATAAGACTAGGTACAAACTGGTCTGCCAACATGGTAAAGCATATTGATTACTGTTCAACAATGATCTTACATGAATGGTGAATTTTTAGATGACACCTATATAGTTTTCCAACAATTCATTGTAACATTAAACAGGTATCATTTTTCCTTCCATTTGTTTATCTTGTACTTTCCTGTATAAACTTTACCTTAAACAGATTTATCCATTTTACAGTTGTTTTCAAAGCACATTGGGGATCACTGGGCTCATAATCCAGAGGTCTGATAATAAACTAAAGAGATGATTTCAAACCGTACAACAGCACCAGGGGAATTTAAATTAAAAAATCAAGAAACTAAATATTAGTACTAGTAATGGTGATAATGATGCTATCTAACTGCCATAAAAAAAATCTGGTTCACTGTTATCCTGCAAGGAAGTAAATATGCCTTATTTACCTAGTTTACCTGACATGTAGTTAACCATTACTGCAGCCATTCAGTACAAAGATTGTTAAGGATGGATAATGCATGCAGTTTTTGATTTCAAGCTTCACACTTATGACCAGGCTGTCAATGATAGGTGTTCTCAAGGTTGTCATTAATTTTGAATGCAGGAATTCATTCAACAGGAAGGCCATGAGAAAGCTACCATCACCATTTAAACAAGGTCCATGCCCACCAGACCATCACAAAAAAGTTATTAACTTGACCACGTTAAGATCCTTTCACGACAGTGAGGCCACACTATTCTCTGGCTGAAGCCACTTCTACACAAAAAAAGTACATCGCTAAAGGTGGCACAATGCCATTATGGTAGTTCAGCTGCTTCAAGTTCCTGCGACCCAGTTCAATTCTGACTTCAGGCATTGTCTCTGTTGAGTTTGCTCATTCTCCTCTGACCGCACAACCCCATGTGTTCTCGTTCTCTCCCACATCTCAAAGAATTAGGTTAATTGATTGCGGTAAATCAGTTTAAATAGTTGGTGGAAAAATTGGGGAATGTGGAGTACTTAATCGATACAACTGAGAAAAACGATTCGGAGAAAATAAGTGAAGTAATATAAGTGATAGGATTTCTCTTAAAGCCAGCAAAGGCCAAATGGCCTCCTTCTACATCACAAGAAAACACTAAAATGACTCAACTCCTACTACGTTGGCTTTTGATTTTTCCCTAATTTAGCATCACCACTTTCTTATGACCGTCACAAAAAACAGAGCGAGGAGCTTTTAATCGCTCCCTAATTTAATATCACCACCTCCTTGTGACCATCATTAAAACAGAGACAGATGTAAATATTATCCACAAGTTCACTAGCACACTGAAGATCAAAAGCTGCCATCCTCTGCAGTTCCGTCTTAGCATTGGTCTTTTGAACAACTGACTATCGTACTCACACCTGCATCTCAAGTCGTCATACCCATCTCAACAACACACAACAGGGCATGCATAATCTTTGGAACTTTAAAATCAACGCAAGTTCTGTGGTTATGTCCTTTCAAATATTGCTCTTTCTTCTATTAGACATGACACAGCAACATACTGCGATGCAACTGACATAAACAGCATCCCATATCTTACCCCTCAAGAACTTTTAGCCTTTCTTCTCCAAAATAAATTAAACAAAAATAGAGCAGAAGAGCACAAAACAGGCCCTTTGGTTCACAAAGTCTGTTGTGACCATGATGCTAATTTAAACTAATCCAATCAACCTGCATATGTCCATACCCTTCAATTCTTTGCAGTTTATGTCCCTGCCTAAATGCCTCTTAAACCTGATTGTTGTATCTGCTTCCAACACCTCCCCTGGCAGCCATCTCCGGCCACCCATCAACTATGAAACTGAAAAAACTAGCTTCATAAATCTCACTAGCCTCATAAATCTCCTTAAAACTTACATGCTCTTGGTTTAACGCAAAAGCAAAGATATCAGACTGCTGTCATCTCATCAAAGAAGAGTTTTAACATTAATTAACCTCTCACAACATTAGGTAACACACATTTATACACAAACACATACAACTGCAAATTGCAGGGGAATATTATAACTTTTAAGTAACAATGCCATGTTACAAATAGACACTTAATACATGAATGAATAAAACACAAAAATTATAAGGTTATAATATTCAAGCTATTTAAATAGCTATTCTTACCCATTCATTCACCAAAGAGATGGTAGATTTTTGCCCTTGCAAACATTCAGTCACCAACACAAGTGAACTGCTTTCCCATTATTGTGGGAGTGTGAAAGGAGGAGGAAAAGCATAATGACCTCCATAGATGTCACCAAATAGTTTTAAAGCTTGTAATTATCTTTAAACTAAGTGTGCCTAAGCTTCGGTACATAAGATACAATCCTCAGATAAGCTCAGTTTAATGTCTCGAATGATGTACATGGTAGTTGAGGCTGTACCTGTCCACAAAATATCTGTCATCTCCTTCTTTCGTCTCCCTGGGTTTTTTTGTGCTACTACTGCAGGTTATGCCTTCAATTAGTTAGGCTTCAAGCTTCAAAACTCTTTCATTAAATTATTCACCGCTCCTCCTCCTCCTTCAAGATGCCACATGGACCAAGCTTTTCGTTACCTCTTCCAATATCTGGCTTGATAACTATGCTTTTTTAAAATTATGTCACTTTCAATCAATTCAATCAGCTTCACCAGCTCACAAGACTGCCCCTACATGAATCTACTCCTAACTAACCAGATGAATTACATCTCATGCAATTTTCCCTTTCAATTCTTCCCTGCAATATTATCCCCAGACAATCAAAAGATCTCAAGTAGTCCATGTTGACTCAAGCGACAGGAAGAGATTTAATCTGCAAGGGACCTCGTGGATGGTCAGAAATGAGATGGTGGAAAGGATGGGGAACAGGAATCAGTCAACATAGGTACCAGATTATGCAAAGTCTATGTTAATCTCTTACTCTAACAGATCAAAGACGGTAGTACTGCGTACAGCGCTGTTCGTCCCATTCTAGGATGAATGTGGAGGCTTTGATGATGGCGCATGCAGCCTGGATTAGGTGGTATTAGCTGCAATGAGAGATTGGACAATTCTGAAATGTTTTCTCTCGAATGCCAAAGGTTGAGGGAAGACCTGATATACGTATATACTATTATGAAAGGCATTGATAAGTTAAACAGTCAGAACCAGGATGAAAACATCAAAGACTAGAGGCTTCACTAGGGTAAAAGAAGCAAAGTGTAAAGGAGATGTGTGAGGTAAGTTTTTTTCTTTACACATAGGTTGGTAGTGCCTTGAACACTTTGCCATGGGTGGTGGTGGAGGCAGATGCTACAGTGGTGTTTAAGAGGGATAAGCTGGTAATGGTGGGGTAAGGATCATGTGTAGGCAGATTAGGTTAGCATATTGTGACATCTTGTTCAGTACAGACAAAATGGGCCGAAGGGCCTGTTCCTATGCTATATTTTTCTATGTTCTATGTTCTTAAAGTTTCACCATGAGCGATTTATGTGCTGACAATTTCATCTACCACCTCAACTAAGGGTAGCACGGTGGCGCAGTGGTAGAGATGCTGCCTGACAGTGCCAGAGACGCAGGGTTCAATCCTGATTGCGGGTGCTGTTGTACGGAGTTTGTATATTCTCCCCGTACCTGCGTGGCTTTTCTCCGAGATATTCGGTTTCCTCCCAAAGACGTACAGGTTTGTAGGTTAATTGGCTTGGTATAAATGTATATTATCCCTAGTGTGTATAAGGTAGTGTTAATCAGGGATCGTTGGTCGGTGCAGACTCAGTGGGCCGAATGGCCTGTTTCCGTTCCGTATCTCTAAACTAAGCTAAAAACTAACACAAATCTCACAAATCGCAACCATCAAATGCGATTCTTTTTAAACATACATTGTTAAGTGACGAAAATTGATGCATATATTTATATGACATGAATCAAACACAATTTGAAATCATTACGATTGAATATTAATAAGCAATTTCTACAAGAGGAATTGTTCAATTGACAGCCTTCAGAGCTTGATTAACAAGGAGTTTAACATCATATCAACAACTGCTTTCCAAGATGTAGTTTAAAAAAAATGTTATGCCCAATTTGTAAATCCAAAGGGAACTTCTGTTACATATTTCCCCAAAGTTTGAGATCAGTCTAATATCTACATCATAACCAAACCACAAATCATCCCTAAAATTATGTACAGATGTGCACAATAGAAGACACAGTGAAATGAAAACAAAATATGTTGCACATACAGCAAATAAGCTGCTGTCTCCTCCAAGTAATTTTCTGTTTCAGGACAAGTATCAATGCATCATGTCAATCAATGAATGAGGCTAGGCATGACAAATATGGGAACTAGAGATAAGACGAAGCAATCTGAGCCTGTGCACCACAGGAAACAGATCCAAGGGCAAAAATCAGGTAAAAATAAAATAAAAACTGAAATGTATCTGATAAAGTACAGCAAACGGAGAAAGATACAAAAATACAAAACAAGTGGTCTCCAAGCACGACAGAGAAAAAAATAATTATCAATATCTTCCATCCTGCCGTGTAAACTTAAGCTATTAGATCAGATGTCAGATGGGCATTACTGTATAAACCTACAGTCACAGGCAATAAAGCATTGTCCAGCTGATCTTAATTGGATCACAATAAAGCAAAAAATATATATTTAGTTGCCACAGTATCAATGCTTTTGAGCAAGTAATGGGCCTGCCCCCACTTACGCGACTTTTTCGGCAACTGCCGGCACCCGTCATAGGTCGTTGCAGGTCGCCGAAAATTTTCAACATGTTGAAAATCCAGCGGCAACCAGAAAGACGCTACAACTCTTTGGGCGACTGAGGAGACTACTCACGACCACAAAGGCGATACCCTGGCGACACGTCGTGGAGTGAAGCCTGTATGATCGTGAGTAGTCGCCTAAAGAGTCGTACCTTGTTCTGGTCGCCGCTCGATTTTCAACATGTTGAAAATTTTCGGTGACCTGCAACGACCTATGACAGGTGCCAGCAGTCGCTGAAAAAGTCGCGTAAGTGGGACAGGCCCATAAGACTCCTTTGGCCGTGAAGCAAGTAAGACTCCTTTGGCTGTGAGGCTTTGATTACAAAAGAGAATGCTGCATTTACAGTGATGTTAAAGTTGCAAAGGAAAATTGATTTATATTATAAAAGAATAACACCAAATGGCTGAACCTTGTTGATGTTCCAATGTTTAAAAGTAACTTCATTCATTTGTTATCTTTCTTGACAAGGGAAATACAAAAAGATGAGGAATGTCATATTGAGGTATAAACCAAAAGAAAGTGGTCCAGGAAATTACATAAACTGCAGTATTCTGAAATGCTAAAACTTTTCAACCAAAAACAAATCCACAAATAACAAACAGATAGGTTAATTAGCTAACTAACTCTGAAAATATTGATATTCAGCAGTACTCGGATAGAAATAATTATAACTACATAATTAACAATACAAAATATAGGCTTATGTCTTGACGATTTTCTAAATCCTTAACAATTTCCATGTGCTGTTTCTGTAAAGCTTTCACCAATTTTGCTTTTGTTTGTCACTTTAAGCTGTTTATTATACTTGCAAAAGTCTGACTGCGCTAATCTGTATTGTAGTTTCCTAACACCCTGTTGTTGTGCTGATTAAATGCTTTTCAAAGCAGGTTATTAAAAACAATCAGAAAATATAAGTGTGTTTCAGAGTAGGATTTTCCCTTTAATCAGTATAAAGCTTCAGCAATGAACAATTAATTGCTTATTTAAAAAGTACGCATCAATTCTTCTTTGCAAAGCCTCAGTGCTGATAACATTCACCTGTATCTCCGTGACCACACAAACAGTAGGGCACACTCAGGTGTCAAGTCATCGCGATGAACTTCCCCTACGCAGATCCCACATCAAATGGGATTAAAACATCCAATAATATTGCAGTAGAATGTGACTATACAGTTAGAGTTAGGGTTATAGTTTTGGGGGTTTAGTGCAATACATTTTTTTTCAATTTATATTTTTCCTCATTTATGTTTCCTGTGTTACAGAGCTTTGCCTGAATGGTAATGTACACCAATCGGTCACAACTCTTTTACAATGTCAGTTCGTATCAAACCAACCAGTAGTTCTGTGGGAGTAAAGCGGTTCTTCTTCTGAGAAGGGAAAAACCTGACCCTCGTGCAATAGAAGAGTTGGAGAAATAATTGGGTGGAAAGTTTACTCTCCCTGCTTCACTTTAGAGCATGGTGAGTAAATTACTAATATTTGTAAAACTTCCGTTCACCAATTCAGCAATCCTTTCTACATTCATTAAAGAATTAAGTGTAAAAGAATGTTATAACAATTTGTAACTAATTTCTTAAAAAATATCCTGAGGCATAATTAGACAAATTTTAACCAAATTGTGTAATAAGATTTAAAAAGGGCCATGATATAAATTTAGAGGATTACAGAAGAAATTTGAAATCCACATTAAAATCCACAGTGCATAAGTTGACAAATATAGAGGAACACAAAAAACTAAGATTTTCAGGGTTGGCAAGGCTTTTCAAGTAAGGACATGGAGGAATTGGAATAGCAATGCAAGACAGGAATATCATTGCTCATTCTATGAGACAGTTTACATTAACAAGTGCAGCAGTGAGCAGGAATTTGTGTGAATTTGAATTTATTGCCCTGTGGAAGATTAGTCAAGACAGCATTGGAAGAATTAAGAAGGCACAGCTGAGGTCCTTAGTAGTATATGACTTGATGTTTTTTTCTGACAACAAAGATACCTGCAAGTTCCTGAGATGGTGGCACATTTCTGAGTGATCCCACTTGTTCATGTTCTGCACCTCCCTCGAGGACCCGCACCCTCTCTCTGAGTTGCTCGCATTCCTCCTTCAGACTTTTCAGCTCTGCTACAACGATACTCCTTTGCCAACTCATGGGGTTCATGCTCAGGTGAAGCACCTTTGTTTTCCTCGGATCATAGTCACCCTGAAATATAGGAAATCTCCATATTAACGTCATGAGTAAAGTGCTTCTGATACCACAGCATAATAAATTGCTTTCCAAATGCATGAAATGTTTCAAAGCAAAGCTGTCCAAAATAAAAACAATGTACATATTACAAGGAGCATAAATTCAACAAATAACAAATGTGATATATTCATAGTTCACTTTACACTTGCCCGAGTAATAATATTAGATTCCAAATTAGATTGTGAACTGATGCAAAAGTTGCCATATTCTTTCAACTCACTTGGAGGACCTTATTGTTAAGTAGATTTTTATATATTTATATCTCATTGAATGAAGAGAAATTGAGTTGATCTCTATCCAGCTGAATACTTTAACAGCCTTCCTCACTGTGTAGTCAGTAATCCAGCAATTTTGATGTCGCCTGCAAACTTACTAACTGAGCCATCCACATTTATGTCCATGTCATTTGTATACATCACAAACAACCTCCTCAAAAACTTGATCGTTAGTAAGACACTAGAACAAGGGAGACCCGTTGGGTCCCGTCCATTCAACGTGCGGTTGCGGGAGGGGGGCCTTCGGGGTCGCACACACTAACCACCCCCCACACACACTATTATATTATATTAAAATGATTCATTTGCTCCTTTTACCCCATCCCCCCGCCCTATCCACTCACGCATAACCCTCAACTGCGCAGGCGCGGCTAGAGAGTGGGGGGTAAAGAGGGAGGGGAGGGGGTAGAGAGTGAGAGGGAGGGGGGTAGAGATTGAGGGGGTGGGGGGGGCGGCATTACAGGGGAGGGCTGGTTCCCGAACCCAATACTCCACCACTCACCCATAGGTCCCAATATTCACCACTCCCTAGAGAGGGAGGGCGGGGCAGAGAAGAAGGGGGGGCAGAGAGGGAGGGGATGGGCAGAGAGGGAGGGGGGCAGAGAGCGGGGGGCAGAGAGGAAGGGCCCCCTTCCCCTCCCCCTTCTCCTCCCCTCTCTCAATCTCACCCTCTCCTCCCCACCTCTCCATCCACCCCCTCCCGCTCTATCCCCCTCTCCCCCCCTTTCTCACCCCCCCCCCTTTTCCCCTCCTCTCTCTCTCTTTCTCTGCCCCGGGGAGGGGGTAGAGAGGGAGGGGGGGTAGAGGCAGCACCTACCCAGGTCATAGAACTCTTTGCGACATCATCACTCGGGTTATCTCAGGTTCTGTCGGGAAACCCGAGCCCAGGCGCGAGCGTACTTCGTGTTCAGCGGCTGGGCGCTGTGCTACATACGGCGGGGCGAGTGCTAGTCGACAGCGAGTTGGGAGGCGACAAAATGATTGTGAGTCGGGGGGGAGGTTAACGTAACTCATCAGCTGCTTTAAATCCAGAGCCCGGGGGGGGGAGGGGGGGAAGGGTGGCTGGAAGGGCTCCTGTGAGCGAGAGGAGCCATTGTGGCGTCATCCAGCTCATTAGATTTTTTAAAGATGTCAGATTGGTGAACAATTTTAGTAAAAAAACTCAGGGAATAATGAATCAAATTTACAGATGAGGGATATTTGAAATCATGAGGTAAATCTCTACCGGAATATGCAAAAATGTCACCGTTACCACGTTGGGTTTTCGAGGAGATGTGAATCAAAGAAAAAGTTAAAACAAGCAAACATCCCCACAAGTAAATATTCAAGATCAGAGTTTTAACTTATACTAGACCAAGTGCAGACCCGTTGGGTCTGTTCCCCCCAATGCGTGTTTGCGGGGGGGGGGGGGCATGCAGCGTCACACACTAACCACCCCCACCGTGTCTGCTCTTGGTCTAGAGAGAGGGGGAGAGAGAGAGGGTGGAGAGCGAGTGGGGGGGGCGGCATGCGGTGTCACACACTAAACACCCCCACACACACACACTAACTACCCCCCAGCACACACGCTAACTACCCCCCCTTGATATTATATTAATATTATTAATTTGCTCCTTTTATCCCATAACCGCCCTATCTACTGACGAATAGCCCCCAACTCGCAGGCGCGTCTAGAGAGGGAGGGGGGGGGTAGAGAGTGAGGGCAGAGAGAGAAGGGGCAGAGACAGAGAGAGAGGGGCAGAGACAGAGAGAGGGGCAAGAGACAGAGGGAGTGGAGGGGAGGAGGAGAGGGTGGATGGGTGAGGGGGGGAGAAGTAGGGGAGGAAGGGAGAGAGAGAGGGGAGGGGAGAATTGGCCAAGATTGACTGGCAATTGATTCTTAAAGGGTTGACGGTGGATATGCAATGGAAGGCATTTAAAGACTGCATGGATGAACTACAACAATTGTTCATCCCAGTTTGGCAAAAGAATGAATCAGGGAAGGTAGTGCATCCGTGGATAACAAGGGAAATCAGGGATAGTATCAAAACAAAAGATGAAGCGTACAAATTAGCCAGAAAAAGCAGCTACCAGAGGACTGGGAGAAGTTCAGAGTCCAGCAGAGAAGGACAAAGGGCTTAATTAGGAAAGGGAAAATAGATTATGAAAGAAAACTGGCAGGGGAACATAAAAACTGACTGCAAAAGTTTTTATAGATATGTGAAGAGAAAAAGATTAGTTAAAACAAATGTAGGTCCCTTACAGTCAGAAACACGTGAATTGATCATGGGGAACAAGGACATGGCAGACCCATTGAATAAATACTTTGGTTCTGTCTTCACTAAGGAAGACATAAATAATCTGCCGAAAATAGCAGGGGACCGCGGATCAAATGAGATGGAGGAACTTAGTGAAATCCAGGTTAGCCGGGAAGTGGTGTTAGGTAAATTGAATGGATTAAAGGCCGATAAATCCCCAGGGCCAGATAGGCTGCATTCCAGAGTACTTAAGGAAGTATCCCCAGAAATAGTGATAATTAGTGATAATTTTTCAAAACCTTCCTTAGATTCTGGAGTAGTTCCTGAGGATTGGAGGGTAGCTAATGTAACCCCACTTTTTAAAAAGGGAGGGGAGAGAGAAAACGGGGAATTACAGACCAGTTAGTCTAACATCGGTAGTGGGGAAACTGCTAGAGTCAGTTATTAAAGATGGGATAGCAGCACATTTGGAAAGTGGTGAAATCATTGGACAAAGTCAGCATGGATTTACGAAAGGTAAATCATGTCTGACGAATCTTATAGAATTTTTCGAGGATGTAACTAGTAGAGTGGATAAGGGAAAACCAGTGGATGTGTTATTTCTGGACTTTCAGAAGGCTTTCGACAAGGTCCCACATAAGAGATTAGTTTGCAAAATTAAAGCACACGGTATTGGGGGTTCAGTATTGATGTGGATAGAGAACTGGCTGGCAAACAGGAAGCAAAGAGTAGGAGTAAACGGATCCTTTTCAGAATGGCAGGCAGTGACTAGTGGGGTACCACAAGGCTCAGTGCTGGGACCCCAGCTATTTACAATATATATTAATGAT
>CM075981.1:65546398-65749604 GCA_038087875.1 Malacoraja senta | reverse complement strand
CCTTTGAATCCAACACCAGGTTCAGCGATTTCAGTTAAACAGTATCTGTATTTTTATTTCACTGTTGGCATTCACAGCACCTCATCGGATAATTTCACACAATGATTCTACCTACTCGTTTTAACACTTTTGTTCTTTTACTTGTCCCATTACCACTCACTTATCCTCATACATTATCCTCATTCCTTCTCTCCAGAAATGCTGCCTGCCCCCTTGTTACTCCAGCTTTTTGTGTCTATCTTACATTTTCCTTTTTGTTCTCTGCTTCCACTCCCCTTTACCTTGCATTTTAGTACCTATTTATCTCTAACTTTACCCGTTTTATTTTGAAGGACATCAGCCTGAAATGTTAACTTTGAATCTCTCTCCACGATGTGTGACAGATTGAGTATTTTTTAAAGCTTTCCTAAAATAATATTTTGCTTTTAACACACCTACCTTTAACCATTAGGTTTTCAGATTTCTGGCCTTGAATCCAATCATTTATTTCAAATGCAAAAATATGTGAAATCTCTGCAATTGTCAATTGCTATATTTCAGCTTTGTAAAATAAAAATAACACAATTTTAAAATAACTAGGTGGGAGATCCTTATTCACAGTTTCTGTTGAATTAGTCCATCGGAATGGAGGTTTCTAATTCCTTTTTGCCGTCATGATGGAAATGTATCGAGTTTGCATCATGTATAGCAGATTCTCACAGACATAACATTTCAGGATCAGAAATTAACCACTGTCAGTTCCAGGGTTGGTAGGGCATGCAACGATATTTGTGAATATGTATGAATGTGGCACGTACATCTCCCCATATTCTTAGAACAAAACCATAATTTTTGGAAAAATAGTGTTTTTGTGTTCATGAATCAACTGCATTCATCTCAGTTCAAAGCAATAGAATGATGAATAAAGGTTAATGCAGCTGGGAAATATGTTGCAGAAGGGAAGCAGTTACATTTGATTACTACCACTATTTGACGTCTGCAGTTGCTGGTGTCAACACGCTGGAATCAAAATCTTAGATCGTTCTCACAGGAGAATAGAATTGATTGCAGGGAAGGTAAGAATGTGGTCACCAAGAAGAAGAGTTCTCAGAACAGCAAACTGACTCAATTCCCACTTTGAACAGCCAATGTTAACGAGATAAATACTCAGGTCAAAAGCAAAACGAAGCAGATGAAAAGCATAGCCTTACACTGTCAATCCCAACACCAGAATATGACATAACCCTCTCCTTCAGGCCTGTGTAGCCAGCTATCCATGCTTACGTTGACCCGGTAATTGAAAAAACAAAATCTGACTGAGGGTTTTCATTAAATAAAAATAAATATCACAGAATTCTTATTCTGGTGAAATGCTTTGACCCAAGTTTGGGAGATTCAAGTTGACATAACAACTAACAATAAAATAACCTTAGGTAGACACAAAATGCTGGAGTAACTCAGCGGGACAGGCAGCATCTCTGGAGAAAAGGAATTCCTTCTGGAGAGAAGGAGTTACTCCAGCATTTTGAGTCTATCTCCAATTTAAACCAGCATCTGCAGTTCTTTCCTACACAATAATATAACCTCCCCTTTCTCTCTACCCATCTTTGCCATAAGCAAATACACCTTGCTTCCCTGAGGGTCAATCCACTGTTAACCCAATGAGGCACATCTTCCGAGGACTGACCAGGCCACCCTTGTGACTGCATTGTGTGACAGAGTCTTACATTTAAAGTAAAACTCTATTTGCCATAAACAATTATAACTGCAGCTTTCTCTTCAGATCTAACACTACCTATCAAAGCACCACCAACCCACCCCTGGTCTTCTGCTCTTTTCACTCGCCTGCCTAGTATTTTTGTCTGTAGGTACACAAAAATGCTGGAGAAACTCAGCGGGTGCAGCAGCATCTATGGAGCGAAGGAAATAGGTAACGTTTCGGGCCAAAACCTATTTTTGTCTGCTTCTTAATGCAATTTTTAATGTTACTAAGTGATCATTTCTAAATTATTTTCCAGGTGATCAAACAGAATTTTAATTGGTGGAAAAACAAATGTAATAGAATTATATACTTACAATGGAGGGTGATGACATTTTAAAAAATCTTCCCACCTGCTTTCTGCTAAGGTGATTAGGTGAGGTATTAGCATGAAATGCCATACATAAACAAACAAATTGTCTAAACACCCTATATCTGCAGCTTTCAATTAACTTCATAATATTGAGCTACTAGCTTTTTCTTAATATTCTAGGAGAGAACTCCAGATGTGAATCCTTTATTTTACAACAGTATTGTGGATATTATACTGTAGCTCTATGGGCAGCCAATAAAGCACATCTCTTTCCCTGACTATCCTCAGCTGGTACATATACTGACCCTTGTTTCCCTTTCGATACATTGATATATTTCTGGATTTATGGGCTACAAGCTGTCTTTATTGCATAGCCGCCCTATTAATATAGGTAGACCTTGGCCATTCTCACTGAGTTATTGCTGAAGACCTTAATTTGTAATTTCATTTTGGTGTCAGAGGTCTTTCTGTGTGGTTAGATTCACATTAACTATGAACTCGGTTGAGAACAACTAAGCTCATTTAGCATATAACAGCAATTAGAATTAAAGTTGGTTCACATAATAATACAGCACGGAGTGACACAGTGATGGACGAGCAGTGCTGCTATCTCACAGCTCCACTGTCACTGTGCCTTTTTGGACGATTTCTACAATTGGCAGAAAGGAAGGCGATATTCTTTCTCCTTCCCTGTCCTCGCCAACCACTGGCACTCCGTCCCACCCCAGACCATTTTCTTTACATTCTACTTCTACAGGCCGAGGTTCATGTGGGATACACAAAAGAATCTTGAGCAAATACAAAGTGCTGTAGGAACTTAGTAGGCCAAGCAGTGGAGGGAAATAGACAAAATGTGTAGGAAGGAGCTACAAATGCTGGTTTATACCAAAGATGGACACAAAATGCTGGAGTAACTCAGCGGGTCAGGCAGCATCTCTGGAGAAAAGGAATAGGTGACATTTTGTGTTGGACCCTTTCTTCAGACTGAAAGATAGAGATGGGGGAAGAAAGGGGAGAAACTGGAGGCGAGAAGTGGCCAGCACAAATCAGGGCCGGCAACAGATGAACTCAAAGGGTGGAACCCAAAATGACACATTGACGGCTGAGGAAGATGTTCTAATGACAGGGAGACACAGCAGTATGAACAATGATTTCTCTAATTTCAAGTAACTCCCGCATACCCTCCTCCCCCCCCCTCCCCATCCTTGTCATCCTACCAGTTCCATTGTTTGCATCCTTGTACTACAATTGTGCAATCAACCTAAAATCTCAAAAGTATTTTACTTTTCACTAATGCTGCCTGTCCAGCAATTTATACTACCATTTACCATTATCCTGGTAAAATATTCTGCTACTGTGACTTCCACAAATCCCCTTTGTGGACACAACGAATCCTTTCCCTCTCTTTCACCACAACTAACTTTTTGCATAGCCAAGGATAGTAGCTTCCTTAATATCAAACCAGTTCATAGTTGAACTGACATTGAGCAACTTGTAAATCTTTGGTCCAACTAGAAAAATGAATACAAAGGCAACCATTTAACGTCCAATTTGGTGACCATAATCAATACATTAGCTTTCATGTCCCAAAATGAGACAAGTGAAAATTCCTGCTGTTATTGTGTTTTGAGGATAGAGGGTTCATGTTGATTTTACACCATAAAACTATTCATAACACAAACCTTCTTCTCTACTAAAGTCACTGGCAATCACTTTCCCATTCTTGCACTGCTCGGAAAAAGAAATGACAGAAACCTAAGTAGCTTTGCAGTTATAAATTAAACCGAAAGCACGATGACTAAAAAATATTCTTCTTTTAATACTACTCTTGAAATCTTCTTTAGGCAGGCACCTCAACTATCCATACTTTTTTCAAATTCATGGAACAGGATTACAAGCAGTCACTTGTAATCTAAAAAGCATTAGAAGTAAGCATTCTCGACAGAAGAAGAATTCTTTGGCTGTAGAATTATACAGCAGGATTCTGCCTCTATCAGCAGCATCTGCATAATCCAACATTTTAATTAACTCTGATATTGCTAATACCCAGCTCAAAAGATTAAGTCCCAGTTTTCCCTTTTAATTTACATTCTTAAAAAGCAGTGCTTGCATAAATGTAATCACATCATATGAGTCATTTGAACTGGATATCCCATTTTCCTTTAATTGTAAAATAAAATCTATAGCATGTTTTATTTCTCATTCAATAAGTTATACTGCAAAACATAGTAACCAATTAAAACTGTTCCTCTGGCAGAAACTGTGAAACAAAAACAAATTAATGTTTTAAGTTTAACCCAGTACTTTAGTTTCATTCACTCGTAAATTCAATTCTAATTGTATTTTATAATGGATTTGTCCTTCCATAAAACATGTCAACTTTGATTCTTATTTATTTCTACATTTTATTTGTACACTTTAAAAAAATCAAATGCTGTTGCCTGAAAAGCATTTCTGGGACTAAATTTCTCTCATCTCTTATGACACAGATGGAAGCTATTGAGCTCATCTTGTTCATTGTGCCTGAAGTGAGCTATTCAATTGTACTTCCAGTTCCTGGAGTTTACAGTATTTCCAGTGCTCACCAGGTACTTTTAGATTATGCTGAGGATTTCTTTCCTCCGCCACCCTTTACTGCATTGAGTTCCAGGCACGGGGGAAAAGAAAATCACTCCATACCACTCTACTCTTTCTACATGAACATATTTCACAGATCAGGTAGTCCTGTTGTGCTAGTTGCGCTCCTACAGTTTTATGGAAAATCACATTATAAAATAAAGGAGTGAATGGTGAGAGAATTTCAGACATCATAAAGTTTTTTTCCCCCACAAGATTTTCAAAGATTAAGGTATTTTTAATAGCTGCAAGCTAAAAATACTATGGGCTGTATGTTGTATTGTTTAATGGAGTAATATTACACAGTATCAATTGAAGCAATTGCATGTTAATTTTCAACGGCCTAACAAACCATGTTCTTAAGACACAATGAGTGTCTTAAGTCACAATAAGACACGTAAGAGTCTGATTACTGCAGGGTGGTTACATGGAAATTTGGGCTGTTTTCTCGATATTCTGTGATTTTTTCCAAGACAAAATAATTTTTAAACGTTTCCATCGTTCTTAATTGCAATCAGATTAAAACTAATTCAGCCAACATAATGCAAATACTTTTCCCCAATTGATCAGTTATAGCTAATTCACATTGTGGAGACGTGTTATAGCAGAACTTTACTCTCTACTTAACTGGAGAGTGTCGACTCTGCTGTGGGGGGATGTTCATGTTGAATCTCTAATAGTGTGTCGTGTCTTTTTTATTCTACCTTTTTTACTTTTTTATTTGAAGCTCAGAGGGGACCGTGCCTTTGCTGTGTCGGCACCCAAATTATGGAACGATCTGCCTCTCCACATTAAACAGGCCTCTTCTCTGTCTGTTTTTAAATCACTTCTTAAAACCCATCTCTTCTCCGTGGCCTTTGATACCCAGTAAGATGTCAACTTTATTTACTTGATTTAATTTCTAATTTCTTATTTTGATTGCTTTTATTGCGTGGCTATTATTTTTACTCGTGTTTTATGTCTTTTAATTTATTGTTGTATTTCATATGTAATTTTTGCGCCTCATGTGAGCTGTTATGTTATGTTCTGTTATGTTGTCTGTTTATGATGTCTTGTTTATTCTTCTGTACAGCACTTTGGCCAACATTGGTTGTTTTAAAGTGCTTAACAAATAAAGTTGGATTGGATTGGATTGGATACTTTAAATTTATGCATCCTTGGTTATTAACCTCTCCGCTAAAGATAGAAGGTCTTTCCTATTCACACTAATATTTCTAATATGCATGTAAATCTTTTATCACCCTACAAAACCACAGCTGTAATTCCCATGAAATTCTCTTTTGCATGTTTTCTTATGGATCATCTGTTTCCTGTAATGTGCCACAACCTAACTAGTGTTTAAAATGTCTTACTCTGAACAGAGCCTTTTGTTTCCAATGCATGAAATTCTAATGGGTCTTCCCATTTTACTCTATTTTATCCAGTGTCAATTCTAATACAAGACAATACTTTACATACAATTGTGAACCAACTGCACAATATACTCCAATTATCTCTTTCAAACCTGCCAAGATAATAAAGTTAACTTAATTGCAAGTCAGCTTTACAATTTAAAAGTCTAATTACTCGTGTGTGGAGTATATTTTACCTGTTTCCTTTAAAAGCAAAACTGTTCTTGGATGAATAATTAAACAGGGTACAATGCAAAGACTTGCCTGTGGACAATTTTTATCTGGCATTCATTAAAAATTTGATTCAAACGTGGAATTTCTTCATTAATGGGCTCACTTTTCCAAAGATTTAGCTGTATGGCTTTTTTTCTCTTTCCCTTTGGTATAGTTGGACTGCTGCACACCTTCAGCATCATGCCATGCAAATGCAAGTTGTTATTCAAAGTTAAGGAATAAAGCACAAGAATTCAAAGCGCAGGTGGTTAATCAATTGCGCTCATAGTAAATGAAAACAAATTTGAACTGAATCTCACTCACCAAATATGGTTAATAATATGAAATCTATTTATAATGATACAAGTTTATGATTCATCAATTTAAAAATTAAACTCAGCAAAGATTCTCCTACTTCTGAAAATAGAGTTATGTGAACCACTCATTCTTATATTCCATTTACTTGCCTCGTGCATTCAACAGTATTGATAGAATATTCACCTAAGTTTTGAAAATAAATTTGGAGGCTTAACCTGAAGAGGTCTGACTTCATCAGGTTTCATTAGAAAAACATTGTGAAAACAGTGTCCCAAGGCCAAAGACTATTCGAGTTATGAGAGCAAGTTGCAAATGTGTGTTAGTATGTTGCCAATGCCATTCTGTAATTGGCAGCTTGTATCTTCATGAAAACAGACTAGCAAAACTCATCTCCTAACTGGGAGGGAGAACACAACTTAATTCTTAGTCTTTTCACTTCATGGCGATAAAGACTGAGACCTCACCGTGCAGCACATGGGCAAGGAGGCTGCAACTAATGAGTAAATTTGTAAATAGTCATTGTGCATCACTTTTATTGGAGATCCAAAATCAATGCCGAAATTAATCAAGACGGTCAAAGTAGCAAGTGGTAGGCGTAAAGCAGTTGGAAGCACATTATTTAAAATTAACTATAAATTCAGAGCAAAACAATTAAAGTAGTACATTAAGAAACCATGAGCCAACCTATAAATTACAACCTTTCTTTTCCCCTATATAGAATAGTGTAAAATGTATATAAAAATGTAAACAAATGATTAACGTTTGGAATAGTAAAGGAGATTATCATGAAATGTGCATGAGAACAAGTAGTTTCATGCCGTTGGAAATCAATTTCCATCAAACAGAAGTTAAGAATGCCATATCCCGACATGCACTGAGTATAGGAGGTCATGTTGCAGTTATATAAGACTTTGCCGAGGCCACATTTAGAGTATTATATTCAGTTTTGGGCACCATGTTATAGGACAGATGTTGTCAAGCTGGAAAGGTTGCAGGTAACTTGATGAGGATGTGGCCAGGACCCGAGGAACTGAGCTTTAGGGAGAGATTGGGGAGAAATTGAGCAGGCTAGGGCACTATTTCTTGGAGCGCAGGAAGATGAGGGGTGATCTTACAGAGGTGTACAAATTATAAGTAATAGATTGGGTAAACGCATAGAATCTCTTGCCCAGAGTAGGGGAATCGAGAACCAGAAGACATAGATTTAAGCAGAGCGGGGAAAGATTTAATGGAACCTGAGAAGTAACTTTTTTACATAAAGGGTGGTGGTGTATGGATGAGGTAGCTGAGGCAGGTACTATTGCAATATTTAAGAAAGATTTAGACAAGTACATGGATAGGATAGGTTTAGACGGATATGGGCCAAATACAGGCAGGTGGAACTAGTGCAGATGAGACATGTTGGTTGGTGTGGACAAGTTGGACCGAAGGGCATGTTCCCACGCTGTATGACTCTATGACTTAAAAGTAACAAGGCTTTGCTATTCCAATTGAGATCCTAAAATTTGTTATGAAGAGTTTCAGTCACAAAAGAGGAATCTCATTGCCCAAATCTGAGAAGAGGTGGATATTGCTGAGGCTCTCAAGAGATGTTGTGATTGCAACCAACTTCAAGACTGTGATAGCCACAGAGGGATCTTCTTGTTGTCCGTTTAGGGTGGCACTGTGGTAGAGTTGCTGCCTTACAGTACTTGCAGCGCCAGAGACCCGGTTTTGATCCCGACTATGGGATCAAAGTTACTTATCCTTAATCATTGCCTTCAAAGAAGTCATCATTGATTTAGTCAATTAGTTGAGAAAAGTATATTTCAGGAACATTCCTACACAACAATTATCTGCTAAATTGGAACCTCTTAGTTGATTGTGGCTTAAATGGTGAGAGAGTAAAACAATGATGTCGGATCTTAAAGCAGTTTGAGTAATTTATAACAGTAGCAATGTTACAAAATTTTGAGATTTAAAAAATAAAGTCTGCAATTTATCCCATCAGATAAAGCATAAAAAGAAGTTTAATTTGACACCTAATTCACTTTCATATCTTCAGTATTAAAGAAGTTATGGCCATTTTCATACTCGGAAATTAGCATCTTGTTCCCTATTGCTTTTCCATTGACTTAACACAAAAGCTGTGATCGAGGACAGTCAAAAGCACATAACTTTCTTAAAAATTATGATAACTGAAAGAAATTTTCAGTTATTATAGATTGAAGCATTCTGAAACAAATATGAAACAATCTTACTTAGAAGACATGAAAGTAAAGCATATAATTAGTTAGTTACCTAATTGTAGCTAATTACAAAATTCAATTACTAGATCTAAACATCTATCAATTTCTTAAGAATAGATTAACATTTTTAAATAGCCTAAGTGACCAAATAACATTCACACAATAATTCACAATATAACATAATTTTTAAATCTCATTTTCATGAATTTACAGGCCAAATGGAAGGAATTGAATGTTTAATACCTGTAAATTAATGGGCATTTAAATCATCTTGTGAGTGAGGATTTCTGGAACGCGATCTTTTGGAACGTTCATTTGCGGTGAATTTAACCCCGTATTGGCATGAAAAATACTGCCGTTAGTTCGGGGAATAAAATCACCGTTTCGCATGAAAAAATGTGAATTAAAGGCTTCTTAAGAAGCACTTTTATACATTTAAAGAAACCACTTTAGTTTACCTGTCCCGTGTGTGCAATCCGTCCCCGTTATTGGCGTTGACGCTTCAGGAGCTGCTTTTAAAATTACTCCAGCGCTGAAATTGACGATTTAATAAAAATAAAAAATTCACAAAACGCCCCTAGGAACGATTTTTCAGCAAAAGGTTGTACTCCAACGAAATATAATTCAGGACAAGGGAGGAGAAACCGCGTTTTAACCCCGCCCCCCCCTTAAAGGCGCCAAAATCGCGCACACGGCCAGTGACAGAATTACAGCGCGACTGAAGGTAAGTTTTGTAACATACCTAATAACAGTGCTAAGAGCATTGATAAATCTGCAACAAGTATAGAGAATGGTGAGTGCATGGAACATGCTGCCAGGGATGGTGGTGGAAATAGATATGGTAGTGGCATTTAAGAGGCTTTGAGATAGGCAGATGGATATGCAAGAAATTGAGCTATATGCATCACATGCAGGCAGGGGCAGAAATCCCGGGGGGGGCAGGGGGGAAATGTCCCCCCCCCCCCTGTTTTGAGAGGTGAGGTACGATCCCCCCCAAGTTTTTGTAATCCAGATATTAAAACCCGGAGAAACCTCCGCTTTCCGTGAGACAGTGGGGGTGGGGCTGCTGATCGAGGGCGCCGATTGGATGAGAGACATTGGTCAGCAGGCAATGGGGGCGGGACATGATGATTCAGCGCGATCATTGGAGGAGGGAAGTGTCGGGCGGTAGGAGGGTGGGGGTGGGACTGAGGATAGAGTGCGGTGATTGGAGGAGGGAGACGTGCCAAAACACTCTCGGCACAGACATGCACCTCATCCGCAGCCAGGATCGATCCCGGCTCTCCGGCGCTGTCCCGTCCCCAACCGAGTGCCCCCTCACATTAGTGAAACGCTTAATTCCTATATTTGATCTAGCTTCTAATGTTGCTGCAAAATGTAAAAAAGCAACATTCCAATGGCCCACGCCAGTTCACCTCTCTTCAGAGAAAAGTAATATTGTTCATTTCAAGTCGAGAGTATTTTATTGTCATATGTACAAAAACAGAACAATTAAATTCTTACTTGGAACAGCACACAGGTTTCAAATTCCAGTACAAATCCCGAAATGAATATCAACTGTCAGAAATCTATTTGTGACAGGTTGAACATTTTTGTTTCAGCTGGAGAGCTGGCAGTAAATCCATGACTAAATTCCTAGTGAATAAATTCCTAAATTCATGGTGAAAGAAGAAATGCAGGTCAGAATATTGGAAGAGCATTCTTCCTTCAATTCATTAACAGTATGGTTCTATCTTTCAACAGTTTTCAACTTGGTTTATCTTGTTAAATGGCATAAATACAAATCACCCAGTAGTGTGAAAAATGCTATCAAAGCTCCATATAGTTTAGATGCACAAACATGTTCATGATTACACATTGCAAGCAAAAGTCAGAGAATGCACAAGCAAATTAGAGTGAAAGGAGGTGGATGTCCGTAAAAGGCAACCAAAGCAAGAAAACAGGCTTTCATTTGTAGACTGTAACAACATCAATGCTCTCAAGATAAACCAAAGCTTTCGATAACCAATGAAATACTCTTTAACTGAAATTGGCTGATATAGGCTGTGGGCCGAGCATCAAAAATGTGTCTAGAAATCAACTTTTGTGACCCATGTCTCAGAACTACATGAAATTTTGCACAGATTTAGATAAAATATAATTGAGAAGGAATTCGTAACTCATCAGTGCCAAAAGTTGCACATTAATTAATTAAACTAATTAGAAAATGAGATCGAAAAAGTAAGCGCCATCTAGTGCCCATATTACACCATGGGGAGCCTATTTCTGTGTTGCAGTCTCTTTAAACCATATATTATTATACCATCTATATATATATATATATATGTGTGTGTGTGTGTGTGTGTGTGTGTGTGTGTGTGTGTGTGTGTGTGTGTGTGTGTGTGTGTGTGTGTGTGTATGTCATATATAATTATGTATAATTATATTATATAAAAATAATATAATGAATATAATTGTGAGGTTTTTTTTTAATGAGACTGCAGCCGAGGTCTTCTTGAACCAGCCTAATGGGTGACGGCAGTTCCTGTGGGTTCCCCCGTTTACTGAACCCCACTGACTGCCACTGTGCAAAGTGGGGGTCACGGCCATAGTGGGACTGGGGCAGTGCCAGGCTGGGGGAAGGCTAAGGCAGGAAAATGCCTAACCCTAACCCCCCCCCCCTCCAGAGCTGCCCACAGCTGGAGCTGGAGCCGCTTTGGGACCGGCTGCGGGCTCCGTACGTGTGGCCTCGCAGCGCGTCCACCTCGGCCAGCATGCCCTTCTGGATCATCATGGTGATGATGGTGGGGAGCAGCACTGCCCTGCACGCCGCCTGGGCCGCCTTCAGCACCCCCATAGCGCCGGCTCTGTCAGACCGCCCACTCGCTTGCTGCAACACCGGCAACCTGACAGCCCGACCGACCCCTCGCAGCACCCACCAGATGCCCGGACCAACGCTCACCACCCGGCGGCCCAATGTTCACCACCTGGCGGCCCGACGCTCACCACCCGGCAGCCTGACGCTCACCACCCAGCGGCCCGATGCTCACCACCCGCTGGAGGCCCGGCCAGACGCTCACCACCCGCCAGAGGCCCGGCCAAACTCTCACCACCCACCGGCGGCCCGACAGCCCTACCGATCCTCCACAGCATCCATCGGCCTACCGACAAGCCCGACCGACCGACAGACTGACTGATTGACCGACTGACTGACTAACCCTAATCCTAACCCTAGCTCTACATTTGTTACTGATCATTTTTATTTAACAATTCAGTATAAAGATAAATCAATTGAAAAACAACATGAACAGCAAGGTGAGCATTACCTTTATCCTTGGAAACCTTGTTACTGTTTGAGGCAGCAATGATCCCAGGGTCCCCGCTGCCTAGCGACCATAAAACAATGCGCGGGATTGGTCAATTTGCCTCCGACCTCAATGTCAAACGTGCATTGATTGGACAATTACTACTCGGAAAATTTGAGGTTTTTCTCATGTTTCTTTAAAATGTGCAGGTTTAGGTCTTGACGAGTTTCAGGTATGATTTATATAATATTTGTACACAATATGTTAAAAATGTAGGTAGTTCCGTGAGTTGGGTCACAAACCTGAATGAAAAAGCTCCTCGGCCCACAGCCTAATAAATATATCAGCCAACTTGCACACAATAAATCCCAGATTTTGGGAAGGCCAAATTTTGTGTCTTCCACCACAGTGATGAATGTGGTGGAAGACACGGTGGATCTATATGTTACATTTTTATTGTGTTTTTGTGTGTTCTTTTTCATTGTACCGCTGCTGGCAAATTCATTTCACTTGCACTTTATGTGCAAGTGACGAATAAAACTGATTGATTGATTCAATAATAGTCCGATAATTTTAGTTAAGAAATAAACATTGGCCTAAACACTAGAGTGAAATTCAGTGCTCTTTTGCAAGAGAGGGCAAGGGAAACCGTGTTTTAAAATCTCAGTATTATGCTAGAGTCTAAGAGGCGGGGGGGGGGGGGGGGGGGAATATATATCAAAAAGAGAACCGGAGCATGAGTGGATGAGAGAATGAGATAGAAAGTGAGAAAATAGAGAATTTTTCTTCAGGGACATTGCTTGCAATATCAGTATTTTCAGTGCACCATCTGGCACATGGTAACTAATTCTTCTTTCCGATTTGAGTGTACAGCGGTGCTCTCAGAATAAGCAAATTGTGCAATAAGGCAGTTCCTGAGTGTGTGGTAGAAATGAAGACTTCGAGGGTTTTAAATGATGAATCTAGCTAAGGACAGCTTTCTGACATGGCCTTTACATAATGGATGTTTTCAAGAGAAAAGAAGAATGTTTGCAGTCCCAGTGGTGCTGGTAGTTTGGCTGTTCTACTTCATCGATTTCCGGAGAAGTATTAGAAGCTTTTTTGAAGTAAATTCTTTCCATACAATTCCTCAGGGGATTTATTAAACGAGGCCTACAGGGAGATTATGCTTATCTCGTTGACAGACACTAACTGTACTACTGGAATGGACTTTCACACTCACTGAACACACAATCTTATAAGTTTAACAAGACCTATGCCATTAATTTGCATTTTCAGTTTCAGCACTGAATTTGTTTGCTGCATTTCAACTTGGCTTGATTTCTTTACAATAATTAGAACTTTTTCCAAACTTATATCATAGAAGTTGTGAAAGCGAAATAATAGTTCAACCTCCTGTTTCCATGGCAACATATTTCAATAAACAACTCATCCTATTGCAGTTCCAAACTATAATGCATGTACAGCAGGGCATGTAGAAAAATCTATGTAATAAATATTGCTCCAGTAATGAGAAGAATATTTGAGAGGAGTTATGCAACAATTAAAACAAAAGGCAATCTGAAACTGTATAAAAACTAAATTGTTTACTTTTTATATAATATTTTCAGATTGCCATACCTCTCAGTCTTCTGGTCAGCAGGAGATTGAATTAAGGGAAAAAAGATTAAGGACCTAAAACCTGTCAGAAATTACCAGGAACTTCCTGGCAGCACAGGGATCCAGCAGTGCAACACAAACATGCTGATTTCTCCACCACATGCACCGGGGGAATCTGCCCACAGAACCTGTCGGTGGTGAGACCGAGCGCGGGATCACTAAGTCCATTCACTTGAATGGAGAACAACAGATGCAAGGAAGAACAGTTAGGAGATAAATCAGATATTTTTTAATGATTATATATACTTTTAATTACTTTACAATATTTAATTTCAATTTATTTTGATGCATTCAATTTCCTTTGAATGTCAGGGACAATAAGAAACATTCAAACCTTGACAGATGATAAAGCTGTCAAGCATGCTTTGGCCTGCTGTCAAAAAAAATTTCAACTTTTTCATGGGAAGGATTCCCTGCTCCCTACTTCAGTCCCACCTCCATGTGACTGTATTGCAGCTTGTAAGGTGCAGCACTCCTCTATGATCCCAGTTCCTTTTCAGTGAGTTCAAGTAACTGGATCAGGATGAAAACAATTCCATTTCTATTTTCAGTAGCAAATGCAGGCAGTGAGACACAACCTCAACACCTAGACTTAGAATTTTGAATTGATCAGTTGAATTTACTCCAGACATTTATGGGAGTATTTTTGTTTCACTGATTAAAATTTAAAAACAGACTATAAGTAGACACTTTGAAATGGTAATTTGTACTACACATACTCTTTTGTTTCATAGTTCAAGAAAATTTAACAAAAATAGAAAGAATGACAATCAGCATTTCAATGCCATTAACATTAAAAACATAGTTATAACTAACTATCCATTGTATAATATGAATACACTACGATATAGGGGTGAAAAACAAACAAATCCTGAAAAGTTATACAATAAAATCTGGAACAGTGCCTCATAGATCCAGCAACTGGGGTTCCATCTTGGCCTCCAGTAGTTTGCACTTTCTCCCTCTGACAGCATGGGATTCCTTGGTGTGCTCTGAATTCTTCCCACATCTCAAAGAATTGTAGGATGGTATGTTAATTGGCCTTTAGTGGGTCGGCAAGTGATAGAATCGGAGGTGAGTAGAGAGCAACGTGGGGAGAATAAAATGTTATTAGTGCAGGATTAATATAAATAGATGCTTGATAGTTGGTATAGACTTGGTTGCCAAAGCGGCCAATCCTACGTAAAACAACTCAATTATTCTATGTAACAGAAATTATTTGGAATACACAACAAATAAGTCACTACGAAAGTGGAATATCTTCAGCTTGCAAAGATCACTATCTTGTTGAGCATTTTCATTATCCTATACGTTTATACTATATTACGATGCAGTAAAATATTTAAACTAATTTTTAATCATGGCATTAACATTAACTCGAGACTGTGGCCTGTGAGTTATCATATAAATTACACATGGGATGCAAGATTTTTCCATGCTGTATACTTTAATCACACCTTTAAGCCATTATGGATTTTGCTTTTGATATTGTATTTTTTTAAAATAATGTGCCCCATATAACTATTAACTGAAAATAGATGTCCTTGGTTTTAAAAAAACATATTGGCTGATGTCTAATATACACCTCAGTAATATATCTGTAAGCAAATCACTCCATGCAGGGCAACTTTCATTCCACAGGATCATACATTTCAATCAGAGATAATAGATTGCAGAAACAACGTCTGATTAAAAGTACTTCAATGACATTGCATGAAATACACATTATCACTAGCCTATATCGTCAAGAGTCAAATCAAGAGAGTTTATTGTCATGTGTCCCAGATAGGACAATGAAATTCTTGCTTGTTGCAGCACAACAGAATATTGTAGGCATAAATACAGATCAGATCAGAGTGACCATATACCATCGAATATATATATATATACACACACATAAATAAACAGATAAAGTGCAATAGGCTGTTATAGTTCAGAGTTTGTTTGAAGTTGTGTTTAATAGTCTGATGGCTGTGGGGAAGTAGCTGTTCCTGAACCTGGATGTTTCAGATTTCAGGCTCCTGTACCTTCTACCTGATGGCAGGTAGCCTATATATCCCCTAAGCAGTGAAGCAGCAATGCTTGCTACTAGCCTGGAGAAAATGCCCACAAAATTCTAACAATGCCAATGGAGTGTATTTCAGCCTTTTTGACAGTGAAACCTCAGCATTCGGGGACTTCCATCAATCTGTGTTATAATGATGACAGTATAAAGTGGCTTGAGCAATTAACAATATTGAATACAACACGTGTAAAAAAGAACAGCAGATGCTGGTTTAAATCAAAGGTAGACACAAAATGCTGGAGTAACTCAGCGGGACAGGCAGCATCTCTGGAGAGAAGGAATGTATGTTTTCAAATACTTGTCAGGTCTCTTCACAATCACCCTGTTCCAGGGATGTCACAACGGTACATTAGGTTAGTGCTGCTACCTCACAGAGCCAGAGACCAGGTTAAAACCTGACTGCCGGAGTTGAACGTGTGCCCCTTCTTGACCGCATGGGTTTCCCCCGGGTGCTCCAGTCTCCTCCCACACACCAAAGATGCACCAATAGATTAAATGGTCACTGTAAAATTATCCCTGGTGTAAGTGGGTAATAGGAGAATCTTCTCTGTGGATTGTCAGGGCAGGGCAGGGAGAGGAGCCCGAGGTCGTGGTACATATAGGTACCAATGACATAGGTAAAAAAAGAGAAGAGGTCCTGAAAGGAGAATTTAGCGAGTTAGGAGGGGAGTTAGAGAAGGACAGCAAAGGTAACAATCTCAGGATTACTGCCTGTGCCACGCGACAGTGAGAGTAGGAATGGAGCGAGGTGGAGGATAAATGCGTGGCTGAAGGACTGGTGCAGAAGGCAGGGATTCAAATTTCTGGATCATTGGGACCTCTTTTGTGGAAGGTTCGACCTGTACAAAAAGGATGGGTTGCACTTGAACCTGAGGGGGACCGATATCCTGGCGGGGAGATGTGCAAAGGCTACTGGGGAGACTTTAAACTAGAATGGTTGGGGGGAGGGACTCAAATAGAGAATGCTATTAGACAGTGTGTGAGGCAGGAGGCAGAGAAGGAAAGCACTCAGACCCAACATGTAGGGGGGAAAGAAGAAAACAATAATAAACAGAGAATAAGAGGTGGTGGGGTTCTTAAATGGGTGAGCAGAGAAACAGAGGGGTGTAAAATGCGGGCGGAAGCAATAGGTAGCAAGGTGAAAAGTAAAAGTGGCAGGCAGACAAATCCAGGGCAAAAATCAAAAAGGGCCACTTTTCAACATAATTGTATAAGGGGTAAGAGCATTGTAAAAACAAGCCTGAAGGCTTTGTGTCTCAATGCAAGGAGCATTCGTAATAAGGTGGATGAGTTGAACGTGCAGATAGATATTAATGATTATGATGGCTCCAGGGTGACCAAGGCTGGGAGCTGAACATCCAGGGATATTCAATATTCAGGAGGGATAGAGAGAAAGGAAAAGGAGAGGAGATTAACGCAGTGGAAAGGAAGGACATTAGCTTGGAGGATGTGGAATCGGTATGGGTAGAGCTGCGAAACACTAAGGGGCAGAAAACGCTGATGGATGTTGTATACAGGCCACATGTTGTAATGAACTACAAAAATTGTTCATCCCAGTTTGGCAAAAGAATAAATCAGGGAAGGTAGTGCATCCGTGGGTAACAAGGGAAATCAGGGATAGTATCAAAGCAAAAGATGATGCGTACAAATTAGCCAGAAAAAGCAGCATACCAGAGGACTGGGAGAAATTCAGAGACCAGCAGAGGAGGACAAAGGGCTTAATTAGGAAAGGGAAATAGATTATGAAAGGAAACTGGCAGGGAACATAAAAACTGACTGCAAAAGTTTTTATAGATATGTGAAGAGAAAGAGATTAGTTAAAACAAATGTAGGTCCCTTGCAGTCAGAAACAGGTGAATTGATCATGGGGAACAAGGATATGGCGGACCAATTGAATAACTACTTTGGTTCCGTCTTCACTAAGGAAGACATAAATTATCTGCCGGAAATAGCAGGGGGCCGCGGGTGAAAGGAGATGGAGGAACTGAGTGAAATCCAGGTTAGTCGGGAAGTGGTGTTGGGTAAATTGAATGGATTAAAGGCCGATAAATCACCAGGGCCAGATAGGCTGCATCCCAGAGTACTTAAGGAAGTAGCTCCAGAAATAGTGGATGCATTAGTGATAATTTTTCAAAACTCTTTAGATTCTGGAGTAGTTCCTGAGGATTGGAGGGTAGCAAACGTAACCCCACTTTTTAAGAAGGGAGGGAGAGAGAAAACGGGGAATTACAGACCAGTTAGTCTAACATCGGTAGTGGGGAAACTGCTAGAGTCAGTTATTAAAGATGGGATAGCAGCACATTTGGAAAGTGGTGAAATCATTGGACAAAGTCAGCATGGATTTACGAAAGGTAAATCGTGTCTGACGAATCTTATAGAATTTTTCGAGGACGTAACTAGTAGAGTGGATAGGGGAGAACCAGTGGATGTGTTGTATCTGGACTTTCAGAAGGCTTTCGACAAGGTACCACATAAGAGATTAGGATACAAACTTAAATCACACGGTATTGGGGGTTCAGTATTGATGTGGATAGAGAACTGGCTGGCAAACAGGAAGCAAAGAGTAGGAGTAAACGGGTCCTTTTCACAATGGCAGGCAGTGACTAGTGGGGTACCGTAAGGCTCAGTGCTGGGACCCCAGCTATTTACAATTTATATTAATGAGCTGGATGAGGGAATTGAAAGCAACATCTCCAAGTTTGCGGATGACACTAAGCTGGGGGGCAGTGTTAGCTGTGAGGAGGATGCTAGGAGACTGCAAGGTGACTTGGATAGGCTGGGTGAGTGGGCAAATGTTTGGCAGATGCAGTATAATGTGGATAAATGTGAGGTTATCCACTTTGGTGGCAAAAACGGGAAGGCAGACTATTATCTAAATGGTGGCCGATTAGGAAATGGAGAGATGCAGCGAGACCTGGGTGTCATGGTACACCAGTCATTGAAAGTAGGCATGCAGGTGCAGCAGGCAGTGAAGAAAGCGAATGGTATGTTGGCCTTCATAGCAAGAGGATTTGAGTATAGGAGCAGGGAGGTTCTACTGCAGTTGTACAGGGTCTTGGTGAGACCACACCTGGAGTATTGCGTACAGTTTTGGTCTCCAAATCTGAGGAAGGACATTATAGCCATAGAGGGAGTGCAGAGAAGGTTAACCAGACTGATTCCTGGGATGTCAGGACTTTCATATGAAGAAAGACTGGATAGACTTGGCTTATACTCGCTAGAATTTAGGAGATTGAGAGGGGATCTTATAGAAACGTACAAACTTCTTATGGGGTTGGACAGGCTAGATGCAGGAAGATTGTTCCCGATGTTGGGGAAGTCCAGGACAAGGGGTCACAGCTTAAGGATAAGGGGGAAATCCTTTAAGACCGAGATGAGGAAATTTTTTTTCACACAGAGAGTGGTGAATCTCTGGAACTCTCTGCCACAGAGGGTAGTTGAGGCCAGTTCATTGGCTATATTTATGAGGGAGTTAGATGTGGCCCTTGTGGCTAAGGGGATCAGGGGATATGGAGAGAAGGCAGGTACGGGATACTGAGTTGGATGATCAGCCATGATCATATTGAATGGCGGTGCAGGCTCGAAGGGCCGAATGGCCTACTCCTGCACCTATTTTCTATGCTTCCATGTTTCTATGTCACCTTGTCGTGGTGGAGAAGCCTGTGTGGACCTGAGATCCTGAGAGCGATGCCGTCTGGAGTTATGCTCCTGGTAGAGCCACCCATGGTGGTAAGGTCAAGGGGGAGGTCTCTGACAAAGAGCAATCCAACCAAGATTTCAACGGTGGAACAGGCGGAGGACGATGGCTGACCTTAGTGGAGCGTCATAACGTCTGGGAAGGCTGCAGCAGAAAAGGGTCTCCGGTCGTCTTGGACTCCATGCCACTGGATCCTGACCCAGATCTGTCAAGGACCGTGGGGTGATTGTCTGTGCACCAGTCTCCCTACGTTAAACAAAATCACAAACAGGCATCCTCCATATAGGTAATAGCACCCTGGAGACACCCATGGTCAGCCATGACCTAAGGAGGCCTAAGAATAGGAGAATCAAGGAGGAGTTGTTCGGCATTTTGGAGAGAATGGGGTACAGGGAAATAACGTGGGAATAGGATTGAGGGGATTGTGGGAAGAGTCAACATAGATTCAAGGTGCTGAATGCCTCCCCTTTTTGCAAAATAAACAGAACAATCTCATCTTCTCCAGTATCTCCATGTAATTAGTCCCAGATTCCCGGAATTATGATTTGTAAATCTGTTCTGCAAAGCCTTTACATTGTAGGATCGACTGAATCCCACGATAGAAAGCAAAGAACAAACGACGTTTAGCTGAACAAGACACCTTGTGTCACATATATTCTGGAAGCCCCTTTTACCTACATTCTCACCAATCATAACCCGTGCGCAGATTAGGCCAATTACTGCATCTGACCTTGGAGTTGTTATTGAGCTCTTGTGGCTGAACCTCCTCGTGTGGCTGCTGGCAAGTTGCCAGCAGTGACAGGCTGTATGCAAAACCAACGTGGGCCTGAAGGCGCCACAGCTTCCCCCCTCAGCCTCCGAGTCTTACAAGGTAGAGCGACTGCCTGGCTTTGTCCTGCCCCGTACCGGTCTGGCGGGTTAATTTTACGGCCTGATCTTGTTTGGTACTGCAGTGTGGGAGGTCTTTGACAGGAAGTGTTGGGGTCTTGTGACTTCGACGGTTCGGTGGGTGAGGAAGTCGGTTGGTTCTCGACGTATGCTGGCTTTAACCGGTCGACGGATACGGTGTCAGTTTTTCCGTTCCGATAGATCACAAAACTTTTGGGTAAGCGTTGGATGACTTGGTAAGGGCCATCGTAGGCCGTTCTCTTGTGGGCATCGTGTCGCACCAAAACATGTGTGCAGCGTTGGAGGTCAGCAGGCACGTAGACCATTGCAGGTGTTCGTCGTGTCGATGTTGGCTGCATACTTCGCCGTAATCAATCGACATACCTGCTTGGATCATAGGATCTGTCTGTTGGCATTGGTTCGACTAATTCGCCAGGCAGATTCAGAGTTGTGCCGTAAACCATTTCCGCCGACGAACATCCTAGGACTGCTTTCACCGCCGTACAAATGCCAAGCAGAACTAGAGGCAACCGTTCACTCCAATGCGGCACATCTCCTCCAGCTGCCAGAGTGGCTTTCAACTGGCGATGGAACCATTCAATCAGGCCGTTCACTTGTAGATGATAAGCAGTCGTTCAGATTCGGTTCGTACCCAAGAGGTCTATTAGTGTTTGAAACAGCACAGACTTGAACTGCGATCCTCGGTCTGTTGTGATCGTACTTGGGACCCCAAAGACCGAAATCCATCAGTCAACAAAAGCGGGGGCTATTGTTTCCGCTGAAATGTTGATGACTGGGATAGCATCTTGCCATTTGTGAATCGGTCTTCACAAGTGAGCAGATATGTGTCGTTTCTTGACAGTGGGAGTGAGCCGACCAAGTCCAGGTGCACGTGCTCGAAACAGGTGTTTGCTACAGGAAACTCACCGAAAGGGGTCCTAGTGTGCTTGGAGATCTTGGATCGTTAACATGGTAGACAAGTCTTCACCTGTAATCCAACGTCATGCTTCATGAAAGGCCAGATGAATCGTTCAGAGATTAGTTTAATCGTAGCCTTCTTGCCCGGATGTGATAGGTTGCGCAGTGCGCTGAATACTTCTTGATGCATCATCCTAGGCACAAACAGCCTTGGTTTGCCAGTGGAAGTGTCACATATGATGGTTTCTCTCATGTCACCGATAGGTACATCTTCCAAATTTAGGGCTGTATGCATCCGGTGGTAATGAATAAGATTGGGATCAGTGTGCTGCGCGCGAGCCGTGGCATAAAAATCGATGTGTGACCGCACTCAGAGCATCCACCTCCTGTCTTGATAGGGCGTCAGCAACCGGTTTTGCTTTTCCTTGAATGTGCCTGATGTCACTGGAGAATTGCAGAACGAAGTCCAAGTGGTGGATTTTCCTCAGTGAATAGCACCCCGCACTTGTACGAGTAGTGTATGTGAGCGGTTGGTGATCCGTATAAATAGTGAAGGGACGGCCTTCCAACTGATGGCGGAAATGCTTGATGATGAGGTACACGGCCAAAAGTTCTCACCGAACGTATTGTACCTTAATTTTGCCGAAAAGAATGCCAGACGCTCCCACCTGCCATTGACTCGCTGTTCTACGACGGCTCCCACAGCGTTGATGGAGGCATTAGTGGTGAGTGAAAATAAGGCATTGGTCCTCTGATGGACCAACATAGATGTGTCGGCGAGAGTCCTCTTAACAGCATTGAATGCTTGAACTGCATCCTCGGGTAAACACAACGGTTTCTTTGAAGACGATTTGTCCGAACCTTTGAGTAAGTTGGTCAAGGGTAATAGGGAACCTGCGGCATTCGGTAGAAAGCGGCGGTAGAAATTCATCGTCCCTAAAAATCGCTGTAATTGGTTTAACAAATTTGGCACTGGGTAGTTTCAGATTTCCTGCACCTTTGCTTCGCCGGGCAGGATGCCGTTCTCCATCACGCGATGCCCGAGGAATGTGAGTTCGCGTGCGCCAAACACGCATTTGTTTGTGTTAATAGCAATACCATATTCGTCGAGACGCCGGAACAGTAATCCGGGGAGTTTCTTGTATTCGTCTTCGCTGGAGCTCGCTACCAACACGTCGTTGATGTATGCATAGACAAAAAGGCCGGAGGGAACGTGGTCCATGAAACGCTAGAACGATTGTGCTGCGTTCCGTAAACCAAAGGGCGCCCGTAGAAAATCGAATGTCCCGAATGAAGTAACCACGGCTGTCTTGGGAATACCGGCAGGCTTGACTGGAATTTAATAATACCCGCGCACGAGATTGAACCTTGCGAGCACCCGCTTACCCTGTAGGCTTGCAGAGAAATCCTGCAAATGTGGGAAGCTGTATTGATCTGGAATAGTGGCATTGTTTAGTGAACGGTAGTCGCCGCAAGGTCGCCAATCTCCAGGAGAGTTCTTGGGGCCATGTGAAGAGGTGATGCCCAGCAGCTCTTAGACCTGCGGATGATCCCCAGCTCCAACGTATGGTCAAAGTCGGCCTTTGCGACTTTGAGGCGATCTACGGGTAACCTGCACGCTCTTGCCGAAACTGGAGGGCTGCGGGTCTGAATATGATGCATGACAGAATGTTTGATATCGTTGTGTCAGTAAGACGAGTTAATAGTCGTGGAAATTGTTTAAGTAACTCCTGATATGGGACGGTGCTGCGTTGGAGGCTGGTAAGGTGAGATAGTCATTGCCGGACGGCAGAAGCAGTTCACTTGTGTGCGGGTGCAGTAATCACTTAAGTGGAGCTTTTTGAAATCCACCAGCAAAGAAAAGTGTGAAAGAAAATCCGCTCCGTTAATGGGATTTGATATGTCGGCGACTGAAAATCCAGCCAAACGTTTTCTGCAGACCAAAGTCGAGCGTGATTGATTCCTGACCAAATGTCTGTATACTATAATTGTTCGCGGGTGTGAGAACGGGGTTAGGGTGAAAACGCTCTTGGGAACTGGGAGAAATGACCGATAACTCGGCGCCGGAATCAATGGGATATTGCATACCCGTGAGGCGGTCGCTGAGGAGGTGGCAAGTTTGCCCATGGACAGCAGTCGCCTCTACTGCCGGGCCTCATTGTTTCCGGGGTGTTGTTATTTGTAGAAGGAGCAAGGAGGTCGCTGCACCATATTTCCAGTGTTTCCAGCAAATGCGTTGGGTGTCGCCTCGGCCCCGTCCCTGACCCCCAAGGTTTGCATTGAACCTGAAACGGGGATGGTTCTGCTGGGCTGCCAAAGCCTCGACTTGCACAGTGAGCGCTGCAATTTGCTGTACATTTTCCAGCTTTACTGTTATTGCATTAATCACAGTCACCTGCAACGCAGTGGTTGTCTCCATGACAACATCGGCCTGTTTTGCGAGCTCGTCTATGCTGGCCGTTTGAAACATACCTATCTGGTGCCCCTGCAGGCATGCAGTGGAGAAACTTCTGTTTCCAGACATCGCCGTCAATCTTTTCATCTCCCCACAGCCTGCACCATCTCCGCAGTATTTGTAATGGCCTCCTATCGCCGAGAATATCATATCCCAGCCGCTCCGAAATGCAGGCTTGCTTCAAGGGCTGCGTTCGCTCCAATATAGCGGATTTAAGCACGTCGTATGGCGTCATTTCTTCAGGATTAATGAGCACATCCTCTACTTCCCATGCGAACTGTTCTGGAAGACGAGCTGCTAGGAACCTGAATTTTGTCCGTTGGCTCGTGACATTGAGGGAGTGAAATCAAGCTTCTAGTATTGAAAACCACGCTCTCACGTTGGTTGTAAAAAGAGTTGGGACGTCGAGTTTTACTTTGTCGACTGCCACCGTGTCACTTTTATCATCATACATTCCGTGAGTAAGTGGAAGGTTGCGTGTAGCATCGGGGTTACCAGTTGTAGGATCTATTGAATCCAGTAAATCCTGAAAGCTGAGCTGAGCCAGACACCTTGTGCCACATTTATTCAGGAAACCCCTTCTACCTTCATTCTCACCAATCATAACCCGTGCGCAGATAAGGCCAATTAGTGACCATGGAGTTGTTATTGAGCTCTTGTGGCTGGCCCTCCTTGTGTGGCTGCTGGCAAGTCGCCAATGGTGACAGGCTGTACGCAAAACCAACGTGGGCGTGAAGGCGCCACAACATCTTCCCTAAAATGTGAACTGGGCACATTATCTGAACATCTTATCAAAATTCATCATGATTTCCTTGCTCTTCTATTCCATGCCTTTATAACAAAGCCCAGATTCCTGTATGCTTTTTAAAAACTTGCCTTGCCGTTTTCGCATGTATTCCTAGATCATATTTTTCTTGCACCGTTTAGAAACCTGTCCTCGAACATTTTTTTCACTTCTCATTCTACAGATCAAAATGTAAGACTTTGCAGTTGTCAGCATTAAATGTTATCATCCACCTTGTCCACCATTTCACCAGCCTGATTCATCTATTTATCACTCTTCTTAATTGATTATTAATCAATGATTACTATCTCCAAGTTTTGGACAGGTTTGCTATAAGTTTTCAATAAGTTTGGAATTTCTGCCAGTATACCAAAAACAAATAATGAGGGAGAGCAGTATTCCTTATACCGACTCTTGGGAAACAATATTATACACTTCACTCTCCCACAATGTTCGAGGATACACTTGATCGGACTTTCAGGCTTTATCCACCTTCATGCATGTTAAGACTACCAACACCACCATTTTTTTGCAATGTGGATATGTTTCAAGCCATCATCTCTCTTCCCTGAATTTCTGAGCTTCCATGAATTTCTCAGCTTCCATGAATTTCTCCGTGGTAAAAAGATGAGAAATATGTATTTAACACCTCACCCGTCTGTGGTTTCATGCAGAGAGATCTATATTAATCCCTAAGAGGCTCTCTTAGAAATCTCCTAAAGATACAGCATAGAAACTGGCTTTTCAGTCCACTGAATCCACGCCGACTATCAATCACCAGTTCACACCAGTTCTATGTTATCCTATTTTCATATCGACCCCCCTACACACTAGGGGCAATTTTATAGAGCCCAATTAACCTACAAGCCTGCATATGTTTGGGATATGGGAGAAACCTGAGCGCATGGAAGAAACCCATGTGGTCACAAGGAGAATATGCAAACATTTTGCCCTCCTGATTTTCTGAAGGGCAAAATGAAGTGTACTTCAACATCCCTTAAGGGGCTGTCCCACTTGGGCGACCTAATTGGCGAGTTTAGAAGAGTTTGAAAAAATGACATGTTGAAGACCTCCTTCGACTATGTAGAAGACCTCCTTCGACCTCCTTCGACTATAGAAACATAGAAAATAGGTGCAGGAGTAGGCCATTCGGCCCTTCGAGCCTGCACTGCCATTCAATATGATCATGGCTGATCATCCAACTCAGTATCCTGTACCTGCTTTCTCTCCATACCCCCTGATCCCTTTAGCCACAAGGGCCACATCTAACTCCCTCTTAAATATAGCCAATGAACTGGCCTCAACTACCTTCTGTGGCAGAGAATTCCATAGATTATGTTGAAGACCAGCTTCGACTAGCCACGACTAACTTCGGGAAAATTGGACACCGGTTAGTGGAGAGTGAAGACGACCTCCTTCGATCTCCTTCGACCTCCCTTCGACTATGATGAAGAATATCTACGACTACCTTCGACTACCCACGAATAACATGCCTACTACGACCTACTACGACTAAACCTACGAGTAAAAAAAGTATCGATTTTTTCCATGGCGACCTTTTTTTGCTCGCGGGAATTTTTTAACATATTGAAAAAAACGCTGCGACCTAGCTGAGGCCTCGAGTACATGGAGATCACTCTCGAGCATGAAGGAGAGTTACGAAGACCTCCTACGACCTCGTGTCGACCATGCTGCGAGTATGAGTCGAGGGAAAACTCGCCAGAACTCGCGGATTAGGTCGCCCAAGTGGGACAGGCCCTTTATACACCTCAAGGAATTTGCTTTATCCCAGCTGTCTTCACCTGAATAGTGCATCAATATGCCTCGTTAACCAAGGTTACCTAATCCTGCAAGCCTTGCCCTTCACTCTAACAGGAACATGCTAGCCCTGAAGCCTATAGTTCTATTTTTTGCGATACTCATTTAAAAATAATAGAATTATGGTCAGTAGTCCCCAAGTGCTTGCTGACTGATACTTCAATCGCTTGCCCAGAGTCATTTCCTAATAAGAAATCCAGTGTTGCCACCACCAACTTTCTAGTTGGGCCATCTACACTTGAGGCAGAGACTGCAGATGTTGACAAAAAAAACTACTGGAGGAACTCAGTGGGTCAGACATCAACTGTTAATGAAATGGACATTCAAGCTTTGGGGTTGAGACACTTTTCAGCGGTCGAGATCCTTAACCTGATAGGTCAACTGTCCATTTCCCTCTACAGATGCTGCCTCCAGCAATTTGTTGTTTACATTTGTGACTCCTCAGTTAATGATGCAGTTCGCATCTAAATTCAGCAAGATCTGGACAATACCCAGGCCAGGGTTGACAGAAGCACTGACTCAAAAAGGCAACTTGCATCATCAAAAATCACCCTGGCCACATTCTCATTTCATCCCTATCGTCTGGAAGAAAATAGATGGGATCCGAAAACCGTGATCACCAGGTTCAAGAATAGCTTCTTTCCAACAATCATCAGGCCCCTGAACACAACACAAATCAATGAAATACGGACTGTCTTTAATCGCACTAAGAACCTTGGGGTACATTTTGCATAAGTATTGGAGTTATTATTTTATCACATTTTTGTTCATTATATATTTTCAATGTGTATTGTGATACAGGTAAGAATTCCATTGTTCCATTTGTCGATACGTATGAAAAACTCTTGACTCCCTTAACAAGAGTAAACCTAGCTTTCACCTCCTGCCATTCAATAACATTACCATAACTGAACCCCTCATCACCAACATTCCAGGGTTACCACTGACCATAAACTGAACTGGAGTAGCCCGTTTAATGTGGCTACAAGAACAGGTCATATGGTGGGAATTACCTCCTAACTCCCCAGAATGTAGCATGTCCCCCATCTACAAGGCTCAGGTCAGGTGTGAAATTGTAAATAGGTTAGTTAGTAAGTTTGCAGACCACAAAAAATTGTCTGCAATGAAGAAGGCTATCAAAGAGTGACGCAGGATAGACATGGGCCGAACAATGATAGATGAAGTTTAATCCAGGTAAGTGTGAGAGTTTTACAGTTTGGGAGTCACTAAGTGGAAAGGTATTAGGTAAATGGCAGCATCTTAACAGCAGTGATATACAGAGGGATATTGGGATCCAAGTCCATAGCTCCCTGTGAGTAGCAGTACAAGTAGATAGAGTGGTAAAGAATGCCAGTAGCATGCTTGTATTCAATCGGCAGGGCACTTATTGGAATCAGGAAGTCACATTGTAGGTTTATATAACATTGGTACTGCATTTTGAGTATTGTCTGCCGTCCTAATCGTCACATTATAGGATGGGTGTGGAGGCTTTGAACAGGATGGAGAAGAGGTTTACCGGGATGCTGCCTAGACTAGAGGGCATGAGCTATAAGGAGAGGTTGGACAAACATGTATTGTTTTCCCTGGAGCTTTGCAAACTGATGGGATACCTGATAGGTTTACAAACGTATGAGAGGAAGAGATAGGATAGATCCCCAGGGTGGAATTGTCAAATATAAGAGGGCATAGCTTGAAGTTAAGAAGTTGAAAGGGAAATGATGGGTTGCATTTTGTTCCATTCACTTCACTCTCAATGCACTGTGGCAGCAGTTCGTACCATCTACAGGATACGCAGCAGCAACTCACCAAGACTCCTTATGCAGCACCTTCCAACCCAAAATTTTGATTAACTAGCAGGATAAGAGCAGCAAGAGCATGAGTATACCAACACCTGGAAGTTGCCTTCCAAGCTACACAGCATCCTGACTTGGAATATATATCTCCATCCAAGGACCCAAGCAGTCTTTCCAGGTGAGGCAGAGGTTCACCTGCACCTCCTCCAACCTCAACCACTGCTCTAGGTGTCAACTGCTCTATATCGGTGAGACCAATCGCAGGCTTGGCGATCGCTTCGCCCAACACCTCCTCACAGTTTGCATTAACTAACCTGATCCCCCCATGGCTCAGCACTTCAACTCCCCCTCCCATTCCTAATCCGACCTTTCTGTTTTGGGCCTCCTCCATGGCTAGAGTGAGTCCCACCGCAAATTGGAGGAGCAGCACCTCATATTTCGCTTGGGTAGTTTACACACCTGCGGTATGAACATTGACTTCTCCAATTTCAGGTAGTCCTTGCTTTCTCCCTCCTTCCCCTCCCCTTCCCAGCTCTCCCACAGCCCAATGTCTCCGCCTCTTCCTCTCTTCTTCCCGCCCCCCCTACCCCCACATCAGTCTGAAGAAGGGTCTTGACCCGAAACATATTGGGATCTTATTGAAACATATAAGATTATTAAGCGTTTGGACACGCTAGAGGCAGGAAACATGTTCCCGATGTTCGGGAAGTCCAGAACCAGGGACCACAGTTTAAGAATAAGGGGTAAGCCATTTAGAACGGAGACGAGGAAACACTTTTTCTCACAGAGAGTTGTGAGTCTGTAGAATTCTCTGCCTCAGAGGGCGGTGGAGGCCGGTTCTCTGGATACTTTCAAGAGAGAGCTAGATAGGGCTCTTAAAGATAGCGGAGTTAGGGGATATGGGGAGAAGGCAGTAACGGGGTACTGATTGGGGATGATCGGCCATGATCACATTGAATGGCGGTGCTGGCTCCAAGGGCCGAATGGCCTACTCCTGCACCTATTGTCTATTGTCTATTGAAATGTCACCTATTCCTTCGCTCCATAGATGCTGCCTCACCTGCTTGGTTTCTCCAGCATTTTCGTCTACCTTGGAATATATATCAGAATCAGTATCAGAATAGAATCAGAATAGTACTTTATTTGCCAAGTATGTTTTGCAACATACGAGGAATTTTTATATATCTCCTTTCCTTCACCGATGCCGGGTCAAAGGAGGATACGTGAAACATTGGATGGGATAAGTATAGTCAAATAAGTAGTATTAAGGAGTTGATATCTTTGAAAGTAGCTCAAGCACACACCGCAAATAAAATTTATTTCAGGCTGTTAAAAGATGCAAGAGCAGTGCTACAAAATTTTATGGTCGATGATATTTTTAAAAAAAGGATGGGAAAAGTAATTACAGAATAGTTTGTATAACCAGTCATGAACAAATTACTGGAATCAATGTTCGGTAATAGTATAAACCTTCCCTCAGAAAACCACAGATTCATCAGGTACCGTCAGAATGGAAAGGTTGTGCCTAACCAATTTTATTTTTCAGGAGATAACGAGGAGATCAGTGAGAACAGTATTTCTAATGGATTTTAGGAAGCTGTTTGATAAAAAAAAGTAGAACCATTTAGAATCCTAAGATAAAATGGTAAATTAGATCCAAAATGGGCAAGAGAAGGAAAATTAAGTGGAATGGAATGGCTGACAGGTATTTTACCTGGCTGCAAGTATTTGATTCCATGCTTTCTGTTGTATATCCCAATATTCAAATCTAATGATCTCCATGCATATTGAAAGCATGATAAAATGTTTGGCGACAATACCGAACTGTGGAAGACAGTGAGCCTTAAACTATACAACTTGTTCATTTTAGTTGGAATAAAAAGTTGAATGTGCAATTTAGTTTGGAGATGTGTTAGAGAATGCAACAAGGCAATATAATAAACAGAGGATATTGAGTGACATGGAGCCCAATTGGACCTTCGAGTACAATCACCGATTCGTAATGGTGACAGGACAGGACAGGACAATACGTTGATTGAAAAGGCATACGGGATGTGTTCTTCTATTTGACTAGGCATATAATTGATGAGCTGGGAGGTGATGCTAGAAATGCACACACCACTAATTAGTCCAAAGCTTCTGTACTACATATAGTTCTCAGCACTACATTATAGGAAAATATGAGACGGGGCAGAGAATGCTGAAAATGTTGTTGTGTCTGGAATACTGCGGTAAAATAAATTTCCTCTCTGGAAATTGGGAATACTGGGAATGGCTTTTTCTATTTGTGAGAGGAAAGTTGCTGATTAGAAATATATAATTCAAGTGATAAGATATGCTAACATCCCAATGAATGGTGGAATAGGTTCAAGGGGTTGTGTGGCCTACTTGTGCTCCAATGTCATATGTGCTGAGTAAGATTCAAGAAATTAACTTTAATTTAAGAGCCATGAAAATGACCCAGGGGAGCTGCTTGAATCTTTTAACAAAAGGAATGCTAACAAAAGTATGGTATGTAAAAGTTGCATCAGTATAAATACAGCAACTCTCACACCACCAATTCAGAATTTAGAATGGTTGGATTATTTTTGATTGTCAGATGTGACACAGAGCATGGTACCCATGGCTTCACATTTTAATTCCCTATCCATGAGTTACATTTCATCAATGCTACCTTTTGGTTGTTAAGATGGCATCAGGATTCTGTGGCCAGAGTTTACAGTGGAACTGATTAATTGCTACCTTAAATTGGATTGGATCATTTGATACTGACCAATAGGATTTGCCTCATCTTTCAGTGCAAGTAAAGGACAATGGCTCCTGACAACCATGACAAATCAAAGTGGAAGGCAGAAGGTGCATTCAGAGTGTCAATTTTCCCTTGCATGAGACAAATGATTCCACTTCCTCACTCTGGTTTTGTTATGAGCCACATGGATATAAAGGAAAAAGAAAAAGAGACATCTGAACAAGGGCGATGGATTAAAATAGGATGGGATTGTTGAATTTGAACTTACAATGTTTCAGTCTGAAGCCCAGTAATCTGTTGCTAGGAATGAGTCGCTGCTTTCATTATTTCTCTATGACTGGCGCACAAAATTATAAATCAAGACTGTGCAGAATCATTTTGAAGTACAAGAGACCTCATCAGTGCTACTGCATGTTCCTACTATGAGCAAAATGTCTTGAAAAGAACCATCAAAAGGAACAGAAGTAAAGCTTGAAAGCTCTGTCCTGGTGACATTGCCCTGTGCCATATCTTATTGTGCTCTTCCATTCTACCTCTGATTATTTATTCATTGAAAGTGCTCAAAGCCATACTGCTCAATCATCTCCTGCCTTCCCTACACCTGTCCATTACAACAGAAGAGTACATCAGAAGAGTACATCAGAGTTATTTTTATCCAGAACTGAAATCAAGGCCAATAAGTTGGCAATGATAGCTTACTGGCCAAAAGAAAGATTTGTTTCATTGACAACACAAAAATACACATATGCTTTGTAATATTTGTGTCTGCTCATATCATAAATATATACTTACAGAACAGTTTTCTGTTTAAAGACTAATCATTAAATCGGTAGCTCTTTACCACAAACGAAGACCTGTGTTCTGAGTAATATAAATGCAACTAGAGTTACTGAAAAAGGCCACCCAATTGCAAATGGAAGTTCCATAATAGACCATATATTAAAAGCATTTGCTTTATATCTAATGTATATCCAACTTTCTGGAAAATTGGAAAAAGTGCAGTTGTTACAAATAAAAACAAAAAATGCTGGAAACTCTCAGCAGGTTAGATTACATTAATGGAAAGAAAATAGAATTATGATTTCAAGTCATATATTTGATGAAGGATTTGTAAGCAACATTAAGTCTGTTTACCTTTCCACACACTGTGTTTGACCTACTGAGTGATTCCAGCATTTTCTGTTTTTATTTCACATTAAAGTTCTGTTGTTTATTCACACTTATCATATGATCAAGATTAACTCTGCCATCATCTGCTGAACTGCTGTGGTTCCTTCCCGTTAATGTGCTTTCATTATACTATTGGCTAGGGAATTCCAGGATTTATTCACAATCAAGTTGAACACGCAGCTATATATTTCCAGTTCTGATTTTCTGTCAGGTACATCTTAATGCATAGGCAAGCTTTTTGTAGATGGCACACACTGTGGCCAGGTGCGGCGGTAGTGGAGGAAATGAACATTTAGTACAATGGATAAGATGCCATTAAGGTGGCTGCTTAGTCCTGGAAAGTGGTGGGCTTGAGTGTTGCTGCAACTTGACTCATATGGGAAAGATGACAGTACTCCTGGACAATAACTCATTAAACAGCAATTCTCAATGGGAGTTACCACCACTTCCAGAAGTGGACCTGGCCTGGAATGGCCAAACCAGCAGTGACAGGATAAAGAAAGGAGCGAGCATGCTATGTCACTGACAGATCAAGGAGCGTTGTGGCAGTAGGGGTTAATACTGGGCCAAGCACTGCCGTGGTCAGGTGTTTGTCCCCAAGAAAGAAAGTTTTCCTTCAAGTAAGATATCATGCCTGCCTTCAATAGCACATTCTCAATCAGGAGCTCAGGTTGCTTTCCATAAGGTCTATTCTTGCAGTCAAGGTCAACACAGTTTGCTCAGGATTCATTAATGTACCAGTGTTGTAACTAATAATGAAACTACTGCATTCAACAGACCAGCAGTAATATGCTGTATAATGGGGGTCATCATTTGTAATGAAGAAAGAAACACAGACAAACCAGCCTTAAGTATATGTTCTGATTGCTTAATGTTTTTTTACAGTTAACCGGAGACAATTTTTTTGGTGTGGTAGGGGACTGAGGAGGAAGAAGTTATCTTGGAAATACTATATCATATATCTATATTACAAAAAATCTGATCTTGACCACTTCCTGTTGTTCTGTATATTGATTTTAGAAAAAACGCTGCCGCTTACGGCTGTGATTTTTGGCCATCTTACTGCGCAGGACAAGAGGATTTTTCCCATCAATGAAAAATAAAAGAGTTATTAGTGTTAAAAATGTTGAGATTCTCTCTCCTGAAAGCCACGCCCCTTCCGGAGGGACTATAAAACCCGGAAGTGTTGAGTGCCTCAGTCAGTCTCTGCAAGATGGGGGAGCGAGAGGGTCACGTCTCTCAGTCTGAGCTGTGAATAACTCTGAACACATGTCTACTACACTGTGAGTGGTTTTACTGACCTGTCAGTGCCCTTAATGTGGTTTGAAATCATAGTTTGGAAATGCGAAAGCTGTGTTGCCTTTGGTTTGGAAATGCTAAAGGTGTGTTGCCTTTGGTTTGGAAATGCTAAAGCTGTGTTGCCTCTGGTTCGGAAATGCTAAAGCTGTGTTGCCTTTGGTTCAGAAATGCTAAAGCTGTGTTGTCTTTGGTTTGGAAATGCTGAAGCTGTGTTGCCTTTGGTTTGGAAATGCTAAAGCTGCGTTGCCTTTGGTTTGGAAATGCTAAAGCTGTGTTGCCTTTGGTTTGGAAATGCTAAAGCTGTGTTGCTTAATTAAAGTTGCCTTGCCTAATTAAAGTGCCTTACCTAATTAAAGTTGCCTTGCCTAATTAAAGTTGCCTTGCCTAATTAAAGTTGCCTTGCCTGCTATATAATTAAAAGTCTAATCTTGACCACTTCCTGTTTGCGCTCTATAATGATTTTAGAAAAAACGCTACCACGTATGGCTGTTATTTTTGGCCATCTTACTCAGAGTCCCCCTCCGCTCATCAGGTGCCAAGGATTTTTCCCATCGATGAAAAATAAGAGTTATTAGTGTTTTAAAAATGTTGAGATTCTTTCTCCTGTCAATCATGCCATGAAGGCCACGCCCCTTCTGGTGGGAGGGACTATAAAACCCAGAAGTGTGGGCGTGGCTCAGTCTTTGCAAGATGGAGGAGGGAGAGGTCACGACTCGCTGTCTTTAGTGGCCTTGCACCCTGCTTGAAATGGTATGAAACTACACTTGAATTTGGTGGCCTTGCACCCTGCTTGAAGTGGTAAGAAACTGCACTTGAATTTGGTGGTCTTGCACCCTGCTTGAAATGGAATTTTAAGGAATAGCCATGAGTTAACTGCCAGCCCACCAGCCGTGAGTGAGTGAGCTGCCAGCACAACAGGCTTGAGTGACTGAGCCGCCAGCCCAAGAATCCATTAGGCCACAATGTCCATACTAGCCCTCTGGAAACCAGTCCATTCAGCCCACAACATCCATACTAGCACTCCAGAAAGCCCCCACTGGCCACCAATATTGGAATTAGTGGAGAGGTGGAATATTGCATTGGGGGATGCTGGGACCCAACGGGTCCCACTTAGTCTAGTATAATATAAAACTCTGATCTTGGATGTTTACTTGTGGGGATGTTTGCTTGTTTACTTGAACATTTTCTTTGATTCACATCTCCTCGAAAACCCGACGTGGTAACGGTGAAATTTATACATATTCCGGTAGAGATATACCTCATGATTTCAAAAATCCCCTCATCTGTAAATTTGATTCATTATTTCCCGAGTTTTTGTACTAAAATTGTTCACCAATCTGACATATTTTTAAAATCGAATGAGCTGGATGACGTCACAATGGCTCCTCTTGCTCATAGGAGCCCTTCCAGCCGCCCTTCCCTCCCCCCCCCCCCCGGGCACTGGATTAAAACAGCTTACATTACGTTAACCCCCCCGACACAGTCATTTTGTTGCCTCCCGACTCGCTGTCGACTAGCACTCACCTGGCCGTCCGCAGCGCAAGCCCTGCCCCGCCCACAGCCCAGCCGCTGAACACAAAGTACGCTCGCGCCTCGGCGCGGGTTTCCACAGAACCCGGGATAACCCGAGGAGCACCCAAGTGATGACGTCGCAAAGAGCTCCACGACCTGGGTAGATGCTGCCTCTACCCCCTCTCCCTCCCTCTCCCTCTCTACCCCCTCCCCAGGGCAGAGAAACAGAGAGAGAGGGGGGAAGAGGGGGGAGGGAAGGGGGGAGAGGCGGTGGAGGGGGAGGGGTGGATGGAATGGGGGAGGAGAGGGGGGAGAGGGGGAGCACGAGGAGGGGGCCCTTCCTCTCTGCCCCCCCTTCTGCCATTCCTCCCTCTGCCCCTCCTCCCTCTGCCCGCCCTTTCCTCTGCCTCCTCCCTCTCTAGGGAGTGGTGAATATTGGGACCTATGGGTGAGTGAAGTATTGCGTTCGGGAACCAACCCTCCCCTGTGACGCCGGCCCCCCACCCCTCAATCTCTACCCCCTCCCTCTCCACCCCCCTCCCCTCCCTCTCAAACCTCCCTCTCTAGCCGCGCCTGCGCAGTTGGGGGTTATGCTTGAGTGGATAGGGCAAGGGATGGGGTAAAAGGAGCGAATGAATAATATTAATATATTATCAAGGGGGGGTTAGTGTGTATGTGAGGTGTTTAGTGTATGTGTGTGTGATGCCGAAGGACGCCCCCCCCCATCCCCCAACCACGCGTTGAGGGGACGGGACCTAACGGGTCCCCCTTGGTCTAGTTAGACTATTATTAAAATAATTACATTTCTTGATTGAGCAGGCCCTGATTATGCCACAAGTCAAAGCTAGTTTAATTCCTGAAGAGTTTACATAGCGTTAATTGTGTTCAAAGTTAATCATAGTGTCAGAAAATCTACATCTTTCAGATAATCTTCAAACTGGATAGATTTGGTAATTCCAAATTAATAAGTGAAGTCTCAAACTAATTCCAGCTACCAGTCTGATAATCTTTACAATAGCTTGGCCAATTGGGTAGTCAAATGTTTATTGGTCTTTCAAGTATTTCTTTCACTGAAACCTGAAACGTCACCATTCCTTCTCTCCAAAGATGCTGCCAGTCCCGCTGAGTTACTCCTGCTTTTTGTGTCTATCTTTCACTGTAATGCCTGTGGGAGTCTCTTTACCAGTTGAAGTTCAATTGAATTCCCCAAAATCTTTTAAGTTAAACACATTCTACAGTTAGTGATTGTAAATCCCAAATCTATAAACATTTCCTGACTGCCTAACTTTGCTTTCTGTTGGTATGTCTTGTCAACCTTTTTCATCTCTGTTGATTCGTTCCTCTATATTTAATAACTTTCGCTCATGTCACTCTTATTGCTCCACTGAGTCATCTTACTCAAAGTACTTTTCTGAACTTGTTTTCCCTGTGCTACTCGTTGTGAGTAAAATTACTACCAGCTAGAAATAAGGATATAAAATTTGATAATTAGTTAAGAACCCATGCTTAAATTTTGAACAAAATTATCTTATGAAATTTTCGATTCCTGCATTAAATGTTTTCACTTGAATGCTTTGGCCTCTCCAAAAATTATTGTTGATCAAAACTGGGGTTCTGCAATCTTAATTTAGATAATTGATTTCCGACTATTAGAGGTATATCTCATCTCACACTCATCATTCATTAGTATTAAGGGAATAATAATCTTCATTTTCAAGGAGTTTGAGAAGCTTCCTTGAGATGAAGTTTAGAATGAATGCATACATTCAAAAACTTTCAGAAAGGACTTTGTGAGGAAAGATGGCTGTGCAGCTAAATTATGTATTTACACTTTGATACATTTACATATGTGATAAATTGTATAACTTCTATCTATCTTCTATCTATCTATATCTATCTATCTATATATATCTATCTATGCTATTACTAAAACTCTCATCTTGTCCTCTTCTGGTTCGCGTTGTTTTTAAATTTGCGCAAAATGGTACCCTATATCGCTTGGATTTTTTCGCCACCTTTCTCACCGTTCCCCTCTGCTCCAAGCGCACCAAGTTTTGTTCCGATCGTTATTGTTATCTTATTGTTCTGTTATTTGCTGGGACGGCGACGCCCCTTCCGGCACCCGCTGTCATTCACCAGCGGCGAGAATAAAGCTGAAGGAGCGGAGTGTGGGCTGTGTTCCGCGGGCGGGGGCTGGCTTTGTTCGCGGGCTGGCTGTGTTCGTGGGTGGGGGCTGTGAGCGCGTCAGGCGCTGGGGACGGGAGCCGCTGAGTGAGTCCGGAGCTGGGTCCTGGAGCCGGTGAGTGCGGTCGGAGGCGGGGCCGGGAACCGGTAAACCCATACACATCCCCTCCCATGCCCCCCCTCCCCTACACCTCCCCCTCCCCTACACCCCCCTCCCCCACATCCCCCACTCCACACACACACACCCCCCCTCAAACTTCTGGCCTAATATGGATCTTGAAAAGTTTAGACAGCTGGAATATCAGATGAAATTACTGGAAATAGATATATAAACTCCGAAGCAACCAACACAGGAACGTAAATCAGGCTTTACGGAGAAAAACTGATCATCTGGGGAAATGAATTCACTCTAAAGACAGGCCTCTCATTTTTCACATGCCAGTTTTTCTGTGTGACTAAAAGGCAAAGGCAAAACATCTAGAAATTATGTGAGAAACTGAGTGGTAGCCAGGAAAGATAAAGGAAAAAATAAAACAATGTTGTAAGCTTGTTGCAGAGAATTCGTTTTTATTCATTCTTGGGATGTGGCAGCACGGTGATGATAAATGCCATGTGCCTTTTTTGACGATTTCACCAAGATAATGACTTTTTCACGATCGAGTGCCTAAACCAGCTTTTTTTTTTGCCATTTTGCTAAAAGTTCGTGCTATTTTCTCTAGTTGTACCGTGATTACAATGACGTTTTCATGTTAACACGTTAATATTAATAAGTTACTATTAACGTGTTAACATAGTACAACTTACAAGAAAATTTCCACCACCGGGGTGAAACCGGGGGCGCTACCGTCGGTCGTTCATTCGTTCTTGCCGCTGCCCCAGTCTTCTCCAAGATCTATTAAAGAAAGAACTGCAGATGCTGGAAAAATCAAAGGTAGACAAAAAATGCTGGAGAAACTCAGCGGGTGAAGCAGCACCTATGGAGAGAATGAATAGGCAACATTTCGGGTCGAGACCCTTCTTCAGACTGATGTTCGGGGGGGCAGGAAAAAGAAAGAAGAGGCAGAGACAGTAGGACTAGAAGGAGAGCTGGGAGGGGAAGGGGGAGGGGAAGGAGGGAGAAGACAAGGGCTATCTAATATTAGAGAAGTCAATGTTGATACCGCTGGGGTGTAGACTACCCAAGCAAAATACCCAGGCTTGTCTCCTCACTACATTTACTGCTGGTTCCAATCGCAAATCTGAGTTTGAGTGATCTGTGCAAGGCATTCATTGATGCTGGAATTCCACTGTGGAAATTGGAAAACAAATCTCTGAGGTTTTTCAGAGAAATACACAGAGGAACATATACCAAGCGAGTCATCATTAGGGAAACATTATGTTGGCAGCAACTTCAACATTGTTGTGCAGAAAATTAGAGATGAAGTTGCATGCAACAAAATATGGATCTCAACAGTCGAGAAAACCGATGCTGTGGGGAGATATGTTGCCAATGTGGTCATTGTTACACTGGAGGCAGGTCAACCATCAAAGGAGTATTTGTTGACATCGGAAGTTTGGAGACGTCAAACAGCTCAACTATTGCTCAGTTGTTTACATCTTCACTTGCTGTACTTTGGCCAGAAGGTATAAAACACGAGAATGTTCTTCTGTTTGTGACTGATGCAGCTATGTACATGAAAAAAGCTGCTCGTGCTCTTAAAGTTTTATTCCCCAAAATGTTGCATTTGACATGCTTAGCTCAAGGCCTTCATAGAATTGCCAAGCACATAAGTAGCTTGTTTCCAAATGTCGATCAACTAGTTTCCAATGTCAAGAAGATCTTCCTCAAGCACCATCAAATGTGCAGTTGTTCAAGGAAATGGCACCTGAGATTCCGCTACCTCCTCAGCCCATTTTGACTAGGTGGGGTACATGGCTCTGCAGTACTCTATTATGCTGCAAATTTTGAAAAGATAAAATAAATCATCAACTGTTTTGAAGAAGAAGAATCTGCTGCAGTCAGGATCGTCAGTGAAATCATGCAGAAAAAGGCCCTCCACCGGATCTTGTGTTTACTGCTTCCAATTATGCAAACTTCCCACAAGCTATCATTTCCCTTGAGAAACGTGGCGAAACATTAGTGAATAACTTGCAGGTTTTCAACAAAGTAACTGACGATATCCATAAAATTCCTGGCGATGTAGGTAAAGATATACAAGGAACATGTGAGAGAGTGATTTTAGCTAATAAAGATCATGAAGAAATACAAATACAAAACATAGCTAAAGTTCTCAAAAGTAGTTGTAATGCACAAGATATTGACATGAATATAGACTCTGTATCTTGTTTCGGGTATGCACCAGTGACCTCAGCTGAGGTAGAAAGAAGTATTTCACAACTGTCTGACAGACGGCATAGTTTAACACCAGATAATTAGAAAAATATGCTAGTAATTATGTGCAACCAGGCAACTTTGGTCATTTAATGCAGTAGTTTTAACCATATTTTGGTGGTGGAAATACATGCCTTTTTATGTCAAAAAATGTCTTTTTGGTGCCGTTTTTGTAATTTTATTTTGCCGTTTTGCCTGCCTGTTTCAGAGTTTTTTAGTGCCTAAACATCCTGGCTCTAGTGATGTCACTTTGATGAACTACTGCATTAGTTTAGGAAAAAGTACCCCCATATGCTATGAGGTAGTGAGTTTCAGGCTGTAGACCCAACCATGAAGTGCGACATTTCCAAGGATTGCAGGTAACAGGAATTTTATTGCATATTCCAAATTGCCTTTTCTACAGTTGATCAAATTTATTGGCCTGGACTTTTTGGATAAAAGTCTGAAATTACATTCAGAATGCATATATTTGGATAATGAACTAAAGCTGAAATACTGGACTTCAAATGTTCAATCCCTGACAGCTTGCAGGTAAAATTGAACTTCCTTAAAAGGCTTCTCAAGGGGGCAGGGCCACACTGATCAACAGGGAGGCAGTTTCCAAGTGGACAAAGAAGGGTCCAGTTGAGGTGAGGTTAGAAAATTAGCAGATTTGGGCAGCTCATAACAGTGGTATATTTGAACCATGTGATCAGATCTGGTAACTAATTTTGTACAGGCCATTACTATTATAGGAAAATTAGACAAACACACTGTAAATATGATTTTTGATTGTGTTAAGAAAATATTTGTCAGGACATGTCCTGATTTAATTACATACGCATGTTGAGGCAATGTTGTTGCCAGCTTTTCAATATAGATACAGAGCTGTGCACAAGCACCTTTCACTGCTATCTCAAAGTCAAAGTCAAAGTCAAAGTCAAATTTATTCGTCACATGCACCCGAAGGTACAGTGAAATGAATTTGCCAGCAGCGATACACTTAAAAAAAGAACACACAATACACAATAGAATTTAACACAAACATCCACCACCGCATTCTTCACTGTGGCGGAAGGCAATAAAGTTCAGTCAGTCCTCCTCCTTTGTTCATCCGTGGTCGGGGCCATGAACCCTCCGTAGTCGCCGCTACGGACGGTCAGATGTACAGGCCCTCTTGTTGGGATGATCGAAACTCCGACGTCGGGACGGACAAACACAATCCGCGGCTTGGAGTGCCCGAATCGGCACTTTCCTACCGGAGACCGCGGCTTCAGGATGTTTTAGGCCGCAGGCCGGCAGTCGGAGCTCTTCTCTGGCAATCCCCAGCAAGGGATCCCAGACCACAGCCCCATGATGCCAAAGTCACCAGTCAGCGATCGGAGCATTCCTCTCTGGCGACCCCCAGCAAGGGTTCGTGCGATGGAAAAAGTCGCTCCAATCCATGCTGTTAGGCCGCGAGGGAGGCGACCTGGAAAACAGTCTCCATCGACTGTTTACTGCCCCAGTGCGAGGGCTCAACTCTTCCTACGGATACTTCCACTCTAGGACAACCGGGTTGTCCTCTTTCTCAAGTAAACATGGTTCCCCCCTTGCTGTTGCAGATCTGTAGTTCTGGTCTCACACCCCATCTCTTCAGACATGACTAGGATAGAGGTCCCTTTCACTCCACCAGCTTCCACATTCAACACAATATTCCTGCCACTTTCAACATGATCCCACCATCAGTCATATCTTCCCATCACCACCCATTTCCATTTTCCATTGAGAGCACTCCCCCTGCAGCTCCTAGGTTCATTCATCCTTAATGTGTAGAGCATGGGTGCAAAGGTGGAATAACATAGAAACATCATTAACAGCTTTTCACTGTACCTCGGTACACGTGACATAAACTAAACTGTAAACAGATGATGGTCAGCATTGACTGTATCTAGCAATGTTACAAAATTTTGAGATTTAAAAAATAAAGTCTGCAATTTATCCCCTCAGATAAAGCATAAAAAGAAGTTTAATTTGACACCTAATTCACTTTCATATCTTCAGTATTAAAGAAGTTATGGCCATTTTCATACTCGGAAATTAGCATCTTGTTCCCTATTGCTTTTCCATTGACTTAACACAAAAGCTGTGATCGAGGACAGTTAAAAGCCCATAACTTTCTTAAAAATTATGATAACTGAAAGAAATTTTCAGTTATTATAGATTGAAGCATTCTGAAACAAATATGAAACAATCTCTTAGAAGACATGAAAGTAAAGCATATAATTAGTTAGTTACCTAATTGTAGCTAATTACAAAATTCAATTACTAGATCTAAACATCTATCAATTTCTTAAGAATAGATTAACATTTTTAAATAGCCTAAGTGTCCAAATAACATTCACACAATAATTCACAATATAACATAATTTTTAAATCTCATTTTCATGAATTTACAGGCCAAATGGAAGGAATTGAATGTTTAATACCTGTAAATTAATGGGCATTTAAATCATCTTGTGAGGATTTTTGGAACGCGATCTTTTGGAACGTTCATTTGCGGTGAATTTAACCCCGTATTCGCATGAAAAATACTGCCGTTAGTTCGGGGAATAAAATCACCGTGTCGCATGAAAAAATGTGAATTAAAGGCTTCTTAAGAAGCACTTTTATACATTTAAAGAAACCACTTTCGTTTACCTGTCCCATGTGTGAAATCCGTCCCCGTTATCGGCGTTGACGCTTCAGGAGCTGCTTTTAAAATTACTCCAGCGCTGACATTGACGATTTAATAAAAATAAAAAATTCACAAAACGCCACTAGGAACGATTTTTCAGCAAAAGGTTGTACTCCAACTAAATATAATTCAGGACAAGGGAGGAGAAACCGCGTTTTAACCCGGCCCCCCCCCCCCTTAAAGGCGCCAAAATCGCGCACACGGCCAGTGGCAGAATTATAGCGCGACTGAAGGTAAGTTTTGTAACATACCTACTGTATCATTAAACTAGAGGGGCCAGAGCATTCGCTGCACACATGATGTAATGGATTGACTGTAAAAACTACTGGGTTTGACACATCCAACTTCAACTACACTGTACAAACTTCATCCTGTTGTGAACAACACTCAGATAGGCAAGAATATTAATGTAAATGTACCTACAAATGCTTTTGCACATTCTTTTATATGGTGAGACTCGCAGCAAAACCTGTTCCCTTCATTCCACTGAGGAATGTCTTGCATCAATACAGTACACATCTGTCTAGGAGAGTTATCAAGGTGAGAAAGTAATGCCATAAACACAACATTGTCAAAATTTAACGTGTGGCTGCAGAAAGCAGAAGTCTACAGCTGGGGATTTTTGTATACTATGGATGGGGATTGTTGTATACTATGGATAGGCCAGTATATTTTGATGTCTATTGCATTTTATGTAGATTGTTAAACAGACACTGCAGTGCCACTATGGTATCCTGGCAACAATAATCCCAGTCAAGCGGCATCAAATGGTGACAATAAACTAAACTCAACTAAGTTGTTTCACTCAAATTCTAAACACATATGGGTTTTAACGTGCGGGGTAAAGGAAATATCAGGCTTCACCATTTCTTCCCTGCTTATAAAACAATAATAGGAGAAAAGGGTTTCTTTAAACTTGCCTAGTTTTTGCAATAGAGAAATAGATGAAAAAAAATCAATAGATCAAAATGCAGATGGGTTTGATCAATCAAGTAAAGTTGATTAATGCATATTCATTTTTAGTGTTATAATATAAAAATACGGTTGCAAAAATTGACCTCACTAAATCTTTGTCTGATGTTCAGCTGAGGAATCAAACAGCTCAACAATTGTAAGCAAGTTTCGCCCTACCCAATGCTTACATCATTCACCTTTCTAGAGATTGAAGAAATATACATGCAAACATACAGATAGTCATTACAGGCCTAACCCTTTTGATGTCAGATCACAACTGAATAACAAATAGAAAATTGAGTTCAACTTGCATTTCTTGATGCACACACAGATGACCATGCTGTAGGGATGCAACCTCCTCCCCTGCCTGATGTGGGGGGGGGGGGGAGGTGTTAGCCAGCACATATATTCCCTGACAAATGTAACTTGCAAGATTTCAGTGAAACAATGTCTTCTTCTTCAACAGTCCCATACCATTGAGGGTGCTGCCTCCAACCCATTTCCAAGGTGGGCTATGCAATAATATCAATGTGGGATGCTGCCGCCATTAGGGAGGCGTATGTGGCACGATAGGCAGCTGGGTGGCTTCCTTCCACTCTTTATGCAGGTTTCTGTATACTCCCATCAAGATCCCAAATGGTTGAATAGTTGTGGACCAGGAATTCTCACGTTATTACACTTTTTCAAGGAGTCTGTCCACCTCCTATGACAAAGTTAGGAATACATTGTTTGCAGACAGCAAGGCAAATCTATAGATCAAGGTCTCAGCTGGTAGTTTTTATATTCCAGGGATTTGTGTCCCTGAGACAATTAGTGGTGTTTTGTTTGATTGCAAACAAATAGTTCATTCCTTTGTAAAGATTTTATATTTAGCACAGGCATGCAAAGCATTGACACTGAAACAGATGGAAAGACTTATGTTTAACTGTAATATTTCTAACAACAGATGTATGTGGTCATTTTATGTTGTCTTCCCTGAATTGAAGATTTGAGCTGAATATGCATGTTTTCATGAACAAAATCTAGCACCTTTCCTATTGAAGAATCTGGTCATAATTGTTATGCAAATATATTTGATGCTTGCTTTCTCCTGGATGTAATTAGTTCAAGATAAAAAGTCTTGATACGGTAAAAAAAAAGACTTTAATTCTAGCATCTGGCCATACCCAGAAAGCTATCATTTGATAAACAGCAACCAGTGTTACATTTCAGATTCAGATTCAGATTATTTAATGACCACACAGTCAAGCTGGTGGAATTCATGTTCAGTACAGGATGTTACACAATAGGCTGATTCCCGTCAAACATAACATAAAACACAACAACATACAGTATACAGTACATGCACGAGGTGGCTATGTGATGTTGTCATAGTGTTCAGAGTTCGAATTGCATATGGGTAAAAACTGTTTTTAAATCGTGATGTTTTGGCGGGCAGTGAGCTGTAGCGCCTTCCTGACGGCAGCAGGTGGAAGATGTGGTGAGCTGGGTGGGAGGGATCAGAAATGATTTTCTTCACCCTTGACACGGACCGTTTGAGATTGAGTGATTCTATTGATGGGAGGGGAGTGCTGATGATTTTGGGTGCTTTGTTGACAATGCGCTGTAGTTTATTACGGGAGTGAGTGTCTAAACTGCTGTACCAAACTGTTATTGATGAAGTGAGCATGCTTTGGATGATGGCTGTGTAAAATCGGATTAGGAGATGTTTCCTCACTCTGAACTTCTTGAGCTGACGGAGAAAGAAAAGTCTTTGGTTGGCTTTTTTATAAATGTGATCTGAATTGATTTTCCATTTGAGGTTATTGCTTATGTGAGTGCCAAGAAATTTGAATGAGTCAGTGGTGGATATGGGTCCGCCAGAGATGAGTAGGGGGGTCTTGGGTTGTGCCTTACGTCTGAGATCAATGATAAGTTCATGTGTTTTTGATGTGTTGAGTAGGAGGTTATTATCTGTGCACTGTTGTTGTTAGAGATGAGACCTATGATGGTTGTGTCATCTGCGTATTTATATATTTTTACTGAACTATACTGGGATGTGAGTTGATTTGTGTAGAGTGAGAATAACCAGGGTGACAAGACGCAGCCCTGAGGGGCTCCTGTACTGAGGTGCAGAGGGTGAGATATGGTGTTATGTATCTTCACCCTCGGTTGTCTGTTCCAAATGAAGCTATAGATCCAGTGACAGATGCAGGGGTCAATGTTCATGTCCGTTAATTTATGGAAGAGTTTGACCGGGTTGATGGAGTTGAATGCCGAACTGAAGTCCATGAACAGGATGCGGGCGTAAGTGTTGGCGGTTTCCAGGTGTTGCAGAGTGTGATGGATGGCCAGGTTGACTGTGTCTTCTACTGACCTGTTGGCTCTATATGCGAATTGATGTGGGTCCATGTTGGAGGAAGTGCTGGTTTTGAGGTGAGCGAGAATAATGCGCTCAAATGACTTCATGGCCACAGATGTAAGGGCAATCGGTCTGTAGTCAGGAAACAAGAGAAGAGTCCCAATACTTCTCAACTCATCAAGATTCCATGATTGTTAACAACGTCTTGAGCATCATATTAAGTTATGTACACTAATTCAGATTTAGCACCTTGAGAATTCATGGTTTATTTATGTTCAATGATGTGCAAATGGAATAACCTAAACAAATGGTTTATTTGACTAACACTTCTATTCTTTTGAGATTCCTGACTCATTGGGAAAGAAATGGGGATTATGTTTGTTTACGACCATTCTGCTTGACCACTAATTAAAATATTGTGCAGTCATGCTCATCCTTTCAATTGATAAGAGATGGTTATTTCAGTGTAATTTTTAAAAATATTCAGACATTCTCAGTCATAAACATGGATAAAGGAACAATGACCATAATAGGAACATTTCACTGGACTAACAATCAAGAACTTGGACTAATGATACAAGAACATGAATTTGAATTCCAACAAAGCAGGTCAGGATCTGAAATTCCATTCCATTAATCAAATAACTTTGGAATGTGGAGTTAGTATCAGAAATGATGCCCATGAAAATAAAAGGTACCTGTTAAAAACAATTTGGTTAATTAATGACCCTTTGGGAAGAAAATGTGGTTGACTCTGAACCACTCTGTAATGGGCTAGAAAGCTACACCGTGATACAAACCTAAATAAGCAGCTTACTATCATCTTTCCAGGGCAACGACAGAAGCCAACAAATGGTCAGTCTCACACATCTGAAGAAATTAATAAAATGGCAAACTAAATATAACAACATGATTCTGAAGAGAAATGAATAACAAATATATGTCCCTGCCCAATTACTTTCTTGATCACTCACATGAATGGAATCTAGAAGTGGCACTTTTGGGACCAAAAAGCACAAACTCAATTTATAAGAACTGCTGTTACAAGAGAAGGTTATATAAAATAATTAAGAGAAACCTTTAGCTGCACAGTGGTATTAGAATATTTCTGCACAAATACATCATTGGTTTGAACTAAGAAAATATATTTATCTCTACCTCACGAGAGTTGGTAAACTTACCAACATCAAAAATGGTCCTTCTGCTGCTACATCGGCACAATGTTGAATATAAATCCATCTCTTAATTTAGAATGATGGCTGCATACTACAAAACAGTCATTAAAGTCCAACTGAACAACATTTTTCACTTTCATCATTTGGCACCAAATCACCAATTAAGTAACCAGTCGGCGACAGGTCTGTGTGCAAACACTCAATCGTAAGAAGCTAAGTGCTGTCTCTCTTCCCTTTATGTGAACTGCCAGCACATTCTTCCCTGAGATTTGGTAATAAAAGAAGATTGGACACAACCCTAATAGATGCTGAAATAAAATCAATAGGCCTCTTGAGTCGCAAGCCAGAGCAAATCTATGGCTTTTCTGTCAAAAGCTCAAATTGAACATTTTCTAAAAGGTTACAAGTGTGAACATTTACCTTTGAAGACAGCAATGTCACAAAAAATAACATTTTGCACTTTGTTAAAAGAATGTCTGTACTTGGAAAGTTATAGACAGCAACTACATACACTGCTCTTCAACTATCAATTCCATTGACAGTATCAGAGCCTGGTGCAATATGAGCAATAATGCTGAAGTCCAAACGGACATGAAAAGATTTTGCATCCAGCAAATACTTCAAAACCTTTTTCCAAGTGGGAAATGAAACAATATGAAACAAGAAAACAATATTACTTAAATGTTAGTGTACAGTATGCAAAAATTCTACACTATATAAGTATTCTAAGTAAAAATCTCACATCCCAAGGTGCTTCATGGTCAATGAATACCTTGATATGTGGTCACCTGTACTGGAAGCCAAATGAGACAGGTAATATGTGCACAGCAAATAAGATGACAGACCAGTTAATCTGTTTCCTTCAGCACTGATTATGGGATAAATCTTGCTCAGAGAAGTGAATGTATTCCCGATCCATCTTCAAAATAATATTGTGATTTTGTTTTAAATATCAATCAAAGGAGCCACGTAGGATATTATAGAGATTAGTCTATAATCTGAAAGATGAATGCCCAATAATACAGTAATTCTTCAGCCTGGCTGAATTGCTGGCCTACAATATGTGGTCAGGTCCTGGAGCTTTTTATTTAGTGTGCTAACAAGACAAGCCAAAATACTAAGTTAAAACATCGTAAAAAAATTCAAGCATGTCTCTGGTGCACTATACCTGATTAGCAGAAGGAGCTTAAGCATGCAAAACCAAACAAGCATTCTGCAGTGCAAAGTACTTTTAACGAACCCATCTTTTTTAACGGCATGATTTAACTGCAATGGCAAAATTGTGCAGGTAACAAAGCTGCTGTCTCACAGCTCCAACAATCAGGGCTCAATCCGTTTTTTGGTGCACACTCTGTGTGTGTGTTTGCATGTTCTCTTTGAGACCATGTGGGTTTCCTCCAGGTGTTCCGACTTCCACAATAAAAATGTGTAAAGGTAATTGGCCACTGTAAATAGGTCCTAGTGAACTGCAGAATCCGAAGGTGACTGATGCAATTGAGGGGAGAATAAAATAGGATTAGACTAGGATTAGTGTCAATGGGTGTTTAATGGTCAGTTCAGATTTAATGGTATGATTGATCAGTTTTTTGTGCTGTTTCTCTCTCTCCCTGTGATAAACTAAATTAATAATTGCAAGAGACGCTTTTAGTCTGGCAGGGTATTGTAAAATTCTGGCTCAGACAAAAAAATGAAATGACTGTTTTGCAGTTTATTTTTACTTTAAAATAAAGCAACACTTCACAATCAGATCTTGCAAGTATAAATAGAAAACTATTTGCACCTAGTTGGAAGTCAAAGCAATACTAAGCAATGATAGGAATAAAGTAAAACAAAATACTTGTCCCTTCATATAAAAGAGAAGAAATATTTTAAAATCATAGTAAAGCTAAAATAGAGGTTAACAGTTAGCCTGTTGTTCTTTTGCCAGTTCCTTGAAAGAGCTATCCAATTAGTGTATCCATACCTGCCCTAAACTCACGGCACTGATTTTTATTGTCCTTCAAGTATGTATCCAGTTGCTTTTGCAAAGGAGGTATTGAATTTCTGTCCATCACTTTTTCAAGCAGTTTCTTCCCAAATCATAAAGGCTCTGTCTCACGGTGTTGCGGTCATCGGCGGTGAAGCGCGGCTTCGCCTGTGGAGGGGACCGCACGGCAACGGCGAGAGCGCCGACCCTATGCCACGGGAGCGCCGCACGGATGCTGCGCGGGGGCCGAGTGATTTAAATACGGCTGGTCCCACGCGCTTGCGGTAAGTAAAAAAAAAGGGCGGGCCGACTGCGATGACGTCATTTTGGATCTGCGGGGCTGTGGCGGCGGCCGTCCTGATCGCGGCGCTGTAGCGGTGGCTGTGGCCGTGCCGCACACGTGACTCACTAGCGGCGGCTGTGGCGGCGGCTGTGCTGATCGCGGCACTGTAGCGGTGGCTGTGGCGGAGGCTGTGGCGGTGCAAGTTCGACGCACGGCGCTCGTGCCACACTGGCGGTGGCTGTGGCGGCGGCCGTGCCGCACTCGTGCCTCACTGGCGGAGGCTGTGCGGTAGGGACATATTTTTTAACAGTGTTGGTTTTATTTTAGCACCGTGCGGTGTTGGGAACAACGCCGCACTTGTCCCGGAATTGTGCGTTTGACCGAGTGCGCGGTCTATGGCAGCCCAGGAGCGGTAGATTCTTCCTGTTTCGCCGCCAATGACCGCAGACTCGTGAGACAGGCCTTTAACAGTGCTATTTTGGAAAACACAACTCACTTATTTTTTACATTTTTAGGACTGCTCTGCAATTATATTCCACCTCCCCCACAGAATAAATCTACAATTTTACTCCCAAGGGAGAAAACCACTCTGCTGGCATATGCTTGCCGATTTCTTCTGCTGTCTTTACAGGAATAAGTAAATTAAAGCATATGTTATTATTGTGCACTCTCCAAGACCCCACATGCCTGTACCTGAAGGGTGCACCGATCCAGTTTCATTTCCAAGACCTTGTTCGCTTCATCAAGCCGCCCTCTCTCAGCTTCCAACTCTTCAATCTTCTGCCTGCAACAAAGCAGAATTGGGAGTCATGTCTATACGTTCATATGTTTTCTTTTGGTAGCCATCATCCCAAATGTTAATTAATATTGGAGCCAAATGTAAACATTACATATATATATATATATAGGTATGGTCACAGTGCGGAAACAGGCCATTCGGCCCACTGAGTTTGTGCCGACCCGCAGACGTGAGTATAGAGGGAGTAGAGCAGGGGGCTGAGCACAAAGCCTTGAGGTGCTCTCATACTGATGGTTATTGAGGAATAAGTGTTTTTGCCAATTCGAACAGACTGTGGTCTGTTGATGAGGAAGTCGAGGATCGAGTTGCAGAGGGATGCACAGAGACCCAGTTCCTTGAGCTTGGTAACCAGCTTGCAGGGGATGATGGCATTGAACTAGCCTGACATATGTGATTTTATTGTGTAAGTGGTCCAGCGCAGAGTGCAGAGCCAATGAGATAGCATCCTCTGTTGACCTGTTGTGGCAGTAGGCAAATTGTAATGGGTCGCGATTCTTGTTGAGGTAGGAGTTGATATGCGTCATAACCAACCTCTCAAAGCACTTCATGTACAGGCTGATTGCGGGTCGGCGCAGACTCAATGGGCCGAAAAGTAAAGTTTAAAATTTAAAAGTTAAAGTAAAAACATGCTTCACTGTTGTAACTCACTGAAGTGGCACCTTGCACCTTCTGAATATTTGTAAATAAGAATAAATACTATTTCATACAACCACAGAAAGTTTAACATACAGACTTTGGACAAACATAAATAGTGAGTCAATACTTTGTTAACATTCTGCATTATACTAAACCTGTATCAACATTAGTAAAACAAATGCAAGAATATGCCAAACCACAGAGAGTCTCCAGTTTCTAACTTGAAAGCCGATGGTCATATTTTATCGTCTGAATTGCCAGATGCTGACCACTGAACTGTTCATCAAGTGACTGAGAAGAATCTCCTCTGGAAGCTGTCACATCTTTCAACTATTGTCAAGATAAACTCCAGACGCAAGTGCCTTCAGGGGAATCTCATTGTGACAAACAATGACAAATGTTTCAGTTCTGCAGCCAAGTAAATTACACTGATAAGGACTTGACAGTCATGATCGCTTAACCTTGAAGACATATTTAGTATATTAGACAGCAATATGCATCCACTCCAAATTGGTGAAAACAGTTCATAAATACATAGATAGCTTCATATGCATCCATGGATGGAAATAATGAATAGTATGGGAAGGAAAACAAGGGTGTGAATAGTACACAGGCCACCAAAGTGTTGCTTCTTGATAGGACAAAGTATAAATATCAAAGCCATTTAAAGGAATTTGCAATTATCAGAGGTGATCTTAATTTGCAAATCAGTAGGACAAATTAAACTGGTAAAGATACTATGGAAGGCAAATGTGTGTGGTGCATCACAGATTTCTCAGAGCAGTAGGTTACAGAATCTATCCAAAAATAAGAGTAGAAACAAGGAACTGCAGACACTGTTTAAAAAAAAAAAAGACACAAAGCACTGGAGTAACTCATCATGTCAGGCAGCATCTCTGAAGAACATGGACAGGTAACTTTTGGGGTCGAGTTCCTTCTTCAGACAGATTGAATTTTTCCAGCTTTCTCCCCCCCCCCCCCCACCCCCTCCGTATAATTAGTCTGAAAAAGGGTCCCAACCCACAAGGTTACGTATCCATGTTCTCCAGATATAACTCGCCGAGTTATTCCAGCACTTTGTGACTTTTTTTCTATCCAAGAACAAGCCGCTTTAGGTTTGGTTGTAATATGAGGTAGTTTGAGCGCAAACACTTTTGGTCTACAGTCACAGTCCTCAACTTAAATAAGGGCCTCTACAAAGGCATGAAGGTAGAATGTTCTAGAATGGAGTATGAAATAAGCTACGGGATAGGATGAGCAGTGGGAGAAGTTTAATCAGCTAGTTCATAATGCTCAGTAAACATTTGTTCCAATTATAAAGAGGAATTCTAAGAGAAAGACAAATTATCTATAGTTATATTATTAATTATACTCATTCATTCAGAGCAAGTTTGACATCAGCATGGGGAGGGATGTAGACTGCTGTCAGGAGAGCCAAGGTGAATTCCCTTAAGGGCCTGTCCCACTGCGGGGACCTAATTTGCGAGTTTAGAAAAGTTTGCGCTTGACACAAACTCGCAACACGGTCGACACGTGATCCTAAGAAGTCCTAGGAGGTCACTGTTACTCTCCTTCATGCTCGAGGGAAGTTCCCGCATACTCGCAGCCTCAGTTTGGTCGAGGAAAAATTTTCAGCATGCTGAAGAATTTTCCGCAAGTAAAAATTGGTCGGCATGGTTCTTTTCAACTCGTAGTGCAGTGGTAGTGGGGTCGCTATGTAGTTATAGGCAGTCGAGGTAGCCGTAGCCAATCTCCTTTGCTGACTGGGCATTTTAATTGGCTCATTGGAGTTTTCAGAACCAAGGAAAGGTTTTTTTTTGTGCGTGTGTGTGTGTGTGTGTGCGTGTGCGCACGCGTTCCACCTCGCAGTTTCATCGCTGTCGATCCAGCTCGAAGTTTTTCAGGTGAGTGCCCTCGAGCTTGAAGGTTGAAGACAGTTGCTGTAAAGTCGCGTTAGTGGGACAGGCCCTTTAGGGCGGTCACGGTGGAACAGCGGTAGAGTTGCTGCCTTACAGCAAATGCAGTGCCGGAGACCAGTGTTCGATCCAGAGTTTGTATGTTCTCCCTGTGATTTGCATGGGTTTTCTCCGAGATCTTCAGTTTCCTCCCACACTCCAAAGATGTACAGGTTTGTAGGTCAATTGGCTTGGTAAATGTAAAAATTGTCCCTAGTGGGTGTAGGATGTGGGTGTAGGATAGTGTTAATGTGCGGGGATCGCTGGTCGGCGAAGACCTGGTGGGCCGAAGGGCCTGTTTCCGCACTGTATCCCTAAACGAAAAAACTAAAAGATAGTAGGGACGACACTTCACAATCAGATATTCCAGGTCAAAGGAGCATGAGCTCACTAAGACTGCCACATCTGAGCACTACAAGATATTGATTAGAAAGTAGATCCCACCGCCTCTAACCTTGCATGAAACATAGAAACATAGAAAATAGGTGCAGGAGTAAGCCATTTGGCCCTTCGAGCCTGCACCGCCATTCAATATGATCATGGCTGATCATCCAACTCAGTATCCTGTACCTGTCTTCTCTCCATACCCCCTGATACCTTTAGCCACAAGGGCCACATCTAATTCCCTCTTAAATATAGCCAATGAACTGGCCTCAACTACCTTCTGTGGCAGAGAATTCCAGAGATTCACCACTCTCTGTGTGAAAAATGTTTTTCTCATCTCGGTCCTAAAAGATTTCCCCCTTATCCTTAAACTGTGACCCCTTGTTCTGGACTTCCCCAACATCGGGAACAATCTTCCTGCATCTAGCCTGTCCAACCCCTTAAGACCCTGTACAACTGCAGTAGAACCTCCCTGCTCCTATACTCAAATCCTTTTGCTATGAATGCTAACATACCATTCGCTTTCTTCACTGCCTGCTGCACCTGCATGCCTACTTTCAATGACTGGTGTACCATGACACCCAGGTCTCGTTGCATCTCCCCTTTTCCTAATCGGCCACCATTCAGATAATAGTCTACTTTCCTTTTTTTGCCACCAAAGTGGATAACCTCACATTTATCCACATTATACTGCATCTGACATGCATTTGCTCACTCACCCAGCCTATCCAAGTCACCTTGTAGCCTCCTAGCATCCTCCTCACAGCTAACACTGCCCCCCCAGCTTTGTGTCATCCGCAAACTTGGAGATGTTGCATTCAATTCCCTCGTCCAAATCATTAATATATATTGTAAATAGCTGGGGTCCCAGCACTGAGCCTTGCGGTACCCCACTAGTCACTGCCTGCCATTCTGAAAAGGACCCGTTTACTCCTACTCTTTGCTTCCTGTCTGCCAGCCAGTTCTCTATCCACATCAATACTGAACCCCTAAAACCATGTGCTTTAAGTTCGTATACTAATCTCTTATGTGGAACCTTGTCGAGAGCCTTCTGAAAGTCCAGATATAACACATCCACTGGTTCTCCCTTATCCACTCTACTAGTTACATCCTCGAAAAATTCTATAAGATTCGTCAGACATGATTTACCTTTCATAAATCCATGCTGACTTTGTCCAATGATTTCACCACTTTCCAAATGTGCTGCTATCCCATCTTTAATAACTGACTCTAGCAGTTTCCCCACTACCGATGTTAGACTAACTGGTCTGTAATTCCCCGTTTTCTCTCTCCCTCCCTTTTTAAAAGGTGGGGTTACATTAGCTACCCTAATGTGAAGATGAAGATGCCGTACAGTGCATCCAATGAAGGGAGAAGCATTCGGGCTGAATGGCAGTTTGTCAAAGGTGAGCCATGTCTCTGTGAAACAGAGCACACAGCAGTTTCTCACTTCTATGAGGTAAGTCAGTCAGGTTTAGCCTGTCTGGTCTGGTCTGTCTAGTAGACCTCTTTGGTTTGTCTGGTAGACTGAGATCTGTCTAGTCCAGGGGTGGGGAACCTGCGGCCTTCTAGGCCATTAAGTGCGGCCTTTTGAATGAATCCAAATCTTGTAGAACAAATCCTTTTATTTTTTTTTTAATATGTTTTTTTCGTCTTTTATTATTTTTATTTTAATCTTAAAATGAACGTATTTAAAATACCAAAGAGTAAAAGAAGATTCAATAAAATTAGCATTTTTTAGCATTCAAATTAGCATTTCAACCTCACCTAGTTGATGTCTCCAAGGCTCCTAAAGAAATACAGATGGAATTGATTGAGCTCTCAGAAGATGACATTTTAAAGTCCTTATTTGACGCTAAGAAAGATCCGATTGAAATATGGAAAAATGCAATAGAATACCCACGTCTTCAGCAACATGCACGAAAATTGCTTTCTTGCTTTTCAACCACTTATTGCTGCGAATCTACGTTCTCCTACCTAACCCAAATCAAGACGCCTTTAAGGTCACAAATGATGGATACCCATCTAGAAGATCAGCTGAAACTGCGTACCTCCATGTTGCAACCAAATATTCAAATGCTTTCCCACAAAAAGCAGTCACAAAGTCAATAAAAGGTTAGTTAACTTTAGAATTAACAATTTTTTTCATTTTCTTGAAGTTAGTACATAGTAGTTAAATTTTTACAAAATAATGTACATTTTGAAGTATATCTAATTGAAGTTTCTTGGATGCGGCCTTATTAGATTACAGCTAAGTTAATGCGGCATTCCAACATGAAAAGGTTCCCCACCCCTGGTCTAGTCCAATTAGAATTCTGTTCCCATACTCAAATACTCTTGCAATGAAGACCAGGGATGGTGTGGATGCTTTGGCAATGAGTATTAGGAGGCTGTGAAGTCAAATATTTCAGCCTTCCCAATATTCCTGAATTCTAAGAGAAAGACAAATTATCTATGGTTATATTATTAACTAAACAAGTTTTATGAAAGGTAAATCACATTTGACAATTTGCTCGAGCTCTTCAAGAATGTAACCGGCACAGTTGAGCGAGGAGAACCTGTGGATGTATCGTATTTAGATTTTCAGAAGACAGTGAGTGACAAGTACCACACAAAGGCTGAAGCGCAAGATAAGAAATGGTTTTGGAGGAAGCATGTTAGCATGCATTGAAGATGAATTATCACAGAATTCAGAATAGATACACAAGAGGTGGCAGATGCTGGAATCCGGAGCAATAAATGATTGCTGGATTATTCCATTCAGAATAAATGGGTCTTATTCAGGCTGTAAAGATATATCCAAGGTACTGCCACAGGTATCAGTTCTTCGCTCTCAATTATTTACTGTTTATATTAATAGGGGATAGGATGTAAAATATCTAAAATTGCTAATCTCCTATTTTAGGTGGAGGGGCATGCTGCAATGACATCATCATGATTTAGCAAAAGGATATAGATGGTTAAGGGATTGGACAAAAACTTGACAAATGGAGTTTAATGTGTGAAAGTATGAGGAATCACACAACAGTCTAAACAAAGGGGGATTGCAAATGAGTGAAGAGTAGGTACTCTTGTGCATGAATCACAAGTGAGCACATAGTTGCGAAAGCAAACTGTATATTGTAAAGGGATTGGGATTTGGAAATATGGAAATGTTCTAACCCAACAGATTATAGAATCGGTCACAGAGGTATTCAGTGTGAAAACAGGCTCTTTGGCCCAAACCATCCATGTTGACCAAGCTGGTCTGCTTGAGCTAGTCCCATTTTCTTGAATTTGCCCCATATCCCTCTAAACCTATCCTAGCGTGAGCCTTCCCAAATGTCTTTTGATCATTGTAATTGTATTCGCCTCTCCTAAACCGTTGTAATTGTACCCGCCTCTGCCACTTCTTCAGGCAACTTGTTGCATAGACCCACCACCCAAAAAACTTGCCTTTCATTAATTTCTCTCTCACCTTAAACCAATGCCCTCTAGTTTTTGACACCCCTACCCTGGGGTGATTAAGTGGATTAGGGGTGATTAAGTGGATTAAGCATGATAAAGGGGGTGATAAAGTGCATTCGGCATGACTGCATGTGAACCATTCTCTTATCCATCACCTTCACAACAAACATAACCTCAATGTTGACTGGTATCCGATAAGGCTGCATCAACACACAACAGTTTTCTCAAATTTTTCCTGATGAAGTGGAACTCATCTACAGGACAAATTGCATCCAAATCAGAATGTGAAAATAGGAAGATAATTCAAATCAATGTATGGCTGCTGAGATTTGCAAAAGGGAGGGCATTAGATTTTGAAGGCTTTTTGACCATTTGCAAACAAATTGCTCATATACAAGTTACAAAGAGATAGTGAAGCAAAGCATTCAACAAGGTTCCACATGGTAGGCTGCTCTGAAAGGTTAGATCACATGGGATCCAAGGAGAGATAGCTGAATGGATAGCAAATTAGCTTCATGGAAGTAAGCAGAGGGTGAAGGTGCTTCTCAGACTGGAGGCCTGTGACTAGTGGTGTGCCTAAGGGTTCGGTGCTGAGGCCCGTTATTGTTTGTCATCCATATCAATAATTTGGATGAGAACTTACACGGCAAGATTAGCAAGTTTGCAGATGATACAAAAGTGGGTGGTTTTACAGATAGTGAAGATGGTTGTGAAAAATTGCAGCAGGATCTTGATCGATTGGCCAGGTGGGCTGAGGAATGGTTGATGGAATTTAATACAGAGAAATGTGAGGTGTTGCATTATGGGAAGTCTAACATGGGCAGGACCTACACAGTGAATGGTGGGGCTCTTGGGAGTGTTGTAGAGCAGAGGGATCTTGGAGTGCAGGTGCATGGTTCCTTGAAGGTGGAGTATAGGTAGATAGAGAGGTCAAACAGGCGTTTGGCACATTGGCCTTCAACAGTCAGAGTATTGAGTATGGAAGTTGGGAGGTCATGTTGCAGTTGTATAAGATGTTGGTGAGGTTGCATTTAGAATATTGTGTTCAGTTCTGAGCACCATGTTATAGGAAAGATGTTGGCAAGCTGGAAAGCGTACAGAGAAGATTTACAAGGATGTTGCCAGGGCTAGAGGGTCTGAGCTATAGGGAGGGGTTGAATAGGCTGGGACTCTATTCCTTGGAGCGCAGAAGGATGAGGGGTGATCTTATTGAGGTGTATAAAATCATGAGAGGAATAGATCGGGTAGATGCACAGGGTCTCTTGTCCAGAGTAGGACCAGAGGACATAAGTTTAAGGTGAAGGGGAAAAGATTTCATAGGAATCTGAGTGGTAACCTTTCCACACAAAGGGTGGTGGGTGTATGGAACATGCTGTCAGAGGAGGTGGTTGAGGCAGGGACTATCCCAACTTTTAAGAAACAGTTACAGGTACATGGATAGGACAGGCTTGGAGGGATATGGACCAAACGCGGGCAGGTGGGATTAGTGTAGCTGGGACATGTTGGCCCGTGACGGCAAGTTGGGCTGAAAGGCTTGTTTCCACACGGTATCACTCTATGACTCTTTGAAGTTCAGCGAGTCAGGCAATATCTGTGGAGGGGATGGACAGGCAATGTTTCATGTCACTCTGCTTCACTTCCAGAAGTCAATCACAATCTTTGTTGTCTAGCTGACATTGAGGGAGAGGTTGTTGTCTTGGAATTAGGTTACGAGGTTCTCAACCTCCTTCCTGTACTCCGTCTCGACATTATTTGATATCCTGCCCACTACGGCGTGTCGTCAGCAAACTAGGACTGGTAGTTGCATTGGCTGCACAGTCACGAGCAGAGAAGGAGTATTGTAGGGCGCTCTAGAACTGTGGGTGGTGTAAGCAAAAGCAATTGCGGCTTAAATAAAAATTGCTTGGACACATGACAAAATATTTACAGGGCTTCAGTGAAAGTACAAAAGTGGGATTGAATAGAATGCTGTGTAAGGAGCTGGCATGGACAGAGGGCTCACTGTTTAACTCCTGTGCTGTAATGATTTTGAGGTCCTGCATACAATGATAAGGCTTGAAATTAAAGAAACAGTTCCCTGAGATTTGATATAAATATTCTTAAAATATGTTGTATTAAACGTTATTCACTAGCTTTTTTTTCACTTTTTCTCACACCAAAACCCAAATTTGATATTGAATGTTATATGTGTCCCTCACAGCTATCGTAAGTGGCTTCCATTGCACATATTGGCTTATGTGACGAATTGGAAGCGTTATTCTTCAGTTCTTGTACAAATATTTTATTTCAAGTCCTACAGCTGTGAAACTTTCACTGTTTTATCTCTTGAACCTTTCCATGTCCAGACTGACAATATTGCTCTGATGTTAGGATTTATTTGAAATGCCACATTTTGCAGGTAATTCTGTGCAGAACATTACAGTCAGAACAGAAGATTATTAGAACAATATCATGTCGCGATAGAAAGTATTCGGTGTGGAGTACAAGGCTGTAATCTAATTTTAAGGTCTGAAATGACACAATGCTGCTCCAGATTCCTACACTTTGATGACATAATTTGAAGAATGACCTTCTGATAATCACTCATGGATACATTATGCTTGAGAGTGGGCACCATAGAGTTCATGGGAGTAATAGTGGCTCTGGTTTTGTGCCAATATATCATGTTTATTAAAGTATGATGGTATACTTAGAAATGATGATGCAATTTAATTGCTACAGAATCATTGGAGGTTATTATTGTAAAAGTTTTATGTGCCATATGATTTAAATATCATGAAAGCATGTATCACCAGATTCAAGAGCAGCTTCTTCCCCGTTGATATCGGGTGTCTTGAATGTCCTCTCTTATGCTAAAGATTAATTCCATATCTTCCAATCTACCTTGTTGAGACTTCTTGCACTTTTTTTATCTGCACCTTCTCTGTAGCTGTAAAACTATATTCTGCACTTTTCATTTTCTCTTTACCACTCGTGCATGGGATGATTTATCTGGATAGCATGCAAAAGAAAGGTTTTTTTACTATATCCCTATACACATGGCAAGAATAAACTAATACCAATGTAAGTGCAATGCCTAGGCAGTGATGTGACAAATCAGGAGCAATGCTAGTTTGTCATTGGACCGTAATGCCATATACTGCATAATATATCATAATTACAAGGGGTCATAAAGTGGACTTTAATAAATTTGAAATAGAATAATTTACCATGAGAATGTTAGAATGTGGGCTACTATCAACTGGAGTGGCTAAAACAAACATAAGATAGGAAAAAAACAAGATTTACATAATGGAGGAAGTAATTAAAGGTTGGAAAAGAGACTCCTGTGCAGTATGAAGATCTGTTGTCTAAAATGACTTGTGTGTGCTGCAGTTTCTATGCAGACATTGATTTATGGAGATAAAGACTGAAATTTTCTTTCAGTCAGCAATAATTGTGCTCATGACAAGCTGCTTTTAATTCTATGAATTCAGCGCACTTGTACCCTGATGAGGTGAATGGTCAGGGATGCAGCCAAGGGAAGTAAGAATGCTGAGAACAAAGCCATTGAATAATGCATACTTTTGAAGGATATTCTCGAGTTCTTTCTTTCAGTGTGATCATTCAATTTGGGAGTCATATCTCAGCAATAAACTCCTTTGTGTTTTAACATAACATGAGAAAATCGCAAAAGAACAATACTGGAATAACGCAGCGGGTCAGGCAGAATCTGGAGAAAATGGATAGATGACATTTTAGGTCAGGACCCTTCTTCAGACTGATAATCTGAAACATTGTCAGATGCTGCTGACCCACTAATTTTCTCTAACACATTTTATTAACTGAAATAAAAGCAGGAATAAAGGGGCTGTCCCATTGCAGCGACCTAATCCGCGAGTTAAGAAGAGTGTTTTCGATCTTCAAGCTAAAGGGCACTCGCCTGGAAAACCTCGAGCTGGATCGACCGTCCGCGTTAAAACCACGAGCTGGATCGACCGACCACACACACAAACGCATCGAAAATGCGGGGGCCAGGCAAAGCGGGGGAGGGCTGTCTGAAATTCACACCCGCGATGAAGAGGAAGGTTAAAGACGGCTGCACAGTGTAAGGTAAGTCCTTTAGAGAGCGCGGGAGGAGGGGAGGAAGGGGAGAGAAGGGGGGAGAAGGAGTGGAGACACTTTTAAGAAGTATAATAAAGTTTAACGGGCATTTTACCTACCAGTCGGTTTTCCTTGGTCCTGAAAACTCCAAAGAGCCAATCAAAATGCCCGGTCAGCGAAGGAGATTGCCTATGGCTGCCCTCAACTGCCTGTACCTGCATAGCGACCCCACTCCACTGCACTATGAGTTCAAAAGAACCATGCCTACCAATTTTTACTAGCGGAAAATTTTTCAATATGCTGAAAAATATTCTGCGTCCTAGCGTCCCTCGAGCATGAAGGAGTGTTCCAGTGACCTCATAGGACCTCCAAGGACCACGTGTCGACCATGCTGCGAGTTTGAGTCGAGGGCAAACTCGTCTAACCTCGCAGATTAGGTCGCCACAGTGGGACAGCCCCTTGAGACATTCAGCTCCTTGATCTGCCATTCAATAGATGATGGCTAATCTTCGTCCTCAACACTATAGAGTTCCAGAGTCATACAGCATGTAAACAGGCCCTTTGGCCCAACTTATCCATGCTGACCAAAATGTCTCATCCATGCAAGTCCCACCATTTGGTTCATCTCTCTCTAAACCTTTCCATGTACCTGTCCAAGACCTCCAGCTTGTTTGGCTACTGTGACTTCCAATTCTACATGCATCAAGCAGGGCAAATAGTTTTCTCATGTCTACACTGTTGTGCCCTCTTATGTATTATGCATGTTTCAATGAGCTCACCTTTATTTTCGCTAAACTAAAGAAAATAGAGGCCTAGGCTACACCTCTTATGGCAAACCTGTCCAAGGAACAATTTGGATTAATTTTCACCTTATTTGTTCTCCAGCAAGTATTTATCCTTCCTACAAGCCAACATTATGTACAATACCAGATTGTCAGTGTTTTATTAGGTTGGATTCAAAATTGGCAAAGTCGAACTGGAGGTCTGTGACAAGTGATGTTCTGCAAGGATCAGGGCACTATTGTTTGTGATATGGGTGGTCTGATTAGTAAGATTGCAGCTGACACAAAAATTGGTGGAATTACAGATAGTGAGTAAAGTTGTCAAAGTAAAAAGCAAAATATACATCAGTTGGAAATTTGGGCAATGAATGGTCGATTAAAATAAATCCAATCCAATTAGCCTGGTAAATAGTTTTTGGATAGTTACCAGTATTAGACAGCTTATTCCAGATGAGGCTTCATCAAAATCTTGTAAAAATGTAATATTTTCTTGTTTTTAAATGCCATACCTATTGCAAAACGTGTAAAAATGTAACAATATTTTCCTATTTAAAAAAATTAAAAATCTTGCAATAAAGCCTTCCTATCTGCCTGCTACTTCATGTACAACAGCACCACGTCCCCTTTGTGCTTCACTCATTTCCAAACCTTCATTTGCAGATACCTTGCTTTTTAATTCCTCTTACCAAAATGCATTACCTCACATATTTACGTTAAACTCCAAGTTTGCACCAACTCACTGAACTGATATCATACTGAGTACAAATATCCTCATTGCACACACCTTCCCACCTATTTTATACCACCTGTAAACTTCTATACAGTAATCCTTTGTTTTAACGAATTTCGGATATAGTGGACAGACCTGCCGATGCCATCCCCGGATCACACTACCTCCCCTCCGCTTACTGCCACAACTATCAGCATCACCCCAGACTCGCAAGGTGCACCAGCAAGGCCTTCTTCACCCACTACACTATCCGGTGACACGGGTGTTGTTGCAGCTCACGCTGTAGCCCCTGAGGACAATGCTTTCTTCAGTCATCGTGAGGCTCCCTCCCTCCAACCTGCTGTTGCTTCTTCCTGTTGGCCGTTGCTTTGTCTTATCCATGTTTGACCGCCACCTCCTTCTCCTGTCGCTCCGTACACGGCCTCCCTTCCCATCCACCGCCGCCGCTTCCTTTTTATCCCGAGTCACCGACATACTCCACCTTGGAGTGGCAGCTTGTGGGAGGGAACCCCACAGCGACTGAGCGCCTCCTATCAGTGGCAGGGGCCTTAAGCGCCTAAGAAAGGCCTACAAAGTGAACCACAAAATGCAGACCAACGTCATCGTTTTAAGGTAAAACAACACAAAGTGCTGGAGCAACTCAGCAGACTGAATCAGTCTGAAGAAGGGTCCCAACGTCACCTATCCATGTTCTCCAGATGCTGCCTGACCAACTGAGTTACTCCAGCACTTTGTGCCCTTTTGTGTATTAACCATCATCTGCAGTTCTTTGTTTCAACTACATACAATGATAATACCTTACTCAGTTATAACGGCCAATCAGCAACAATGGACACCATTCCCCCCCCCCCCCCCCCCCATGGTCTGTTATAACTAGGGTTTACTGTACTTTATACTCTACCGTCCAAAGTCATCAATATACATAAAACAGGTTCAACCAATTTTCTGGCTCCTTCGGTTCCAGAGCCATTCTGGATTATCCGGTTTACTGGACCAACAGAAGTCACGTGATAATGAAATGACAGAAACGTAAATTTAAAAAAAAAATGTAAACTGAATGTGAATGGAATGACTTGTCGACCATCTCCATTTCTGTGTTACATATACTACTCTATAACCCTAACAACTCATATACTGATTCCAATTAAACTCTAGGTGAAAACATTTTACCCCTTACCCTAAATCTTTTACACCTTACCCAAAGCTATGCTCTCTAGCTTTAACACATCCGCAAGACAAAAAGGTTTCTACCAATCTCTACTCTTATCTGGTCTCCATTCCGTCTCCAGTTTCCACCTCTGGAAGGAAAACAAACTCAGACTCTCCAGTCTTTCCTCCTATATTTCACACTGCTTCAAAAAAGCAGCCAACATAATCAAAGACTTGTCCTGCTTATTCCTTCTTCTCCCTGCTCTTGACCAGCAGACTGTTTGGAAGCTTGAAAGCACGCACAACCAGACTCAGGAGCAGCTTCTTCCCCTCTGTTATCAGGCTTCTGCAGTCCTTCCATAAGTTAGGGTACTGTCCGATTGACCTCTCCCACATTGCAGACATTGGACTTTGTCCATGGAACTGATGCGCTACAATGCTGAGAGCAATATTCTGCACTCTGAATCTTCCCCTTTACTCTATTGTAATTATGTTTGACGATTGTATTTATGTATGGTACATCTGATCTGCTTGGATAGCATGCAAAACAAAGCTTTCCACTGCACCTCGGTACACGTGATAATAATAAACCAAAACCTAAAATTCTGAAACAAAAAAGCAGAACAGGATTTGATGTCGTTTCAGCCTGCGATGTTGACTTTTGCCTCTACAGATTCTGCTTAACCTGTCTAGTTCTTACAGCATTCTGTTTGTTGTTCAAGAATGTAACATCTGCATTCTCATAGAACATGGTACCGTACAGCACAGCAACAGACCTTTGCCCACAATGTCTGTCCCAAACATGATGCCATGATAAACTATTCTCATTTACCTGCACATGAACCATATCCCTCAATTCCCCACATATCCATGTAGCAACTATCAAAGCTACCTCCACCATCAACCTTGGCAGCATGTTCCAGGCATCCACCACTTTCTGTGTAAAAAAACTTGCCCTGCACAACTCGTTTAAACTTTGCCACTCGCATCTCAAAGAACCGTCCTCTAGCTTTGCCATTTCCACCCAGGAAAAAAGGTTTTGACAGTCTATCCTGTTTTTATCTTCTCTCATAAACACTGCATCCACTGCAGCATCCTGGCGATCCTCTTTTGCAAAAGATTTGGCTGCAATTCTCCAGGAAGTACATTATTGTAGCCCGACCAATGTTTTATATGTGTGTGCCCAAACTTCCCTGCTCTTACCCTCAATGCCCCAACAAATACAGTGAAGTATCTCATACCTTCTTCACCACCTACTCCACTTATGCTGCCACCTTCAGGGATCCTTTGACCTGAACACCAAGGTCGCCTGTTGCTCAATTTTTTGGGGTCCTAACATTCATTGCGCCTGTCCTACCCTTATTAGTCCTCCAAAGGTGCAACATTTTGCACTCATCGGGATTCAATTCTAGTTGCCATTGCTTGCCGTTCTACTTGTTCTTTGCCCTTCTCCATTATCAATCTGGACATAATAACTCTCTCAATCGGGCTGTTTCAGTTTGGACTGAATCTAACATATCAAGGAACCATTCCTGCACATTTCAAAAATGTCTCCCCTTCATCACCATATGCTCCAATCAACACTGCCATAGGTGATGCATCCCAACCCCACCCCAATATTACCATTCTACAGTTCTTGCAAATATCTGCAATTCTGCACAGATTTGTTCCTCTATCTCCCTCACAGAAGTGCGGCAGCCCCACTTGCATCTTCACTCAAACCACTAGATTCCACCATTTGGCCTGCAAGGGCATCCATTCACCAGCATTTCTTCATTAAACAACACTGTCAACATGCTTTCTGTCTGAGTGCATCATGCACTCAGACAGAAAGACTCATGCATCATGCACTCAGACAGACATATTTGTTGAGCATTTCCAAGCTTCAACACTTCATTAGAAACCCATATAGGTCTTTCTAGCTGCAACTCTCCAGCCTTATTACCTTATATTTTGCATTGAAATGCATGCACTGTTAACCAGTATTTATTTTTCTCAGTAGTCTCTCACCATTACAAAATCCAAGTAAAAAAAAACCACAAAGTGCTGGAGTTACAGTGGGTGGGGCAGCATCTCTGGAGAACATGATTAGATGATGTTTCCAGTCAGGACCCTTCTTCAGACTGATCTTGATCTTGGAAGAAAAGTTGGGGCAGGACAAAGCCTGGCAAGTGATAGGTGGATACAGTTGAGGGGGGGGGTCGATTGGCAGAGGGTTGGACAAAAGCCAGAGATATGTCAAAAAGTATGAGATAAGGATAGAAGAGATAGAACTGTGAAGCCAGAGGAAGAAACATAGGTGGAAGAGGATAGGGTTAAGGAAGAAACGAGTGTGAATCCACGGTGGGCACAGGAACGTAAGGGTGAGAAGATGTGAGTGGGTTGTTTTTAGGTGCGTTACCTGAAATTGGAGAATTCAATGTAAGCTACCTAAGTGGAACATGAGATACTGTTCCTCCTGGTTGATCGTGACCTCACTCTATCAGTATGGGAATGGGAGGGGGAATTAAAATGATGAGTGACTGGAAATCCAGGGGAAAGTACCTGGGGCAGAGTTGGTTTGGGTGGGAAAGAATAAGTGAACCAAGAAATTGCGGAGGGAGCGATCTCTGCAGAAAGGATGGGAATGAGAAGATGTGACTGTTGGTGGGATCATGTTGAAGGTGGCAGAAATGTTGGAAAATGGATGCAGAGGCTGGTGGGGTGAAAAGTGAAGACAAGGGGAGCTCCATCCTTGTTCCATCTGGGAGGAGGAGGAGCGAGAGCAGAACTACGGGAAACAGACGATCCGTGGGTGAGGGTTCTATCTATGACAGCAGGAGGGAAACCACATTTACTAAAGAGAGATGAGATCTCAAATGACCTAAAATAGAAAGCCTCATCTATGGAGCAGATGCGGTGGATGCGGCAAATTGAGAGAAGGGCAAGAGGCAAGGTGAGAGGAAGTGTAGTCCAAATAATTGTGGGACTAAGTGGGTTTATCGTAGGTTTCAATCGATAGTCTGTCCTCTGTGATGGAGAGAGATCAAGAATGGGAAGAAAGATGCCAAATATGGTCTGTGTATTTGAGGTCAGAGTGGAGGATAGTGATAAAATGAATGAAATCAACGAGTTCTCCATGGGTGCAGAAGGAAGCACGATGCAGTCATCGGTGTAGCAGAGAAAATTGTGGGATGGTGCCAGTATATGTTTGGAACAAGACTGTTCAACGTAACTAGCAAAATGTTAGGCATAGCTGATGCCAGTGCTCATGGTCACACCTTTTCCTTGAAGAACGTGAGAGGAGTCAAAAGAGAAGTTATTGAGGGTGAGAACAAATCTCTCCAGGAGGAGGAAGAAAGTGTTAGTACAGGGGAACTGATTTGGTCTCCATTCAAGGAAAAAACAGAGAGCCTTGTGACCTTCTTGGTGGTGGATGAAGGTCGAGGAAGAACCAGAGGGCCTTTTCTTGGCATAAATGCAGAGGTTTTTTGGCCAGTGTACTGTGACCACAATTCAAAATAATTCATTGGAAGCATATATGATCAATTCACCATGATTTGTGAAAGCTTGTGATCGTGCACAGTTAAAAAAAAATTCACATCACAATCTACATTTTCCGTCACCTCAGTACTCTTATGAATAGCTGGATTTAGTCTTTCTCCTGCATGTTGATTGCAAAAATAGTCCTATGCTGCCACCTGCATCATCAAAACTTTTAACTTGAGTTGAAAAATAAACCTAATTCATATAACAAGATAAATGATAAAAGGTTCATAGAAAAGTATAATTGTTGGACATTCAATCATAAAATGATCGTCTAAATCAGCAACTTTAGTATTCATGAGCCAATGACCTGTAGTCAAGAACTGATTCCAGCAAAAACACAGGACCTTTGCAATTTACGACAATTAATCTGTAACCTCTGAAGGATGAATCATAGTCCTCTATCCAGACAAAAGGCTGAATGATATAGTGTTTGTGAATGCAAAGTAAGAAACGTCAACTTCCAAGGGACTTTTATTACACATAGCTTTATAAATATTTCAACTTTGAATCAAGGCAACATTTCAAATGTTATATCAACTACAAAGCTATAACATGATGCAAATTAAATCATTATTGAATTGGAGGCCGTTAACAACAACAATGCTTAGATTTCTGTATACCTCTCCTGTGGCAGTCCCTCAGGATTGAGGATCACTTCACTTAGGTTCCAAGGTGACTAATTGATTCAACGAGGGAACCATGGACCCTTCCACAAACAGGCCAGGTGATTGATGGTATGGGCCTTTAGGTAGTTTGTGAGGTGGTGCACCATTTCTGCTATTTTATGCAGGGTTTCGATGTGTTCCCATCACATGGCCTCAAGATTCACAATTCCATCTTGTTTGTTCCTTCTCCACTTGAAGCATGGTATGCTAAGATATGCCAAGTGATATGCCAAGAATCAATATATACAAGTCCTCCACCGATTTTCTGGCACACTTGGTTCCAGAGCCTTACGGGATTATCCGTTTTGCCGGACAACAGAGAGTAGTCGAACTATACCGGAAAGGTCCACCTAGGCCGCCGAGGCGCCGAGATACCAGCCCATTGGCCTCATAAGTTAGCTATGGGAATGGAGCTGCCGTCTCCGGCCAGACCAGAGTTTCAGAGCCCAAGATGCAGGGGGTAAATTCGACCCGCCAATCAGCCACAGAAGTCCCGATGAGGTCGAGAGGTTTGCATGATACAGCCAACTTTGATTAGCCTGCACCCTTTGTGCAGAACTGAATGGCCAACCTCTTATTTTGGGACTGTGGTTCCAGACCCACTAACCAGGAATAAGATAATGCCTGCATCCATCCCGTCAAAACCCTAAGTCATGTACATTTTAATGAGAGAGGGGATGGCAAGGTGGTGGCAGAGCATGGCAACTCTTTGCATGCCAACTAACTGTAACTACGGCTTCAGTGCTGGGGATCTCGACTTCATAGAGGAGATTGATGTTGGTGCACCTACCCCACCAGTGTGGTTGGAGGATTTTGCAGAAATAGCGATAATGGTATTTTGGTGCCTTCAGTACATATTCAAGTCACAGAGCATAAAATAACGTGCTAGAATATTCTCTGTGCCGGGTGGAAGATCTTGATATTTAAACACTATTTTCCTCAATCATTCAAAGACTATGTTGGTGCTTTTTAGGGGTTGGCAATTTCATTTTCATTGCCAGCCTTCTTCACTGGCTTCCAAGAATGTTCACTGCACTCCCTTCAATTGCAAGTACATCCTTCCTTAGTTCACAAGACCTAATCCGTACACAATATCCACAAGCAGTCTGACAAGGCCACTATCTTGTTTATTTCCCCCTCTGTCTTTCCTGTGCAAATTCCTCACCCCCAATGCTTACCCATTTCTCCCATTATCCAACCCCAGTCACACTACCTTTTTCATTCATTCATACACTCATCTCCCATCCCCAATTCCCACATTCTAAATTATTCCTATTTCCTTGTACTCTCATTTTGTTTGATAATCGTCTGTGTGGTGTCTCAGTGTCTGCCTCCCGAAAGTCCAAACACACATCAGCGGTCGCTTGCTTATCTATGCTGCTACTTGCAACATCACAAATTCCAGCAGATTTGTAAACATGATAAACATTTCATAAACCCATACTGACTCTGCCTAATCCTGTTATTATTTTTAAGCGCCTTGTTACCTCTTTCTTAATAATAGATTTCAACATATTCCCCATTACCAATGTCGACTAATTGGACAGTGCTTCCCTGTTTTCCGTCTTCCTTAAATAGCTATATCTATTTGCTACTTTCCAGTTTGAATTTCTTTAAATGACAACCAGTGCATCCACGATCTCATTAGCTATCTTGTTCAAAACTCTAGGGTGCAAGCTATCAGGTCCTGGGAATCTATTGCTTTTCAGTCCTAATGATTTTTTTTTCCACTCCAGACACGTTGCTTTCCATTATATTCAGGAAAACATGCTGTCTTCTTCTGTGAAGATGACTATATGATTTTTTTTTTAATTGTCTTCCATTTCCTTATGATCCACAATATCTTCTCTTATTTGAGTCTACAGGATAGTCTCATTTGCTTACTGATCTATTCCTTTTTGCATAACTATTAAAGCATTCTCAATCTGTGTTTGTGTACTCATCATCCCACTTTCATAACCTCCAAGCTGGTTACCAAGCTCATGGAACTGGGTCTCTGCGCATCCCTCTGCAATTGGATCCTCGACTTCCACAGTCTGTTTGAACTGCCAGAAATACTTCACCCTCATTAACAACAGTACGGGCACACCTCAAGGCTGCGTGCTCCGCCCCCTGCTCTGCTCACTCTATACTCATGACTGTGTAGCTGCACATAGTGCGAACTCCATCGTCAAGTTCACCTACAGGGAGGAATTACAGATTACGATGAGTATAAAAGTGAGATCGACCAATTGACCAAATGGTGCCAGCACAACAACCTGGCTCTCAATATCAGTAAAACCAAAGAACTGATTGTGTACTTTGGAAGAGGAAGGATGAGGACCCACAATCCTGTTTATATCAATGGGACGATGGTGGAGAGAGTCAAAAACTTCAAATTCCTGGTCGTGCATATTTCCGAAGATCTTTCCTGGACCCAGCACACGGATGCAATAATAAGGAAAGCACATCAGCATCTTTACTTCCTGAGAAGATTACGGAGATTCGGCATGTAAAAGAGGATTCTCTTGAACCTCTACAGGTGAACAGTAGGGAGCATTTTGACTGGTTGCATCATTGTCTGGTTCGGCAACTTGAACGTCCTGGAGCGGAATAGACTGCAAAAAGTTGTGAACACTGCCCAGTCCATCACTGGCTCTAACCTCCCCACCATCAAAAAGGCAGCCAACATCATCAGAGACCCACACCATCCTGGCCTCACACTCACTTCACCACTGCCATCGGGAAGAAGGTACAGGAGCCTGAAAACTGTAACGTCCAGGTTCAGGAACAGCTTCTTCCCTGCAGCCATCAGGTTATTAAACACTACAACCTCATATAGGCACTTAACTACAATAGGCTATTATTATTATTGTTGCACTGTTTTGTTTGTTTTTTGAGTATGTGTGTATGTGTGTGTGTATATATATATATATATATATATATATATATATATATATATATATATATATATATATATATATATATATATATATATATATATGTGTATGTTGTGAGTATGTGTATATATATACACACACTGAGCTTTTCTTTTCTCTCTCGTTTGTCATATCATACTATGTTTGCATATTCTGTTGTGCTCCAGCAAGTAAGAATATCATTGTTCTATCTGGGACATATGACAATAAAACACTCTTGACTTGATAATCCGCATTGCTTTTCCTTATTAATGCATTCCTTTCCTTTGCTGACCTGTTTATTACTCTTCTGTGAGCATCATACATCTTTCCCTTCATTTCTCTTTATAACCACATTAGACCAACTTTCCTGTTGATTTTTGCGTTATGAGAAAATATGTTAATCGTAAACTATAAATTAATTTCAATGTTAGTCTTTGCCTGTTTACTGTCTTTCTTAGTTTCTCCAAACTAAACTAGCATGCTTCACACCTTTGTAGTTTGCTTAATTTAGATTCATGATTTTGATTTCAGATCAAAGTAAATCAAATTCAGTGTATAACAAATGCTATCTTAATATTGTCATTTTTCACAATCAAATGACTGACTTTTGCATTGCCTTGCACTCCACAAGATCTAAAAAAGGTCATCTATAATAATTTTCTGAATTTGTTCAGAATTGTTCAGCATTCGTGTTCAGTATTTTGATCCATAAAACAATCCTTATGCACTCAATGAATTTGTCCTCCGCATTATTACTGCGAATTTTGCTTACCAATCTATTTGTAGATTACATGTAATGATTGTACGACAACTTTACATGCACCTCTAACTCCCTGTTTTATACGATGATCTGCAGGATTTGGGATCCATGTACAACTCTGACCAATGGCTTCTGCCCCTTGCTGTTTCTTGGCTCCACAAAAAATACTTAATTTTCATAAATGCATTCTGAAATCCTTCTCACCCGAATTTATCCATTCATTTATATCAGGGCTAACCCCCTCCTTTTCCATTTTGACATTTTCTTCAAAAAGACAAATTCTCATTCCAGATTGTTTTGAAATTGCTTTTGGATCATACATATTTTTAGTTCTATTTATACGATCAGGAATATAAGACACTTGTCCAGATCAAAATCTGTTCAAACCATTAAGGCAGAATTACTGAAGCGGAACACTCAGAAGAGTCCCAGTGATGAAAACAAAATTATAGCTGAGTACATGAGAAAGGTCAGAGAAACACTGACCTGTAACAGAAACTGTTATATACAAGAAGATCTCCAATTTATTACTTTGCAAAAGTGAGGCATTTATCAAATTTGAGCTAGATACGATCTGAAGGAGGGTACCAATAAAGGTCATCCAGGTCTAACTGAAAAACAGGTGGAAAGTGCTCAGTTATGCCATCATAGATCAACTTAATAAGAACTTATGACAAGGAAAATATTATAGGAAAGGATAGGAGCACCAGTTACTGGAGTGGCATGATCAGTTATGCATTAGTTAGAAAGTTTGAAACAAAAAATGCCAACAGTTGGTGAATTTTAAAATTAGACATTACAAGAACTGGTAGAGTGAGGTCAATACCAATACATTGTGATTACGTCCTGACAAGCTTCTACTACCTTTTTTTGTCATCTAAATCTTTTATGGTCTCAGTTTATTCTACCGAATGTTGGAGCTTATTAACCATGTCATGTTACTCCATTGCAAAACTGCAATGCATTCATTATCTTCGTTCATAAAATACTGAATACATTTAAATTTATTTGCAATTACCTAATTCTTTAGTGCGTCTCTGCTGCATCTGCTTCCGAGATGAGGTTTTCCACACAAGGACATCTGAGATGCCCTCGTTCTTTAGTGAATGTGGTTTTCCCCTCTTCAGTCTTAGATGGGTCCCTCACACGTGTCTGCTCTGCGTCTCGCAGTTCTGCTCTCGCTGCCCCTCCCCCCCCCCTCTCGGACGCAACAAGGGCATCTCATCTTTCATCTCATCAGCCTTTGCATCCAACATATCATTCTCCGACATTTCCATCACCAGTGTGATCCCACCACTAATCACATCTTCCCTTCTCCACCCTTTCCTGCCTTCTGCAGAGAGCGCACCCTCTGCAAATCACTCATCCCGTCCCATGCAAACCACCCCCTTCCCAAGTACTTTTCCTTTCAACTGCAGGAGATGAATGAATACATGAATGAATGAATACCTGACCTTACACCTCCTTCCTCGACTCTATCCAGGGACCCTGACAGTCCTTCCAGGTGAGACAGAGGTTCACATGCACGTCCTCTAACCTCATCTACTGCAATGGGTGTACCCGATGTGGGCTCCTACAACAATTGGCCTATCAGGGAACATTCAATCATGCGGTCATCTGTTGCCGGCCCTGATTTATCCTGGTCTTTTCTTGCTCCGAGTAACCCCATCATTGCAACATTTTTGTTCACATCTACCATTATTGTCATCTGACTTTCATATATAATCTATCAGTTATTCGCCTTAACTACACTTGTGGTGACAATTTCTACTCTCTTACCATTCCCTGAAAAAATGGTTCCGTCTGTACATCCTATTGGCATTTCATTCTAAGATATTAGTTAACCCACAGCTAGAAAACTGTAGTTCAGATAAAATTCAAAACAATGTTGCCAGGACTGGACAATTTTAATGGGAAAGGGAAATTGGCATGGTAAGAATTGTTTTTCTTTGAGACAAAGTGGAGGCTTGGGATGTACAAACTTATGCAAGGCCTACAAATGATGAACAGTAAAACTTTATCTATAAACAAACAACAGTTACTGGATAGGGTTCTGAGGTATATGATATACATACATTTGGAAAGATGGACGTTGATTAGGAATAACCAGCGTGATTTCGTGCATTTGAGATGTGTCTCATGAATTTGATTGAGTTTTTTGAGGAAGTAATCGAAAGGTTGATGAGAGCAGCACCATAGATAGAAGTCTATATGGACTTCAGAAAGGCTTTTGTTAAGGTTCCCCATGGTATGCTGGTCTGGAAGGTTAAATCACATTAAGTTGGAAAGCGTGCAGATATTTACGAGGCTGAGGCCAGGACCTGAGCTACAGTATAAGGAGAGGCGAGCAGGCTTGGACTTTATTTCTTGTAGCATAGGAAGCTGATTCATAAACTTAAAGAGGTGAATAAAATGTGGACATTATGGCTGAATGGCCACATGTCCAAAAAAATTCAATGCTTCTATAAAACATCTCCATAATTTTAAAGGCCTCTGCTGGTGCGCACCTCAGACTTTCTCATCCTGAAAAAGAACCCACCGAAATATACACAGTCCATGAAACTGGGACAGAGCCTGTCACACAATAAACTAATTACTTAATAAGTAAATCAACAATATTCATTAAACAAAAAGCTTGCGTATATTTACACATTTGATTGATCTCCACATAATATCAAAAGCAAACAAAATTCTTCTAAGTCATTGCAAAATAGTGGTTACTCCATGAAATGAATTGAAGAGCTTAGATGTCACTCTTTCCATAATTGTTGCCTGGTATTTCTACATGGTGAAACCAAAATGTATAAAAATGGCCTTTATTAAAATCTGACAAGGTGCACTTTAACCACATGTGATTTTTTTTCTATTACAAATCTCAAATTGTGGAGTACAGAGGCAAAAAAAAAAAAATTATGGGTCTTTGTCCCAAACATTATGGAGGGCACTGTAGATGAAGGAATTAAAAGTAACATTGGCAAATTTGCAGATGACACAAAGCTGGGTGGCAGTGTGAACTGTGAAGAGGATGTTATGAGGATGCAGGGTGACTTGGACAGGTTGACTGAGTGGGCAGATGCATGGCAGATGCAGTTTAATGTGGATAAATGTGAGGTTATCCACTTTGGTGGAAAGAACAGGAAGGCAGATTATTATCTGAATGGTGTCAGGTTAGGAAAAGGAGATGTACAACGAGACCTGGGTGTCCTTATACATCCGTCATTGAAAGTGAGCATGCAGGTACAGCAGGCAGTGAAGAATGCTAATGGCATGTTGGCCTTCATAACGTGAGGAGTTGAGTATAGGAGCAAAGAGGTCCTTCTGCAGGAACCTGGTGAGACCACACCTGCAGTATTGCGTGCAGTTTTGGTCTCCTAATTTGAGGAAGGCCACTCTTGCTATTGAGGTTCACAAGGTTAATTCCCGGGATGGCGGGACTGTCATATGATGAAAGAATGGAGCGAGTGACGTATTCACTGGGAATTAGAAGGATTGCAGGGGATCTTATAGAAACATAAAATTATTAAGGGATTGGACACGCTAGGTGCAGGAAACATGGTCCCGATGTTGCTGCATCAGGACTGGTTTCAACCCCAAACCTTGGCAATTATTTTTTACACGGAGATGAATTGAGCCAGTGGCTAATCAATATATTTTGCAATAGGATTAGCGACAATGGCTTGGGTCTACCCAGTATTTACTTGGGAGGTCAAACATACCATTCTTCATTTACCTCGAAATCTAGAGGTACGTCAATTATTATAAGAAAAGGTATACCATTCAAAGCAAAGAATACTATAACAGACATTGAAGGGAGATACTTAATAGTTAATGGAGAAATTCATGATACTCCAATCACTTTGGTAAATATATACGCGCCTAACTTTGACAACCCTCATTTTTTAAATAAAATTTTGAATAGAATCGCAGAGTCTAACTATCAAAATGTTATAATAGGAGGAGACTTTAACTGTGTTTTAGATCCGTATTTAGATAAATCAAGCAAAAAACTGAGAGGGAATACGAAATCTAAATCTGGTGAATTTTTAAATACTTATATAAACAACACTAATATAGCAGATGTTTGGAGAATTGCTAATCCAACTGGCAGGGAATACTCATTTTATTCAATGGTACACAAAACATACTCACGTATAGATTATTTCCTGGCGGACACCAAATTAATCCCTCATATTTCTAACCCAACATATCATACAAACTCTATTTCAGATCATTCACCATTAACTTTTTTTTTTAAACTGGAAGGGATGTCTAAGAATAAATCGTTCTGGAGATTTAACTCTCATATCTTAAAAGATCCACAAGCGAGTATATATTTAAAAGAACAAATGGATGCCTTTTTTGAAATAAATGACACTCCAGACATATCGCCTACTGTATTATGGGAATCTTTTAAAGCATATATTAGAGGTATTATAATTTCATACCAAGCTTTTCAAAATAAAAAGAATAAGAATGAACAAAAACAACTAGAGGAACTTATTAGACAAATGGATATAGATAATGCTAAAGATCCATCAATAGAAAAACATAATAAAATAATAATTCTGAAATTTAAATTAAATAAACTATTATCAGCCAAACTGATAAAACTTTTTCAAATTACAAAACAAGAGTACTTTGAATTTGGGGATAAACCGCATAAACTTCTGGCCCGCCAGCTAAAAAAACGTGAAAAAGAACATACGATCCCAAAGATTAAATCAGATAGAGGGGAGTTACTAACTACACCGAAGGATATTAATAAAAGATTTGCACAATTTTATGAGAATCTGTATACATCTAAAACGACAACTGATTCCTATAAAATTACTGAGTTTCTGGATAACTGTAATCTTCCAAAGTTAGAGGTGAAGGAACAAGAGGAATTGGGAGCACAAATTTCAATTAAGGAATTAGAAGATACAATAAAATCACTAAAGAATGGAAAAACTCCAGGTCCTGATGGATTTACTAATGAATTTTATAAAGATTTCTATGATAAAATTATACCTAGATTACAAAAAATGTACCAACATGCTTTTAAAAAACAAATACTACCTGATACATTAGCTGAATCAACGATTACATTAATACTTAAAAAAAAACAAAGATATAGAAGAACCGGCCGGGTTCTTGCTATTGAGCTATTGCACTGTTAAACACAGATCAAAAAATATTAGCAAAAACATTAGCTAGAAGATTAAGTAAATATATTAGCAAACTAATAAATCCAGATCAGACGGGGTTTATCCCGAAGAGATACTCAGCTAATAATATGAGACGTTTACTCAATATAATGCATTCACATAAATTTGAAGAACAAGAATTATCAATTATTTCGCTGGACGCTGAAAAAGCATTTGATCAAGTAGAATGGAATTATATGGATAAAGTATTAGAAAAATTCCAATTGGGAAAGAATTTTATTTTATGGATTAAATTACTATATAATAAACCTACAGCTAGAATATTAACTAATAATATATTATCTTCGAAATTTCAACTATCAAGGGGAAATAGACAAGGGTGCTCATTATCACCACAGTTGTTTGCTCTTATAATTGAACCGTTAGCAGAAAAAATTAGAATACATCCCGATATCCATGGGTATAATACTAAATACTCAAATAATAAAATATCTTTATACGCGGATGATATATTACTGTACATTACAAAACCTCAAATCACTATACCAAATATATTAAACTTAATTGAAGACTTTGGATCTTTTTCTGGATACAGAATAAACTGGAATAAAAGTGAAATTATGTCAATAAAACCGAAAGACTCAACACATCTTTTAAAATTCCCTTTTAAAATAGCTACAGAAAAATTTAAATACCTGGGAATCGAAATTACCAGAACATATCAAGGTATGTTTAAAGCAAATTTTGAGCCTTTACATAATAAATTAAATACATTAATTAAATTTTGGAAAACGCTCCCGTTGTCTTTAATAGGCCGAATAAATGCAATAAAAATGATCTTTCTTCCACAAATTTTATACCTATTTCAATCGATTCCTATATACTTACCAAAGAAGTTTTTTTTTAAACTGGACTCAGACATTACTAATTTTATATGGGACTATAAATCACACAGAATACAAAGAACACACCTGAACAAACCCAAAGTACTAGGGGGCTTAGCACTCCCTAATTTCATGTATTATTATTGGTCAGTAAATATTAAAAATATGATTCAACTGATGGATAATTCTGCTCAGCAAGTGGATTGGATTGTAATGGAGAGAGAGGACTGCTCCTCTAGAAACATTGGAGCGATCCTCCTCTCACCAACGAAACTGAATAACATAAACTATAATAAGAACCCAATCATACATAGTACAATCAGAATTTGGAAACAAATAAAACAAAATTTAAAATTAAGACATTTTTCACTTTTATCTCCCATAGTTAATAACCCTTCGTTTAATCCCTCTACTACAGATAAAGCCTTCATACAATGGGATAGACTAGGAATTAAAACATTCGGTGACCTGTATGAAACTGGAAAATTACTATCATTTCAGCAATTACAAATAAAATATAAACTTGGAAATAATCAATATTTTAAATATTTTCAAATATGTGACTATTTGAAAAAATATATAAAAGATCATTATAATAGCCCAGTAGATGTTTTGGATGATGCAATGCAGATAAAAGCTGATTCAGCAAATTCAATATCATATTTGTATAATATTATCTTAAATGTAGAAATACCATCTACGGAAGGTATTAGAAGAGAATGGGAACAAGATTTAGCTATTAAAATCTCAAAGGAAAAGTGGAATGAATACTTATTAAAAGTGCATAAATGTTCGATAAATGTAAGACATACTTTAATACAATTCAAAATTTTACATAGATTATACTATTCTAAAACTAAAATCCATAAAATATTCCCAAATATATCATCAAACTGTGATAAATGTCAATCTCAAGAAGCTACTATAGCGCATTCATTTGTCTTTTGTACAAAAATTGGATTGACATTTTTGAAATCTTTACAAAATTATTTAAAATAAAACTGATACCCAAAGCAGAATGGATTATCTTCGGAATAACGGAAGATAGTCCAGAACTAAATGTGTTTCAAAAGAAACTAATAGACTATGGGTTAATAACTGGAAAAAATTTAATCCTAAAATTTTGGAAAAATGCTCCAATACCAACTATAAACATGTGGATTTCAAATATGTTTGAAACATTACACCTAGAAGAGATAAGACTCCTCCTGGCAGGTAAACCAGACCACTTCCATCTGACGTGGTCGGCATTTATAGAATTATTACAAATATAGGGTGCAAAGGTACTTTAAAAAAACTGAGGTCGGGTAGGGGGGGGATGAAAATTGGAGATTTGGTATGTCCCATTTGCGGGATGCTGATAAAAAAGGTATTTGTTCTTCTCTTTTTCCTTTCTCTTTTTCTTCTTCTTTTCTAGGGTCTACTTCTTAACTCTTTTTCTTATAGGGTCTTTGTTCTTTCTTGTTGTCACGTTTTTTGTTTTGTTTTTTACACTTTCACCTTTTCCTTCACTTTCCTCTTTCTCTTAATCTTATCCTCTCCCTTTATCAATGTAAAAAAAAATAAAACGGAGTACATTAATTGTAATAAAATATATGTGACGAGTACTAATGAATGTGGTTGTAACGCAATGTGCTTCTAATAAATACATTTTTTTTTTAAATAAAAAATAAAAGTATTTACTTGGGAGGAAAATTTGCCTCATCTGGTATGAGACATTGGACAATCAATCTGTCAGTTAGAAGTTAGTACGGGACATCAGAAGAACTGGGTGGGGTAGAAAGTGAGATAGGAAAATGACAACTTTTCATGATGTTACATAAAACCCATAAGTATTGCCATATCTTTGTTAAAATGCACAGCTGGCTATCACACTGATCATCTTTATTGCAATGAACTACACTGTCATTGGAAAGTTCATCGTTCTTTTTGATTAAGGATGCTGTCCTGTTAACCTACCTCAGTACATTCCCCTCATCATTGGTGATGCTCTTGTCAATTAGAGCAAGCTGGCTTTGAAGAACACTCAATTCTGCTTCAAGCTGTGAAAGTAAACAAAAGTATATGTCAATTTATTTTTCCAGATGGAATGTTACAGCTTACACATAAAAAAAAAGATCATCCCTTCACTGCATATCATCAAGTCGGGAAATGTTAACCACTCCCAATATCTAATAGAAACAGCATACCCTCACATGTGATGTTGTCATCAGCTTGAGGTCTCCAAAAACATATACCTATCAAAATACTCGATTTGAAAAGTAAGTTTTGTTGTGAAACGGTGCTACACACTGAAAAGTGCAAGACTTTATCGATGGTGAAAATACTGGGCAATGAGAAGATGAAAACATAATGTAAGGTCCAGAAGACAATTTGAAGCTATCAATAACTACTCTTCATAACTGTCAACACATTACAATCTATATCAGCCTGCATCCTTTTATTTTTGATTGCGAAAGGGAATTCAGAACAAAATATGAACATTTATTTTTATTTAATGCTGAGTGCCATTTGTTATTAATTATCAGCAATTAATTTAGTCTGTCACTCCTTCCAACAAATCACTTCAAGGAAAGTTGCATTTTTATCATTTTTCCATAATTTACATGAAATTTAGTCTGCCAAATTAACTTGCATACACATTTGCTACACTGATAACGACGCATGTTCAATTTGCAGGGTATTAAAACTATGGTACAATCATGATGACAAAATAATTTTCATAATTGTGGGAGAATTTTTATACATGGGAATTAAATCTATTTGAACCAAGACTTTTTTTGTTGGTGAACAGATACTTAAAACAGGTTCAATGAACTGAGTGCAGATGGTGCCACCTCCTGCACAGAAATGTAACCAGTTGAAAATGTTTTAAAAACTTAAATCAAATAGCTATGTTTACTCATTGATTGAAATAAAACAACATTTGGGTAGAAACCCTACAGCTCACCATTTTAACTCAGCATTCCAAGAAAACAAATCTAAAATACATGCCCAGAGAGTCTTCATTGATCAGTACATCAATGGAACTGAATGGTAGAAGCAGAGTACATTGCATTCCTTCTATAGCACATATGGCACAATAAAGGATGAATTCTAGGCAACTGAATATTCAGGCCAAGTCAAGCTTTGCAGCATGTTACGCCAGCAAATATTTCAGATCAGATCTCTTATTATCAAAGATAAACACAAAAAGCTGGAGTAACTCAGCAGGGCAGTCAGCATCTCTGGAGAGAAGGTATGGGTGATATTTTAGGTCGAGACCCTTCTTCGGACTGAAAGCTACAGGAAAGCAAAACGAGAGATATAGACGATGATGTAGAGAGATATAGAACAATGAATGAAAGATATGCAAAAAAGTAACGATGATAAAGGAAACAGGCCATTGTTAGCTGTTTGTTGGGTGAAAACAAGAAGCTGGTGCGACTTGGGTAGGGGAGGGATAGAGAGAAAGGGAATGCCCGGGTTACTTGAAGTTAGAGAAATCAATATTCATACCACTGAGTTGTAAGCTGCCAAGCGAAATATGAGATGCTGTTCCTCCAATTTGTGTTTAGCCTCACTCTGACGATGGAGGAGGCCTAGGACAAAAAAGGTCAGTGTGGGAATGGGATGGAGAATTAAAGCGTTTAGCAACCGGGAGAGCAGGTAGGTCCAGGCGGACTGAGCGAAGATGTTCAGTATTACAGTAGATGAGGTTGGAGGAGGTGAAAGTGAACTTCTGCCTAACCTGAACGGACTGTCGGGGTTCCTGGACACAGTCAAGGGAGAAGGTATAGGGATAGGCGTTGTATCTCCTGCGGTGGTTTAGGTGAGAAGGGATGAATTAACCAGGGAGTTGCAGTGGGAATGTTCTCTGCGGAAAGGAGTGGAGATGGGAAGATGTGACCAGTATTGTCTTATTATCAACAATATTTCCATTGAAAGTCCAAAAATTCTTTATGTACTTTCATGTCATTGTGGGCTTCAATCTTACCGTAATTCCAGCTTACAAATATTACATTCCAATAATTGAAGGTTTACTTTATCGTGAATCGTCTGTGAATTGGGATGAGATTCATATCAATTTCTCCCCTCTCACTATCCTGAGCTGAGAAGGCCAGACTTCTGTTGTATTCACTTTATATTTTTGTCTTGTACGCACTGATACTGAGCCAGACACAAGATACTTTCTTACTCTTTTTTCACACATTGAAAGTGATGTCCCACACTGTTTTTTCTGAAAGTATAGCTCTTGGGAGGAGGAACCAGTCAATACAAATATGCACATTGAAAGGATTACCTCAAGGAACATGCTTAAGAAAGAACTGCAAATGCTGGAAAAATCAAAGGTAGACAAAAATGCTGGAGAAACTCAGCGGGTGAGGCAGCATCTATGGAGCGAAGGAATAGGTGAGGTTTCGGGTCAAGTCTGAAGAAGGGTCTCGACCCGAAACATCACCTATTCCTTCGCTCCATAGTTGCTGCCTCACCCGCTGAGTTTCACCAGCATTGTTGTCTACCTCAAGGAACATTGCTGCTTCAGGATCACTAAAATTGTTACGTGGTATGATTATGACACAGAACGGAGGCCTAATAGTATTTTTAGATGTATCGATATATATAGCATTTATATCTTTATCCCAACTGTGTTATTTTAACCCAAGCATTTTAATGCAACAGTGCTTGCTTACAAATCAATATACAGTAAACCCTCGCAATAACGGACCTCTTTATAACAGATTTTAGTTATAGCGGACCAAATCTGTTGTTAATCAAGTTTGTTGTTTCACGGAATGGACAACTAGGTGGATGGAACGGTTCTTGGTTTAGTTTAGTTTCGTTTTAGAGATGCAGGTACTGTACATTGATGTTGCTCTGTTTCTTCTACTGTCCTTACTACTGTACTAATAGAAGTGTTTTGAATACTTCAGAGAATTACACAATTGAATTAACGGGAAATTTTATGCATTTTGGTTTCACCATGTAGAAATTACAGCTGTGTTTATACATAGTCCCCTCCCATTTCAGGGCACCATAATGTTTGGGACACATGGCTTCACAGGCGTTTGTAATTGCTCAGGTGTGTTTAAGTGCCTCCTTAATGCAGGTATAAGAGAGCTCTCAGCACATAGTCTTTCCTCCAGCCTTTCCATCACCTTTGGAAACTTTTATTGCTGTTTATCAACATGAGGACCAAAGTTGTGCCAAATGAAAGTCAAAGAAGCCATTATGAGACTGAGAAACAAGAATAAAACTGTTAGAGACATCAGCCAAACCTTAGGCTTACCAAAACCAACTGTTTGGAACATCATTAAGAAGAAAGAGAGCACTGGTGAGCTTACTAATCGCAAAGGAACTGGCAGGCCAAGGAAGACCTCCATAGCTGATGACAGAAGAATTCTCTCTATATAAAGAAAAAAAAACAAACACCTGTCCGACAGATCAGAAACACTCTTCAGGAGTCAGGTGTGGATTTGTCAATGACCACTGTCCGCAGAAGACTTTATGAACAGAAATACAGAGGCTACACTGCAAGATGCAAACCACTGGTTAGCCACAAAAATAGGATGGCCGGGTTAGTTTGCCAAGAAATACTTAAGAGCAACCACAGTTCTGGAAAAACGTCTTGTGGACAGATGAGTCGAAGATTAACTTATATCAGATTGATGACAAGAGAAAAGTTTGGAGGAGAGAAGGAACTGCCCAAGATCCAAAGCATAACACCTCATCTGTGAAACACAGTGGTGGGGGTGTTATGGCCTGGGCATGTATGGCTGCTGAAGGTACTGGCTCATTTATCTTCATTGATGATACAACTGCTGATGGTAGTAGCATAATGAATTCTGAAGTGTATAGACACATCCTATCTGCTCAGGTTCAAACAAATGCCTCAAAACTCAATGGCCGGCGGTTCATTCTACAGCAAGAAAATGATCCAAAACTTACTGCTGAAGCAACAAAAGAGTTTTTCAAAGATAAAAAATGGTCAATTCTTGAGTGGCCAAGTCAATCACCTGATCTGAACCCAATTGAGCATGCCTTTTATTTGCTGAAGAGAAAAGGCTCTTTGATGGGAAAATGGATATGCAAAGAATGGAGGGATATGGATCACCTGCAGGTAGAGGAGATTAATTTATCATGGCATCAAGTTTGGCATGGACATCGTGGGCCAGAAGTGAACTTTGCTGTATTGTTCTATTTGTAAGAAAGATCTGCAGATGCTGGTTTAATTCAAAGGTAGACACAAAATGCTGGAGTGACTCAGCAGGACAGGAAGCATCTCTGGAGAGAAGGAATGGGTGACGTTTCAGGTCGAGACCCTTCTTCAGACTGAAGAAGGGTCTCTACCTGAAACGTCACCCATTCCTTCTCTCCAGAGAAGCTGCCTGTCCCGCTTAGTTACTCTAGCCTATATTGTTCTATGTTCTAAGTACTCCATCAGTCTGAAGTAAGATTCCAACACAACATGTTGCCTGTCCATTTCCCTCCACAGATGCTCCCTGACCCGTTTAGTTCCTCCAGCAATAAAAGATAAGATAAGGTAAGATAGAGCTTTATTTATCCCAGGAGGGAAATTGATCTGCCAACAGTCATAAAAACACAAAATACACGAAACACATGAGACATGAAATTAAAGTGACGAGTGGAAAGGCTTGGGGGATGTGTAAAGATTGGGGAAGGAGGGAGGGGGAGGGGAGTCAGTCTCAGTCTACCCCATGACAGAAGGGGAAGGAGTTGTAAAGTTAGATCGTTGCAGGATTGAAGGATCTCCTGTGGCATTCTGTCCTGCATCTTGATGGAACCAGTCTGCTGCTGAAGGTACTCCTCAGGTTGACGAGTGTGTCATGGAGCAGGTGAGCTGTATTGTCCAGGACGCTCCAGTTTGAGGACCATCCTTCCCTCCAAGACCAACTCCCATGAATCCAACGGAGCCAGCCTTCCTGATGAGTTTGTGGATCCTATTGGCGTCCGCAGCCTTCGGCCTGCTGCTCCAGCACAAGGCAGCGAAGAAGATGGCATTTCTATGTGTTGAAGATGGCACTATATGTTGAAGCTGAGAGAATGTTAAATTGGACAATGGGGTCAGGCAAGGAGCAAAGGGAGAGTGGAGAGATGGAGAAGGGCAAAAAGAGGGTGAGGAGCTCTTGGTGTGAAGATGGATAAGGGCCAAATGGATGAGGGTAGGAGGTTGAGGTGAGGAAGGAGGGTGAGGGAGGTGGAGTAACTAGATGGAGAGTAGAGGGAGTGGTAGAATGAGGCAACAGCACAATGGGAAATGGTGAGGGAATGTGTAATGGGATAAGGAATGTTGAAGGGAGGAGATAGAGAAACGGGCAGGGAGGCATAGCTGGGGGCATAGATTGAGGAAAAGCAAAAACTAAGAAGGGAAGGAAAAGCTGAGCCGAGGAGCGTTAAGACAGAAAAGCAGAAAATGTTAAAGCAAAATTCAAATGATTGCTATTCTGACCTTTGCAAGAAATCAAGGGCTTACATTTAGCTCCTTTTTATAATGCAAAAACATGGCTTTAGTGTATGCTTATTACAGCAATTATAAAGAGAGTTAAGGGCCTGTCCCACTTGGCGAATTTTTCGGCGACTGCCGGCATCATTCACTGACGTGTCAGATCACCAAAAATGTTCCGGCATGATGACGTATTGACGCACGATATTTCTTCAAGTGTCACAACATTTTTTTTCTCGCCACTGGATTTTGAAATGTTCAAAATCTTTTGGCGGCCCTGATAAGACGCCGGCAGTTGCCGAAAAAATCGCCAAGTGGGACAGGCCCTTCAAGACTTAGATCTGTCTCTGCAGCAGAATAATATGCTGTGCCTAAATGTTATACTTCTCTTTGCTGCAGGAAGTAGAATGTTGCAATGTTTCTGGTGAATAGGTCATTAAGATAAATCGCAATACCAGAGACTAAAATCAACCCCTTACAGAATGACAAATGTGTGATATATTTGTAATGTCAGAAAATATAAAACTTGCTGCAAATACCAGGGTCAACTGATCTGCTAACTATTTCTAGCATTTCCTATAAAGTGGCTTGCAAAAGTATTCATACCCCTTGAACTTTTCCACATTTTGTCACGTTACAACCACAAACATAAATGTATTTTATTGGGATTTTATGTGATAGACCAACACAAAGTGGCGCATAATTGTGAAGTAGAAGGAAAATGATACATGGTTTTCAAATTTTTTTACAAATAAAAAACTGAAAAGTGTCGCGTGCAAAAGTATTCAGCCCCCTTTACTCTGATACCCCTAAATAAAATCCAGTGCAACCAATTGCCTTCAGAAGTCACCTAATTAGTAAATAGAGTCCACTTGTGTGTAATCTAATCTCAGTATAAATACAGCTGTTCTGTGAAGGCCTCAGAGGTTTGTTAGAGAACATTAGTGAACAAACAGCATCATGAAGCCCAAGGAACACACCAGACAGGTCAGGGATACAGTTGTGGAGAAGTTTAAAGCAGGGTTAGGTTATAAAAAAATATCCTAAGCTTTGAACATCTCACGGAGCACTGTTCAATCCATCATCCGAAAATGGAAAGAGTATGGCACAACTGCAAACCTACCAAGACATGGCCGTCCACCTAAACTGACAGGCCGGGCAAGGAGAGCATTGATCAGAGAAGCAGCCAAGAGGCCCATGGTAACTCTGGATGAGCTGCAGAGATCCACAGCTCAGGTGGGAGAATCTGTCCACAGGACAACTATTAGTCGTGCACTCCACAAATCGGGATTTTATGGAAGAGTGGCAAGAAGAAAGCCATTGTTGATAAAAAGCCATAAGAAGTCCCGTTTGCAGTTTGCCACAAGCCATGTGGGGGACACAGCAAACATGTGGAGGAAGGTGCTCTGGTCAGATGAGACCAAAATTGAAGTTTTTGGCCTAAATGCAAAACGCTATGTGTGGCGGAAACCTAACACTGCACATCACCCCGAACACACCATCCCCACTGTGAAACATGGTGGTGGCAGCATCATGCTGTGGGGATGCTTTTCTTCAGCAGGGACAGGGAAGCTGGTCAGAGTTGATGGGAAGATGGATAGAGCCAAATACAGGGCAATCTTGGAAGAAAACCTGTTAGAGTCTGCAAAAGACTTGAGACTGGGGCGGAGGTTCACCTTCCAGCAGGACAACGACCCTAAACATACAGCCAGAGCTACAATGGAATAGTTTAGATCAAAGCATATTCATGTGTTAGAATGGCCCAGTCAAAGTCCAGACCTAAATCCAATTGAGAATCTCTGGCAAGACTTGAAAATTGCTGTTCACAGACGCTCTCCATCCAATCTGACTGAGCTTGAGCTATTTTGCAAAGAAGAACGGGCAAAAATGTCAGTCTCTAGATGTGCAAAGCTGGTAGAGACATACCCCAAAAGACTTGCAGCTGTAATTGCAGCGAAAGGTGGTTCTACAAAGTATTGACTCAGGGGGGCTGAATACTTTTGCACGCGACACTTTTCAGTTTTTTATTTGTAAAAAAATTTGGAAACCATGTATCATTTTCCTTCCACTTCACAATTATGCACCACTTTGTGTTGGTCTATCACATATAATCCCAATAAAATACATTTACGTTTGTGGTTGTAACGTGACAAAATGTGGAAAAGTTCAAGGGGTATGAAAACTTTTGCAAGCCACTGTATATATTTCAAGTATCTAGCACCATATTTTGTTTCTGCATATTTATTTGCAGTACGTGTTTTGAAAAAAGCAAAACTACACTTTGATGGAGAAACATTGATCTAGTAAGCTGCATCTTACAATTTAAAAGTAGAATCAAATAAAAATCTTCAATAAACTATAGTATCAGGACTTGTAATTCACACGCATCACTTCCCTTTTAAAGTCAGTGAAAGTAAAGTTCACATCACTGCAGAAAACGTTACAAGACAGTTGTTGGAAACTGCTGGAGGATTTGCGTAATTCTTACAAGACAAGCACTTGTCTTCAATATTAAGAAATAGAACTATTCATTCACACAGGATTGCAATTCCTGCAACAATGGTGACCTGAGATACAGAAGCATGATTAATAAACCAAACAAGCTTTGCTCTTAAACAGGTAATCACCTGAAGAAACGTGTCTCCACCCACTCCAATTTAATGGTACAATGCATTGCACAACTTGACACTATACCATAAAGGGTATTAGAAGATCTCAACCCTGCACAAAATTTTATTGTCAACAGGGCAATCGTGATCTCTCCAGCCTGACATGGGCTTCCTAGGTCACCTGACTTGTGGAAAACCAACTTTACACAATTTCTCCCATACTTTTTTTAAAGCATTTTTCAAGATAAAGGTAATAACAACAATGTTCTGTGGTATTCATTAATGACATAAATATTTATTTCATTACTTTAATCATGCTATAGAACATTTTCCTTTGTTCTACCCATCCCTCTCTGCTACTGAAAAGCATTTTTTTTAATCTCTTGCCCAGTTCTGATGAAAGGTTTTAGGCCTAGATTCTGTTTCACTTTCACAGATGCTGCCTGATCTGCTGAGTGTCTTCAGCTTTCCTTGAATATAGAAAGCATTCTAGGCTGACATTGATAGCCAGTGATGCTCCTTCCTAAAACAAAGTGCAGTCATATGATAAAACAAAGTGCCAACCAAGTTCGCAGTGGTATAAATGATTCAATATCAAATACTATAGGAGACAGTTACTTCAAAGGCAAAGGATGCCTTTCATCAAGCTGACAAGCTCTAATTCAGAATAGTCAAGGGAACCAATTTAAATATATTCTTACACAGGGATAGGAGTTAATTTGCATGTTTCACTTCTTCATCAATAACACATAGACAGAATTATATCTTGAAGAGAAAGGCTAAGATATTAAGACATTGAAAAAAATGCTTATAATGAAGATAAATATGAAACCATCTACTAAACTAAACCATCTACTAAACTGAACTCCACTGATATAGATAAAAGTGCCATAACTTTGTTGGGCATAACCACAGAACACAGAGTTAGTGTCTAGCCTAAGTAAAATTCATGATGAGGATGTGACTGTTTGCATTGGTCCCATTCACACTCTCACAACATTTTCCTCAGGGAAACACCAGGCAGGATTCCTGCTTCTTATTGTTACTCATTTACACCTGCTGGAGATGGATGTACAGACACTGGATAAGCACAGGTTTGATCTCTGCTTTAATGCTTTCTGTAATCAGTCAAGAAAAATATAAATCAGGCATCCTACCCCCAGATGTGCTCCGTAAAATATATCTGGACGAGGGGAAAGAACAGAATGATGTTTTCACTACATTTCCAGTCAAAAACTCAAGCTCCTGTGAATTTCATCTACATGATGTGCTATCAGGAAAAACTACCTGCACTGAATTTTCTGTTATATCCTTCTAAATAATAGCCAAGAAAGCCTGCTTCTGGAAAATTCACAACAATCCCAATTAACTCTCAGGTCTCCAACTGTTAACTAATACAAATCAGGATTAGAGCTCCTGATGTAATTGAAAAATTAAAAATTAAATGAGAATTTGGAGGAGAGGACTCAAGAAAATTACAATGACCAGGATCCTTGGTTCTGAAAACTACTGCTTACCTTTTTTTCCCCCAATGAGCCAATAAAAATTCACCGGTCAGCACCGGCTACAACCTACGAGAACCTCTGACCTCTTGGCAACCCATTAGGACCTCCCGGCGATCCAGCTATGGCTCAAGAATTCTCGCTACTCTCCATGGCGGCTTCATTCTAGGCGCCGCTAATTTTTCAATATTTTGAAAAATTCACGGCGACCATAATGAGGCCACGACTAGTTCCTACATGGGGGAACTCCTCACGACCATGAAGGCGACTCCCCCACAACCACCTGCGAAGATGTGGCGACCATGTGGCGACTGCATAATCTCCTGCAGCCGCCTAAAATGTTGCCTAAGTGGGACAGGACCATTCCTCAGTGCAAGAGGCTTAGATACGGCAGAGCTTGTTAGGTGTATCCACGAGGGTTTCTCAATACAATATATGGATGGTCCAACTAGAAGAGGGATCATACTGGACCTTGTATTGGAAAATGAGCCTGGCCGGGTGACTGATGTTTCAGTGGGAGAGCATTTTAGGAACAGGAATAATAACTTCTTAAGTTTTGGCATGGTTATAACAAGGTGATCATCCCCTTTTTTATTTCTCAGTTCCTCCCATATAGCCTCAATCAGTAATGCCATCTTGGACTGCTACCTTGACATTCTCTTTAACCAATAAATCAACATCCTCTTTTCTTTTACCTCCACATCTTTTGTAGACTTTTATGTAGTCCCTGCACCCTGGAATATTAAGCTGCGAGACCTGTCCCTCTCTTAGCCAGTTTTCCGTAATGGGTACAACATCCCAGTCGCATGTACCTATCCACATCCTGAGTTCATCCACCTTACCTATCAAGCCTCTCACATTAAAATAAATGCAATTCAATCCTACAGACCTTCCTCGCTCCCTGCCATGCTCCTGCCTATTCTGTCCACTGAACTTTCTTTCACCAGCCTCTTACCTTCCTCAGTCCTACCCATCTCTCTGCCAATAGTTTAAATCCACCGTGTAGCACTAATAAACCTGCCTGTTAGAATATCGGTTTCCCTCCAGCTCTGGTGCAATCCATCCCTCTCGTGCAGGTCACCTCTGAAGAGATTTCAATGGTCCAAAAATCTGAATCCCAGAACCCTGATTGATGGAGACAAGATATTCTCGCGTCCCAGGGCGTTGATAACCAGAATCGTGAGTCAATTTTTAAAACAGTGCAAGCTATGCTGGATTTCTATGACTTTTCTGCACCATTCACCGTCCCTTCATTTTCTTATCCTAAAACCTTCATCCCTGTTTGACCATTAATAACAGATGGAACAATTGTCGGTGCAAACTTGTCTGAGCAGAAAACCAAAATATCACTCTGTTACATATAAACATAGAAAATAGGTGCAGGAGGAGGCCATTCGGCCCTTCAAGCCAGCACCGCCATTCATTGTGATCATGGCTGATCGTTCCCTCATGAGTTCAAGAAAATAATGGACTCTCAAACCAGACAAGTCAATTCTGTCCAAAAATGAAGTGAAAGGAAATTCAAAATAATTGAGCACCTATTAGAATCACTAAGTATTGCTCAGAGACCTCAGTGGCTTAGAACAACTCTCCACTTCTAGTTAACTGTATTGGCTTTAGCTTTCCTTCCTATATTTTTTGGTCAAGGTTTTTAATTATAAAAGAAAATTTCAACGTATTCTGCCTCAAAACAATTTAATTCCTGTCCTCCACAATAAAAAAACTCTTGGATTGCACAATGGGTCCAAGGATGCTGCAGGGAAGGTTAATAAAGCATTCATAACCAGCACTGCAATTCTACTTTCGTGAAATGCTCTCCAGTTCTACACTGACAACAGAAAACGAATAGGTTCCAGCTGAATGCCCCGTGGGCTGCCACTGTACTGTCTCGCCAAGAATTCAAATGACTACCTACGATTTCTACTTCTGCACAGTAAATTTGGAATAAAAAATATAAAAATTATTTTTGTAAATGGTCTCCAAATAAATAATCTTATGTATTTTTTAAAAAAATGAAGAGAACTGCTACTTTTAAGCTAAGGAACCGGAAAAATAATTAAACACATTGCTAATTATATCAAGCCCTCCGGGCCAGTTTCTGGTTAGCCTTTCATCTGAAATATTTCTGCAATATGTCACAAATTTCCAAGGTGCTTAGTACCAACGGATTTGGAAGTTATTTATAACATCTACTAAATTCAGATTTCATTCCATCTCACTAACTGTTTTGATCTTCGAATTTGATTAGCTCTGGATACTTTTGATTGGTCAGCTATCTTCGTGGATAACAGAAAATGGCTGAAACACTTGGTAAATGAGATACAAGGGATTAACATGTACATCCATTTGGTAGTAATATAGAGTTCAGTTCTATTTGGACTAGGCCCAAAAGGGGAGTTGCATACAAAAATATCAGATGGATTTTTGAACTATCAAAGAATTAAAAAAACATTGAAAAAAGTTGAGCATTACTCAATTAGGAAAATATAAACTGAAAAAAAATAATTCAAAAGGGTGTTTTTACTGAGCAATTCTTTCATGCAACATTGGATTTAAATAGCTGTTGTATTTAATATCTCATACCTTGTATTGCTTGTATATCTTGCCATCAAATAAAAAATTACACCAACTCCCAATATTACGTAACTCTATCTGACAGACATTGTCTTCGATCAAGGAGCATTCAGTCCAACCCCTTGGTTTGCTCTGTCAATTATTTTACATCCCAATTTAGCCATTCTGCAAACCAGTCACGGTTGCTCAATATGTTGATTCTCAAGAGATTATGTAGAACTCTGTTCAAATCTAAAGAAAGTCAACAGATGAAAAAAAAATTGATGCATATTTAATTTCCCGATTACTACATCCATTGTTTCTGACAGCCAATTGATATTGCCCGTCTACAAAGGTGCTGGATCTAAAATACCTAATTTGCAAAGCACTTGCATTCAGTATATGGGAGCATCTTAGATCACCGTTTTGTCAATCTCTTCAATTTATCATCCCACTTCCTACTCGGACCTATTTGTCTGTGGTCTCTTGCACTGTTACAATGAGGTCCAATGTCAACTTGAGGTATAGCACATTGCAACTTTCCAGACAGAATATTGAAATCTATAACTAGAGGTAACTCACTTTCCCTGGATGACCTCTGCAATGTAACCACATGTCAACTCTAACCTGAACCAAGCAGAGATGATTTATTTGTCCTATCTCTTTAATCTTCTCTGAAACTCAAAATGAACTTATTTTCACTCTTGGAGACACAAGGAACTGCAGATGCTGGAATCTTGAATAAACCACAAAGTTCTCGAGTAACTCCAGCACTAAGCTTTACTCATCTTCACTTATTCTAACAAAATGTGTTCCATTCAAAACGTTTATTCTTTTTCACCTTCCACAGATACTTCTGGATCTGTTGAGTGGTTCCAGCATTTCCTATTTCATATTTCGATGATCTAGTTTCTTTTGATTTTCAAGATCAGTATTTTGACAGTGTTTAGTTGAACAAAAGGATCATAAAACTCTGGTGAGGTATAATTAATGGCACAGACCAGTTGAACCAAATGGGCTGTTTCTATTATATAAATTTTAAGATATAGTGAATATTAATAAAAATAGGCATGGTTTTTGATTTTTCAGTCAAAATTATTATTTTTCTGCATGTACTGTACTACATGCAAGAATAGATTAAATTTCAAGTTGGCTTGATGCTCATTTTCATTATGCATTTTGCAAATTGGGCACCCTTGCATTTCAACCTTATTCTGCAAGTACATCAACAGTATGTAGGTGCAGGCAGAACAACACATGAATTCTGAAGGGAACCCCCTTAATACACTTTTGATTTCACACCTTTCTTCTGATGGTCCAAACATCTTCAGTTCTGAAGTAAATGCTCAATTCAGGTGGGTGATACAAAAATTATGAAACACACAGCACCAAATTGTTAGTGGTCTATTGAAATTCTCTTCTTTAAAGACATGTTACATGATGAATTATTGAAACAATCCGTGGAGCGAGAGGAGGAGTTTCTGGGCGGTGAGTTTAAAAACGGAGCGCGGGGCTTGCTTTCACAGAGGCCCAGGAGCCGTTGGAGCGAGAGGAGGAGCACCCAATCTGCAACGTTCCATCACACTTCCAAGGAAGTGGTCTGGTGGAAGCCGCTGATTGGTGGAAGCGGACTAGAGGGAGCAGCTGATTGGGAGCAACCCCAGGTTTGCATTTCTGCTTTCTGGTTAAGGGTACAGTGAGCTAGGGGTACAGTGAGTAATGGTACAGTGAGTTAAGGGTACAGTGAGTTAAGGGTACAGTGAGTTAAGGGTACAGTGAGTTAAGGGTACAGTGAGTAAGGGTACAGTGAGTTAAGGGTACAATGAGTTAAGGGTACAGTGAGTTAAGGGTACAGTGAGTTAAGGGTACAGTGAGTAAGGGTACAGTGAGCTAGGGGTACAGTGAGTAAGGGTACAGTGAGTTAAGGGTACAGTGAGTTAAGGGTACAGTGAGTTAAGGGTACAATGAGTAAGGGTACAGTGAGTTAAGGGTACAATGAGTAAGGGTACAGTGAGTAAGGGTACAGTGAGCTAGGGGTACAGTGAGCTAGGGGTACAGTGAGTTAAGGGTACAGTGAGTTAAGGGTACAGTGAGTTAAGGGTACAATGAGTAAGGGTACAGTGAGCTAGGGGTACAGTGAGCTAGGGGTACAGTGAGTTAGGGGTACAGTGAGTTAAGGGTACAGTGAGTAAGGGTACAGTGAGTTAAGGGTACAGTGAGTTAAGGGTACAGTGAGTTAAGGGTACAGTGAGTTAAGGGTACAGTGAGTTAAGGGTACAGTGAGTAAGGGTACAGTGAGTAAGGGTACAGTGAGTAAGGGTACAGTGAGTAAGGGTACAGTGAGCTAGGGGTACAGTGAGCTAGGGGTACAGTGAGTTAGGGGTACAGTGAGTTAAGGGTACAGTGAGTAAGGGTACAGTGAGTAAGGGTACAGTGAGTTAAGGGTACAGTGAGTTAAGGGTACAGTGAGTTAAGGGTACAGTGAGTTAAGGGTACAGTGAGTTAAGGGTACAGTGGGTTAAGGGTACAGTGAGTTAAGGGTACAGTGGGTTAAGGGTACAGTGCTTTTTAGTAAAGGTACAGTTTAAAGGATTAAGATTTTTATAGTGTGAGTGAGTTGATTTAATTTGGGGGTAAGCCATGTCAGTTGAGATCGGCCCCATGGTTTGCTCATCCTGCAACATGTGGGAGATCAGGGATATGGTCGGTGTCCCTGGTGACTACGTTTGCAGGAAGTGTATCCAGCTGCAGCTCCTGGCAGACCGCATTGAACGATTGGAGCTGCGGTTGGATTCATACTGGAGCATCCACGATGCTAAGAAAGTCGTGAATAGCACGTACAGTGAGTTGGTCACACCGCAGGTAAAAGTTAAGCGGACAGAAAGGGAACGGGTGGCCATTAGCCAGCGTAGCAGTAGGCAGGTAGTGCAGGAGTCCCCTGCGGTCATCTCCCTCCTAAACAGATATACCATTTTGGATACTATTGGGGGAGATGGCTCATCAGGGGAAGGCAGCAGCAGCCAAGTTCATAGCACCATGGGTGGCTCTGCGGCACAGGAGGGGAGGAAAAAGAGGGGAAGAGCTATAGTAATAGGGGATTCAATTGTAAGGGGAGTAGATAGTCGTTTCTGCGGCCGCAAAGGAGACTACGGGATGGTATGTTGCCTCCCTGGTGCAAGGGTCAGGGATGTCACTGAATGGCTGCAGAACATTCTGGAGAGGGAGGGTGAACAGCCAGTTGTCGTGGTGCACATTGGCACCAACGATATAGGTAAAAAACAGGATGAGGTCCTACAAGGTGAATTTAGAGAGCTAGGAGATAAACTTAAAAGTCTCTGGATTACTACCAGTGCCACGTGCTAGTCAGAGTAGAAATAGGAGGATATTGCAGATGAATACGTGGCTTGAAAAATGGTGCAAGGGGGAGGGTTTCAAATTTCTAGGGCATTGGAACCAGTTCCGGGGGAGGTGGGACCAGTACAAACAGGACGGTCTGCACCTGGGCTGGAATGGAACCAATGTCCTTGGGGGAGTGTTTGCTAGTGCTGTTGGGGAGGATTTAAACTAATGTGGCAGGAGGATGGGTGCAAGAGCAGAGAGACAGAGGGGTGTAAAATGAGGGTAAAAGCAATAGGTAGCAAGGTGAAAAGCAAAAGTGGCAGGCAGACAAATCCAGGGCAAAAATCAAAAAGGGCCACTTTTCAACATAATTGTATAAGGGGTAAGAGTGTTGTAAAAACAAGCCTGAAGGCTTTGTGTCTCAATGCAAGGAGCATTCGTAATAAGGTGGTTGAGTTGAATGTGCAGATAGTTATTAATGAATATGATATAGTTGGGATCACGGAGACATGGCTCCAGGGTGACCAAGGCTGGGAGCTGAACATCCAGGGATATTCAATATTCAGGAGGGATAGACAGAAAGGAAAAGGAGGTGGGGTAGCGTTGCTGGTTAGAGATGAGATTAACGCAATAGAAAGGAAGGACATTAGCTTGGAGGATGTGGAATCGATATGGGTAGATCTGCGAAACACTAAGGGGCAGAAAACGCTAGTGGGAGTTGTGTACAGGCCACCTAACAGTAGTAGTGGAGTTGGGGATGGCATCAAACAGGAAATTAGAAATGCGTGCAACAAAGGTAAAACAGTTATAATGGGTGACTTCAATCTACATATAGATTGGGAGAATCAAATTGGCAGGGATGCAGAGGAAGAGGATTTCTTGGAATGTATGCGGGATAGTTTTCTAAACCAACATGTAGAGGAACCAACGAGAGAGCAGGCTATTCTAGACTGGGTATTGAGTAATGAGGAAGGGTTAGTTAGCAGTTTTGTTGTGCGTGGCCCCTTGGGCAAGAGTGACCATAATATAGTTGAGTTCTTCATTAGGATGGAGAGTGACATTGTTAATTCAGAAACAAGGGTCCTGAACTTAAAGAAAGGTAACTTTGAGGGTATGAAACGTGAATTGGCCAAGATAGACTGGCAATTGATTCTTAAAGGGTTGACGGTGGATATGCAATGGAAGGCATTTAAAGACTGCATGGATGAACTACAACAATTGTTCATCGCAGTTTGGCAAAAGAATAAATCAGGGAAGGTAGTGCATCCGTGGATAACAAGGGAAATCAGGGATAGTATCAAAACAAAAGATGAAGCATACAAATTAGCCAGAAAAAGCAGCCTACCAGGGGACTGGGAGAAATTCAGAGTCCAGCAGAGGAGGACAAAGGGCTTAATTAGGAAAGGGAAAATAGATTATGAAAGAAAACTGGCAGGGAACATAAAAACTGACTGCAAAAGTTTTTATAGATATGTGAAGAGAAAAAAATTAAAACAAATGTAGGTCCCTTGCAGTCAGAAACATGCGAATTGATCATGGGGAACAAGGATATGGCAGACCAATTGAATAACTAGTTTGGTTCTGTCTTCACTAAGGAAGACATAAATAATCTGCCGGAAATAGCAGGGGACCGGGGGTCAAATGAGATGAACTGGGTGAAATCCAGGTTAGCCGGGAAGTGGTGTTAGGTAAATTGAATGGATTAAAGGCCAATAAATCCCCAGGGCCAGATAAGTTGCATCCCAGAGTACTTAAGGAAGTAGCCCCAGAAACAGTGGATGCATTAGTGATAATTTTTCAAAACTCTTTAGATTCTGGAGTAGTTCCTGAGGATTGGAGGATAGCTAATGTAACCCCACTTTTTAAAAAGGGAGGGAGAGAGAAAACGGGGAATTACAGACCAGTTAGTCTAACATCGGCAGTGGGGAAACTGCTAGAGTCAGTTATTAAAGATGGGATAGCAGCACATTTGGAAAGTGGTGAATTCATTGGACAAAGTCAGCATGGATTTATGAAAGGTAAATCATGTCTGACGAATCTTATAGAATTTTTCGAGGATGTAACTAGTAGAGTGGATAAGGGAGAACCAGTGGATGTGTTATATCTGGACTTTCAGAAGGCTTTCGACAAGGTCCCACATAAGAGATTAGTATGCAAACTTAAAGCACACGGTATTGGGGGTTCAGTATTGATGTGGATAGAGAACTGGCTGGCAGACAGGAAGCAAAGAGTAGGAGTAAATGGGTCCTTTTCAGAATGGCAGGCAGTGACTAGTGGGGTACCGCAAGGTCAGAGCCGGGACCCCAGCTATTTACAATATATATTAATGATCTGGATGAGGGAATTGAATGCAACATCTCCAAGTTTGCGGATGACACGAAGCTGGGGGGCAGTGTTAGCTGTGAGGAGGATGCTAGGAGGCTGCAAGGTGACTTGGATAGGTTGGGTGAGTGGGCAAAGGCATGGCAGATGCAGTATAATGTGGATAAATGTGAGGTTATCCACTTTGGTGGCAAAAACAGGAAAGTAGACTATTATCTGAATGGTGGCCGATTAGGAAAAGGGGAGATGCAACGAGACCTGGGTGTCATGATACACCAGTCATTCAAAGTAGGAATGCAGGTGCAGCAGGCAGTGAAGAAAGCAAATGGTATGTTAGCATTCGTAGCAAAAGGATTTGAGTATAAGAGCAGGGAGGTTCTACTGCAGTTGTACAGGGTCATGGTGAGACCACACCTGGACTATTGCGTACACTTTTGGTCTCCTAATCTGAGGTAAGACATTCTTGCCATAGAGGGAGTACAGAGATGGTTCACCAGACTGATTCCTGGGATGGCAGGATTTTCATATGAGGAAAGACTGGATAGACTCGGCTTGTACACGTTGGAATTCAGAAGACTGAGGGGGGATCTTATAGAAACTTACAAAATTCTTAAGGGGTTGGACAGGCTAGATGCAGGAAGATTATTCCTGATGTTGGGGAAGTCCAGAACTAGGGGTCACAGTTTAAGGATAAGAGGGAAGACTTTTAGGACCGAGATGAGGAAATCATTTTTTGCACAGAGAGTGGTGAATCTGTGGAATTCTCTGCCACAGAAGGTAGTTGAGGCCAGTTCATTGGCTATATTTAAGAGGGAGTTAGATGTGGCCCTTGTTAGGGGGTATTAGAGTTAGGGGGTATGGAGAGAAGGCAGGGTGGGATACTGAGTTGGATGATCAGCCATGATCATATCAAATGGCGGTGCAGGCTCGAAGGGCCGAATGGCCTACTCCTGCACCTATTTTCTATGTTTCTATGTTTCTATGTAAAATGCTGGAAATATTCAGCATGTCAAGCTGTACCTGTGGAAAGAAAAACATTTCATGTCTTGCATCCTTGATCTGACAAAGGGTTCAGGACTGAAATATTTAAACTGTTTCTCTTTCAACAGAGCTGTTATACAATCTGCTCAGTGATTCCAGCAGGTTCTGCTTTTATTACAACCTTCACCAACATCTCCCTTAACCTTCAAATAAAGTGGTCTTCGTGGACCAAAGAACGTTTGATAATATACAAACAATAAGATGGTCCAACCACCTGCAGTATTTTGATATCCTGTTCCAATGGAGGCCTCTTCCGGTTCTGTTTCTGCGTTAATTTGATTTCTGCGTATTAACTCATATCCAGCTAATCCAAGAATCAGTTTAGTATTTAGGACACAATGTGGAATAAGTGTTGAATGCATCATTCACACTTACGTTGAACAGGAATTTAGTGCAAATTTAACTAAAATGCTCATTTTTCTCCCATTCATGTATCATATAATAGCACCTTTTTTACATAATGAGTTTCAGATGGAGAATAAATGTAATATTTCAAAAGTAAGTTCCAGAAGCAGAAGATTTACCAAAATTATAATGGGATGTATTGTAAAAGATGAAATTCTGATCACTTGCGATGTGAGAAAGAAAGAAAAGTTGTATTTTCTATTTATCCTAAAAAAATATCAGTATTGTATACAACAGTCGACAATAGACAGATCCATAGTCCATTTAAATAACAGGTTAATACTGAAATGCACAAATAAAAGCAGAGCCTCACATCCAACTCCAAATGAAAAGTCAAAAGAAAAAAACTGCAGATTGGAAATCTGAAATAAAAACATTAAAATGTTGGAGCCACCTAATGGGTCAGGCAGAATCAGAACAGATGGAAATAACGTTAATTGCTCCAACTGAAGATATTTCATCAGAACCGGGAAAGCTCAGAAATGAAACAAGTTTTACGTTTCAAAAAGACAAAGTGTTACGAGACCAAAAGAGGTGGTCTCTTTGTGTCTTTTATAATCAGTTCTGCTTTCTTTCTCCTCTTCTGCAATTTCAGATTTCACTTTCATATCATTTTCTGTCTTGGATTGTCTTATATTTATACACAAAATATTATCTCACATTCAACTTCACTAGATATGCTCATCAGTGAAAGACTGTTCTCCTTGATCCAAGAAACTTCCACATCCACAAACAATATTATACAAGGATATTAGTAAAAAAAAAACTCCATCAACTAACCACAATAATATATTAGAAACCAACAAATGACCTGAATACGACAATCGCCAGATGGAAAAAAAAAGACAGAGTGTATCTTAATTTGATCATGCTAGATCAAGGCACAGTGGCACAGCTGGTAGAGCTGCTGCCTGATAACACCAGAGGCCCAGGTTCGAAACTGCCTCGGGTGCTCTTTGTCTGGAGTATGCACGTTCTCCCTGTGACTGCATGGGTTTCCTCGGGGTAATCCAGTTTCCTCACATATCACAAAGACGTGTAGGTTTGTAGGTTAATTGCCATCTGTAAAATTGCCCCAAGTTTGTCGGGAATGGATGAGAATGGTGGGGTAACACAGAACTCGTGTGAATCGGTGATCGATGTTTGACGTGGAATCGGTGGACCGAAAGGCCTGTTTCCATGCTGTATCTTTAAACTCACCCAGGCAATATATGTGGAGAGAAATGGACAGACGTTTTGGGTCAGGACTCTTATTCAGACTCAACCGGAAACGTTGTCAGTCCACTTCCATCCACTGATACTGCCTGTCTTCTGATTTCCTGCAGCAACAGGACATAAAATGCAGGAGTATTTCAGGGACACGGGCACCATCTCTGGAGAACATGGTTAGGTGATGTTTCGGGTCACCAACCTTCTTCTGATTCTGAAGGAGGGTCCCAACCCAAAACAACCCCCTACCCATGTTCTACAGAGATGCTGCCTGACCTGCTGAGTCACTCCAATACTTTGTTGTTCTTTTGTGCAAACCAGCATCTGCAATTCCTTGTTTCTACGAGTTCCTCCAATAACTTGCAGTGTGTTCAAAATCCCAGCATCTGCAATCTCTTATGTATCCAAGCTAGATCTAGTGATCTGTCATCAAGGCAATTCAGTTAAAGTTCATATGTCGTCTGAAATACCCCAAGGAAGGGAAAACCAGAAAAGGGATTCTAGGCCATAAAAATATTGCTGAGGGTCAAAGGCCAAAGAAGAAATGAGAGTGTCTGTATTTATCAACACCTAAAAAAAATTAATAAACTGTAAACAATAATCTAATTGCCCTTTTTGCATTGCAATCAACTAATAAAACTACTTTGATTTACCTACATAAAGCTTCACATAATAGGCCAAATAGGTTATCTATGGACCATAAAATATATTTAGAAATAATCTGTTAAACTAATGATTACTCAAAACAGCAAAGTTCTGAATGTCTTATACCAAACTTAAAATTTACATAATACAAACAATTTATGTGGATATAAAAGCCTTGATATTACTCCCAGATATTGGAAATTTAAGCCTATACTACCTTCCATCATTTTGCAATGATGGAACTGGTTACCAGTAGTGCTCATTATTGCCCCCATTTTTAAGGAAGGAACTGCAAATGCTGAAGATAGACCCAAAATCCTGGAGTATCTCAGCGAGTCAGGTAGCTTCTCTGGAGAAAAATAGGTGACGTTTCGGGTCAAAATTCTTCTTCAGACACAATTGCCACCATTGTTCCAGATTTATTTTGTTATACATAAGATTTAGATGGGAAAAACTGCCTATATATTACATCTATATATTACATATATTACAGTTTTTGGTAATCTATATTTAAAAGAAATGATATGAATAATAAAATGAGTTCATGGCTTTTAAAATGACAGGTTTCATGATGCAACAGAAAAAAATGATGGAAGCATTTTGGATTTGGTCTGTTTTACTTATGATTGACACCTCTCTAAACAAACGTTCCAGCTGCTTGGATCAGTTGTCAGATGGATATTAAGTTGATGTCTAATGCGCCCTTTCCCATTAACGGCCCACTCCCATGATTTTGAGTGAAAGCAAGGAGTACCACGGACTCCCAGCCAATATCTACCTCAAATAAAAATGGATTACTTAAAAATTATCTCATTGCTGTGGGAATTGCTATGTACAAAGTGAATGATACATTTCCCACATTTTGACAGCGATTATATTTCTAACCGGCTGGTATTGAATCCTTAAATACAGTACATACCAAGGATATAGGAGCTAGATACTGCAGATGCTGAAAACTTGAAATAAGACAAAAATTGATGGAAAAACTCAACAGGGCAGGCATTTGTGGACAACAAAACGGAATTCATGTTTCAGGTCAATGACATTTTAACAAATCTTTCTTAAGCTAGTTCTAGATTTCCCCATTAGGGGAAAACTCCTCTCAACATCTACTCTGTTCAGTTCCCTCAGAAACGTAAATTAAAAAAGTTAAAAACAGCAGATGTTGGAACTCTAAACTAAAGATAGAAAATGCTGAAAATACTCAGCAGATCAGGCCACATTTGGGAATAGAGACAGGTTAATGTTTTAAGACATAGATGTTGTGATAAAGGGTCTTCAACCCATAACTCTGTTTCTCTTCTCCTGGAATCATGTTTCATTAATATCACCCCTCAAAACCAACCAGCATAGGCCAAGCTAGTCAACTCTTCCTTGTCGGTCAATCACTGGAATTAAAACTTCAGAGGTTTGGAGTACTGAGAAATAGGTACCTGCGAGATGTAGAGTTTAGTTTAGTTTAGTTTAATTTACTATTGTCACGTGCATCAAGGTACAATAAAAAGCTTTTGTTTGTGTGATATCCAGTCAAAGACTGTCATGATTACAATCAAGCCGTTGACAGTGTACAGATAAAGGATAAAGGGTTTCACATTTAGTGCAAGACAAAGTCCAATAACGTCCGATTAAAGATAGTTCCAGGGTCTCCAATGAAATAGATGGGAGATCAGGACCGCACTCTAGCTAATGAGAGGACCGTTCAGTTGTCTGATTACAGCCAAGTAGAAACTGTCCCTGAATCTGGAGGTATACTTTTTCAAACATCTGTACCCATCGCCTGATGGGAGAGGGGAGAAGAGGTAGTGAGACTCAGCCTAGGTGGGACTCATCCTTGATCATGTAAGTGGCCTTGCCGAAGCATCGTGAAGTGTAAATGGAGTCAATGGAAGAAGGTTGGTTTGCGTGATGGTCTGGGCTGTGAAAAGAAAAATAAGTTACGATGAATAACAGGGTGAAAGCAGGCTGGGAAAAGAGTGAACCGGTGAATAAGAGTGTATACAAGGACTTTGTATCTGGAGGTCACATAAACCTGCGCAAAATGCTACTACATAATTTTAGCGTCTTCGAGAATGTAGAATGTTAATTCCAGGCTATGAATAATCTGATGCTTTGGTGAATTAAGGATGCGGACTCAAGTGCTGTACTTTTAAGGCGTGGAAGAGCTCAAACAGCATTTAGGGAGATTACGGAAATTTGTAATCTCTCAAATCAGGGGATGCAGCATTTAGAGAGATTGCAGGAATCTATAATTGTTGTGCACTTGTCCTTACAACAAGGAGATCAGAAGTATGCAAAAATTTAAGAAATTAAGTATGCGATGCGCCAGTGTTAAAATGGGTAAAAGATGGAGAATTGCAGAGGAAGAACAGGATAATGTGGCAAGCTGCTACCCTTTCCAATTAGTTACAATTTGTATAGCCTTAACCAAGAATCAGCTCATATTACGGATTTAGATAATTTAAAACTCAAAATGACAAAGTATAATATTTAAGTATCGACTTACGTAAACAGTGAAAAAATTAAACATTAATTATACCCAAGTTAGCAATAAAATTCTGGATTTGTTCATGGCAATTAGAGCGCTCAATAATTTTGTTTAATTCCTTTTGAGTTTTATCTTATTTGCAAATGATTGCTGTTATTCCTGCATAGAATTTAATGATAAAATAGTCTGTTTCTATTCAACCTCTTCCACCCTTTCATATTCTTAATACATTTCACATTGCAACAAAACAGTGTATAGGGCAATGTGTTGGAAGTCTGAAAAATACAGACTTCCAACACTTTTATCATATATACACTCTCATACCAGGTAGCATCCTAATGCATCTGTACTATACTTTCTCCTAAACCTCAACATCCTTCTTAAATTGTGCAGAAGCTTATTGCCCACAGTACCCTGAGGTTTTGCTGATAATTTATGTATGTTTAATATTCTACACCTTGTGTGGTTATATTTAAAAGTCCAACACTCTTTGTTTTAAAGTTTTCAACATTCAAATTGCTCTCTTTAATATCAATTAAGTCATTCTACTGTCGCAAGCACCCATTTGAAAATAATTTCTGGTTTACTTAAAATATAAATACATTTATAAATACAACTAAATGGCATATTACACTTCCATCTGCCATTTCTTAGCAATTCCACCATCTCAGTGATATCTGTTTACAGCTTCCCCTAGTTTGTAAATAATTAACTATCCCCTTTATTTTGATTTAATCACAAAATTTCAACATCACCCTCACAAACCTCTATGCAAAATGACTGACCTATGGTTGAATATAGTCTAAAGAAGTGATCATGTCAGACATCACAGCTCACTTCAAATCACAGAAAGATATCGCCAGTTTTGTTTCCAGTTAATTTGTAATGTGCCCTTCCATCCTTCACACTAATTCTTCATGGTAAACTCCTGTGCGGCAAAATAATTTCTTAGAATGCATGCGTACTTCACCATCTTTTCAAAGAATCTCCGAGACGGCCATCAGATGATATTTTTGAAACATGTAGATAAATCTTTTTTTTTTCGAGGTAAATTCTCCTTACCACAAACAATACATAAAGCATATTGGTTTGTTGTCCAAGTCTGTTTATAGGTATGTACTACGTCGCAGTACCCAGTCATTTTTTCAAATATATCTCTTCACTCAATATAATATCTGGGATTGTTGCAAATTCTATTCTTTGGATCCCAGGAAGTCTCCTACTGGTCTTAGGGACGTGTGATTCTTTAGCCTGAACAACGCCTAAAGTTTTATTTATTAAAAAACCTCTGACATTTAGTGATCTTAATATATTGTTCAGCACATGTACATTATTCCCCAGTATTTTATAATATGGCAAGAGTTATAAAATGCATTTTCTATCTTGTAGAAAAAAGTGGCATCCAGAGATGTGAATAGGCGAGAGATACAGTGCTAACACAGGGAAATGGGATTAGCATAGAAAGGCAAAAAAGGTCAACATGAACACAGTGGGTTGAAGGGCCTGTTTCTGTGATGTACAACGCTGTGACTCTAAGGCACCATTCTGAACCTTGAGAAGTGTCAAGCCATTGTCAACTGTTGTAAAAACAATCTACTTTAGAAATATATTTTAGAAGCCAAAATAATACAAATCCTTGACATTTAACCTCCTCTCTAAGCCTCATCCAGTCCTGCACAAGCAACTTCTCTCGTGTGGTCTCTGCCCATTCAGCTGAAACACAGCATCTGAAACATTGATGTTGAGCAAACTGTGCATTTTTCAGTAATTCTCTTTAAAATCTATTTCAAAATTTATGATCACACTCTTTGGCCCCAAAGGAGCTGCTCCAGAAAAGTTACGTACATCAGCTTGGCTGAGAGAAAATAAAAGCAGTACGTATGTAATTGACGTGTGTTATCAACACAATGACTCACATTGCAACCATCAGCATGTAAAGTGAAAAAAAAACATCAGCTTTTCATTCAATCTTTCTCTGCTCTGTGCAGTATTAACAAAATGTAAATGTTTCTGACTTTTTAATTAAAACAGCTACCACTGTAGCCTGGCAAGAGCCTCGCCCAGTATTCAAATTGAGAGCATTAAACGCACAGATTGGCAGGAATGGAACATAAACTCCTTCATATTAGCTGGACCACTTAATTTAACATTACTGCTCCACTCAGGCTGCTAATCAAGGGGAGCTGAAATTATCCTTAATATTTCCAACCCTTTGTAACTAATTGCTGTATGCTTGCCATTTTAATATCAAAATGATACAACTCCATTAAAATTAAATTATGGCTTCTCTTTCACAGCAGTTTTGAAATTGTTAGACAAATGACTTCAACAATGGGAATAGCATAACAAAGTCCGCTTTACCCCCGAGTTCCATCTGTGAGCCATGTTGACACATCAGTTCAATTTCACCTCAACATGAAAACAAAATCAATAACCAATACTGCAGCTAGCTGGACTTTCAGTGCCAATCCTGAGAGCTCAGCTCACTGCAGCATCTCTATTCCAGTTCTTTTAGTCCAGGATACCCCTTGGGAACTTAGGTATGCATTAACCTGCCACCCCTCATCACCCACACCAAACATACACTAACCAACCTGACTTCTCCCATTATCTATCGACTCTTTCATTATCACAGTGAGGTTTAAAAATATCTAAATAATGTTGAATATACTGATCAAAGTTGATATGCTGTCTAATTTAAAAATCCAAATGGCTAAGGGAGAAAGCAAGAAATATTTTTTAACATTAAAGTTACTATTTTCGTTAGAAATTAAGGTGACCAAGAAGCGACAACTGTGTTTGGAATTACAAATAGGTTTGTAGGGTAGATACAGACTGCTACCGCTTGTGCGAAAAGAAACTGTACTCCATAAATAGATAACAGTGACTTAACAAATCCAATAACAAATTAGGATAAACTGTTTTATCCAGAAAGCAATATGAATACAAAACATGTTTGCACAAGAAATGGCTGACGTGACTACACACTGAAGTGAATAAGTGCATGGGCTAAAATCCAGCATCGCCAGTATTTTGCTTTTTGCTCAACATCATTCACTGATTTCATATCTTTAAGTACTGCAGAAGAGGAGGTAGGGAACTTGTAGAATAAATATTGTGAACATGCTGAACAATAACAAATGCAGCCGGGTAAAAAGGTCCCGTCACATTGAATTGCCAATTAACCATTATCGCTGTATTCACACCTTGTCTTTGGAAGAAACTCAAAATATAGATAAGATATTTATCATACAGTTCATACAATAGTTCATGCAACAAGGAAGCAGGCCCTACAGCATATTGTTCCATGCCAGCTATCAAGTACCTATCAATACTAATCCCATTAACCAGCACTCAGGAAATTGTCTTCGATACCATGCCATTGCAAGAAGTTTAGCTTTAGTTTTATTTAGAGATACAACACGGAAACAAACCTTTCGGCCCATCGACTCCATGACGACCAGTAATCACCGCACACTAACACTATTCTACACACACAAGGGACAATTTACAATTATACCAAAGCAATCAAACCAGAAACTTGTAGGTTTGGAATGTGGGAGGAAGCCTGCGCTCCTGGAGGAAACCGACGCAGGTCACGGGAAGAACACACAGACAGCAGTCAGACAGCAGCTGCAGTCAGGATCAAACCTGGGTCTCTGAGGCTGTGAGGCACCAACTCTATCGCTGTGCTACCATGCCACCCTTCTGACCTAAATACTTTTCTCATCTACTTATCTTAACACTCTTTAAATGTTATTTGAGTCTTTTCTTCCTCAACTCTTCTAATTCTGCTAACCCTTACTTTAAACCTATGCTCTCTGATTATAGACATATGTGAAGGACAAAAGTTTCTCACTATCTGTACAATCTATTGAAATTTGTCAGCAAATATGATTCATATTTGACACCATTTTTATGTTGATCACCAAAGATTCTCTGTAGCAAGGGTTCCCAACCTGGGGTAAATTTCGCCTACCCAGTGGGTAAATTTGTTGATTCTGAATTTGTCCATATTTTTTCTTATTGACTGACTGTGTTTGGTTCTGGTATCTGTTCATCATTAGTTGTTCATAAATAAGTGAAATAACATTGTTATGTGCTATTAAAGTTGCCAGGGGTAAACGGAATGAAAAAGGTTGGGAACCCCTGCTCTATAGCCTATTAACAATTATACTTTTATAAAGTTAGCAATCAATACATGTGAATGAGTTCAGTTTCAACTTTAGTGAGCTGAATTTCATTGTAGAAATTCTTCTCAGCCAAGATGCTGTTTGATTTTTTTAGAAACTGCTTAATACTGAATCTCTTGGATTCCACGACCTAGAATATACCTGGAGCACTTTTTTCACACATATTTGTAGTTGCTTGAAATAGCAAAGATAGTTTTGGAATTTTAATAAATTCTTAGAACATGAAATTGTTATGTCTTTGCATCTCTCATTGCTAACTTCTCTAATTAAGGAAGAACTCACCAATGAGGCCCTTTCGGGACCTTTCACTGTCTGATGGAAATGTGATTGGAATAACATTGAATAATTTTTAATTCAAATGCTGGAAAACAAAGTCCATCATGCTTAATTGATCTAATACTTTGGTGTCTGTGTCACGAAAGAGAAAACGTTCTTAAAAAAAGGTGAAGATTGCATTGTGACAAATAAGCTTTTTCCAAACATGATGATATCTAATGTCTGCCTCAGCAGCTCGCATTCAGTGCTGAAAGCTGGATCTGAAGCATGTTTGGTCATCTCTAGACTGAAGGCAACTCCTCTTGGGTAAGTTGTTCATTTCATTGTATTAATATTTTACCCTGAACACCTTATTCAAAATTATTTTTCCGTTTTGTGCTGTCATACATTATTTTCCTTAACAATATCTGGTCATGTATACACTGAACTCTCATTTTAATTCAAATCACATAATGTTAATTAGGTTGGTAGCAGGAAACAACATAATAATAATAATAATAATAGATTTTATTTATATAGCGCTTTTCAGGACTCAAAGTCACACTTTTATATAAGGTGTGCAAGCCATTTATTATTACAGATTCACTGGAGGGAAATTAGTTACCAATATAATCCAAATAGCCCAAGCAAGTAAGAGAATAAAAATCTAAAAAATGAAAGAATATAAAGACAAGCAAGGCAGATTGTCCTCTTGTACAATTTTACCGCAAAACATTTTCCTCTGTTTATCGGCTGCCCGTGATTTTTGCTAAGTTAAAGTGTCAAGTAGCTCAACTGGTCTATTGCAATTTTCCTAATTAATTTCTAAATTTGCCCAATTCTGTAAAAACATTAAAAAACAAAATTACGAATTCAACTTCAAAACATCTTACAAGTTCAAATAATGGCTGGCCAGATCCTGATTTTTTGGATTCTACCCTGACAGATTAAGGAAACTAGTCTGCGAATGTCAGGAATTGTAACAACATACATGCTTGGGCAAAAATCTTGGGGTTCCATTTTAGAAGACAAACTTTGCAAATTTTTCACTGGGTGACAAATGGTGTTGCACAAAACGTAGTATGACAGATTATGATTTGATATGCTGAATGAAAAAATGTAATGATTTCAAGAGCCTTTCCTCCTACAATCTTTAATTGTGTTTTTTCAACACAATGGTAACACAAACAAGTGGAGAGGAAATGTTAATTTTATCATAAATTTGGTCGCTAACAAAGAAAAATCTTCCGAATTTACAAGTGATTGTTCATGAACCCGTTGGCAGCTCGTGATACTTAAAACAAGTTTTCTCAGATTTTCAACTTTGGACAGTGGGAAGAAGAAGCTGATGTTGCAAATTTTAGAGTGAAATTCAGAAGGTGAATGGGTATTCTTAGATTCCCTCATTGGTATTCTTAATTGATAATTAATAATCTATATTTCAATTAAAACAGAAATTAGAATAAACATTTAAGTAAGAAATTCAATTACTTTTCATGGTTTTTATTCATGATTTTGCTCTGAACTTAGATACCAACTGCGTGGAATGAAGGCAGAAGATCAGAGCTATCTATCAATACACTTTATTGGGAGACAAAGGGAAAGTTTAAACATTGATCAGTCAAAGGAGACACGCTGAAAATGTCTACATGCTTTTACATTGTCATCTTGTGCAGTAAAACCATACTTCGATGGTAGTAGCACCCATACCCAAATCAAAATATTGTAGCCTCAAGTCCCACTTCAAATAATTTTGGCTGCCAAATCAGCGCTGTACTGAGATAACACAAAAGATCACTTGGCATCATTTTAGAGAGCAAGGCTGCTCTTTCCCATCTTCTCACCAATGTTATCTCTGTACCAAGAGACTATCTGATCATTATTTGTTCAAACTCTCTGGAACCATACTAGGGTTAATTGAAATGCAATGTTTCATATATTACAAACTAAGTGCTTCATTGGTTTTAAAGCACTTGGGGACATTTTGAGTTAATGAAAGCCAATGCTTGTCACAAAACATTAATATAATTTTAAGTAGGAATATATGAGAAATATTTGACCAAACAACATAAGAAATGTTTAGGAACTGAATAGAGCATTATTTCATGAATAAAAATCATGAAAAGTATTTGAATTTCTTACTTAAATGTTTATTCTAATTGCTGTTGTAATTGATGTACTAGTTATCAATTAAGAATACCAATTAGGGTATCTAAGAATACCCATGTTGATACAGATTCTACAGATGCACCACTGAAAGCATTTTATCAGGATGCATCACAGCTTGGTTTGGGAACAGCTCCATCCAAGACCACAAGAAATTGCAGCAAATTGTAATGCAGCCCAGACCATCACACAAACCAACCTCTCTTCTATTGACTCCATTTATACCTCACGCTACCAGCAGCATAATCAAGGGTGAGTCACACCCTGGCCACTCCCTCTTATCCCCTCTACCATCAGGCAAAAGGTATAGAAGTGTGAAAATGCACACCACCAGATTCAGGAACAGTTTCTTTCCAGCTGTTATCAGGCAACTGAATCATCCTACCACAACTAGAGAGCAGTGCTGAACTACTGTCTACCTCATTGATAACCCTCGGACTAACCTTGATCAGACTTTGCTGGCATATCCTGCACTAAACGTTATTCCTTATCATGTATCTATGCACTATAGATGGATCAATTGTAATCATGTATCGTCTTTCTGCTGACTGTTTAGCACACAACAAAAGCTTTTCACTGTACCTCGGTACACGTGACAATAAACCAAACTGAACTGAACTGATTCATCAGGACTCCATGAACATACACAGGTAAGCAGAGGAACTAACATCAGGAATAGGCAACTCAAGTCTGCTTTGCCATTTAATACAATTAAAGTTGACTGCAACCCCAAATCTGCATTTCCAGCCACCCGGATTTACTTTTCATTCCCATGCTTATGAAATCTTTATCGACTTCCACCATAAAAATATTCAAAGACTCAAAACTCAGAGAAACAATTTGCCTCATCTCCATCTTATTCACTCCAAATTCCAACCAAAACAAATCTAACATGTCCAACCTTTCAATGACCTCATCCATTCAAGATATTAGTCTAATAAAATACTCAAAACTGCTTTCAATTAATTTATACCCTTCCTTAAAAATGACGACCAATACTGTACACACTTATGGTTGCAATGCTATATAAGCAAGGCATAATCTCCCTATCAGAACTGGAAAAGTTAGTACACATGTGAATTTTACGTTGCAAAGATAGTGAAGGAGAGGTGAATAGGTCAATGGGAATACTTTGAGGAAGGGTGTGCCAAGTTGATCTGAATGTTCAAGAAGTCATCTGACTGAGAGAGAGATTAGAAAGAGAGAAAACAACATGATAAGTGAAAGTAGGACTGAGCTGTATTGAGTTCAAAAGTTGAAATATGGCGAGAAGGAAAACGAGATGGCGAGAAGGAAAACAAGCTTACATTGTTTTTTGTTGAAACTGCATTGGTGGTCAATGAGAGATAAGTCAGAGTGGATGTTGGATAGGAAATGAAGTGACAGACAACTGGAAGTTCTTGCCCTTGCAGATCAAACAATTTCAGGAAACTTGCTTGCTCTATTTTAATCAAAATTGACCAATTCTGCTGTAAGGTTATGCATCTATAATATTAACCCAGTTTTATTCCCTCCATGACACTCCATGATCTACTGGATATTTCACTATGTACTATGTAGCATATTTACATCTCTTTCTCTCACATACTTCCCTCATAAGAAGAACCAGAGGAGCTACGTTGTCACAGAGAGTGCTATATGCATCGAGCGGCCCGAGGAGGTAATTGGGGCAGATACTATATTAGACACTTGGGCAGGTACATGGATAGGAAGTTACATAGAAAATAGGTGCAGGAGGAGGCCATTTGGCCCTTCGAGCCTGCACCGCCAGTTATGAGACATGTGTGCCAAATGGAGGAAAATCAGACTAGTTTAGATGGGGCACCATCTCGTTATGCACCATTTGAAGCTCCATCTGGAAATCCAAATACAATACTTCAGCAAGTTCATCGTCATCCACAGCATGTTACTTCAAGAAACTCCCAATAAATTAAACATTATTTCCCTTTCTCAATATCAATGCCATTGCCCGATTACCTTAAATCTTTCCTAAGGGCTCAGTTCTAATGTCTTCAACAACAGTTTTTAAAATTTTCTCTAATAACAAATATTCCCTATGATGCTGCCTACAGTCACTCAATCTCTTCTTGTATCATAATATAGGGGAGCAGACAATAAAAAATAATAGTGATGCCTCACTCTGGCAATCGAAATAATTAAAAATGGAAATATTTGAGGTAACCTACAAACACCTACCTCCTCTCCCCTCCACTAAAAGTAAGTTAACCAGTTCCACAGTTCACAACTATGTATTCCTCTTGGGCTCACACCTGTCTCTAGTCAACAAACAGCCTTCTCCCTGCCTGAGGTCATCTGTTGCCAGCTCCGTTTGTCCTGGTTTTTTTCTTCACTTCCAGTTCCCCCCCCCCCCCCCCCCAATCTCCCTACTACAATGAGTCTGAAGGAGGGTCCAGTCTCAAAACTTCACCCATCCATTTTCACCAGAGATGCTGCCTGACCCGCTGAGTTACTCCAACATTTTATATAATGAATACAGGAGGCAGGGTGGGAAGAAGTGTAGTCCAGATAGCCATGGGAGTCAGTGGATTTGTAGTAGATGTCGGACAGTAGTCTGTTATCTGCGATGAAGATAGTGAGTTTCTATCCAAACGCATGGGCCCCAGCTATGCCTGCCTCTTTGTTGGGTACGTCGAACAATCCTTGTTCGAGGCGTACCGTGGCCCTGTCCCTGAACTCTACCTCCGTTACATTGAAGACTGCATTGGTGCTACCTCCTGCACCCATGCAGAACTCAATGACTTCATCTATTTCACCACTAACTTCCATCCGGCACTCAAATTCACCTGGACCATTTCTGACATCTCCCTACCGTTTCTAAACCTCGCTATCTCCATCGCAGGTAACAGACTACTGACCGACATCTACTACAAACCTACTGACTCCCATGGCTATCTGGACTACACTTCTTCCCACCCTGCTTCATGTAAGGACTCTATCCCCTACTCCCAATTCCTATGTCTACGCCGCATCTGCACCCAGGATGAGGTGTTCCAAACCAGGGCATCGGAGATGTCTTCATTCTTTAGGGAACGGGGGTTCCCCTCTTCGATTATAGATGAGGCTCTCACCAGGGTCTCTCCTATATCCTGTAACTCCGCTCTCACTCCCAATCCCCCCACTCGTAACAAGGACAGAGTCCCCCTTGTCCTCACCTTCCACCTTATCACCCGTCACATACAACAGATAATCCTCTGACATTTTCGTCACCTCCAATGGGATCCCTCCACTGGCCACATCTTCCCATCTCCTACCCTTTTGGCTTTCCGCAGAGACCGCTCCCTCCGTAACTGCCTGGTCAATTTGTCCCTTCCCACCCTAACCACCCCCTCCCCGGTACTTTCCCTTGCAACCGCAGGAAATGTTACACTTGTCGCTTTACCTCTCCCCTCGACTCCATCCAAGGACCCAAGCAGTCTTTCCAGGTGAGGCAGAGGTTCACCTCCTCCAACCTCATCTATTGCATCCGCTGTTCTAGGTGCCAACTGCTCTAAATCGGTGAGACCAAGCGCAGGCTTGGCGATCGCTTCGCCCAACACCTCCGCTCAGTTCGCATTAACCAACCTGATCTCCCGGTGGCTCAGCACTTCAACTCCCCCTCCCATTCCGAATCCAACCTTTCTGTCCTGGGCCTCCTCCATGGCCAGAGTGAGTCCCACCGCAAATTGGAGGAGCAGCACCTCATATTTCGCTTGGGTAATTTACACCCCAGCGGTATGAACAATGACGTCTCCAATTTCAGGTAGCCTTTGCTTTCTCCCTCCTTCCCCTCCCTTTCCCAGCTCTCCCACAGCCCACTGTCTCCACCTATTCCTTTCTTCTTCCCGCCCCCCCACGCCCCCACCCCCACATCAGTCTGAAGAAGGGACTCGACCCGAAACGTCACCTATTCCTTCGCTCCATAGATGCTGCCTCACCCGCTGAGTTTCTCCAGCATTTTTGTCCACCTTCAATTTTCCAGCATCTGCAGTTCTTTCTTAGACAAGTTATTACAAGAGATCATACGCAGTATAAAGGTTATGCTAAAATGTGACTGAGATATGAAGAATATGGGGCAGCAATTTCAGATAAGGTTTCCCTCATTAATTTTGGAACTCATGGACCAATAACCAGTGGACCATGACCAGATGCTACGTCCAATTCCAGCCATTCAATTTGAGGAAGCAAGCATTAGAGAGGCTGCAGATAAGATGTACAATGATACTGCATTTCAGATTTCAACCACAAAGTTGGACCTGAAGAGTAGAGTTTCCTTTTTTTTGAAGCAAAGAAGCTTCAGAGATCATGACTAGTAAAGGGGGAAATTATTAGCAGCAACTAATCAGGGGGTATGGGGAGAAGGCAGGCACGGGTTACTGATTGTGGATGATCAGCCAGTATCACAATGTATAGCGGTGCTGGCTCGAAGGGCCAAATGGCCTCCTCCTGTGCCTATTTTCTATGTTTCTAACTGCATATCTGAAAAATAAATGCATAACCCTGAAATATACACCAAGTTCATTTAAATTCATACAAAAAAATCCAAATCCACAAATTCCCATATGGCTTATAAAGATTTTGATCAGAATATAATCTGATTTTAAAAGATCAAAAATCTTGATGAATTCTGAAAATTAACACTTTGCACTGCCTCACATATCAGCATGTCACAACTCCATTTCAGATATCATTAAAAGTCTTTTGCGCATCCACATCAATTCAAGTGTGCAATGTAAGAAGTTTCCTCCTCTACGGACACTCAGTCACTGCAACATTAAAGCGTGGTGCTTACTGTCTGTGCTTTTAACTTGTGATTGCCAACATCCTCCAGGGCCTGAGATAGCTGCTTCTGAAAAAGGAAAAAAAATTGCTATTAGTCCTACTACAGTTTCATATAGTGAAATAAATTGAGAATCAATTATGGAAATTATTATTTGGTTGTTGAAAATTCTTTAGAATTCTTTAAACATGAATTGTCGCGCTTACATTATAACAGCGAGCAAGCTTTTAATACAACTTAAAATTACCCTGCCTCTCTGGAACTTTGTAAATATTCCTTCACTGCAGAAATTGGAGAAAATGCTATTGAATTTTACCCTTCTGTTCCAGTTAACATGCTCTCATAGTTTCTGAAGAGGGGTCCTGACCCAAAACGTCACCTACGAATCTGAAGAAGGGTTCATCCAAAATGTCATCTATCGATGTTCTCCAGAGATGCTGCCTGACCCGTCGTGTCACTCCAGCATTGTGTCTTTTTTTTTTGTAAACCAGCATCTGCAGTTCCTTGTTTCTACCCTTCTCATATTTTCTGTCTGCACTTCCATCCATATAGTTGAACATTTGCAAATCATTAGTGCCAAGAATAACCGGCACTCCCCAACTCACATCATCGTCTCAAAGTTGTCACAGTTAGTTTTCATCCAGCATCGGAAGAGCAGATGTAACGGCAACTAAGCATTGGAAAAAATTGAATTATTTCATCAACTGCAACAATCCCACTCTCAATCTGCTAATTCCATCACTTTTCTTGGCAAGAACTATGTCTACAATCTTACTAATTTGACCCTGATCTGCACTTTAAAATTCACCATGCCTTTACTCTCCAAAATCGTAAAATTGGTTTCACCCCTCTCAATATGCCAAAACAGGTTTCACCACTCAATATCCTACAACAGGCTTCACCACTCCCAATATCCCCAAATCTGGCTTCACCACTCCCAATATCCCCACCTTCATCACTCCCCTCTTTATTCCCCCTAGCCAGCTTCATTTCTCCTGATAATCCCCCACTGGCTTCACCCTTATTTTCCCCCACCCAACTTCACTCGTCACTCTCCCCCTCTGACTTCACTCCTACAAAATTGCCCGCCTGATTTTTCATTAACCGATGAAATAGGGCCTTCCTTACTTTAGTATTCCTCCGCCCTTGTGCCCTGCTCTCAATTCACTTTTCTACCTTGGCTTTGTAACATTTGCAAATTTGCACACATTTCTATAACTTTTTGTCAAATTAATTAATATAAATTGTGAATAGCTGAGGGCCCTCCATTGATCCTTGTGGCATCGTGCTAAGCTCAAGGACACCGAGCAGTTTGAACAACTCAAAAGGGATACCATCATGCACATAGCTCGCATCAACAGACCTTGCTACCAGGAAAACACAAGCTGTGGTGCTTCCAATTTGGCATACTACCAAGAATCATGTGGCCTTTAACTATGAATGAAATCCCCATTAACAAAGTGGAAAAGCTGGAAAGATTGATCAGCACACATGTGAAACAGTGGCTTGGAATTCCACGATGCGTAAGTGCTGTCGGACAGTACGTGAGTGGCAAATTGGAATTACCCATTGCAGGTCTTGTGGAAGAGTTCAAGTGCACTAAAGCAAGGTTGGTCATGACCCTCACTGAATCTGAAGATACTGTTATTCGAACAGCGGCCCCCCATGTGGCAACGGGGAGGAGTTGACCCCATCTGAAGCCGTTCAGAATGCTAAGTCTGCTCTTCATTTTCAGGATGTGGTTGGCCAAGTCCAACACGGGAGAGCCGGGCTCGACTCGTCCTAAAAGCTCCTCAATGGCACAAGATAACATCAGTGCAGAAAAGACAGGCTCGTGGTGGAAGAGGTGAGAAGACGGGAGGAGGCAAAGCGACACGCCAAGGCCATCTCAATGGCCAAGCAGGTCTAATGGACTAACTGGGAGAGCCTGGAAAAGAGGAAACTCAGCTGGCATGACATCTGGCAAATGGAGGGATCTCGGCTAAGTTTTGTTATTAGAGCCACTTATGATGTTCTACCATCACCCCAGAACCTGAAGCAGTGGTTCGGAGAAGACCCCGCTTGCTCCCTTTGCCAAGCACCTGCATCACTAAGGCACATTTTAACAGGATGCACTACGAGCCTCGCCCAAGGGCGTTACACTTGGCGGCATAAGACAGCTCAGACAGCTGGCATCAATCCTGGAACAGAGGCGAACGATCACAAATGCTTCCCCACAAATATCGGCAGGAAATGCCCACTTCACAACATTTGTACCAGCAGGCCAACCTCCAGAGCACCAGATAACATCAAAGGATGCAAGCATTCTGCAGCCTGCTCGGGATTGGAAAATGGAAGTGGACTTGGAAAAAAAGCTTGTTTCCCCCAGACATTGTGGCTACAACATTCCGGCCAGACATGGTCCTGTGGTCCACAACAGCCAAGTTGGCATACGTTGTGGAATTGACAGTTCCATGGGAAGATGGTGTTGAAGAAGCTTATGAGTGGAAAAAGACCAAGTACTCTGAACTGGCAACTGAAGCTGCCCAGAATGGCTGGAAGACCAAGATTTTCCCTGTAGAAGTGGGATGCAGGGGATTTGTTGCTACATCTACAACCAGTCTATTAAAGAAAATGGGGGTGAGGGGTTGGTCCCTCCAACAAGCAATCAAGTCATTATCAAATTCTGCAGAAAAAAGCAGCAATTAGCTTTGGATCAAAAGGAAAGATAACAATTGGGCTGCAAGATGAAGACAGGAGGGTATGGAATTGAGGGGGGTGTACCTGGGACACCAGGTATCACCGTTGAGGCCTCTGGAGACGTTGTGGGCTTATCAATGAAACGTCAAAGAAGGAGGGTGCCCACCTGAAGACCCCGATGACGTACCTACCCTACCTTTCACCACTCCAATCCCACTGCAAATATCAAGAGTGCCAACTTACTACAGGGATTGAAACATCAAGTCCTATTAGCTCTACTGCCAACCAGAAATTGACCTCTTTACTCTTACTCTCAGTTTCCTGTCCTTTAACTAATCTTTTATTCATGCTCATAACTTACCAATAATATGCGTATTTATTTCATTGTAATAGGCAGGGTGGCACAGCAGTAGAATTGCTGCCTTACAGCGGCAGAGACCTGGGTTCGATACTGACTATGGGTGTTGTCTGTACAGAATTTGTACGTTCTCCCTGTGACCACATGAGTTTTCTCTGGGTGCTCCGGTTTCCTCCCACACTCCAAAGACGTACAGGTTTGTAGGTTAACTAGGCTTTGGTAAAATTGTAAAATGTCCTTCGTGTGTAGAATAGTGCTAGTGTACGGGGTGATCGCTGGATACTCAGTAGGCTGAAGGGCCTGTTTCCGCGCTGTATCTGTAATGTCTAAAGTCTTAAAGCATCTAAATGGGATCATTTTAAATTACCTTGAACAACCTAATTGCACTTGATGCACTGTTTCTCCCTCATCTGCCCTCCTCAAAAAACTAATTTTATCAAATTCAATTTCTACTGTATAAAATCACATTGACTCCCCCAAATTATATTATGATTTTCACGTGTCTTGTTACTGGATTCATAATAATGGATTCCACATTTTGCTAACACGATGTCAGGCTAATTGGTTACAAGTTTTTTTCTTATTCATTTTCTCCTTTCTGAAACAGCAGTACTTAATTTGCTGCTTTTAAATCTATTGAGACTTTTGCCAGAATCAATAGACGTTTGGAAGGCCATCACTAATGCATCTATTATATCTGCACCTCTTTTACAACTCTAGGATAAGTCTAACAGTGTATGGGATTTATGCCTTTGCAGTCCTCTTACTTTCTCCTGTACTTTGTCCGTGATTACATTAACTAGATCCTGGATCATTTTTTTATATCTTTTGCAGTAACAACAAATATAAAATATTTATTCAATGCTTCTGCAATATCCTTATTCCCATAATACTTTCATCGTGATATCTTTGGGAGCCACATTTTTATTTACCTCCTTTCCTTATGCAATTCATCCTTCATTTATAAAGGCCCATATTTTCCTGAGTGGGGCTGCTCCTCGCATTCTCTTTCCTTCAAACTTATCTTATTCAAATCCTAAGATGCTTCTTGACAGTCCTGGAGCTAAGAACTGTGACCCTGAGTGGTAGCGAGGCCTCAGTGAGAAGCGCAATGCAGGGCAATCCTGCCTTTGAAACCTTCCAGAAAACATTGATAGATGGCAAAGCTCTATACCAGTATTGCCATCTCCCAAAACTGTTAGTGTCTGGGGTTTTTTCCCCAAATGCCTCTGACATTGAGATACAAAAACTAACATATGTTTAAAAAACTTACAGTTTTGAATAACAGAAAGTATTTTTAAAAATGTTTCTTAAAAACATCAATTTACACATTTCCCCTCATCTCTAACGTCCACAATCCAATTCAGTTTGTCAAATTTACAGTTTTAAGGTATCTTCACCAGAGGAGTAAATACAAAAATTTAGTAAAAATTAAACACTGGATCAAAAATGAATTAAACTCAGATAGTTCAAAGTCATTGGGGCACTGAAGATATGAAGTAAACAAACAAACCAGAGGCAACCGACTCTACATGAAAGCACTCAGCCTCCATGGTATGTAAAATATATATATTTTTTAAACCACTGGAGAAACTCAGCAGGCCAGACAGCATCTGCAGAGCGAAAAGAACAGACTACACTTCTGGTCAGGACTCTTCTTGAAGTAGAGGAGAGAAAACTATTAAAGAGGTGTGAGGGGAAGGCGTGAGACAAGAACTGACAAGTGATAGGTGGATAGACATAAAATGCTGGAGTAACTCAGCAGGTCGACCATTCTTCAGACTGAAAATAGGGGATTGGGGGATGGAGGGGGGGAACGGAGGGTAGGTGAAGAGCTCTGAAGGTGAGAAAAGATCAAGACCCATCAGGGCTGGCCACAAATGATCTCAGGCAGGGTAGTTCCCCGATAGGCTCATTGTTACCTGTGGAAAGTGTGATCTCAAGAGGGATACAATGTGGTGAACTGTGGAACTGGATAAACGACGAAGGTGGAGGAAGGAAACAAGCGGGGGGGGGGGGGGCAGTGGTGGGGTGGGGTGGGGGGGGAGTGGTGGGGGGATGGGAATGTAGATATAAGTTACTTTAAATTGGAGAATTCAACATTCATACTGCTGGGATGTAAGCTACACAAGCAAAATCTGAGGTGCTGTTTCTCCAATTTCCGTGTGACCTCACTCTGGCAATGGAGAAGGCCCATGACAGAAGGGTCAGTATGGGAATGGAAGGGGAGTGCAAACGGTTGGCAACTGGAAGCCTTGGTGAAATGTTTTTCGTTGGAGTAACTTCTACCTGCATTCCCCTCCCCTTCGCCTCCTTCCTCCACCCTAGTCGTTTAACAGGTAATGATAACTGTGTAATGGAGGTAGGGGGAGTGGAAGGAAAGGTATGTACATTGTGGGTGGGGGTAGGGGGAGGAGGGGTGGAAGAGAGAATAGATGATAAGGAGGTAAAAAATTACCTGAAATCGGAGAATTCAATGCTCACATCATAGGTTGAAGGCTACCCAAAACAGAATACTGTTCCCCCAGTTTTCATGTGGCCTCACTCTGGCAGTGGAGGAGGCCAGATAGGTTATAAATGGGAAGGAAATTAAAAGGGCTTGCAACCAGGAGTTCCAGTAGGCCCTGACAGACAGAGCACAAGTAAATGGCGAGATTGCCTCCACTTGGTCTCACTGATGGAGAGGCCACATCGAAAGGACCGAATGCGATGGACGAGGTTCGAAGAGCTACTGGAAGGGCTGTTGGGGTCCCTGACTGGAAATGAGAGGTGGTGTTTAAAACTCAGAAAATCACTGATAATGCATATACTAGTGCATAAATTCCCATATCACTGATAATGCATATACTAGTGCATAAATTCCCATATCAATGATAATGCATATACTAGTGCATAAATTCCCATATCAATGATAATGCATATGCTAGTGCATAAATTCCCATATCAATGATAATGCATATACTAGTGCATAAATTCCCATAGCAATTTTAGCAGCAAACCTGTTGACAGGTTGGTTCCAAAACAAGAGTGGTTTAGAAAGCCCATTTAAGGATGTATATCAAACATTTAAACCATATTTCTCATTAATGCACATATATGGTTTGGCTTTCAGTCAACAATTTCATATATAATTAATACCCAATATTTCCCTACCCTAATTTACACATTGTAAGTAAATGGATTTATTGTCATTGTTTGCTGACTGAATTACAGTCATCTACAATACTTGATGTTCCAGTGTCACAGAGCACTGTTAGCAAATATGGCTAATTACTTCATCACAAGTTACATTGTTGGATTATTAATTTGCTTTAGGGCGAGAGATTGATTCGATGTCAGACCATTTCAGCACTTTATCATTACAAAAACATCCATATAATCCTAAAATACCACCCACTCTATTTTTTAATTAAATGAAACATCTTACAAATATTGAACAAAAGACGCATTTTAATTAGACAATCAAACTAGAGACAACCTGCACTACGCTGATCCATTCAGCCTCGATGGTAACCACAATGCATACGGTATAAAAAGGTTTGTTCAAAATCACCCCACTGAGCCTCAAAAGCAAATTACTGACAGGGCATATACTGTTAAGTAAAACCATATAGATAAAAACAAAATTACCCTACCCTGTGGGTGAATAACATCTTGTCAACGAAGGAACAAGACCAGACTTTTAATGAGTTCATGGGTGATCTGCATCTGTAATTCTAACCTAGTTCTTCTGTTGAAGATTGTTTCCATATTATTGTTTGACCTTCACCCCATCCACACAGCACCTAACTATCCCCAGTTACCCAACCCTTCTTCAAGCTTAAACTGTGCTTTGGGCAAAGAAGCTACTGATTTCCACAAATTTTCTTTATAGGAAGTGTTTCCTGACATCACGTTTGAATCAGGCACGTGTCGTCAGGGTAGGCCAGGTAGGCACTGCCTACCCTGACTAAAATTATGAAATAGCAATTATTAAATATAAATAGTAAAGGCATGGGAGAATTATGCCTATCTAAGAGATCAATCTCTTAGGTAGGCATAATTCTCCGTGCCTTTCATCCGCAGCACTTGCAACACGCGAAGGTCTGTGCAGCCCACGTGCCGTCGGCGCTGCTTCAAGCCGTCAATGACAAGTGGGGCTGAAGGCAGCTGAAATTCTGCCTTTGTGTACTGCACATGCACAGCAGCCTACTGCGCATGTGCAGCACAAGTTTCTTGGCGGGTTTTTCAAAAATGGATTGTCATTATTTTAAAAGTATCCTAGGAAACAAAGAGTGAAGAATGGAGTTTGTGTACCAATAACGTGGTAAGTACATTTCTTGGTGCTTTATGTTTTTAAATACCGTATTTCCCGGGGTGGGGAAGAGTTCCTTTCACAGTGTTTGGGGAGACTGGCCCGGGGTAAAGTTGCGGGGTGGGCAGGAGCGTTGTGAAGGAGGGGATCGGGGCCAGTAACCCACTTGCAACGCTCCGGGCACGGAGCCACCGCATTGTGGCCGGGGAGTGAATTAGCTTGGGTGGCTGCGAGTGGCCGCCAGGACCAGACAGCCCCTTCTGCCGGTCCCCGCACACCTCTGGCAGCTCAACGTCTGAAAACCTCTCTCCTGCCGCTCGCAGGCCTCACTCATGTCAGCCACTTCCCGCAAATCCTTAAATTCCGACAGCGCGCTCAAGGGACCAATTGAGGTTACTCGGCTGTGGGAATTTAAGGATTTGCGGGAAGCGGCTGACATGAGTGAAGCCGGCGAGCGGCAGGTGAGAGATGTTCAGATGGAGAGCACTGCCAGAGGTAAGCGGGCCGGCAGAAGGCGCTGAAGTGGCAGCCGGTTCTGCTGTCGGGTCCCGGCGGCTGCTCGCAGTCACCCGAGCTGCTTCCTTCCCCGGAGGTGGCGGCCAGTTCTGCTGTCCGTGCCCGGAGCGCTACGGCAGCGGTGAGTGAGTCTGACATGATCTCCGACCCCCTCCTTCTCAACACTCATGCCCTCCCCACATCTTTAACCCCTGGCACAGACTCTCCACATGCTGTGAAAGGAACTCTCCCTCCAATTGGTCCCTTGAATTAGTATTGTCATTCAATAAGGTGACAACTGATTCAACGTCCCGGTGTGCTCCTGTTTTTCCCACCATCTCTCCACCTGCCTTCATCCTCCATCCCCCACCCATCCAGTAATTAAAAAATGAAGGAGATTTAGAAGCCTTGGGAAAATTGAATTGTTACTTATTTTTATTTTTTACGGAGAGAACAATCTGCACATGTGCGGTTTAAGATTTTTTTTTTAAAGCCGACTGACTGCCTACCTTTAGTAATTACTCACGGCACGTGCTTGGTTTGAATAGCCTGGATTTAATTTTAATTTTGGACTCATTTAAGACTAATCAACCTAGTAATTTCTCCCTTTCCTGTCATTGTAGCGTCAACAACAATTGGTGTTGAGTTAGGGACACCTACTTTTTAAAAACAAGTCAAGCTTCACTAACATTACAGCAGAGCTTCACGGGTGAGTGTAAAGTGAATCACGTGATTTGAAGTTAGCTATGTCAAAGCCTGGCTGTGCAGCTGTATGCAGCCGAGGCAGAGATAATATTTTTGCCTGGAATTAGTATTTTTTAGCCACCGCGATAGCTGTTCACAGGTCTGTATGGGGATGGATTTGCCTGCTGTTTTAGGCAAGTTCTGCCAGATATGAATGGGGCATTTCCACTATGAGCCGCAACAATTGGGGAGTTGGGTCAGGCCAAGTAAAACTGATAGCACTGAGCAGACCATTCACTCATTCACTGAGTCAGTGAGGCAGGCTGGTGCCAGCTGGCTCACCCATCACGGTTGTTTCTACAATCTTCTCCTGAATGCTTTTTGTTCATTTCCGACTTACAAAAAATTTGGGTGATGAATCTCAGGAACAGAATCATTTCATAACCCAGGAACTGGCTGTACATTGATCCTGTAACACTTTTGGAAAGCAGGACTAAATTATGGAAAATTGAAAGAAACTATTACATTCAGTTACCTATTACATTTTAAACTACACTATGTCGTATCATCATTCTCGGTGCAGTTTATGCCATTTGATAGCAAGTTTTCAGCCTGTCTTTGCCACAAGCAAACTGGAAGGTCTGTCAAATGTGTCACAATCACAATGCAATACAATTATATAACTAATTATTCAAAATGAACAAAGGAAAAGTGTTGGTCCAAATGGAGTTCATACACATTGTAATATTCCAAAAGCCTGTGTAAAGGATGTGCCCACAGGTATTTAAGTTGTTTATTATCGTCACATGCATCAAGGTACAGTGCAAAGTTTTGAGTTACATGTTATCCAAAAGGATCAGATAAGCCATTTAAAGATACAATCAGTTCAAAAGTACAATAGATAAAGTAAAGGGGAAGATACAGAGTGCAGAGATAGTTCTCAGCATTGCAGCACATCAGTTCCTTAGACAAAATCCAATGTCCTCAATGCTGCAGAGGTGAACAGAACCGTAACCTAGCTTATGGCCTAGCCTAGGGCCATTCAGAAGCCTGATAATGGAGGGGAAGAAGTTGTTCCTGAGTCCGACGGTGCGTGCCTTCAAGCTTATGTACCTTCTGCCGGACGGGAGCAGAGAGAGGTAGGAGTGACTGCGGTGGGACAAGTTTTTGATTGTGTTGGCTGCTTTTCAGATTCAAACTTTATTGTCATTGTGTCATTGTGCAGTGTACAAGTACAGAGACAACGAAATGCAGTTAGCATCTCACCTAGAAGTGCGAACACAGAATAATGGAACAGTAAAATATATATATGTATATATAGTAGCAATAGTGCAATTTTCAGGGGGTGGGGGGGGGGGGGAGATCAGTCACTGGGGGACGGAGTGTCCGAGGGGGGGGGGGGGGTGACTGGCAATCACCAAGGTGCAGCGTTTAGTAGGGTAACAACCGCAGGGAAGAAGCTGTTCCTGAACCTGCTGGTCCGGGAACGGAGAGACCTGTAGCGCCTCCCAGATGGGAGGAGGGTAAACAGTCCGTGGTTGGGGTGAGAGCAGTCCTTGACAATGCTGCGCGCCCTTCGCAGACATCGCTTGCTTTGGACAGACTCAATGGAGGAGAGTGAGGAACCGGTGATGCGTTGGGCAGTTTTCACCACCCTCTGCAGTGCTTTCCGGTCGAAGACAGAGCAGTTGCCATACCATACTGTGATACAGTTAGTAAGGATGCTCTCGATGGCACAGCGGTAGAAGTTCGCCAGAATCTGAGGAGTCAGATGGACCTTCTTTAGTCTCCTCAGGAAGAAGAGACGCTGGTGAGCCTTCTTGATCAGTGTTGAGGTATTGTGGGTCCAAGAAAGGTCATCAGAGATGTTGACCCCCAGAAACCTGAAGCTGGAAACACGTTCCACCTCCGTCCCATTAATATGGATGGGGGTGTGCGTGCCACCACTAGACCTTCTGTAGTCCACAATGAGCTCCTTGGTCTTCTTGGTGTTAAGGGCCAGGTTGTTGTCAGCGCACCACGCTGCTAGGAGCAGGACCTCCTCCCTATAGGCCAACTCATCGTTGTCGCTGATGAGGCCAATCACCATTGTATCATCTGCATACTTGATGATGGCGTTAGTACCATGTACAGGTGTGCAGTCGTAGGTGAAGAGGGAGTAGAGGAGAGGGCTCAGCACACAGCCCTGTGGAAACATAGAAACATAGAAAATAGGTGCAGGAATAGGCCATTCTGCCCTTCGAGCCTGCACCGCCATTCAATATGAGCATGGCTGATCATCCAACTTAGTATCCCGTACCTGCCTTCTCTCCATACCCCCTGATCCCTTTAGCCACAAGGGCCACATCTAACTCCCTCTTAAATATAGCCAATGAACTGGCCTCAACTACCTTCTGTGGCAGAGAATTCCAGAGATTCACCACTCTCTGTGTGAAAAATGTTTTTCTCATCTCGGTCCTAAAAGACTTCCCCCTTATCCTTAAACTGTGACCCCTTGTTCTGGACTTCCCCAACATCGGGAACAATCTTCCTGCATCTAGCCTGTCCAACCCCTTAGGAATTTTGTAAGTTTCTATAAGATCCCCCCTCAATCTTCTAAATTCTAGCGAGTACAAGCCGAGTCTATCCAGTCTTTCTTCATATGAAAGTCTTGACATCCCAGGAATCAGTCTGGTGAACCTTCTCTGTACTCCCTTTATGGCAAGAATGTCTTTCCTCAGATTAGGAGACCAAAACTGTACGCAATACTCCAGGTGTGGTCTCACCAAGACCCTGTACAACTGCAGTAGAACCTCCCTGCTCCTATACTCCGGAACGCCGGTGTTCAGGGTGAGGGTTGAAGTGGTGTGGTTGTCTAACCTAACAGACTGGGGTCTGTTGGTTAGAAAATCCAGTATCCAGTTGCAGAGGGAGGGGTCGATGCCCAGGTCGATGAGTTTGGTGATCAGTTTGGAGGGGATAATGGTGCTAAATGCTGAGCTAAAGTCGATGAACAGCATTCTCACGTAGGTGTCTCTGTTGTTGAGGTGGGAGAGGGCGGAGTGAAGTGCCGTGGAGATGGCAGTATGGCAGTGTGAAGTGTAGATGAAGTCAATGGTAGGAAGTCTGGTCGGTGTGATGGACTGGGCTTCATCTGCAACCCTCTGCAATTTCTCATGGTCTTGGACAGAGCTGTTGCCAAACAGGCTATGATGCAACCCTGCAGAATGCTTTCTACAATGCATCTGTAGACGTTTATAAGAGAAATGGGAAATATGTCAAACTCCCCAGGAAGTTGCTATCCCTTTTTGGCTGTTGCATCAATGTGCTTGGTCTACGACAGAACATTGGTAATGTTAAAAGCAAGGAATTTGAAGCTCTCAACCATTTCTACATCCGCACCATTAATGCTGATTGGAGTATGTACTCCACAATGCTTGTCAATAACTAGCTCCTTCGTCTTGTTTACATTGAAGGAGAGGTAATTATCCCGCCACTATTGTCACTAAGATCACTATCTCCTTCCTGTACTCTGTCTCATCATTGATTGTGATTCAGCCCACCACAGACAGTGGTGTCATCTGCAAATTTGTAGGTGGAATTAGAATTTGGCTTACAGTCATGAGTGTTAAGAGAGAATAGTAGAGGACTGAGAACGTATCCTTGCAGGGCACCAGTGTTGAGAGTTATTGTAGAGGATGTGTTGTCACCTCACTGATTCTCGCTGATTGTGTCTGTGGGTCAAAACGTTGAGAATCCAGTGGCAGAGGAGGGAGCTCATTCTTATGTCCCGAAGAGGAGTTTGCATGGGATCATGATGTTGAAGGCTGAGTTATTGTTGATGAATTGGAGTCTAAAGTAGGAGGTCCTTGGTGTCTAATTGTTTCATATTTGAGTTTAGGACCAAGGAGATAGCATCTGCTGTGGACCTGCAGCAACTGTAAGCAAACTGCAGTGGATTTAAGCTGGCTGGCAGGCTGGAGTTAATGTGTGCCATCACCAGTCACTCAAATAACTTAATGATGGTGGATGTCAGATCCACTGGACAATAGTCATTAAGGCACTCTACCTTACTGTTCTTTGGTGCCGGGATAATAGTGGCCTTTTTGAGGCAGGTGGGGACCTCAGAATGGAGTAGTGAGTGGTTAAAGATGTCTGTGAGTAACTCTGCCAGCTGATCTGCACAGGTACTGAGGATGTGGCCAGGGACTCCATCCGGACCATTTGTTCTCTGCGGATACACTTTCAGGAAAGCCGATCTTAATTCTGCCTCAGTAACCGGTTGTACAGTTGCGCCCAAGACTGGCGGGCAAATGACATTCCATCACCGACCTTCTATTCAACGCGAACGCAATGAGTTCACCACCTAAAACTAAAGCAACTGAAGAGCCTAGTTATGACTTTAGTTTGTGTGCTGCAGGCCAAATTGTACCCATTATGATCAATAAAAAGTCCCACTTGAAGCACCTCCCTATGCCATCCTGGGCTGCAGAAAGAAAGCTGCATTTAGCTGCAAATTGCAAAATGCTAAATATTTTTGTTTTTTTATATTAGGTGCTGGGAGAAGCAGTTTCAAAAATAAATTTCAAAATAATTTTTACACAATTGAAGAAAACAAATCTGAGGGAAAAGGCATTAGGATTGGATTGCCAGATTTCCCTCTCAATGACAGATTTGCTGAAAGTCCATTGTGTATAATACATCTAGATACAAGGAATTGCAAATGCTGGTTTACAAAAAAAGACACAAAGTGCTGGAGTAACTCAGCAGGATAAGCAGCATCTCTGGAGACATGGGTAGGTGACATTTCGGGTTGGGACCATACTTCGGACACGAGTCAAGAGATGCTGCCTGACTCTCTGATTTACTCCAGCACTCTGTCTGATAAATCACTAGATGACTGTCAAAGAGCTCCGAAAACCACATCTGAGAGAATACTTAATGATTTATCCAGAATCATGTTAACAAACTAAAAGTTGGGAGTCATTTCACCTTGCACTTTGTGAAGTATATCAGGATTGACATCAATGCTTGGTGTTTGAAATAAGGTTTACTGTAATTCGTCTGAGTATGCTGAACAATTAATGTTTCCTTGCCAGGAGATGCATTATAGCAATGCGCTGCCGATGACATAGTGGAATGCCCAATGGACTTGTTGTTTACAAGCCCAAGGAGTGAAGAACCACTGCAAAAGAAAAACAGGCTAGCACTTATGAAGCTTTCTTCACAACTTTAGAATATACCTTAGTACTTTACCTCCAAAACTGTCAACACTACAACAATGTTGGAAACTATTTTTTATTTTAAAAAGGTCATTCCGAATATAACACATGTGAAAGAACACTTCACTTGCAAAAGTATTTTCAATCCCTTGGATTTAAACGGGTGTGAGTAGATCCTTCAGTATACTCCAGGTTCCAAGAACCGGGTGTATTATTATTATTCTCTCCTATAGAATATTTATACATTTAGTTCATATATCCATTAAAAAAGCAGAAGCCTAATAAAATTAACTTTCCAAAAATTGATCTTGTACATTGGCATCATACATATGTTAATATCTTAATTAAATCTTTCTCAAAACTAATGATATAATTCTCTCTGCAGTTGGATAAATTGTAAATATCAGTAAATTGACCAAGTGTAAACTGGAAACTATAAAAAGCGTAATAATCTCAATGCTGCAGATAAAAACAAGACACATAATTAAATGGGAAATTACTTTACTTGCACATTACATTACCTGCTGGGTTAGTCGGTAAAGAAAAAGTTGAAGATAACCAAATGAGGACATAAAAAATAGTTGTCACAGATTTTATTCACAATGCAAGCATTCTTGCAATTCCTCGTAGCTCTACATAGCATGTGATGTTATATTTGAAAATTTAATTAAACATCAATTGATTCATATGAAACTCAGTTAATACTTTTCAAAGTCAGCTCATGATAGCATTTCTGTTTGTCATTCTGTCCTTGACCCAAAATGGCAACTCAATTTCTTTCCCTACTAACGTTGCCTGACTACTTCCAATATTTTGTTTTTGTTTCAGATTTCTAGCATCTGCTTTTTTTGGAACTAATTAGAGCACTTCACACTAGAATTCATATCTATCTCATTCACTACACTGATGGATGTTATCCTAAAGCAGTAACTAAAGCTCAAGACACCCAGCAAATAAATATGTAATTCTCAGAGTACGGAAATTAGTTAAACACTGTGTAATTAAGGAAGGGATTCTTCTGCAACCTCGGCACATTGTGCACCTCAGGCATTTCATCAGAATGTTTAAGAGCCTGATCTTTAAATGCAATTAAACATGGCAGTCAACTTAAACAAACCATTTCACAAATAATTAGTTCACCGCAAGATATGAACTTGTTCTGCCAGTCAGAATTCAGGGATGCTCCTGAAGCCAAATTAGCGCTATATCATTCACTTGCTCCCACATCATAAGGAATCCCAATAGCTTTTTATTGATAGATAAATAAATCTGTTCCATATAAACTTATCACAGAACTCATTAACGGAATATTTTAATGTTTATTTATACCAACGATTTGAAGGTAAGTAAAGATAGCAATTTGAACACAGCAAATCTTTTTAAACTGCTTGTTTTGTAACAACGTATCTTTAAATCACCATGATGAAATCCTAACTGTCAGGGTGTGACCTCTCCACACCATCATCCATACTCTCCCCACCCACACTTTACCTCCCCCTCCTTCCCTCCACCCATTCCTGCCCTTGCCTGCAACCATTATCAAAAGGGTTTCTGGTTAAAGATGGAGACTGGAAATGTACTACCAATAATAAATAACCTAAAAGGCAAATACAGTGCCCTCCATAATGTTCGGGATTAAGACTCATCATTTATTTATTTGCCTCTGTACTCCACAATTTGAGATTTGTAATAGAAAACATCACGTGGTTAAAGTGCACATTGTCAGATTTTATTAAAGGGTATTTTTATACATTTTGGTTTCACATGTAGAAATTACAGCTGTGTTAATTTATATAATGGTATATGGACACACTGATCTGTTCTGTAGTCATGCCTACTATATTCTGTTGTTTATAAGAATTTCATTGTCCTATCTGAGACACATGACAATAAACTCTCTTGAATCTTGAATACAGTCCCCCCATTTCAGGGCACCATAATGTTTGGGACACATGGCTTCACAGGTGTTTGTAATTACTCAGGTGTGTTTTAATGCCTCCTTAATGCATGTATAAGAGAGCTCTCTGCACCTAGTCTTTCCTCCAGTCTTTCCATCCCTTTGGAAACTTTTATTGCTGTTTATCAACATGAGGACCAAAGTTGTGCCAATGAAAGTCAAATAAGCCATTATGAGACTGAAAAACAAGAATAAAACTGTTAGAGACATCAGCCAAACCTTAGGCTTACCAAAATCAACTGTTTTGAATATCATTAAGAAGAAAGAGAGCACTGATGAGCTTACTATTTGCAAAGGAAGACCTCCACAGCTGATGGCAGAAAAATTCTCTCTATAATAAAGAAAAATCCCCAAACACCTCTCCGATAGATCAGAAACACTTCAGGAGCCCGTTGTGGATTTGTCAATGACCACTGTCCGCAGAAGACTTCATGAACAGAAATACGGAGGCTACGCTGCAAGATGCAAACCACTGGTTAGCCGCAAAATAGAATGGCCGAGTTACAGTTTGCCAAGACGTACTTAAAAGAGCAACCACAGTTCTGGAAAAAGATCTTGTGGACAGATGAGACGAAGATGAACTTATATCAGAGTGACGGCAAGAACAAAGTTTGGAGGAGAGAAGGAACTGCCCAAGATCCAAAGCGTACCACCTCATCTGTGAAACACGGTGGTGGGGGTGTTATGGCCTGGGCATGAATGGCTGCTGAAGGTACTAGCTCACTTATCTTCACTGATGATACAACTGCTGATGAGAGTAGCATAATGAATTCTGAAGAGTATGGACACATCCTATCAGCTCAGGTTCAAACAAATGCCTCAAAACTTATTGGCCGGCAGTTCATTCTGCAGCAAGACAATGATCCCAAACATACTGCTAAAGCAACAAAGGAGTTTTACAAAGCTAGAAAATGGTAAATTCTTGTGTGGCCAAGTCAATCACCCGATCTGAACCCAATTGAGCATGCCTTTTATATGCTGAAGAGAAAACTGAAGGGGACTAGTCCCCAAAACAAGCAAAAGCAAAAGATGGCTGCAATACAGGCCTGGCAGAGCACCACCCAGCAACTGGTGATGTCCATGAATCGCAGACATCAAGCAGTCATTGCATGCAAAGGATATGCAACAAAATACTAAACATGACTAGTTTCATTTACATTACATTGTTGTGTCCCAAACATTATGGTGCCCTGAAATGGGGGGACTATGTATGAACACAGCTGTAATTTCTACATGGTGAAACCAAAATGTATAAAAATGGCCTTTATTAAAATCTGACAAAGTGCACTTTTTCTATCACAAATCTCAAATTGTGGAGTACAGAGGCAAATAAATAAATGATGGGTCTTTGTCCCAAACATTATGAAGGGCATTGTACATTTCAAGAGACAAGAATATCTGAAAGATATGCTCAGTTCCAAGCCATTTTCAAGAACTTATTCAACACCTGTTAGGAATGAATTCAGACATATCCCACTGAGAAACTGTTAGCGAGGTTCACAAATTATTGTAAAATAATGCTTTTACTGACATCCTAACCTAGAGCTTTGTGAATGTAACTGACTCTTTTATCACTTTTCCCTCCATTTAAAATCTCTATCAAATCTCTTTGAAGCCTATGTTTTGCTGGTAGAAAGATACTCACCTCTTTGGCAATTGAGGTACTATAAATTATTTAGGAAAGTTCATTGAACATTTTCAACAAACTCTTTATAATGCATTGCATAAGAGCACCAACTCCAGATAAATCATTGCACAATTGCCATGTAGAGCCATCAGGGAACCCAACAGATATTTCTGGACCAAGCTACAGTATAAGCACACAGATGCCTGTCAATTGAGGCAAGGCCTGCTTTCTACAACAGAATTCAAAGCAAAGTCACACAGTATTGCTGGTAAGAACTCAACCTCCCCAACAAGCTAAATACAATCAGGACTCATATTGAACAGAAGGTCAATCAAATGACATCACGCATCCCAACAGCCTCGGGTGCACCTGTACTCATAGTCACTGTTACAGACGTCAGATTGGCCTTCCTGAGAGTGAAATCACAGAAAGCAACTGGGCAGATGGAGTCACCAGACATGTCCTCAGAACATCCGTGGGCCGGCTGACAGTATTTGCAGACATCTTTAGCCTCTCCCTTTGACAACCTTTGGTTCGTACCCGCTTTAAAAAGACCACTTTCATGCTGGGGCCAAAGAAAAATAAGGAAGTGTGCTTGAATGAATACCATCCAGTGGCTCTGACATCCACCATTATCAAGTGCTTCAAGAGGCTAGAACTGTCTCACAATAACTCCAACCTCCAGACAGAAAATGCCCAATACAATCTTCCGTCTGCTGCAACACATCCATGGATAATGCCTTCTCTGGCCCTGCACTCATCGCTGGAACATCTGGATAGCAAGGACACCCAAGTCAGACTCCTATTTATTGACATAGCTCTGCCCTCCATACCACAATTCTACCCAAACTCATTCCCAAACTCCTAGAACTTGGATTCTGCATCTCCTCTGCAATTGAATCCTCTACTTCTTGATCCACAGATTACAATTTGTAAAGATAAGTGACTAAATATCCTCCATAATAATTCTCAACACCATAAGGAAACCTCCAAGCTGGATATCGAGCTCACGGAACTGGGTCTCTGCGCATCCCTCTGCAACAGATATAATTCTGTGGACCACGAAATCCAACAATCCATAACCAATCCCTGTCAAGTGAAACCAGGCTAAAATGAAGTCTTCCAAAATTCCCCAGACAGTGAAATTCTACATTTTTTCTAACCGGAAGTCGATAGACTGCAATGTCTTGTTTATTCCTGAGACTTTATTATTTGGCCTCATTGTCTTAGTTCATAATCATATTTTAAATGGTGTGTTAACAACCTGCAGCATTTAGGGGATCTTATTTCTGGGCTTCTTGTCCTAGTCTCAGATGCAACGATGTTGCCCAATGCAGCCATGATTGGCAAACATTGGGCTCTTGAACAGTTGAAAGCAGCTTATGGTGAAATATTGAACACTACGGAGAGCTTAATGCTGCAGCACGGACATTCCAGGATCGGCATCCAGTGATTTGCAGTTCTGGTACCGGGATGTGCCCATGTTGGAGTGCTAGATTTTTTATTACTAAGCTGACAAATGCTATTAGTTACAGGTGGAACATCGATCAGCATATCAAGAAATCCTGATCAATGGATCTCAGCAAGCCTTAACTTTCTGCACCTGATGCACCTTATTATCATCATCGTGATAATAAAGCCAATATTTATTCATAAATAATAATTTAACAAAAATACTGATAATTCTGGAAGGACATATTATAATGCTTTTAGTTTCCCCTTGGCTCATCTTTTCACTTGCCCCTGGATTTTTTGGTACACGAGACTGTGGCCGTTGCTCGCACTGCTATTACAATGTTTCCTCTTCTTTTCTCTTGCAGATGTGGAAGGCAATACAACAGAACGAGGGCTAACCCTCTATACACAATCCAAGTGAAACATTTCTACTGATGTCTTATCATAAAAGCATAAATTGTTGGGAATACTCAATGCAGCATGCATAGAGAAAGAAATTGAGATAACATTTCAGATTAATAACCCTTTACTTCATCAGCACTGATTGCCATATAACCATTAAAGTCAATGCAAACCATTTTAAAACAAAGTACAATGTTAATTGTTTATTTTAAATCTCTATTCCAATTGTAAATCTATCCGGATTCTAACAATATACTTTTTAATCTTTTACTTGTGTATGAGTTGATTGTATTAATGCAGTGTATGATTTAATTTGACTGGAAAGCAGCAAACAAAACCTCTTCACTGTATATCAATACATATGACAATAAATAAACCAATCCAATAAATTAACAAAATAGCCATTTATTGTAACATTAACAATTAATCGTTTTATCATCCCTCTAACAGAAGACAGAAGGTGTGAATATGATTATTTTATTCATCTCATGCATGCTGGGAAAATTCTGGCTCGACAGTAATTTACTTTTGAAATGCAAGCCAAAAAAATAAAACCTGCACAGGTATGAGAAATTGGGAATTCTCAACACAGACAAAACTTGTCTGTTTTAGCTTGAGTAGCATTAACACATCAGATGAACTATTTATTAACTATCATATCAATTTGTGAATACGATGTTTCCAAATTCCAAAATTATGGGAACTCACTACCACTGATTCACCACCAAGACAATAAAACTGCATTTTCACCAAAGAAAAGCCTCCAAATTTAGAAGTTTTCAATATCCTTAGACAAAGCCATTTGCTTCTAACCACTGTTTGTGCCCAACAGTTGTACAAAAATTGCAACTTAATGACTAAATTGTGATACCAACAGCTTGTAAGTGAGAGCAATTTATAAAGCATCCTGTAGCCATAATACTCATTAGTATCAAATTACAGGTGGTAGTCTGATGCAATCTCCCAAACTCTAATTCTTTATTACTAAAACCATCAAAGGCATCTGGCCCCCAAGAACAACCTGCATGTTTCTCTCCAAACTGCACATAGGCCGTGAGCCGAACATCGAAAATGTGTCTAGAATTTAACTTTCGTGACCCATGTCTGGTATCTACTTGAAATTTGGCACAGATTTAGATAAAATATCATTGAGAAGGAATTCATAACTCGTCAATGCAAAAGGTTGCACACTAATTAATTGAGCTAATTAGAAAAAGTAACAGCACCTTCTTGTGCTCAATAATAGGTAGCTGTATATTACTCTACGGGGAGCTGTGGTACTGCTGAGACTCGAATGGGAACATTAAATACCATTACGCCAATTACACGGGATGGGTAACTCTCCACCGCGGGAATTTCAGTCTTTTAATCCGTGATCTACGGGGAGAGGATGCTGGTGAATATGAAGTGACTGTTGGAACAAGTTCAGGAGGTGAAACTCAGGCAAGAGTCCGACTGGAGGTATACGGTGAGTGAAACCGCCGCAGAGGTCCCGGATTTCACTGGCTCCTGAACCCGCCTAATTAATGGATGAGGGCAGATCCTGTTCGTTCCCCAGTTTACTGAACACCACTGACTGCCAGTTACTTTCCTCTGGTAGACACACTTGCTGGAGTAACTCAGCGGGTCAAGCAGCATTTCTGGAGAAAATGGATAGGCGACGTTTCGGGTCCAGACTCTTCTTCAGTTTGAGAGTGAGGGGAGAGTGAAACTAAAGATATCTCTCAGTCTGAAGAAGGGACTCGACCCCAAACGTCACTTATTCCTTTTCTCCAGAGATGCTGCCTGTCCTGCTGAATTACTCCAGCATCATGCGTCTACCAGAGGAAAGTAACTTTGTTTTAGGTACTTTGCAGTGTCCAGGATCGCTGGACTTGATCTGGATGAGTAAGTACACTGTTCATTAAGTCTTAGCGGCCTCAATCACTGCCTGACCTCGAGCTGTCTCCCAATCCAACTCGGAGAATGAAGCACGATCCATGGTACATTTTGGGGTCACGGTGAGGCGTATCCCCTCTCTGTACAGCAAGATCATTCCTCACAGCATTGCCGGGAACATGTTGATTAAAATCGATCCAACCACCCCGCTTGCTGTAACTGAAATGAAAAGGCGGATCTTTCTCATCCCTACAGTAATCGATGAGATGTATTGTATTCCTCACTCCCGGGTTTATATCAATTCAAACTTGGACACACTAAATAGCAAAAGTAGACTGTATATAATCATTTATTTTCCCAATCTTTTGGTTTAGATTTCATTGGTGGGTATGTCATGAATGGCTAGTTTACAAACAGAAACATTGCATTTTTATTTGTTTATATCAGTACATGCGATGTACGAAAGAATACACTACAATCTCACAATAATATTCACAATAGGCAATAGGTGCAGGAGTAGGCCATTCGGCCCTTCGAGCCAGCACCGCCATTCAATGTGATCATGGCTGATCATCGCCAATCAGTACCCCATTCCTGCCTTCTCCCCATATCCCGACTCCGCTATTTTTAAGAGCCCTATCTAGCTCTCTCTTGAAAGCATCCAGAGAACCCGCCTCCACCGCCCTCTGAGGCAGAGAATTCCACAGACTCACCACTCTCTGGGAGAAAAAGTGTTTCCTTGTCTCCGTTCTAAATGGCTTACTCCTTATTCTTAAACTGTGGCCCCTAGTTCGGGACTCACCCAACATTGGAAACATGTTTCCTGCCTCTAGCGTGTCCAAACCCTTAACAATCTTATAGGTTTCAATGAGATCCCCTCCCATCCTTCTAAACTCCAGAGTGTACAAGCCCAGCTGCTCCATTCTCTCAGCATATGACAGCCCCGCCATCCCTGGAATTAACCTTGTAAACCTACGCTGCACTCCCTCAATACCAAGAATGTCCTTCCTCAAATTAGGGGACCAAAACTGCACACAATACTCCAGGTGTGGTCTCACTAGGGCTCTGTACAACTGCAGGAGGACTTCTTTGCTCCTATATTCGATTCCTCTTGTTATAAAGGCCAACATGCCATTCGCTTTCTTCACTGCCTGTTGTACCTGCATGCTTACTTTCATAGACTGATGTACAAGGACCCCCAGATCCCGTTGTACTTCCCCTTTTCCCAACTTGACGCCATTTAGATAGTAATCTGCCTTCCTGTTTTTGCTACCAAAGTGGATTACCTCACATTTATCCACATTAAACTTCATCTGCCCACTCCCCCAACCTGTCCAAGTCACCCTGCATTCTTATAGCATCATCCTCACAGTTCACACTGCCACCCAGCTTTGTGTCATCTACAAATTTGCTAATGTTACTTTGAATCCCATCATCCAAATCATTGATGTATATTGTAAATAGCTGCGGTCCCAGCACCGAGCCTTGCGGTACCCCACTAGTCACTGCCTGCCATTCTGAAAGGGACCCGTTAATCCCTACTCTTTGTTTCCTGTCTGCCAACCACTTCTCTATCCATGTCAGCACTCTACCCCCAATACCATGTGCCCTAATTTTGCCCACTAATCTCCTATGTGGGACCTTATCAAATGCTTTCTGAAAGTCCAGGTACACTACATCCACTGGCTCTCCCTTGTCCATTTTCCTAGTTACATCTTCAAAAAATTCCAGAAGATTAGTCAAGCATGATTTCCCCTTCGTAAATCCATGCTGACTCGGACCGATCCTGTTACTGCTATCCAAATGTTCGGCTATCTCATGTTTTATAATTGACTCCAGCATCTTTCCCACCACCGATGTCAGGCTAACTGGTCTATAATTCCCTGTTTTCTCTCTCCCGCCTTTCTTAAAAAGTGGGATAACATTAGCTACCCTCCAATCCACAGGAACTGATCCTGAGTCTATAGAACATTGGAAAATTATCACCAATGCATCCACGATTTCTAGAGCCACTTCCTTAAGTACCCTGGCATGCAGACCATCAGGCCCTGGTGATTTATCAGCCTTCAGTCCCATCAGTCTATCCAACACCATTTCCTGCCTTATGTGGATTTCCTTCAGTTCCTCCGTCACCCCGGATCCTCTGGCCAATACTATATCAGGAAGATTGTTTGTGTCCTCCTTAGTGAAGACAGATCCAAAGTACCTGTTCAACTCATCTGCCTTGTTCCCCATAATAAATTCACCTTTTTCGGTCTTCAATGTTCCAACTTTGGTCTTAACTAATTTTTTCCTCTTCACATACCTATAAAAGCTTTTACTATCCTGCTTTATATTCTTGGCCAGCTTATCTTCGTACCTCATCTTTTCTCCCCGTATTGTCTTTTTGGTTATCTTCTGTTGTTCTTTAAACATTACCCTATCCTCTTGCTTCCCGCTTATCTTTGCAAGAAATGCAAAAAAGTAATGATGATAAACAAAACAGGGCATTGTAAGCTGTTTGTAAGGTGAAAATGAGAAGCGACTTGGGTGGGGGAGGGATAGAGAGGGAATGCCGGAGCTACCTGAAGTGAGAGAAATCAATATTCATACCACTGGGCTGCAAGCTGCCCAAGCGAAATATGAGATGCTGTTCCTCCAATTTGCATTCAGCCTCACTGACAATGGAGGAGACTGAGGACAGAAAGGTCTGTGCAGAACTGGGAAGGAGAATTAAAGTGTCCAGCAACCGGGAGATCAAGTTGCTTCATGTGAGCTGAGCGAAGGTGTTCTGCGAAACGAACGCCCAGTCTGTGTTTGGTCTCGCCGATGTAAATAACAATACCTAGCCAACAATCTCAGTGCCCTACCTAGTACTGCTGCTCAACCTTGATGTTTCACCCCCCCACCCCCGCACCTGCTCGACAGCACCCAAAAGGGTGTACCTGTTTTGAAGGGGGTGGGGATGGCCACAGGGGTCCCCTGCACTCTATGTCTAATCCATGTCCTCGCGATCAACCATCTTCTCTCTTCCTGGACCTTTGGCGTGATAACCTCACTGTACGTCCAAGAGGCTCTAATTTTACCAGATGGCCCTGAGGTCATCCAGCTGCTGCTCCAGTTCCCTAATGCGATCATTAAGGAGCTTCCACTGGACACAATTTCCATAGGTGTAGTGACCAGGGACATCAGCAGTTTCCCAGACTTCCCACATACCACAGTAGGAGCATTGTACCAACTTACCAGCCATCACCACTGCCACTGTACCGAAAGAGAGAAATAAAAAACATGACACACAAAAGAGCAAATTTACCTTCCTATCCGCCTCAGATAGCCTCCAAGCCTCAGTCTGCTCGCCGTAGACTTGAGGCAAAGACTCACATTGACCTCCACAAAGCACTTAATACTCTTGAGCCAAACACACATTTGACCTCCACACCACCTGTACATGGCTGCTGCCAATAGGCCACACCCAATAACCTAACCCTCCTTCCTCTTTACAGATCAGCCATTAGCCACTATTCAGTGTAAACAGGTGCAGATCAGATACATGTGCAGGCTGTATACACCAGGATGGAATGAAATTCCTTGTTCGCATGAAGCTCATAAATGCACAATGTATATGATAAAAACAACCACTAATGCAAAACAGCAGAATGGTGCAAAGATTGTAGTGGAATTGGTATCAAACTACAACATTCATAGAGTCATAGAGCGTGGAAACGGGCCCTTTGGTCCAACCTGCCCACATCCACCAACATGTCTCATCTACATGTCCCATCTGTATGGCCCATATCCCTCTAAACCTGTCCATGTACCTGTCCAAATGTTTCTTAAACATTCCAATAGTACTTGCATGATTCCTGCATAAAGATAATTCCTTGATTAAAAGGAGTTTCCTAAATTTCTGTAGGACACAGGACATGATGATATAGGACAAACAGCAGACATCTTACTCAATGTATGACACAAAAATAATCTTTAATTGCCCACTACCCTATACATTCATTTTCTGATTCAAGTATTCTCGTGCTCTCCTGGATGACCATCATTCCCTAATTTTGCACTTACCAAAGTTGTTAAGCTATAACCTAACTTGCATCATGTCCTATACACCCATTATTTCTGGATGCACTAAAATGCTTTGCCATGTTTCCCAAATATAATATTGATCTCATTCCTCCTCATTTCTGTTTCTTCCATTGATCCTATAACACGGCACTCCTCTATTTGTAATCTATTTGAAAATTTCATTATTCTGCTCATAACAGTTGAAATGCCCATTCTAAACTCTTTACATTTCTCTTTCAAGACTCATCTTCAAACTCTCAAATGCTTTAGGGATATGTCCCAACTTGGGTCTGGGATGTTTTACTACATTAAAGAAACAATGGGAAAATGGCAGCTACTCCCTCTGACTCCCTGATTCACTATTCTATCTTCAAACATCATTCCTCTACTCAAACCATCTATACCAATCCCATTTCTCAGCACTTGGCTCAGAGCCTTCAGGTGTCCATCCAAATATTACTAAATGTTGTGAGAGTACCGGCCTCTACCAGACATTTTCAGGTGTAATCTGCACTCTGGTGAAAAATAAATTATATTTCGCCAATTATATTTAAATCGTCTCCTTGCTGCGTCTCATCTCAACTAAATTCAGTGGATAAGGTTCTTGTTCCCCAGGGCATAAATTCATCCTCACTTGTTCAATACCTGCAATCAATCAGATGTGTAATTGAAATCTTCCGCAGAAGCTCTTTGATGGTTGTTAATACAATGATATAAAATGAGTGTAAGGCACTTCAGAACATCCAAAAGTTACAAAAAGGTCTTCCTTTTTAATTTTTCAAAGATTAACTTGTGGGAATTTGCTAACCATTAAAAAAGTTTATTTCAATTCTAGGTATTTCTTGATCAATCTAATTCAATGAATGAACTATAAAATGAAATAAAATAGCACTCCCATTTCCAGGAACAAATATATTAAAGAGATTCACTAAGCTAATTCTTGGTTTGAGAGACTTTTCCGAGGACAAGAAGCTGTACAAATTTCATCAACGTTCTTTGTAATTCAGAAGAATGAGGAGTGTACTCACTGAAATATAAAAGACCCTGAGGGGCATGACAGGGTTATAGTCATAGAGTTGTACAGCATGGACACAAGCCCAGACAACCATGCCATCTTTTGCCCATCTATGCCAATCCCATTTGTTGTATTTTTCGTTTCCTTGCCTAATCCATCAAGCTATCCATTTGTTTCCTTGCCTAATCCATTGTCTGACGATGCTTCTTAACATAGTCACTGTCTCTGATTCCATTTTTGACATTTGCTGCCCAATAATAATACAAAAAATTAGGAGTGTTAATCCACCAAATTCTTTAGGTTTGCACAAATGTCTTCTTTGAATTCTATGGAATTTATAGTCCCATATAAAATTTGTGATATCAGAATCCAGTTTTATTTTAAACTTTTTTGGTAAGTTTATTGGTATTGATTGGAATAGATATAACATTTGTGGTAGAAAGATCATTTTTATAGCATTTATTCGGCCTATTAAAGACATCGGAAGAGTTTTCCAAAATTTAATCAGGGCGTTTAATTTATTAAGTAGAGGCATATAGTTTGCATTAAATAAAGATTTATATTTTCTGGTAATTTCAATTCCCAAATATTTAAATTTTTCTGTAGCAATTTTAAAAGAGAATTTTAACAGGTGTGTTGAGTCTTGGGGTTTTAATTTCACTTTTATTCCAATTTATTCTATATCCTGAAAAGGATCCAAATTCCTCTATTAGATTTAATATATTTGGTATACTGATTTGTGATTTTGTGATGTATAGTAGTACATCATCTGCGTATAATGATATTTTATTATTTGAGTATTTTGTATTATAACCATGGATATTCGGATGTGTTCTAATGCTTTCAGCTAGAGGTTCTATTACAAGAGCAAACAGCAGAGGTGATAGTGAGCATCCCTGTCTATTGCCCCTTGATAATTGAAATTTTGGGGACAACATGTTATTAGTTAATATTCTAGCAGTGGGCCTGTCATATAATAGTTTTACCCATGAGATAAAATTCTCTCCCATTTGAAATTTTTGCAATACTTTAACAAGGTAGTTCCATTCCACTTGATCGAATGCTTTTTCTGCGTCCAATGAAATAATTGATGTCTTGTTCTTCAGTTTTATATGAATGCATTATATTAAACAGACGTCTCAGATTATTGCATGAATATCTCTTGGGTATAAACCCCGTTTGATCCGCATTTATTAATTTACTAACATATTTACTTAATCTTCTAGCTAATGTTTTCGCTAGTATTTTTTTATCTGTATTTAACAGCGCAATGGCTCTGTATGAACCAGGGTCTTCTAAATCTTTATCTTTTTTAGGTATAAGTGTAATCGTTGATTTCGCTAATGTTTCTGGTAATGTTTGTTCTTTGAAAGCATATGTGTACATTTTATGTAAACGTGGTGAAATTATCTCATAAAATCTTTTATAAAATTTTTTACTAAATCCATCTGGTCCTGGTGTTTTTCCATTCTTTAGTGAGTTTATTGTTTCTTCTATTTCCTTAATTGAAATTTGTGCTCCTAATTCCTCTTGTTCGATCAGGTTAAGTTTTGGAAGATTACAATTATCCAAGAACTCTATAACTTTAGTACTATCTGCTGATGTTTTAGATGTATATAAATTTTGATAAAATTGAGCAAATCTTTTATTAATATCATTAGGTAGTGTTAACAATTCACCTTTATCTGATTTAATCTTTTAAATCGTATTATCTTTTTCCCGTTTTTTCAATTGACGTGCTAAAAGTTTATGCGGTTTATCACCGAATTCAAAATTTTACTGTTTTGTAATTTGAAATAATCTTATAACTTTTGCTGATAATATTTTATTTAATTTAAATTTCAATATTGTTATTTTATTATGTTTATCTACAGTTGGCTATTTAGCGTTATCAAGATCCAATTGTCTAATTCATTCTTCTAACTCCCTTTGTTCATTCTTATTCTTTTTATTTTGAAAAGCTTGATATGAAATTATAGATCCTCTGATAAATGCTTTAAAAGATTCCCATAGTAAAGTGGGTGAGAAGGAATGGGAGAGAAGGAATGGGAGAAGTTTCAGGTCGAGACCCTTCTTCAGACATCAGCATCATATTAAACCAGCATCTGCAGTTCTTTCCTACTTCTTATGGATTATAATCAGTTTGGTAAAATTGCAACATAATATCCTAATGGGCCTGTCCCACTTAGGCGATTTTTCAGGTGACTGCTGGTGATTGTCAAGTCGTAGCAGGTCGCTGAAAAGCCGGCGACTGTCAGAGTGGAACACACACACACATCTCTTCCTTCACCAGCCAGTTATGCAGGCGGGGGACAGGGCAAGCGGGGGGAGCGCTGTCTGAGTGAAATTCACACGGCGCAAAGCCAATGTGATACAGACACACACTGCGATGAACAGGAAGGTTGGCGCTGTAATTAACGGTGAAAGCTACCTGATACATTAGCGGAATCAACGATTACATTAATACCTAAGAAAAATAAAGATTTAGAAGAACCTGGTTCATATAGAGCTATAGCATTGTTAAACACAGATCAAAAAATATTAGCGAAAACATTAGCTAGAAGATTAAGTAAATACATTAGTAAATTAATAAACCCAGATCAGACAGGGTTTATCCCTAAGAGATACTCTTCTAATAATATGAGACGTCTACTCAACATAATGCACTCACACAAATCTGAAGATCAAGAATTATCAATTATTTCGCTGGATGCTGAAAAAGCATTTGATCAAGTAGAATGGAATTATATGGATAAAGTATTACAAAAATTTCAACTGGGAGAGAATTTTATTTTATGGATTAAGTTACTATATAACAAACCTACAGCTAGAATACTAACTAATAACATATTATCCTCGAAATTTCAACTATCAAGGGAAAATAGACAAGGATGCTCATTATCACCACAGCTGTTTGCTCTCATTATTGAACCGCTAGCAGAAAAAATTAGAATACACCCTGATATTCATGGATATAATACTAAAGACTCATATAATAAAATATCTTTATACGCGGATGATATATTACTGTATATAACAAAACCTCAAATCACTATACCAAATATATTAAATTTAATTGAAGACTTTGGATCTTTTTCTGGATATAGAATAAATTGGAATAAAAGTGAAATTATGTCAATAAAACCGAAAGATTCAACACATCTTTTAAAATTCCCTTTTAAAATAGCTACAGAAAAATTTAAATATTTGGGAATCGAAATTACCAGAACATATCAAGGTATGTTCAAGGCAAATTTTGACCCCCTACTTAATAAATTAAATACACTAATTAAATTCTGGAAAACGCTCCCGATGTCTTTAATAGGCCGAATAAACGCAATAAAAATGATCTTTTTACCACAAATTTTATACCTATTTCAATCAATTCCTATATACTTACCTAAGAAGTTTTTTAAAAAACTCGACTCAGATATCACTAATTTTATATGGGACTATAAATCACATAGAATACAAAAAACTCATCTGAATAAACCTAAAGTATTGGGGGGTTTAGCACTACCTAATTTTATGTATTATTATTGGTCAGTAAATATTAAAAACATGATTCAACTGATGGATAACTCTGCCCAGCAAGTAGACTGGATTGTAATGGAGAAAGAGGATTGCTCCTCTAGAAACATTGGAGCGATCCTCCTCTCTCCAATGAAACTGAATAACATAAATTATAATAAGAACCCAATTATTCATAGTACAATCCGTATTTGGAAACAAATAAAACAAAATTTAAAATTAAGAAATTTATCACTTTTATTACCTATAGTCAATAACCCTTCGTTTAGTCCTTCTATTATAGATAAAGCTTATACACAATGGGATAGACTAGGAATTAAAACGCTTGGTGACTTGTATGAAACTGGAAAATTACTTTCATTTCAACAATTACAAATAAAATATAAACTCGGAAATAATCAATATTTTAAATATTTTCAAATATGCGACTATTTGAAAAAATATACAAAAGATCATTATAATAACCCAGTAGATGTATTGGACGAGGCAATGCAGATAAAAGCGGAATCAGCAAACTTAATATCATATTTGTATAATATTATTTTAAATGTACAAATACCACCTACGGAGGGTATCAGAAGAGACAGGGAACAAGAGTTAGCTATTAAAATTTCAAAGGAAAGTTGGAATGAATACTTATTAAACGTGCATAAATGCTCGATTAATGTAAGACACACTTTAATACAATTTAAAATTTTACATAGATTATATTATTCGAAAACTAAAATTCATAAAATTTTCCCAAACGTATCATCTATTTGTGATAAATGTCAATCCCAAGAAGCTACTATAGCGCACTCATTCATCTTCTGTACAAAAATTCAAAAATTTTGGAATGAAATTTTTGAAATCTTTACAAAGTTATTTAAAACAAGACTGATACCCAAAGCAGAATGGATTATCTTCGGAATAACGGAAGATGATCCAGAACTAAATGTGTTTCAAAAGAAATTAATGGATTATGGGTTAATAACTGGAAAAAAGCTAATTCTAAAATTTTGGAAGAAGGCTCCAATACCAACTATAAATATGTGGATTTCAAATATGTTTGAAACATTACACCTAGAAGAGATAAGACTCCTCCTAGCAGGTAAACCAGATCACTTCCACCTGACGTGGTCTGCATTTATAGAATTATTACAAACATAGGGTGCAAAAGTACTTTAAAAAAAATAAAAAATTGAGGTCAGGTAAGGGGGGATGATAGTTGAAGAGTTGGTATGTCCTATTTACGTAATACTCAAAATACTCCTAGGGCCTATCTCTTAACTCTTTTTTTTTTTTTCTTGTTTTTAATTTCGCTCTTATAGGGTCTTCGTCCTTTTTTTGTTGTTACATTTTCTACACTTTTCTACACTTTCACTTTTTCCTTCACTTTCTTCTTTCTTTCAATCTTTTCCTTTTCTAGTGTAAAAAAAATAAAAATAAAGGGAGTACATTAATTGTAAGAAGATACAAATGACGAGTATTAATGTATGTGGTTGTAATGTAATGTACTTCTAATAAATAAAAATTAAAAAAAAAAAAAAAAAAAAAAACGGTGAAAGCACAGTGTACGGGAAGGGTCACTAAGTCAACTGTCAGCTTTAAGTTAAAAATCCTTTAAAAGGGGGGGAAAGAGGGGGGAGAAGGGGGAGAGGGGGTGGGGAGAAGGAGTGGAGACAACCTTTAAGAAGCCAGAGATACACGGTTGTGAAGCTCGTCGGACATTAACATTACGCGACCAGAATGAAGCCGCGTCTAGTTATGAGACTGCGGGAACTACTCACCACCATGCAGGCGACACCATGGCAACCTCCAGCGAACATGTGGCGACCTCATAATCTCCTGTAGTCGCCTCAAAAGTCCAGTAAGTGGGACAGGCCCATAACTCTTACATATGTTGTATTTCCATTACAGAAAGAATCTTCAACAAGGGATTATAGTTAAATGTGCTGAGGATGGTTATTTAAAACTGAGGTGCATAGGAACAACTTCTCGCAAAGGCTGGTGAATCGCTGGAACTCTCCACCCTGGGCATTGTGGAATCTGGATTATTGGGGGTATTTAAAGAAGTATTTGAATTTTTCAAAGATCAGGTAATTGAGGGCAACGAGGAACTGTCACAGAAGAGAAAATGAGGCCTGGGCTTGATCAGCATTGACCACACTCAAATAAGGGCAGTGACTTAGTCCCAGTCCCGTTTTCTGATGTTATTGTATTCAATGCTTTGAGGAAGCCATACTGAGGTCAGTGGGCATTAAATGAAAACAAAATCCCATCATCATTCCTCACAAGTGGCTAGATGGTTTTGTATGCTGGAAGTCTGTTTTCCCAGACTCAGGATATCACTGAAGGTGTTCCTGAAGAAATTATCTAAGGCCCAACCATTTTCAGCTTACCTGCTTTCCATCATAAAGTCAGAAATGGGGATGTTCACTCACCATTACAGAATAATAATTTCCAATTGCACTTCCTCAGCAAATGAAACTGTCCTAGACAACATTTAGGCAAAGACTGAAATTGGCAGGTAACATTCAAGCCAAAAGGTCCCAAGCAACAACCAACGACAACAAAAGAGATGAAGCAACAATGCTAGAAATGTAATTGCATCGCCATTAACATCCTGGGGAGTGGCCAATGACCATAAAATCAACTGGACAAATCACATCAACAGTGGCTACAAGAGGAGGTCAGAAGCCGAGTATCCTGGGCAAATGACTAACCTCCTTCAAATATTGCATCCCAAATTCATACGTCTTTGTAGGTTAATTGGCCTCTGTAAAATTGCCCTTAATGTGTAGAGAGTGGATGAGAAAGTGGGATAACATAGAACTAGTGTGAACAGGCGATTGATGGTCAGTGTGGACTGGAAGGCCTGTTTCCACACTGTATCTCGAAACTAAACTCTCTACTATCTACAAGGCACACATCAGATGTATGATGGGACCCTGTTCACCCTGACTATCGACCTGTGGCACTATCGCCTGTGGTGATGAAGTGCTTTGAGAGGTTGATCATGACGCAGATCAACTCCTACCTCGACAAAAACCTGGACCCACTGCAGTTCGCTTACCGCCACAACAGATCAACGGTGGATGCGATCTCGCTGGCCCTCCACTCCGCTCTGGACCACTTGGACAACAAAAACTCATATGTCAGGCTGTTATTCATCGATTACAGCTCGGCATTTAATACAATCATCCCCTCCAAGCTGGTTACCAAACTCGCAGAACTGGGTCTCTGCGCATCCCTCTGCAATTGGATCCTCGACTTCCTCACTCTCAGACCACAGTCTGTTCGTATTGGTGGAAATGTGTCAGACTCGATAACAATTAGCACGGGAGCACCTTAAGGCTGCGTGCTCAGCCCCCTGCTGTACTCACTCTATACTCATGACTGCGTAGCCGGACATAGTGCGAACTCCATCATCAAGTTCGCTGATGACACCACTGTTGTGGGACGTATCACTGATGGGGATGAGTCAGAGTATAGAAGAGAGATTGAGCAACTGTCCATATGGTGCCAGCACAATAACCTGGCCCTCAACACCAGCAAAACCAAGGAACTGATTGTGGACTTTGGAAGGAGTAGGATGGGAACCCGCCGTCCCGTTTATATCAACGGGTCGATGGTTGAAAAGGTCAAGAGCTTCAAATTCCTGGGCATGCACATCTCTGAAGATCTTTCCTGGTCCGAGAACACTGATGCCATTATTAAGAAAGCACATCAGCGCCTCTACTTCCTGAGAAGATTACGGAGAGTCGATTTGTCAAGGAAAACTCTCTCTAACTTCTACAGGTGCACAGTAGAGAGCATGCTGACCGGTTGCATCGTGGCTTGGTTCGGCAACTTGAGCGCCCTGGAGAGGAAAAGACTACAAAAAGTAGTAAACACTGCCCAGTCCATCATCGGCTCTGACCTTCCTTCCATCGAGGGGATCTATCACAGTCGCTGCCTCAAAAAGGCTGGCAGTATCATCAAGGACCCACACCATCCTGGCCACACACTCATCTCCCTACTACCTTCAGGTAGAAGGTACAGGAGCCTGAAGAGTGCAACGACCAGGTTCAGGAATAGCTACTTCCCCACAGCCATCAGGCTATTAAACCTGGCTCGGACATAACACTGAACTTTATTAGCCAATACTGTTATTTGCACTTTATCAGTATATTGATTCATGTGTGTATATATTTATAGAATGCCTTGTAGTCAATGCCTACTATGTTCTGTTGTGCTGAAGCAAAGCAAGAATTTCATTGTCCTATCAGAGACACATGACAATAAACTCACTTGACTTGACACTTGACTTGCTGGATGAATATAATTCTAACAATACACAAGCAGCTCTACAAAATGAGCCAAATCAACTCACTTGATTGGTACAACTGTCATCAATCTAAGCATTAATTTCCCCCATCACCAGCACAAACTGCTGCAATTTGCACTAACTACAAAATGCACTGATGATACTCTTCTGGTCTGCTCTGAAACCTCATTAAAACTTGCAGCCATCTGCAACCAAGAAGGATGGGACAGCTGATGCATGAGGACACCAACACCTACCTGCATGTTGTCTTGAATAACCACCCTGACTTGAAAAGTACTGCCATTTGTTCATCATCATTGGTTCTAACCCCTGTAAACCCCACTCCAACCCAATACTATAGGAGTACTGTCACCAGAAGGACCACAACAGTTCAAACATCAGATTATCATGTCTATTCAAGAATAAACAGGGATAGGCAATGAAAGCCGGCTTTGCCAGTGACATCCCAATCTTAAAGAAAACTAATTTTAAAAAGTATATGTTTAGGTTACACAAAGGAAAATTGTGCAATGGAAAACAAAGATCGCAACGCCTGACTTCATGATGGATGGAAGGAAGGTAACTATTGAAACAGCTGAAAGTCATTGGGCCTAGCATACTGCCCTAAGCATATCCTGCACCAGAGTCCTGGAGTTGAGATGACTGATGAACATCAATCCTTAAGATTCTACCTATGAAGAATATAACTCTTGATTCTTATTGTTAAGACTCCTTTATGCACAGTCATATAGTCTTAATATTAAGGGCAGTCACCATCACCATCTAGAATTTGTTCTACTGTCTAAATAGAGCATTGGCAATCTGATACAAAATGCCACTCAACAGCACTTTTAATGGCATCTTCCATAACTTTGCTACAGATTGAGTTGACTGATGGCCTTTCACTCAACCAGATTGGATTTGTCCTCTTAATAGAACATAGAACAGGCCTTTCAGTCCACAATGTCTGTGCCCTTCATGATGATAAGTCCATCATATATCTACCTGTACGTAACCCATATCCTTCCATTCCCTGCATTTCCATATGTCTATCCAAAAGTCTTTTAAATGCCACTAACCTATCAGCTTCAAATACCATCCCCAGCAGTGCATTCCAAACACTCATTACCCTATGTAAATTGCCCTGCACATCTCCTTTAAACGTTGCGCCTTTCACCTTAAAGCTAAGTCCTCTAGTGTGTGATTTTATCATCCTGGGGAACAGATTCTGACTGTCTACCCTATCTATGCCTCATAATTTTATATATCTCTATCGGGTCTCCCTGCAAACTCCAGTGTTCTAGAGAAAATAATCCAAGTCTGTCTAATCTCTCCCTATAGCTAATAACCCCTAATCCAGGCATCATTCTGGTAACACTCGAGTAATCAAAAAAGCGATCAAATTAATAAAATATGTCCTGCTATGTACAAAGCCATGCTGACTGTCCCTAATTAATCAATTCTATTGCAAATGTAAGTAATTCCAATCCTGAAGAATCCTCTCCAATAGTTTTCCTACCACTGACATGAGGCTCACATGCCTAATATTCCCTGGATTCTCTCTACTTTCCTTCTTAAATAAAGGAACAACATTAGTTAATCTTCCAGTCCTCCAGGACCTCACCTGTGGCTACAGAAGATACAAAGATCTTTGTCAAGACTCCCGCAATCTCCTCTCTTGCCTATCTCAATAACCTGGGATAAATCCCATCACGTCCTAAGAATTTATCCATCTTAATGCTCTTCAAGAGACCCAACACCTCCTCCTTCTTCTTAATCTCAAACTGGCCTTGCATATTAGTATTCTCCATAATGATCTCAGTGTTCTCCATGAGTTCTCCTTGATGAAAACATTTGCAAAGTACATCCTCAGACTCCTCGCACAAATCCCTCCTTTATCCTTTATTCTCCGAGGTTATCCTCTTGGTTTTATTATATTGGTTTGAAAAGCTTTAGGATTTTTATTAATCTGACGCGCCAAAGCTATTTTGTGGCCCATCTAATCATCTGCTTCACTTCTTTTCTTCCCTTTCTTTATATTCCTGTCCATTTCCAACCTCTTAAACCTACAAGTGCTTCCTTTTTCTTTCAGACTAAATTTAAATCATCTTTGGTCATCCAAGGTTTCCTTACTTTGCCATCCTTATTCTTCCTCCTTAATGGAAATTCCGATCCTGAACATCCATCAGCCGGCCTTTAAACAACTTCCACATGTCAGATGTGGACATACCCAATAACAATTGCTCCCAGTGTACCCTCCCGAGCTCCTGCCTCATAACTTGTAATTTGGTTACTCCAATTTAGCACCTTCCCACAAGGTCCCGTCTTCTCCTTATCAAAACAATCTTAAAACTTCTAGAATGGAAACACGGAACTGCAGATGCTGGTTTACACAAAAGAACACAACATGCAAGTGTAATTCAGCAGGGTTAGGCTTTATCTCTGGAGAACACGGATACTATACTCTATGTACACTCATGATTGTGCAGCCAAATACCAATCCAACTTAATTAACAAGCTCACAGACGATACCACCATAGTTGGCAGGATATGAAATAATGATGAGATGGAGTATCGGAAAAGGAATAGGAACATCGTAACCTGGTGCAGCTGGGTGATCTCAGGATTATTCAGGATTATTCGAGGATATGACAGTGACATAGATAAGAGTTACAGTGAGGTGGTCATTCCTAAGGTACAAGCAGGAAGTAGATGGGTGACCACCAGGAAAGGGATTAGGCAGAAAGTGCAGGAATCCCCAAGGGCTATTCCCCTCAACGACTTCTCCCTAGATGTCAGCAAGACAAAGGAGATTGTGACTGACTTCAGGAAGCGAAGCATTACAGACACACCCCAGAATGTATTGATGGAGCCAAAGTAGGTCGATAGCTTCATGTTCTTAGGAATAATGGTCGATAACTTCATGTTCTTAGGAATAAATATCACCTGCAATTTGTCCGGGATCAGCCACATTGAAGCTGTGGCCATGAAAACACACAAACGCCTCTACTTCCTGAGAAGACTTAGGCAGTTTGGCATGTTCCCAATAACCCTCGCCAACATCTACAGATGCTCCGTAGAAAGCATTTTATTGGGATGCACCACTGTCTGGTATACGATCTGCTCCATCCAAGACGGCAAGAAATTGCAGAGAGTTGTGGATGTAGCCCAGACTAGCACGCAAACCAATCTTCTTTCCGTTGACTCTATCTACACTTCACGCTGCCTCGGCAAGGCCACCAGCCTTGGACCGGTCTTACCCCGGTCACTCGCTCTTCTCCCCTCTCCTGTTAGGTAAGAGTTACAAAGGTTTGGAAATGCAAATCGTGAGATTCAGGGACAGTTTCTTCTCAGCTGGTATCAGGCAACTGAACCGTCACCAGCTAGAGTGCGGTCATGACCTCCCATCTACCTCATTGGAGACACTGAACTATCTATAATTGGACTTTATCAGCCATTATCTTGCATTAAATTTTGTATCCTTTATCTGTACACTGTGAACGTCCTGATTGCAATCATGTATACAGATGCTCCCCGATTTACGATGCTTCGACTTACGATATTTCGACTTGTGGTGCAAACGCTCGGCAACGGCAACGAGTCGCAGCTCACTTTCGGTTACGTGATCAAATTGTATTAAATGCTTTTTCAACTTACGATATTTTCGATTTACGATGGGTTTATCGGAATGTATCCCCATCGTAGGTCAAGGAGCAGCTGTAGTCTTTTCTTTGACTGGATAGCACACAATAAAATATTTTTCACTGTACCTCATTACACCTGACAATAATAAACAAAGCTAAACTATACCTGTTATCGAGGTGAATGGCCCCTGGGGCTTCCTGCATTTTCTGCCTACTGAGGTCACCCTGCTGCAGCTCCTTAACATGGTCCTGAAGGAGTTGCAGCCGAATACACTTACTGAAGGTATAGACCTCAGGGCACTGGAAATGCCAGGCAGGAGAAGCATTCCACCATCCCATCTGCCTTCACTATGACTCCGAAAACATAGGAAGAATTACCCAGGAGAACAGATTGTAACTTAACCTGTTGTTATCCTTTTCTCAACTACCTCAACGAAGCCTAATGAGCCAAAGCCTCAGTGTTGCACTTTTCCTCAACACAGCCTCTCTCCCAACATGACCGCTCAGAAAGAACAAAAAATGTTCTTTGCAGATAACACACATCGGAGCAATTTTTCACACTACAAGCATTATAACCAGAACTTTGTCTGATAGAATAGCCTTTACAATATCCAATACTCTTACTTTATTTCTTCTGGAACTGATATTTAGGCCAGGAAATCAGGTGGGCAAGTTAGCACCAGCCTTCAGATGAGTAGTGCAGAAAAGAAATGATTAAACAAAGTTAACTGGTAAATAGGTATAAAATTGTTCGCTAAAATAGTGCTGGATTTTATGTTGAAAGGCCACATATTTCAGTATCTACATTAATAATCATTAAAGCCTGCTTGTACAGGGATTCGATCACCTGCAATGCATCTTGGCTGGCGAGAAGGTTAATATGAAAATTGCACTACATTTGAGCTGACGTGATTTATGTCTTAACGGAGCCATATGTGCACTCAGATCAGTTAATTGGAAGTATGACAAGGTTGGCATATTAAATGCCATATGTTCAGCTTCCAGCTGTAGAAACAATTTCTAACCTCAAATGCACTGTATGTACAGAATTTTGAAGTTGATAAAGCATAACACTAATAGTCCTTTCTTGATAATAGAGGTCATAAACTCAAATTCCAGTCATCTGGAGAACTCTACTCATCAGACACAATTAAGAGTTTCACCAGCTAGGTATCAGTAAAAATTGTAATGGGCTTGTCCCACTTAGGCGACTCTTTAGGCGACTACCAGGGACTAATTTTAATGGAATTCGCCTACGACACCTGCCGACAACCTGCGACAACACCTATGTCAACCTACGACAGTAATAATTGTCGCCACTGTCGCCAAAAAATGTTCAACAAGTTGAAAATTTTTTGGCAGTCACCTGTAGTCACCCAAAAAATCGCCTAAGTGGGACGGGCCCATAACAGACTCAAATGAAACCCAGAAGCATGCCATGGAGAAGGAAGTTTCAGTTAACATTTCAGGTCAATTGTATCTGATGCACTATACAGAATGCAAAATACAAAGACAGAGTAGCACAAGATAGTGGAATAAATGTTTTCAGCTACGATTCTGTTTCTACCTATCATGAACTTTGTTCGTGCTACCAATCACAACTAAGAGAAAGCAGAAAGAGAGCTGCCATCGGTATGAACATTGACTTCTCCAATTTCAGGTAGTCCCTGCTTTCTCCCTCTTTCCCCTCCCCTTCCCAGCTCTCCCACAGCCCACTGTCTCCGCCTCTTCCTTTCTTCTTCCTGCTCCCCCCCCCCCCCACATCTGTCTGAGGAAGGGTCTCGACCCGAAATGTCACCTATTTCATTCGCTCCATAGATGCTGCCTCACCCGCTGAGTTTCTCCAGCATTTTTGTCTACCTGCCATCAGGCCACTGTTGTTTTCCCGTGTCGAGCGAATAATTATTTTGAAAATCTGGCCCCAAATGCTTGACTCCTGATCTCCTGAGTTTTGTGGCGATGACAAATGAAAGATGTAAGAAATAAATATGAACATGGCACTGAGTTACTCTCTTGAACCACTGCAGTGCATGTGACAGAGGTGCTCCCACCATGTCATTCAAGAGCGATTTCCTGAAATTTGACTCGGAAATTAAGGAATGAAGAGCATGATATATTTCCAAGTGAGTGTATTGTAAAATTTGGAGCAGAGCTTGGAGGTACAGGCTTACCAATATGCCTGCTGTTTTTTTCCCTTCTGAAATCGTGCAGATCTTTACTGCCCGAACAAAATGATTTGATTCATACTTTTGCTGAATCGGTTTTCTTTCGGAGGGGAGGTTCACATTTTCTTTTTTAACATCTAATGCCCACAAAAATTGGCAGCAATTAAATGCAGTAAGGAACAGCTGTATTTAGTTGCCGCCAATTTTTGTAGGCGTTAGATGTTAAAAAAGAAAACGTGAAGCTCCCATCCTATAGAAAACCAATTCAGCAAAAGTATGAATCAAACCCATGTTTTTAACCAAGTGACCACTTGTTTCAAATCAGTGCATCCTCTTTAAATGCGCTGGTTAGATGTCAATATTTTTTACCACTGTTGTTACTTGACCACATCTTTGAGCTAATTGTATTTATCACCAGGAAACAGCTCAAAGATCAAGAATTAGAGAACAGGTGAAAACTGCCAGAACAAGTTGGAATTCCTCAACAGGAGTATACCATTGGGAGTATAACAATGTATATGATGATTGGATAGGATACAAAGGCCAAGGATTATGCATCTACCTCGTTTGCTAGAATTCATTTCCAATACATTCCCAATAAAGTCCAGCTAAATCCCACAATATTTGCTTTTTACAATAATTTAATACACTAATACACTGAACCATCGTTTTAACAGACCCCTTTATAACGGATTTTGGTTATAGCGGACAGACCTATCGATGTCACCCAGGCTCGCTCCACCTCCCTGGCCCCGGCTTCCGACACCACCCCCGGTTCACAAGGTGCACCACCAGCAAGTCCTTCTTCACCGACAATCGGCAATAACGGACACCATTCCCCCCCCTATGGTTTGTTATAACGAGGGTTTACTGTAGTGGAAAATGCTGTGCCAACATTGTTCCTCCAGTTTAGATTGTTTACAAAGTTCCATATAAACCGGTTATCCAGATAAACAAAAACCCATTCCACCCCATCCTTACAGATTGAATTAAACTCTCAGTTCACGACCTGGTCTCCCACAATTCTTATAGATTCATGTCTAAACCCTTGTAGGGCACAATTTGCAGAGTCAGAAGGAATGCTTGGGGAAAAAAAGTGATAATTTAACCCAGTGATCATTTAATCTCAAAATCAACTGTATGACCAGCATAAACATGGAAGGCTCCAAATAAAATCCAAATGGGGTATACCTTTTTGCCACTTTTAGCACAAAATGACATGATAAGAATTATGCAGATGTGACTGAAACAATGTAATATTTTTCCCTTTATACAAAGTTTAGTGACATAACATTGGGTGGGGAAACAGAATGAAAAGGCAACATTTCATTTCTTGAAACTAAAGTACAGTACTAATTTTAATTTCACAGATTAAGATATAAAGATGTAAATTGTGATCTGAATGGATATCTGGGTGATTTTAAGAAGGAATGGTTTAAAATGAGGGAAAAATTCATGAAGCAAGGAGCACATTCTAAAATTGAGAGCAGAAAATTGAAGGCTAATATTTGGCATACATTTACATAATTGCCTTAACTGGCAGATAGTCTCATGGCACAGACACAAATGGGATGACAAAGTCATCCAGCACAGCTATTCTATTTTAGTGAGGAGGTGGAGTGACGAGGTGGTGGATCCACAACAGAACATTGTTAATTGAAAAATGTTTTGATCCAAGCTTGTCCAATATTTGATGAGGGAAATGGAGCTCACTATGGGATGTTAATTAGGCATCTGTGCCAAGTAATTGGGATCTGTTCTGCAACATATAAAACATTCCAAGTTCGACTTCAAAATATGCAAAGTTCATGATAATTTTTCTCACATGGCTGTACCTTTAAGATAATAATTAACTGATTTTGTATTCTGTGCAAAAAGTACCTTCTCACTTCATAATTTGATATTTTATGCTGAATGTATCTCATGCATAAACATAATTGCAGAGACCACTGCAAACAGAAAGATCTAAAACGTACTTTTGCTCTGACAGAATGCCCAGTTAAAATGACGAATAGTTTAGCAGATCCAATGCTCTGGTTGTTAAGCCATAATTTCCAAACAAAGCAAATTTTGTGCAACACTTAACAGCAGCATTCTATTGAATATTCCCCTAATGAGCAATTGGCTGGTGTAATAAAAAAAATCACCTGCATTATTATTGGCATACAAGTTACTCTGAGTTAATCGCATGTTTTAATATTCTGATTACATAAGATTTTTGTCAAGTTCCCTCAGATGGAGTCAGAGGCCAGGAGTTAACATTAACTAGTATAATTCTCACACAATTCCTGGTCAATAAAAAAAGGAAGAGGTGATCACAGAGATTGTACAAGCACCCTTGAATAATTGTGTGCATTTTACAATGACTACTGTAGCAGCTAAAGAGAGGTCAGTATTCCATCAGGCTCTGGTAAGACACTCTACTGGTTGGAAAGAGATGCTGGGAACCGAGCAAAGCAGCACCGTGAATGAAGGTCACATGATTGACCCCTGGGCAATATCAATATGAACACATGAACAAAGCCGAGATAGCTTCACATCCCATGTATTTTCAATTACAATTTTAAATTGTAGTTTCTCTGCGATTATACCACTCGCCCTCTCCAAATTTATAACTTTTTTCCATCAATTTGTTTCAACGGAGTTTTGCAGATTATACCAAAATACATTCATTTTTAGAGCGATCTATACCATGTACATTCTACAACCTATATTTATGAAGCATTAAGGATGGGACAGTGATAATGATCCAGATTCATCCTGACCTCTAGTGCTGTCTGTGTGGAGTTTGAATATGCTTCCTGTGACCATGAGGGTTTCCCGCCCCCCCCTTAAAGGTGCCAAAATGTTACAAAATTTTGAGATTTTAAAAATAAAGTCTGCAATTTATCCCATCAGATAAAGCATAAAAAGAAGTTTAATTTGACACCTAATTCACTTTCATATCTTCAGTATTAAAGAAGTTATGGCCATTTTCATACTCGGAAATTAGCATCTTGTTCCCTATTGCTTTTCCATTGACTTAACACAAAAGCTGTGATCGAGGACAGTTAAAAGCCCATAACTTTCTTAAAAATTAAGATAACTGAAAGAAATTTTCAGTTATTATAGATTGAAGCATTCTGTAACAAATATGAAACAATCTTACTTGGAAGACATGAAAGTAAAGCATATAATTAGTTAGTTACTTAATTGTAGCTAATTACAAAATTCAATTACTAGATCTAAACATCTATCAATTTCTTAAGAATAGATTAACATTTTTAAATAGCCTAAGTGTCCAAATAACATTCACACAAGAATTCACAATATAACATAATTTTTAAATCTCATTTTCATGAATTTACAGGCCAAATGGAAGGAATTGAATGTTTAATATCTGTAAATTAATGTGCATTTAAATCATCTTGTGAGTGAGGATTTCTGGAACGCGATCTTTTGGAACGTTCATTTGCGGTGAATTTAACCCCGTATTGGCATGAAAAATACTGCCGTTAGTTCGGGGAATAAAATCACCGTGTCGCATGAAAAAATGTGAATTAAAGGCTTCTTAAGAAGCACTTTTATACATTTAAAGAAACCACTTTCGTTTACCTGTCCCGTGTGTGAAATCCGTCCCCGTTATCGGCGTTGACGCTTCAGGAGCTGCTTTTAAAATTACTCTAGCGCTGACATTGACGATTTAATAAAAATAAAAAATTCACAAAACGCCGCTAGGAACGATTTGTCAGCAAACGCGTGTACTCCAACAAAATATAATTCAGGACAAGGGAGGAGAAACCGCGTTTTAACCCCGCCCCCCCCTTAAAGGCGCCAAAATCGCGCGCACGGCCAGTGGCAGAATTACAGCGCGACTGAAGGTAAGTATTGTAACATACCTACTAGATGCGCTAGTTTCCACTCACATCTCAAAAATTCACGGGTTGGTAGATTAAATTAGCCCTGATATTTATGGGAGTGGTAGAATCTGCGGATAGTTGATGGGATTTGTAGGCGATTACTGTATGATTATCATGAATAGATGCTTAACGGTCAGCACTGACTCAGTGAGATGAAGGTAGACAAAAATGCTAGAGAAACTCAACGGGTGAGGCAGCATCTATGGAGCGAAGGAATGAGTGACGTTTCGGGTCCAGACCCTTCTTCAGACTGATGTGGGGCTGGGGGGGGGGGGGTGGGAAGAAGAAAGGAAGAAGCGAAGACAGTGGGTTGTGGGAGAGCTGGGAAGGGGAGGGGAAGGAGGGGGAAATGAGATGAAGGGTCTGTTTCCATATTATGCGGCTCCATGACTCTAAATTTACATGATGATTGACCAAAAGAAAATTCAAAACTTCTCAAAATTCCCACAATCGGAAATCTCAAAAACTCCGATGGTTATCTCGACCCAGAAGCTGCTTACCTCCAGGTCAGAAATATGAGCCTGCAGATCCCGAGTCATGTTTTCAGATTCACGAACCCGCCGGTTCAGCTGTGGTGCATAATTGGTAACCAACTCATTGTCGTAGGAATCCAAGATGCATTTCATGCCATCGCGAGCCTAAACACATCAAACGCATGGATTAAAAACACTGAAATCTTAATTTTCTTCCTTGTATGACTTTCAAATATAAACCGTTGGAAGAATACCCAGTTACCAGGAGAGCTTGGCCACACAGAACTAGATTTACTGATGACATGATAAATGATACAACCAAGCTGAAAAGGTTCATACTCAGGCACTGCTAGATAGGTCTTCACAGGTTCCCCAAGATCATGGAGGGGAAATTGCCTCCATGATCTCTTACCAGGTTAGACTTAATGCTGAACTTGTAGACTCCCAGATTGGAGAATGGGGAATGTATATTTTACTTTATTTTAGTGCAATTTCTATTCATTTTATAGTACATGCGTATTTCCATTAGTTTTTTAATATTAAACATTTTTTTAAAAATCACATCACTTTTGTAAGTTTTTAAATGTCTGAATAAAGAAAATGTTTTAAACTGTTTAAATGACTCACATGGTTTGACATAGACTTAGTAGGATGATGACACAAATAATTTCTCCCAATGTCACAAAATGAAGACGCTGTTTATGGATTTCAGGAAGTGGGATGGAATACCACAGATCCATCAATTGTGCTGAAGTGGAGATGGTCAAGAGCTTCACGTTGCTATGTGTAAATATCACCAACAATCTAACATGGTCCAACCCACTGACGATACAGCCAAATTCGGCACGTCCCCAATGACACATACCAATTTTTATAGGTGCATCATAGAAAGTACCCTGATGCTGCTGCACCCGCTGAGTTTCTCCAGCATTTTTGTGTACCTATAGAAAGTACCCTAGCAGGTTGCAGCTCAGCTAGGTATGGCAATTGTTCTGTCCAAGACAAGAAGAAACTCCATACCGTCGTGGCGCAGCCCAATCCATTACGCAAACCATTCTTGTCTCATATGCTAAATATATTCACAATCTTCCAACCTAACTTGTTGCGTCCCTTGCACTTTCTTTCATTCATTGGAGCTGCAACGCTATAGTCTGCACTTTATCTATTTTATAATTTGCACTCCCTGTTGCACTCATGTATGGTACAATCTGCCTAAATAGCATGCAAACTAGCTTTTCACTGTTTCTCAGTACTTGTAACAATAATAAACCAATGTAATACCAATTTTACATGTCAAAGATTCAGCATCAGATTTGCCTTCTATCAATATTGTCAGGGCAGTCTGGAAATAGGGCATCAGCACGGCACTGCCTGGATTTCAGTAAGCCCTTTAAAAAAAGTTGTAGAAGGGAGAGTAGTCCAAAGGATAAGAGCCTGTGGAATCCAGTTCAATTTGGCAAATTGTTTCCAAAACTGACTTGGTTAAGGAGTGTTTTTATAAATAGGAGGGCTGTGTGGTTTACAGCAGGGATCAGCGCTGGGACTGCTGCTCTTTCATGCAGACATTAGCGAGGTGGTGTGATAAGTAAGTTTGCGGGTGACATTGGTTATGTTGTTGATGGTGAGGAGTGTAATCTTTGGCTATAGAACAATATTGTTGATAAAATTGACAGACCAATATCAAATGGAATTTAATCACAAAAATTGTGAGGGGATGCTTTGCAAGGATTAATAAGGCCAGATATACACATACAGTAAAACTGAGGAAGTCTGTGAGACAGTATTCGCAGGAGTTTAGAAGAGGGGGGGATCTCATTGAAACCAACCGGATACATTCTACTTCTTCCGTATGGCGTGCACAGCCTAAAGTTGTAGGTCAACTTGTTCTATTTGATCTATTTGTTTGTGCACGTCAGGTTGATTGCATTAGTCAAAACAGGGTGGACTACGTGAAGGTTGCAATCTCCCACCCCAACGGATACTGAAAGGCCTCGAAAGAGAGGATGGGGAAGAATATTTCAATATTGGAAGAGTCGAGAATCAGAGGGCACAGCCTCAGAATAAAAGGACAAACCGCTAGAATGGAGATGAAGGGGAATTTGTTCAGCCAGAATGTGGTGAATCTGTGGAATTGGGGAGGCCAAGACATTGGGTATTTTTAAAGCGGGGATTGATAGGTTCTTGATTAGGAACCGTGTCGAAGGTTACAGGGAGATTGCATGAGAATGGGGTTGATAAGGAAAATCTGAAGAAGGGTCCCGACTCAAAATGTCACCTATCCATTGGGAATTGATTAGGGCTTTGTTCAAGGAAAAAGTGATAGGACCTCAGACCAACCTGGTCTGGGATGGAGGTATAGACAAATGAGTTTGATGGGATTTAGGAAATGGAAACTATCAATATGGTGGAGGGTGTTAGAATTCTAATAATGTAAGAGGATCAGTGAAGGACGCATAAAAGAAGAACTGTTTGGTGGGGCAAGAAAAGTCTGAAACAGTAGGTCTGCCAGGTTGTCATGCTCATGGATCTTGGGTGGGTGGAGGAAGTGAGTTATTCTGGACCAGGGAACAACAAGGTTTCGAAGCAGTGAAGGGAAGATCTGGTAAAGAAATAAGGTCTGTGACTCTCTGAGGGATAATCTCCTGAATTTGTATATAACAGTGCCCTCCATAATGTTTGGGACAATGACCCATCATTTATTTATTTGCCTCTGTACTCCACAATTTGAGATTTGTAATAGGAAAAATCACATGTGGTTAAAGTGCACATTGACAGATTTTATTAAAGGCCATTTTTATACATTTTGGTTTCACCATGTAGAAAGACCTAGTCTTTCCTCCAGTCTTTCCATCACCTATGGAAACTTTTATTGCTGTTTATCAACATGGGGACGAAAGTTGTGAAAATGAAAGTCCACGATGCCATTATGAGACTGACAAACAAGAATAAAACTGTTAAGAGACATCAGCCAAACCTTAGGCTTACCAAAATCAACTGTTTGGAACATCATTAAGAAAGAGAGCACTGGTGAGCTTACTAATCACAAAAGGACTGGCAGGCTAAGGTACACCTCCACAGTTGAAGACAGGCAAATTCTCTCTATAATTTTTTTTAAATCCCCAAACACCTGGCTGACAGATCAGAAACACTCTTCAGGAGTCAGGTGTGGATTTGTCAATGACCACTGTCCACAGAAGACTTCATGAACAGAAATACAGAGGCTACACCGCAAGGTGCAAACCACTGGTTAGCCGCAAAAATAGGATGGCCAGGTTTGCCAAGAAGTACTTAAAAAAGCAAACACAGTTCTGGAAAAAGGTCTTGTGGACAAATGAGACAAGGATTAACTTATATCAGAGTGATGGCAAGAGCAAAGTATGGAGGAGAGAAGGAACTGCCCAGGATCCAAAGCATACCACCTTATCTGTGAAACACGGTGGTGGGGGTGTTATGGCCTGGGCATGTATGGCTGCTGAAGGTACTGGCTCACTTATCTTCATTGATGATACAATTGCTGATGGTAGTAGCATAATGAATTCTGAAGTATATAGACACATCATATCTGCTCAAGTTCAAACAAATGCCTGAAAACCCATTGGCTGGCGGTTCATTCTACAGCAAGACAAAGATCCCAAACATACTGCTAAAGCAACAAAGGAGTTTTTCAAAGCTAAAAAATGGTCAATTCTTGACTGGCCAAGTCAATCACCCGATCTGAACCCAATCGAGCATGCCTTTTATATGCTGAAGAGAAAGCTGAAGGGGACCTGCCCCCAAAACAAGCATAAGCTAAAGATAGCTGCAATACAGGCCTGGCAGAGCATCACCATAGAAGACACCCAGCAACTGGTAATGTCCATGAATCACAGACATCAAGCAGTCATTGCATGCAAAGGATATGCAACAAAATGCTAAACATGGCTACTTTCATTTACATGACATTACTGTGTCCCAAACATTATGGTGACCTGAAATGGGGGGACTATGTATAAATACTGCTGCAATTTCTACATGGTGAAACCAAAATGTATGAAAATGGCTATTAAAATAATGTTTGGGACTGAGATCCATCATTTATTTATTTGCCTCTTCTCCACAATTTGAGATTTGTAATAGAAAATGTCACATGGTTAAAGTGCTCATTGTCAATTACAAATCTCAAATTGTGGAGAAGAGGCAAATAAATAAATGATGGGACTTTGTCCCAAACACTGTACCTAACACTGGCTAAAGTTTGGGATATTTCTGGGTTGTAATCTTTCTAGTGGTTCAGATAACATTTGCAAGTCTTGCAGTTTTGATTTTGTGGTTTATTATGTCAATAAGATTTCTAACTACCAGTAGATATTTCATTATTCGGGATAAGATAGTGCATTGTAAAGCATTTGCATAAATTGTAAAACTTAAAGCATTTGCATCCCCAGGATGACAGAAGAAAAATTGGTGTGGACCTGCAGACGTTGAAGACCTATATTTGAGGTGATGAGATCGTTAACACCTCTGATGACGAAAATGAAGAAGATCGACACAAAAGACAGATCATTTACCTTAAATGTTTACAGTTTCTCCGCTGTCTGATCTTTTTCTACATTTCTTATTGTTAGTTCGCAGATTTCAACGTGTACGGTTTATTATTTGTGACAAGGGCAGGTATTTGGAAATGCAGATTGATATTGTACAGTTATAATAATAGGGAAACCTGCTTTTATTCCCCCAGAGTTACTCGGTGGCTGGCTACAATTATGTTGTATATGAGAGCAGGAGAACATTTTTCTCCTCTATTCTTGGAAGAAAATTCTTAGGCTCTATTGAATTAGAAAAGTTTGAGGTTGTAGATCATGTCTTGTTCCCTTGGTGTGTCACATTGACATTCCAATCATTTAGGCCATCATCTACTCTTTTTTAATGGATTTTAATGTCAGGGTAATTATAATGTTGATGTCACTGTGACTGACCTTAAAAGATACTACAGCTGTGTATCCAATAAAGCCCAACAAGTAATCAAGGAAACAATATTAATTTGACATCACAGTATAGTTTTTCCTCTGTTCTATTTAAATCATTGTTTACTGATCCCACAAATAATGAGATGTGAAACTAGGTCTTGACCAATATACTAACCATTAACCAAGTTGAGGAATATCTGAGTGGATGTAATCTGCTAAAACAGTGATTTAGAATTGTGAAGCTCGGAAATGGGCTCTTCAATTTATTGTGTCATTGTGGGGTTATTGGTATTTGCCTTCTCTGCTTCTCGGCGAACATGAACCCATGTGTTACATTTCTTCTCATTGCTAAATAGTTCCACTCCATACTAATGCTATCACATCCTTCTGGTAGTTGGAGACCAGAATTATACACAGTCCTCCAGCTGTGTTCTAACAAATGGTTGATGTAGTTGTACCATTACCTACCTGCTCCTGAAATTCAAAAACTGCAGATGCTGAAAATTAGAATTCAGGAAACACTCAACAAGTCAAGTAGCATCAGTAGAAAGTGAAACAGTTAACGTTTCAGGTCCAGGACCCTTCATGCACTGTCCTCTACTTCTGGCCAGTTCCAGAACAGTTAGGTGGGCTAAATATAGGCAATCAGCATGCCTTTGTGTGGGGCACATCATGTCTTAAAAATTTGAAGTGACAAAAGTAATTATAGAGTCATTGTCATACAGCTCAGAAACAGACCCTATGGCCCAACTTGTCAATGCCGACCAAGATTGATATGGGTAGGGCATTAGTGGCTGCTGTTTACATTAGTAAGGCTTACATTAGTAGACTAATGGAACCAATGTCCTGAGTGGGAAATTGCTAGCTACTTAGGCCAGTAGGGGATTGGGTCCCAGAGCAGAACAGGGACAGAAGAGAAGTTGGGGGCAAATGCTGTAGTTAGAGCAAGTTTTACAGGCAGGACAGGCAGGAGCATGGCAAAGAGAGAGGGAAGATTGGTGATTTAATCTGCATTTATTTTAATACAAGAGGTTTAACAGGTGAGGAGATTAACTCAGAGCACTGGTTGAATCAGGGGACTTGGATATTGTAGCCATAACAGATGCATGGTTGAGAGAAGACCACGACAGGCCACTCATTGTTCCACGGTACAGGTGTTACAGAGGTGATAGAAGTATATATAAGATGTGTGAGGACTTAATAACGATGCTTAGGGAGGATATTGTTGGTGAATCATCCAGTGAGGTTATATGTGTAGACTTGGATACACGAAGGGGATGATCACTTTGATGAGAATGTATTAGGACTGTATATGAGGAGCAGATGTGCAGGGAGATCACAAATAGCTGTAAGAATAAAAGGGTAATATTCGTGGCAGATTATTTCTCCCACTTTTTAAAAGTTATGAGTGAAATGAGCAGGAATTTGAGAGGCTATAACATTAATAAATTAACATTGGTTTCCAAAAAGGTCTTTTGGAAATTGGGTGGTAGTTATCAAGGATTGGAAGGCAAGGTTCATTAAGAAAAGTAATAATGATAGTAAATTGGCTTTACATTACCTACTATCATTGTTTTTATATGTACTCAATAAATTATTTTGTTGGCGAAATGTGGTATTCTGCTGCATTTTTTTTATCTAACACTAATTCAATTGATATTTAAATATTTTGAAACATTATATAAAACTAAGTCTTTCAAGTTAGTCTTTCAATTTTCTCATCCTCATTCAAAAATGTATTCTGTGTCATAAAGGGTTTACAACTTCACAATTGTCAACACATAGGTTCAAAGGTCACCACTTTTGCTGCTGACTAATGAAAATAATTTACACTAACCTCAAAATAAATAGAAGCAGTAATTGGCCATCTAGCCCTTTGAGTCTGCTCCACAATTTATGAACAACATGATTGATCATCTTATTCAGCATCATTTTCTGGCACTCAGATCTCTTCAATTCCTTGCATAAAAATCTATTAATCTAGTTCAAATGAATACAACAACTGATCTTCCTTAGTCATCCTAGGTAAAAAATTTCCAAAGATGCACCATCATCTGAATTTTTCCACATCTTAGTGTTTAAACTGTGCTTTCTAGTCCTAGTCTCCACAGTCAGGGAAATATGCACCTTTCCCTCCAGGAACTTGATGGGAAATGCCAGCCTAATCTTTATGAGTGAGGCTACATGCCAATGATAATGCCCTTATGAATAACCCAAAACCCCCCCAACAAAAGCCAATTGAACAGATAACAACTGGTTATTGCACTACTGCCAGTTCAGCCAACTGTCAAAGCTGGCAAAAACCATATGAATAGTTTTTATTTGTTTAATTTTCTAAAAAAAACAATACCACACGTAAAAATGTAAATATACAGAAAATGATATTAAAAATCTAATATTATGAATTCCCTCATCATTTTCCCCCCCATTGTTACTGAGAGAACGGTCATGAATGAACTCTTCGCATCCTAAGTGATGAGGAATCTCCACAACATCCTATTCCATGTTGGCGTCCAATGTCTAAGTGCATTCAGGAAAAAACTATAAACATTTCCCAACAATTTCAGGACTTGCATGTTTACTTGGAAACTTGAAAGTTGGTCTCAACTCAACAGAAAAATGTTGATAGTTAAGTAGGAAATTAATAGCTCCCTTCAAAATACAGACTTATAATTCAAATTTCACTCAAGCTCATCACCCACTCCAGTTAACCAGTTTCCAAGTCAGCAAACAAGCTCAGATCCTCCAAATCCAAATATTCTTTCGATATGTAAAAAGGAAAAGATTAGTGAAGACAAATGTAGGTCCCTTACAATCCCTTACAACCCAGACAGGTGAATTTAAAATAGGAAACAAAGAAATGGCAGAACAGTTAAACGAGTACATTAGTTTTGTCTGCACTAAGGAAGATACAACCAATCTCCCAAAAATACTGGGGGACCGAGGATCTAGTTGGAAGGGAGGAACTGAAGGGAATCCACATTAATTAGTAAATGTTGTTAGGTAAACTGTTGGGGCTGAAGGCAGATAAATCCCCAGGGCCTGATGGTCTGCATCCCAGAGTACTCAAGGAGGTGGTCCTAGAAATTGTGGATGCATTGGTGATCATTTTCCAATGTTCTCTCGACCCTGGACTCTGGATCAGTTCCTGTGGAATGTAACCCCACTTTTTAAGAAAGGAGGGTGAGAGAAAACGGGGAATTATAGACCAGTTAGCCTTACATTGGTAGTGGGGAAGATGCTTGAGTCGATTGTTAATGATGTCATAGCAGCGCATTTGGAAAGCAGTGACAGGATCGGTCAAAGTCAGCAGGGATTTATGAAGGGGAAATCATGCTTGACTAATCTTCTGGAATTTTTTAAGGATGTAACAAGTAGAATGGATAAGGGAGAGCCAGTGGATGTGGTTTAACTGGACTTTCAAAAAGCCTTTGACAAGGTCTCACACAAGAGATTAGTGTTCAAAATTAGAGCACATGGTATTGGGGGTAGGGTATTGACATGGATAGAGAACTGGTTGGCAGACAGAAAGCAAAGAGCAGGAATTAATGGGTCCTTTTCAGAATGGCAGGCAGTGACTAGTGGGGTGCCGGAAGGCTCGGTGTAGTGACCCCAGTTATTTACAATATATATTAACGAATTAGACGAGGGAATTAAATGTGACATCTCCAAGTTTGCGGATGGCACAAAGCTGGGTGGTAGTGTGAGCTGCGATGAAGATGCTATGAGGCTGCAGGGTGACTTGGATAAGTTGGGTGAGTGGGCAGATACATGGCAGATGTAGTATAATATGGATAAATGTGAGGTTATCCACTTTGATGGCAAGAACAGGAAGACAGATTATTATCTGAATGGTATCAGATTAGGAAAAGGGGAGGTGCAACGAGACCTGGGTGTGCTTGATTTCAGTCAATGAAAGTAAGCATGCAGGTACAGCAGGCAGTGAAGAAAGCCTTCATTGTGAGAGGATTTGAGTTTAGGAGCAAGGAGGTCCTACTGCAGTTGTACAGGGCTCTGGTGAGACCGCACCTGGAGTATTGTGTGCAATTCTGAGCTCCTAATTTGAGGAAGGACATTATTGCTATTGAGGGAGTGAAGCATAGGTTCACCAGGTGAATACCCGGGATGGCGGGACTGACATATGATAAAAGAATGGGTCGATTGGGCTTGTGTTCACTGGAATTTAGATGGATGAGAGTGGATCTTATAGAAACTCTTAAAGGATTGGACAGGCTAGATGCAGGAAAAATGTTCCTGATGTTGGGGGGATCCAGAACCAGGGGTCACTGTTTAAGAATAATGGATAGGCCATTTAGGACCGAGATGAGGACATTTCTTTTCACCCAGAGAGTTGAGAATCTGTGGAATTCACTGCCACAGAAGGCAGTGGACGCCAATTCACTGGATGTTTTCAAGAGAGAGTTAAATTTAGCTCTTAGGGCTAAAGGAATCAAGGGATATGGGGAAAAAGCAGGAACAGAGTACTGATTTTAGATGATCAGCCATGATCAGCTGGCTCGAAGGGCCGAATGTCCTACTCCTGCACCTATTTTTCTATGTTCCATGTTTCTACATTTTGTCACCTGAGTTGGATGCTCAATACACCAACCAGCCAAATCTAAAGAGCTTATAAGATTTTAAACATAAACAGACAATACTGTGGAGAGAGAAAAAGAATTAATGTCTCAGGATGACTTTCCATCGGAACGGCTATTTGGTCACTGGATGGAAAAATAACTCACTCCACAGATGCTGCCTGATCTGAGTATTCCCTGCAGATTTTTGCTTTCATAACAGCAGCACACTAACACACACCTCAAGCAACTATGAGAGGAGGGGTGCAGGGAGTACATCGTACCCGGGAGCCAAAGGAGGGGGGCCGGGAATTTCCTGATGTCTCAGAAAATGTTTGCATATATTTTGTGAAGACTAGCATTCACATTTTGTGTGAGCCTACATAGTTTTATATATCGTAATTTGTAGAAACTATGATCCATAATATTATGTAGTGTTGGGAAATGTAGAGGTATAATGAATAATATTATTTGTTTTCATCATAGCATCACTGCATCAGTATGATTTAATGAGGATTTAATGGAGAAGCCATGGAGCCAGTCTGAGACGGGCCCACTGCCCGCATCGCTTTTGTTCGATTTTGTCTGGAATGTCCACAAAGTATTGATGTACCCTAATAGGATATAATAATATCTACCTATTATTATGCATATTATATATAATTATCAAACACTACGTTATGTGCTTTTATTAGATGAAATACTGCCTATAAACACATTAAAGAAAAAAGAAAAAATTTGCCTTCGAATCTCAAGTTAAAAACAGTTGCCGAACATGCGATCAGCTGATGCATGGCCACTTGTCTTAGCCGTTGCGCCATCACGGCACATAAGTAGTCATGGACCTCATGTAAATATTTAACCCAAAGAAGTAGGCAAATATTTGCCCGGCAGGGTAGCCCAGTGTGTGAAACCGAGGGATTTGGGGTTTTAGTACTGGCATGAAGGCAGAATTTGTAATCGTGTTTGATGCAGACAGCTAGTTAATTACCAAAGGTGGGATTCACATCGGTAGTATGGTGTAGTTACAGGGGAATCACGGATCAGCTGAGTAGGCTAAATTTACGACAATACATGACGAAATCGACAATCAGGAGGTGTTACTGTTCCTCACCAGCAGGCATGTTTTAGGGAATTTGGAATTTTACTAATGACACTGAATATTCCATGCCAGACTTGACAGTACTGGCCTTTTGAAAATGTATGTTTCAGTACCGACTTAATTCCAAATGCCTGTTTGACACATAGGGTGGGCAGTATGGCGATGGTCGTTTCACCTTGCAACTTAGCGTAGTAGCTTTTGAGCACATCAAAATAAGTCAGGCCTGTAGGATTTAGGCTTGGATAAAGAGGCCGGAGGAGCAAAAAGGCAGCAAGTATGCACAGAAACACATCATAAAAATGGTATTTGTTCTTTTTGAGTTACCTAATATTTTTCTGTGTTGCTATCCAACGAAATACTGCCGCCTTCTGGTGCCTGTTGTCACTGCCGTATAATTAACGTAACGAATATATTAATTATAACCTATATTACACATCATTGCAACTGCTCATAGCTTATCTATAGAACTTTTGTAGCCTAATGATGATAACTATGATCGCCGGCTTGGCTAAGTCTATTCAAAAGATCAGGCATCACATATTGTGCGTTCTGATAAGCCAATGATTTTATGCTACAAAGAAACTTAAGTAGGTGTGCAATTTATACGTGGATCATGAAAAGGTAGTGTATATCAATATACAATATTAAAAATCGTAATGGCTTTTATCGTTGGCTGGTGGATGTTGACATTACTTGAACTTAGCTGTAGTAGTATGTTCTCTTAAATGACAATCTACGTCATGTTAATTATAGCAGGAGGAGCAAAACACCTGCAGCAAAAGAAATTCCCATTATTTATGACAAAGTCATACAAAATATGACTTCGGCTTCAAGTTCATTATCTGTCCCCTGACTCACAAAATGAATTTATTGCAGAATAAATTCTACCTTGTTTTACTTTTTACTAAAGGGCCTGTCCCACGAGCATGCGACTGCATGCGGCAAGCGCGACCAAACCAGAAGCGGGGGCCGCGTGGAGGTCGAGTGATCCCCGTACAGGGCCGGTCCCACCAGCATGCGACTGCATGCGGCGAGGGTGACAAAACCGGAAGCGGGGGCCGCGCGGAGGTCGAGTGAGTGACGTGAAGTTCGAGGAAGTTCACGCGTGACGTACGCCGTCAAAACGCTGCGTACGGTGTCAAGACGCTGCGTACAGCGTCGAGATGCTGCGCACGCCCGGCGAGGTGGTGCGCACGACGTCGAGGCGGCTGCAGGCCGTTGTCGCTGAGGAATTTTGAACAGTGTCATTTTTTCGGAGCCCCGCGCGATGTCGGGACCAGCTCCGCACAACTCCATACGGCTCCGGCGATCGAAGTGGGACCGGCCCCGCGAGGCCGTACGGTTCAAGCGGCCATGTTAGGAAGCGCTTGCCGCATGCAGTCGCATGCTCGTGGGACAGGCCCTTAAATAATTGTCTTCTGATGATCTGATCTGCATTGCAATATAAAAGTATTTTTCGATGTGAATTCTTTCTCCTTATCTGTATTGTAGCATAAACAAAGATGTTCAAACAAATGTGCTTTCTTCTCTCTGATCCTTTTATTTTATTTATATTTATCATGGAGGGAGTATAGGAGCATAAGGCCTCAAATGCAGAAAATCAACAGAGCGCTCCATTCCACCCTCTCTCATCTTCCACACACTTTTTGGCCATACAGGCTACAGCTCATGGCATAAAATCGTAGTGCAGGTGTCGGCAACCTACGGCCCCCGGGCCGAATGCGGCCCGTAACCCGAAATCATCCGACCCGTAGGCGGATTTTTCCCCCCGTAATCATCCGGCCCACCGGAGCGCCGAGCACCTTCTGTGAACACGTTTAAGAGAGAACTGCAGATGCGGGAAAAATCAAAGGTAGACAAAAATGCTGGAGAAACTCAACAGGTGAAACATACAAGGATTGCATGAGGCTGCCTCACCCGCTGAGTTTCTCCAGAATTTTTGTCTACCTTCTGTGAACGCGTGATTTGATGCTTGCCATCTGGGGCGGGATGGGGGCGGGATCCATGTGTACACGTGATAGATGTGACCCACCATCAGCTCACAGACATGCGTCCTAGCCCCTATGCCGAACAAGGTTGCCGACCCCTGCCGTAGTGGATAAAAACAGGATGACTAATGGAGAAGAGAAGGTGGCTCAAAATAATCTATGTACCCACTGATAAAATTCCTCTCAGAGGCCCTGCTCAAGTAGTGTTTGTATGCAGCTTGCAAGTCCTCCCTGTGGACTTTCCCTGGGTGCTTCATTTCTCCACATACCACTGCTGTGCAACTGATTGGTTATTTGGCTCATATAAATTTCCCTTAATATGTAGGTGGGTGGTAGTAGGATAAAGAAGGGAACTGATGGGTTTATGACAGAGAAAGAATTACAGGATATATGTGGGGGGATGGAATTGATGGGGTTACTCTGGGAGTTGCCATAGGTTCTATGGCTCAAATGTAAGAAAATACTGTATAAGAAATACAAGAACATTTCAATATTGCTAAAGTTATTCAGATGCTTTTAGCACATTAACAATTCTCCGGTCAAACACCATGCATAATGCATGATTTGTCAATTTTATCTTCAACCTTGGACTGCTTATTCAGGTGATTTCTGACCCCTACCCCAATACCACTTAATTCCCTTCTTTAAGGTTCAAGTCAATGTTAACCATGGATAAAATACGTGATTCAAAAATAGTTCACATTAATATTTAATGAATGTGCTTTTTATGTATTCAAATCGTGATGTTTATATAAATCTTGAAATTACACCACAAAAAATGCAATGCTCATAACCACCAAACACCTTACCCTTAACAACAACTCCTTCAACTTTTCACACTTCCTCCAAATTCATGGCGTTGCTATGGACCATCGCATGGGCCCCAGCCCCTACAAAGAGGCTATGCCTGCCTCTTTGTAGGGTACGTAAAAATGAACAATCATTGTTCCAGGCAAACACTGGCCCTATCCCCAAACTCTACCTCCGCTAATTGACAACTGCATCGGTGCTACCTCCTGCACTCATGCAGAACTCACTGACTTCATCAACTCCACGACTAATTTCTATCCTGCACTCAAATTCGCGGACCATCTCTGACATCTCCCAACTATTTCTAGATCTTACCGTCTCCATCACTGGAGACAGACTATCGACTGACATATATTACAAACCCACTGAATTCCATAGCTATCTAGACTACACTTCTTCCCAACCTGCTTCCTGTAAAGACTCTATCCCCAACTCCCAATTCCTCCGTCGACACCACATCTGTGCCCAGGATGCGGTTTTCCATACCAGATCATCGGAGATGTCCCACTTCTTTAGGGAAAGGGGAAACCCCTCTTCCATTGTAGATGAGGCTCTCACTAGGGTCTCCTCAATATCCCGCTGCTCCGCTCTGCTCCCCCTCCCCCCATTCATAACATGGCAGAGCCCCCTTGTCCTCACCCTCCACCCTATCAGTCATCGCATTAGAGCATATAATCCTCCAACATTATTGCCACCTCCAAGGCGATCCCACTACTAGCCACATCTTCCCATCTCCACCGTTTTCTGCTTTCTGCAGAGACCGTTCCCTCCGCAACTCCCTGGTCAACTCGTTCCTTCCACCCAAACCATCGCATCCCCAGGTAGTCCCCTGCATACACAGGAGATGCAACACATCCCTATACCTCCTCCCCTCGATTCCGTCCAAGGACCCAGACAGTCTTTTCAGGTGAGGGGAAAGGTTCACTTGCACTTCTCCAACCTCATCTACTGTATCCGCTGTTCCAGGTGTTGACTCGTGTATATCGGTGAGACCAAGCGCAGGCTTGGCGATCGTTTCACTGCACACCTCCGCTCAGTCCGTCTTAGCCTAACTGATCTCCCGGTTGCTCAGCACTTTAACTCCCCCTCCCATTGAAAGAGCTAATAGTCAATCTATAGGTCAAATCTAAAATGGAGTCGTTCTTCCTACAAAAGCATGGACTATATAACAAAAGAATGGCTCGGTGCCAAGTCTGAATGACTTTGTAATTATATGGAACACAATATGGAGGACAGGTTGTCTTTTTAATAAAGAAATTAAGATGGAATTCTGCAGTAATAATATGTGCTTTTTCAAGGCCATAAAGAAGCCAAGATTGAAAAAAAAATAGCTGACGCTCCAGAGATAAGTAATAACTTGTATTGGATGAGCTTGATTTGGACCGAGAAGCACTGAGCAACGTTGTGTTCATTGTAGATTTTGCCACTCCCGTCTGACGAATCAATTAAAGATTGCATATGGTTTACCTTTAACATTTGTTGCTATCTACTTTTTAAGAAACGAACTTTGACACCATTCCCAATCTGGTATTTAGACAATAGACAATAGACAATAGGTGCAGGAGTAGGCCATTTAGCCCTTCGAGCCAGCACCGCCATTCAATGTGATCATGGCTGATCATCCCCAATCAGTACCCCATTCCTGCCTTCTCCCCATATCCCCTGACTCCGCTATCCTTTAAGAGCCCTATCTAGCTCTCTCTTGAAAGTATCCAGAGAACTGGCCTCCGCCACCCTCTGAGGCAGAGAATTCCACAGACTCACAACTCTTTGTGTGAAAAAGTGTTTCCTCATCTCCGTTCTAAATGGCTTAACCCTTATTCTTAAACTGTGGCCCCTGGTTCTGGACTCCTCCAACATCGGGAACATGTTTCCTGCCTCTAGAATGTCCAAACCCTTAATAATCTTATATGTTTCAATAAGATTCCCTCTCATCCTTCTGAACTCCAGAATATACAAGCCCAGCCGCTCCATTCTCTCAGCATATGACAGTCCCGCCAGCCCGGGAATTAACCTGGTGAACCTATGCTGCACTCCTCAATAGCAAGAATGCCCATCTCAATTAGGGACCAAAACGGCACACAATACTCAGGTGTGGTCTCACTAGGCCCTGTACAACTGCAGAAGGACCTCTTTGCTCCTATACTCAAGTCCTCTTGTTATGAGTCTGTGAATACCACAAACCAACAAATAGAGCCATCATAGCAAAATATAAAAAATCACTCTTGAGCTCGACCATGGAAAGGATAATCAGGTACAACACGTTTATTTTTTTAAAGAATTACAAATCAGAAAAAAATACATCCAATGAATAATTCAAAAGACAAAAGAGAAAATCAACATTGAGAAAGGGAAATCGGAATGGTAAGATAGAGCAAATGTATTAATAGTGAGCAAGGGGCCTAGAAATGAAAAACAACCTACAAATTATTAGAACGGAGTGTACACATTCCAGGGAACTAATATCAAGAATGGATCAGCGGGGGTGGGGCCGGGCAGGCGAGGGGACAGTCGAACAGGATTGGGAAAGGTGGACATGGGTCGGCAGCAGAAGGCTGGGAGAAGGCAAGAGCAGCGTTGTCAAAACTGTGGTAGCTGGGGTCTCATAACTCCCCTCTAAGTAAGTTCCCACTTAGGCATCTTCATTAAGTGGGAGGCCGTATTTCTGGAGGAGGACAGAGCGGGGAAGAGGATCAGTCGAGGAAGAAGAGTTGTGGAGATATCAGCCTGCAGTAGGAGAGTACAGGGATGATCTGGTTGGAGAGGAGCGGTTCACATGGTGAGGAAGAATGCATTGGGTGGGGTGGGGGGGGGGGGGAGAATGCATTTTAATAGAGTGAGAGTAAATATGAAAGATGGCTGACTAAGTGAGGGGAAGAAAAAGATGCTATAGTCATGGGTTAATGAGTCAGTTTGGAGACGAACAAGAGTGTGCGGGCAGAATGTGTATTGTACCCATGTGTGGTTAAACTAGTGCACATGAAATAGAAGTACAATTACAGGAATCACCTGCCGTGAACTGCTTCTGATGTAATTATCCCATAATAAATAAGGAAACATCTCAACATCAACTGTCACCAGATTTCCCTACTTTTGTGTTCCATTCACTTTGCAACATCAGCTGATATTCTTCCATCACCTTCCTAACAGCTTTGCATGCTGAGCTTGATAGAAAATCTCACAACTTATTTTTAAGCATTGTGTGCGCGAGAGCGAGTGTGCGTATGTGCACCTATGCAAATGGCCAATACAATCTCATTCCCTTAATTCCCATAGAGCCAGGTCCTCAACACCTTGGCTCTCCTACAGTTGAGACAAAGGCCCCACTCCATCAAGATTGTTGCAGAACTATGTGTAATGTCTACATTGTGTTAGAGGAATTCATGTGTAGGCATCATCCTTGATCTTAAGTGATGGAGGGGGTGAATATAATAATTTTCTTCAATTTTGGCAGGGCATTTGATGAAATCAACATAACAGATTGATTAGAAAATTCAAAGTTTCAGAGATGACACCAAAGTGCTATTGAATGCAAAACTGGTTCAGTTGCATGAAACAAATGGTAATGATCCACTGGGTGTTTCAGCAAATGAAGGGCCGAGTCCAATGGTGTTCTACTGGGTGCAGTGCAAGCTCTTTTACCTTTCTTCCCGTGTTTCAATGATTTAGGTTTAAGCGATCACACAGTTGAAGATGATTCCAAATTTGGCCATAGGTTTGATAATGAGGAAGATATCCAAGTTTTCAAGATTATATCAATGGACTTGCTTGGTGGGCAACAATGCAATCCTGAGAATTGAGAGTTAGTGATTGGGAGTATGAAAGGGTAGGGGAGAGGAGGAATGTAGTGATGGATACTGGATCATGAAATATGTGATGAATAAGTTGAATATTGAGGAAGGATTCCAACTGTGCATGTCTTTCCAACAATTTCACATTTGAATGTCTCAGTACTGAGATGTCCCTTAAAAGTCACAATTAACCATTCATACTTACTAAATATCAGCCAAAGAATTAAGTCATGTTATGTGTTTTTGAACTAGATGTTGACTCCCTCGACTACCAAAGCACTTAAGAAGACTTAAGTTTATGGATCCTCAGCTTTCCCTTCCTGAAATCAACAATAGGCTTCTTGGTCTTGCTAACATTGAAAGCAAGATTGTTGTTCTGACACTTCTCAACTAGATTATCAATCACCCTCCTGTACTCTTGGCTCATTGTTACCCATTATTTGTCCAACAATATGGTTTTGTCAACAAATTTAAAAATGATGTTGGAATGATGTCTGGCTACACAGTCTTGGGTGTGGAGAGTACGGCAGGGGACTGAGCATACAATCATTTGATACCCCATTAAAATACTGATGGATTTCTGCATATTTTCCAACTCGCAGACATTCATTAATCAAAGATAGCCTGTACTATATTTTAAGGAGAACAAATATAAACTACTTGGTATACAGTGTGTATTGAACTAGTCAATTAGCAGGCGTACACAAAATTAATGAAAGGAATTTTATCCAATTACAAAACTATGACGAAGAACATGAGAACTACTCATCACTATCCAGAGTGGCCAACTTCTTATTATGACACTGTCACTCTCCCCAACTGTAGGACGGCATCTCCATTATTATTACTCAAATCCTTATGCAGTAATGGACATCAAACCACTTGATTTCCTAACTCCTTCTGTACCTGTATATTAACTTTCAGTGATTTATGCAAAGGCATCCAGGTCCCTCTGAATATCAACACCTTGCAATCTGCATTTTTTTAAAATAGCTTGCCTTTCTACACTATTCTACAAATATAGATGCCGTGTTCTTACCCATTAAATAAACTGTCTATATCCCCATCATGTGCCTTTATTACATTCGCCTTTCAACCAACATGCAGCAAGGTATTATCAGCAAATTGTATCAATTATATTTAATCCCATCAAAAAATATTGGTATATCCCTGCAGCATCCCACTCATTACAATTTTCTAAACTGAAAAGACTCACCTATTCCCTGTGATTTCTGTACATCAATGTTCAATCCACATCAGTGTATTAACCCTGTATTCATGATCTGAGTTTGTCCAGTAATGACCTTCTAAAAGGCCTTCTGAAAGTCCAAGGACACTGTCAACTGCATCACCCTTATCTATTTCACTAGTTAAGTGGCCAAGAGCTCAAACAAATTTCACAGATATAACTTTCATAATTCCAGATGCCAAATCCCATTAGTATTTTCATGGAACCTTGCAACCACTTTCTTAATGATAGATCCCAGCACTGATACTACTTACTTACATCAGTTGAGCTAGTTAATCACTCCTTCTTCAATCTTAAATTTGGGATTTATTATGCTACCTTGCAATCTGTGGAATATTCTACAACTCATAACATTTTAGAAAATAATAACACATCAACTATTACCTGCCATGCTTTGTTCAGCCGCTCTTCTCTCCCAGCTTTCATCCTCCCACCCCCAACAATTAATCTGAAGAAGGGTCTTGGACCCAAAACGTCACCTACCCATGAAATCCAGAGTTGCTGCCTGACCCGCTAAATAACTCTAGTAAATTATGACCTTTTGTGTAAAACCAGCATTTGCAGTTCCTCGTTTCTACAACTATCCCATAATGGTTTCCTTTAAGATCCTCAATCATCAGCTTATGGAGACCATTCAGTGCCATTACATTTTCCAACACCAACATTGATAAAATGCTAATTTTTTTAATTCCTCTTTCACTACAGTCTGCAATTCTGCACAACGTCTGATTGTTAATACTGGCCAAATTGAAGACACCATAAAATGGGGGATCCCTGCACTTGTCAGTATTGCTTAACCCTTGTCAGCTGAAATTTACAGGCTTTGGATGGCGCCAGCCAGTCTAGACTCGGACTGGTATGCAGGATGGTGAGGGGTCCAGGTGTTCTCCTTGTTTCTCCCAAATTGATAAAATGTATAGTAGTTTTGCAAACGAATCCTAAATGCATCATTTCAATTGGATCGCTGCAAGGGCATTGTAAATAGTATAAATAATGTTGCAAGACAGGTCATCCTGTTGGTTGATGATTGGTCGAACTGTTGAGCCTTGGAGAAACCGTTTGAATCTCAGGGCACATGTTTCAATGTTTATTCTTGTTTGCTTCCTTCTAGAACTTTCTTTCAAATACATTGTATTAGTTAATGTATTATTGGGTTAGGGAAATGTCTATCATGTACTGTGTTAATCGATATCTGTTATTGGACTGTAAAGAGACCACCCCACATGGTTCGGCCCCTCAAGGTTCGGGGACCTATAAAAGGTAGCTCCCACGAGGTCCTGTGTCGATCTTCTGGAAGAACGCTTGGGACTGCGTGACCTTTTGGAGTGTCTCTGCTTGCACGAGGCTAGAGGGGCTTGGCCAAGCAGATACAAGGATCGAACCCACGGTGGTTAGGTATAGTAGTGGGGAACTGTTATTGTGTTTTTCCAAAATAAAGTTTAGATGCGCAAGTGCAAGACTCAGTATCTTATTGACTGAAACTAGACTGGGGGGGAGCTTAGAACGAGCTATTTACATGATGGTTCTATGCTTCTTCTGCTTTAGAAGTGACAGAAAATATTTGCTTATTTTCTCCAGCATTTACCTCAAAATATAAATATACTGAAGTATTTAAAGCATTGGCGGCACTCGTGCTTGCATTTTTTGAAGAGCAACAAACAACAGTCAATCTGGATTGGCCTCTGGAACAAATATCTGGCGATTAGTTTCTTCCTTGGATCACGATAACATTATGAAGGTAGACACAAAATAGGTGACGTTTCGGGTCAAGACCCTTCTTCAGTTTGAAGAAGGGTCTCGACCCGAAACATCGTCTATTCCTTATCTCCAGAGATGCTGCCTGACCCGCTGAGTTACTCTTGTACTTTGTGTCTATCTTCGGTGTAAATCAGCATCTGCAGTTCCGGCCTACTATAATATTATGTCTGGTTCTAACCAGTCTCATCACAACATTAATATCTTTTCAACGGTTACTAACAAAGGATAAAATTACATTAAGATAATCGCAGAAAGCCATTTAATTGAATGTTAATTGAGCAGATTCAAAGGTAGATTTGCAATACAAAAGATTACGCAAAAAAACAGGAGTATGCAAATGAAATAGTGATCATATTGACGGATAGATAGGCTTGAAGAATCAAAAGGCCTAATCCTAATGCCACTGACCTGTTTTATGTCAACTGCAACGAGGATGTGTGATATTTAGACAAGAGTTAGCAGAGAGCTAATTGGTCCATTGAGTCAAATAAGGGTATGAACATTTTCCTTTGGCACCTCAAATTATAGAGCTGTCATGATGCTATTGATTCAAAGGTAACTTCTCACATTTAAAAGAAGTGAGAAAAATTATGCACAAGTCATACAGCCAACTACCCAAGTTTCAAACAAAAAAAATCTTTAATTAATGCAGGAGAATTTAATAATCTTTGAATCCATCAAGTTCAACTAATCAATTTCAAAACCATGGCAAGTGTTCAAATGAATAACATTTGTAAGAAAAAAAATCATGCTGGAAATCAGCTATTGACAGTCGATTCTGCTCCACTTTACTTCACAGAGCCAGTTACATTTGAAGAAGTCTAAAAACAATAGCAACAAATGCAATTTTCCAACCTGGCCCATTTAGATGAGGTAAATTCTAGAAATGTAACAAATAGCTTGCATTGCTCAACCACATATAATTCTGGATTTAAAGAGCCTAGAGTTCGCCATCAAATCTAGGGATCTAGTGCAGGTACATAGTTCCTTGAAAGTGGTGTCATAGGAATATAGAATGGTCAAAAAAGCTTTGGGTAATTGGCCTTCATCAATAACGGTATTGAGTATAGAAGTCGGGATGTTATGTTACAGTTGTACAAGACGTTGATGAGGTCGCATTTTGAGTATTGTGTTCAGTTTTGGTTACCCAGCTTGGGAAGGTTGTTATTAAGCTGGAAAGAGTGCAGAGCAGATTTACAAGGAAGCCAGGACATGAGGGCCTGACTATAAGGAGAGGTTGGGCAGGCTCCGTGTTCGTTTCTTGGAAGCACAGGAGGATGAGGGGTGACCTGAGAAAGGTGTGTAACATCATGAAGGGAATAGATAGGACAAATGTACAGGGTCTTTTACCCAGAGTAAGGAAATCAAGAACCAGAGGACATAGATTTAATGTGAAAAGGGAAAGATTCAATAGGAACTCGAGGGGCAAATTTTATTTTACACAGAGAACGGTATATGGAACAAGCTGCCAGTTGAGGCAGTTTTGGCAGGTACTGTAACAACATTTAAAAGATATTTGGACAGGTACATGGATAGAAAGGGTTTAGAAGTATATGGGCGGAACACAGGTAGGCAGGACTGGTGTAGATGGGTCATCTTGAATGGCATGGGAAAGTTGGCCATGCTGTCTGACTCAAAATCATTTCTCAAACTCAGTCCTATCATAGCAAAATGGATATAAAGTCATGTCAAATGGATACCACTTTGGCATTTGTTCCTGATAGGGTCCTTGCACACTCAGCAGCAAGACTAGCAAGTTTACACTACTACACTCCAAACTTTCCAAGTTGACTGTGCCTGAACCCCTCTGTCAGTGGATCACCAACTTCCTGACAGACAGGAAGCAGCATGTGAGGCTGGGAAAGCACATCTCGGACCCGCAAACACTCAGCATAGGAGCACCGCAAGGCTGCGTACTCTCTCCTCTCCTCTACTCTCTCTACACCAACGACTGCACCTCCACAGACACATCTGTCAAGCTTCTGAAGTTTGCGGATGACACAACCCTGATTGGACTGATCCAGGATGGGGAGGAGTCTGCCTACAGACAGGAAGTGTCACAGCTGGCGTCCTGTTGCCATCGCAACAACCTAGAGCTCAATGCTCTTAAGACAGTGGAACTGATTGTAGACTTTAGGAGAGCCCCCCCTCCCCTCACCCCACTCACCATTAACAACACCACAGTCACATCTGTGGAGTGTTTTAAGTTCCTGGGAACCATCATCTCCAAGGACCTTAAGTGGGGGGCTACCATCTACTCCACAGTCAAAAAGGCACAACAGAGGATGTACTTCCTACGGCAGCTGAGGAAGCACAATCTGCCACAGTCAATGATGGTCCAATTCTACACGGCCATCGTAGAGTCTGTTCTCACCTTCTCCATCATGGTCTGGTTTGGCTCAGCCACCAAGCATGACACCTGGAGGCTGCAGCGAATCGTCCGATCAGCAGAGAAGATTATTGGCTGCAACCTTCCCTCCATTGATGATCTGTACACTGCAAGGGCCAGGAAGCGAGCAGGCAAGATCATCTCTGACCCCTCTCATCCTGGCCACAAACTCTTTGAAACACTTCCCTCTGGAAGGCGACTCCGGACTATCAAAGCTGCCACAGCCAGACATAAAAAGTTTTTATCCACGAGTAGTTGCTCTACTCAACAGCCAAAAATCTGTAACCTCCCTTTGATCTGGTATTTTGTTGGTTCACATGCTTGATCAATGGTGTTTTATCATTAATGTTTTATTATTATTAATGTTTAGTGTTTTCTGAGTCATTCGTAACTGTCACTGTATGTCATGTTGTTAATTGTGGGTGGAGCACCAAGGCAAATTCTTTGTATGTGAATACTTGGCCAATAAACTTACTTACTTACTTACTTAATTGATTCATCAAAGCCAATCATTTGGTGTCTCAGTTGACTTGATTATCTTGGTGTACCATTGATGAAACATCAACTGTTTTTCTCCCCACAGATGCTTCATGACTGTGAAGAGGATGTTAGGAGGTTGCAGGGTGACCTGGACAGGTTGAGTGAGTGGGCAGATGCGTGGCAGATGCAGTATAATATAGATAAATGTGAGGTTATCCACTTTGGTGGCAAAAACAAGGGGGCAGATTATTATCTCAATGGGGTTAGGTTAGGTAAGGGGGAGGTACAGCGAGACCTGGGTGTCCTTGTACACCGGTCACTGAAAGTTGGCGTGCAGGTACAGCAGGCAGTGAAGAAAGCTAATGGAATGTTGGCCTTCGTAACAAGAGGATTTCAGTATAGGAGTAGAGAGGTTCTTCTGCAGTTGTATAGGGCTCTGGTAAGACCACATCTGGAGTATTGTGTAAAGTTTTGGTCTCCTAATGTGAGGAAGGACATTCTTGTGATTGAGGCAGTGCAGCGTAGGTTCACGAGATTGATCCCATATTATCTAAACAGTGAGAGATACAGACCTCTGAGGTAAATGGATTTGGGTGTCCGGTGCCTAATTTGCATTCGGCAGAAATGAGAATGTGGGATAGATCCATTAGTGTTTTTGAGATAACTGTACAGAGACGACATCTAAAGTACAAATACAATTTTCATCTCCTATTGAAGGAAAGATGTTTCTGCACAGGAAACAATTATTAAATACATATTTTCATCAGTTTCCTCAATAAAATTCTAAATCAGGTTGGGAAGGGCATTTCACATTACACAACTCAATTTAAACTAAAATAATCAAAAACTCCAAAGGGCACAAAGATTCCACAATACCGAGAACGGCGAGGTTTGATATCTGTGCAAGAATGCCTGCTGAGTTTGATTAATTGGGATCAAGGGTTGGATAAATATGCTAATCTCTCAGTACATTCACCCACACTTTTGACAATTTGCCCTCAGTCATAGACGTAGAAGGAAGCATATTAAAATTGGAGATCAGTCACAGTTAATGATCTGGGAAGGTACTTTTTATGCAAAGTCAAAATTTAAGTAGTTCTTGCCTGAAGTGCAACCAAATTTTCTTCTGTATTCTTAAGGCTAAATATTTGCCCATTTACATGCAGGGCCATCTTTTCAAAGAGAGGGAAAATAATGGCATTTTGCAATGGCTCTATTGTAATCATTATGAAACAAAATCAATTCCAAACAACTATCTTGCTAAATTGAACAAACAAGAGGAGCAAGCTCCAATACAAAGCATTTTTGGCACTCAGACAAGTATCTACCCTTCAAACTTCCATCTATACTTCATGCTGCCTCAGAAAGGCACCAGTATAATCAAGGACCACTTTCACCCCAGCCACTCCCTCTACTCCCCTCTCTCATTTGTCAAGAGGTACAGCAGTTTGAAAATGCATACCTCCAGATTCATGGACAGTTTTCTTCCCAGCAGTTATCAGGTAACTGAACCATCTTCTCACCAGCTAGAGGACAGTCCCGACCTCCCACCTATCTCACTGTCTTTATCTTGCACTACATATTATACTCTTTACACTGTGCACTGTGGACAACTTGATTGTAATCATGCATAGTCTTGTCTTTGACTGAATAGGACGCAACAAAAAACCTTTTCACTGTACCTCAGTACACGTTACAATAATAAATTAAACAACTATCTAATCAAGGTGTCAGCATTCAGATCACTTCATTACTTCAAATGTGTAAGAAGGAACTGCAGATGCTAGTTTAAACCGAAGATGGACACAAAAAGCTGGAGTAACTCAGCGGGACAGGCAGCATCTCTGGAGAGAGGGAATGGGTAATGTTTCGGGTCGTGACCCTTCTTCAGTCTGCGCATGGTGGCGCGCAGTAGAGTTGCTGCGCAGCGCCGGAGACCCGGGTTCGATCCCGACTATGGGTGCTGTCTGTATCGAGTTTGTACGTTCTCCCCGTGACCTGCATGGCTTTTCTCCGAGATCTTTGGTTTCCTCCCACGCTCCAAAGACGTGCAGGTTTGTAGGTTAATTGGCTTGGTATAAATATAAATTGTCCCTAGTGTGTGTAGGATGGTATTAATGTGCAGGGATCGCTGGTCGGCATGGACCCGGTGGGCCGAAGGGCCTGTTTCCGCACTGTATCTCTAAACTAAACTAAAACTATCACCCATTCCTTGTCTCCAGAGATGCTGCCTGCCCACTGAGTTACTCCAGCTTTTTGTGTTTATCTTCATTACTTCAAATGGAGATCATGGGAAAATATACGCTTAATCTACTTGTAATGCCCCTATGATATATCCTCAACCTGACAATATACATGTTTTGAAGATGTTTTCATAAGTTCATAAGTCATAGGCAATTTGGCCTATTGAGTCTACACCGCCATTCAATCATGGCTGATCTCTTTCCCTCTCAACCCCATTCTCCTGCCTTCTCCCTGTAACCATCGACACCCTTACTAATCAAGTACACCCTTATTAATCAGTAATCTAAAAATAATTTTCTTTTCATAATATGTTCTATTCATATTCTTCTGTCATTCACAAAAAAACCCAGTAAATTTCCATGGGAAACTTAACACAAGTTATAACTCAACATAAATCATTTTTTCAATTAAGTAGGCAACATTTACTTGAATTTGGAGTTTACCAATTCTTTGGATTTTTGAAAATGAGTAGTAGTTTCATTAAAACATGCAAAGATCCCAACGGTGATGGGGAAATGTTGAGGTATTTCCATTAGCGGAAGAATCAAAATGGCTGGACATAGTTACAAGATTAGGGGAGGACATTTAAAACCAAGAAGTGTAGCATCAACTTGACACAGAGGGTAGTGAATCACTGGAATTCTCAACCTTGGAGGGATTCGGAGGCAAGATCATTGTAGGCATTTAAAGAAGTATATATGTTTTGAAAGATCGGGGAATTGGCATTGAAGTAGAGATGAGACCCGGGCAGATCAGCCATGATAACACTGAAAGACAGGAGAGGCTTGAGGTGCCGTGGGGCCTACTCCTACACTACACTTCTTATGGTCTATCCCAATTGGGACTTGTCAAACAGTGTGAAACCATCAGTAATTCTGATGAAAGCTCACTAACCTGAAATGTTGACTTTCTGCCTCAATGGAATTTGTGTTACGAGTCCTTTCAGCATTATTTTTCTAATATTAATTCATCTTTGTTATCTTTTGAATTATATCTTTCTAGTTCACTGTTGATCAAATGCAATAATCTCCTGTACTATGAAAATCCAATTTGTACAGATTATATTTTTTACCCAGATTCTGTAACGTAAAATGATGGTTTGTAAGTGAATGTAATAACCCTGGAAATTACTGGCACACTTTAACAATACTGTCCAAACCTATGTAGAAAATATTACCTCTCCATAAGAACATGAAAAATAAAAGCATGAATGCATTGCTGACTTTTTCCCACAGTACTACTTTCCTGCACTAACCCCAAATCCCTGGAGTCCCTTTGCAACTAAAATCCTATCAATCTTTGTCTTGAATATACTGAGTGGCTGAACCTCCACTATCCTCTGCTTAAATAATGCAAATACAGAAATGTAATATAAATATAGAAATTCAACAAGTCAATCAGTTGTCAAATTTATTAACCCCCAAAAGAGACCTCCAACAAGTTGATTTTTTTTCTGGTGCTAACATACAAGCTGAGCATTAAATATTTACCAAAAGAAAATTTGGTCAACGCAGCATGCTAAAACACACTTTCATGGCTGGATTTATTATCTGGCTCAATGAGAGAAAGCTAAAAGGGACATTCCCTCTTAAAAGGCTTGAGAAACAGTGTATAAGAATGAATAATATTCAGAACGAGTGGTCATAAATTAGATTCAGCAATCTAATCTTTGCTGGCACATTAGTGGAGCTGCAAATGGTCATCTTTCTCTACAGCTACTGTGGTATGCAATCTGGTGGAAAACATAAGACCCATTTCCATCAGCATTTAGTCAGAAAGCTCTTGGCTAATTAGCTGTAAAGATGTAATGGGAGAAAAAGTGAGGTCATTCAAAGAAGAATAACAAAATAAGGTTGATATTCAGAGTGACAATATCTGTTCATAAAATGCAAATTGTAACAATGTGGATTAAAAATACTCCACCAACAGAAAATATTGTACACACCATTCCATATATTCTTCTATTACCATGATGATAACAGGCAAACAAAATGAGACAGTTGCATATAATTACATTCAACTTTTGGATTTTCCATTCACTAAAAGCAGCATATTCCTATTGTGGTTGTGTGTTCTTTATTAGTGTATCGCTGCTGACAACCCAAAAATTCCACCAGCTTGGCTGTGTGGTCATTAAAATATAATACAAAAAAATACAAATACTAAAAATAACTTCATACAGCCTCAGTTACTGAGATATGGTCAAATGATCTTTAAATGAAAGAAACGAGCCTGTTTTTTAAAACAGAACTTCAGACTGCTATAAAATATACATATTCACAAAGGCTATTGCAACTGTTGCAATATTTTTAAAAAACTAATTGCTCTCTAAAGTGCAGTACAATATATAGGATGGCACTGCTTTACTTCAACAGATTGGCTTTCCTGTTCATATCTGCACTTCTAAGAAATTTGAAATGTTAAGCAGTCAGTGGTGTTTGAAGTCATTAAGGAGAGCAATTGATCCCGCGCAGTATTGCTATAAAAGTTGCAAAAACATGAGATTTTAACGATAGATGCAACACTCGACTAAATCGGAAAATTAGGTTAATGCCTAATCAAAACACAGTTGTAAAATATTATAACTTAGATGGGTACAATAGTATACTGATAAGGACATATAATTAGCATTTCATAGTCTGCATATTCATTTTCACCAATGGCAATGGACTTTCATGAATTAATCAAAAAAAGCCCAATTGGTTCACTGATGCGTCAGGGATGGGAATTTACCACCCGATGCAAATCGACTAGCATTATACTCCAGTATATCAAATACATGCCCAACTTTTCATTCCTTCAAAAGAGACCTTGCTGCAAATATTGTAAAACTAAGTCTCTTGTAAAAGGACCTGGTTGGTCTGAAGAAGGGTCCCGACCCAAAATGTCTTCCAGAGATGTTGCCTGACCCGCTGAGTTACTCTAGCACTTTGTAATTTTTCTTGTAATCCAACAGCTGCTTTATCACAATCACCAATTTAGAAATATTCCGCTTAATCCCTTCAACCAAATCATAATAGATTGTGATTGACAGGGGCCTCAGCATTGAATGGTGCGGCACCTGACTGATGACTGCCTTCCAATTTTAAACTAAACTCCAGAGCTAATCTGAATATTTCATGCTTTCCAAATAAAACATTGTTTCAGCTGATTAAAATTTCTTTATCTTGTAATCATGTGACTTCTGCTCTATTTTATGTGCATTCTCAGTTTGCTATGTTACGCTAACTACTGTACACTCTAATTTTGCTTGATCATCTCATGTAACGCCTTACTAAAGGCCTCCGAAAGGCCAAATACACCATGTTGATGTTTAGTAGAGAGTAGAGTGTTAATTTGTTCATGATATATGTATTTTTACTTCTATTTATTTTTTACTGCACACTGAAATGGACACTGGTTGAGGAACGTTTTTTTGTTTCCTCTGGGTATGTGAATACTCAGGAAATGACAATAAAGATATACAATACAATGTCAACTGGTTTGTCCTTATTTATTCTTCTCATTACAACTGCAAAATATTCCAAAAGATTTGTCCAACTTAATTTCCCTTTCATAAATCCATGTTGGTTCTTTCTGGTCCTATTATTATTTTCCAAGAACAATTTCCTTACTGTTACTCAGATTCCACAAATGATGTCAGGCAAACTGATCTCTCACTCCCTGTTTTGTCATCCCCTCTGATTTTCATTTGATGCCATCATTTACCACTTTACAATCTAAACAAACAGGAAACATGTTTAGTCTAAACACTAAAGCTGCTAATCTGTTCCAACAAGGGCTTTCATCCAAATATACCGTAATATGTCTTGTAAACTTCTTTGAATTATTTCCTGCTTTATTTCCCATTCCCAATTTAGTAGAATAACTAGACACTAGCTTTTTATGAACTGTTTTAATCATACTGTTAATTCTCACACAAACTTCCCACATTTCAGCTTTCTCGAATACTGCTTGCAGCTGTCACACCGCATGTCTCTCCTTCTGCATAAAATTCTGTTTCAGTGTCTAAAAAAGTAACTCTTGTTTAGCAAGGATATCAAAAAAATCTTCCCCATTGCAACTGATTTTAGAATTTTGATTTAAACACACCAAAATTGCCTTTTGAAAGATCAGTTCTTAACCCCAATCACACAACAGTAGCACGGTCAAAAAACAAAAAGGTCTCCACGTATATTGAAACATAAAACATTAATTTTTTTTTAAAGCATGACATGTTCAAATGTCAGCTATGGAGAACATTAAACTTTCAACACATGAAAATCAAATCTAATTAAGAATTGAGTAAAATGTCATCATTCCATTAAAGAATCAAAACAATTGTGTGACGAGAAGCTAAATCAGTACATAATTTTTTGTAAAGCAATTTTATTTTGAATTAGATATAAAGTAAAACATTACAACTTTAACAATCTTCAATTGATTGATCAAAGCGTCCAAATCTTTGCCATTTTAAAAACAAAATTCAATCTTGTCCGTTCAGTAAAAGCTGCAACTGCTAACAGATTCACCATATTACTTTTTAAATATTACCAATGTTTCAAAATATTGGCAGGTTCAACATTCTAGTGATGTTCATTGAGAAGAGTGACAAATAAAATTTTAATTTCATGATTCCAGAACATTCTAATGTCCATTGCTTTACAGGTACCAAGTAGCTATGATTTAAAGCAGGAAAGGTGGTGGTCCCTGAACATACAGTGCCCTCCATAATGTTTATTATGACCCATCATTTATTTATTTGCCCCTGTAATCCACAATTTGAGATTTGTAATAGAAAAAAATCACATGTGGTTAAAGTCCACATTGTCAGATTTTAATAAAGGCCATTTTTATACATTTTAGTTTCACCATGTAGAAATTACAGCAGTGTTTATACATAGTCCCCTAACCCCCCCCCCCATTTCAGGGCACCATAATGTTTGGGACACATGGCTTCACCGATGTTTGTAATTGCTCAGATGTATTTAATTCCCTCCTTGATGCAGGTATAAGAGAGCTCTCAGCACCTAGTCTTTCCTCCAGTCTTTCCATCACCTTTGGAAATTTTAATTGCTGTTTATCAACATGAGGACCAAAGTTGTGCCAATGAAAGTCAAATAAGCCATTATGAGATTGAGAAACAGGAATAAACCTGTTAGAGACATCAGTCAAACCTTAGGCTCACCCAAATCAACTGTTTGGAACATCATTAAGAAGGAAAAGAGCACTGGTGAGCTTACTACTCACAAAGGGTCTGGAAGGCCAAGGAAGACCTCCACAGCGGATGACAGAAGAATTCTCTCTATATTTAAGAAAAATCCCCAAACACCTGTCCGACAGATCAGAAACACTCTTCAGGAGTCAGGTGTGGATTTGTCAATGAACAATGTCCACAGAGGACTTCATGAACAGAAATACAAAGGCTACATTGCAAGATGCAATCCACTGGTTAGCCGCAAAAATAAGATGGCCCGGTTACAGTTTGCCAAGAAGTACTTAAAAGAGCAACCACAGTTCTGGAAAAAGGTCTTGTGGACAGATGAGACGAAGATTAACTTATATCAGAGTGATGGCAAGAGTAATGGAGGAGAGAAGGAACTGCCCAAGATCCAAAGCATACCACCTCATCTGTGAAACACGGTGGTGGGGTGTTATGGCCTGGGCATGTATGGCTGCTGATGGTACTGGGTCACTTATCTTCATTGATGATACAACTACTGATGGTAGTATCATAATGAATTCTTAAGTGTATAGACACATCCTATCTGCTAAAGTTCAAACAAATGCCTCAAAACTCATTTAGTCCATGGGCCAAAGGGGTCTACTGTGCGCACCCCCCCCCCCCCCCCCCCACGATCCTACTTCTTGGGTGTCATTTTGTTCATTGGTATCTCTTCTATTGGAAAAATTATGTTCCCAAGAAAAAGACTAATTTGGACTATGTTTTTTTCACCCTTATTTCAATATGTCAAAATTGTGTTTTTTCACACTTTGCCCTCTTTCTTGGGGTCCGTGAATTTGGTACTTGCAATTGTTTCTTAGTAAAGATACATAAAAAATCCACTAAATTAGGACCATGTCATCTTCAACTCTATGAAAATCAGCAAGCTCTGCCAGAGGTTACACAAATTTTTTACGCTGTTGCACCAGTTAGATTGGCTTGACTTTGCCGATTCCTTTGAAGGCACTTGTTGAGTCACAGCCTGAGAACGCATGCAGTCCAAGTAATGCTGAGCAGTATTCTGAGGAGGACTGCTTTGCAAAATGGGTGACATCTATTAGCCTTTGCCTGTTGATTCTCCTGGCGTCAAAGAACACTGTGGTGTCTTGAATGCTGTTTGCATAGTGAAGCAATATGAAAAAGATATCGCTGTCTGGGCTTTTGACTTATACGTGGTCATATCCTTGCTCTTTGCCATAGTTGCAGTATAGGATGACTCGCGAGCCTGTTTCTTCTTGATTTGACTTCAGGGATTGATCCTCAGACTGCAGTGTCTCTTTCCCATTCCGAGAAGTAAGAAGTGTGACCTCTCCTTCCTTAATGAAGATCACCTTCCTTCCATGTAGCCTCTTTGCCATGTCATGCTCACTCCACACATCAAGAAGAAGTTCAATGAGCTGTTTCTGGTCCTCATCATTGGTCAAGAACTGCTTCCAATCTCTTGGTTTTTTGGTCTTTCCTCCTTTGATTATTCTCTTCGCACACCCACACCGTGTTCGTTCACTTGACTTCACTGAATCTGGTTTGTACATATCGGTACTGGAGACTACATCATTAGATGACAATGCATTGAAGATTTTGATGCCAATCTCTTTGAATTTTGCAAGAATCTCTTTGAGATAGTAGAATGCAGCATTGCCATCTTCCACTATCAATGTCTTGTTATGGCAGGAGGTTGTGAGTTGTCTACATCTTTCAATAGGTAGTGTAGGCCCTTGGATTTATCAGTCTTTGCAAATAAGTTGTCTGATGCACCAATGGAGTAGGGTACAGTGGTCAGAGAGTACTTCATAATCTCCCATAGATTGAGTTGACTGCCTGAACTTTGTGCTTTGACCATCAGTTGTAAAGCAATATCTCCTTGTTGTTTGTACTCTATAACCTTTCGTTCAGATGTTTTCAGCTTCACTCTTTTCTTTGTTTCTGCCATGGTTTTGAGCTTCAGATTCTTGATGGGTTTGGAGAATGCTGTATTTTTCTCAAGTCGCTCTCTGATGAACTTCTCTTTCTGTTCTTTCCCTGTGGTAAGTACCTTTATGACATCTTTTTCAACTTCAGCCGGAACACATGCACCAGAAGAAAGTACATACAACCCAGTCTTGTTATCTACATCAAAAGGATTCAGGAAGCTCTTAACAGCATCAATGGCTTTCTTTACACATGCCTCACTTTTCCTTATCTCAGTTGGTTGTTGATCTCTGTGTTTGCTTCCGCGATTGGTACCAGAAGTCATGTCTGCGAGGCTGAGAGTTGCAGAGAGAAAGTGTGCCCTTTGTGTTGAAGTTTGAACCCATTTCTGATAAGCACTGTGATTCTCCAAGATGCCAGAGAGCCCAACACCACTACTACCTCGAGATTTGCCATGCTTCATGATCGTCTCCTCAATCATTTTGTCAACAGCACATCGGTTTCCTGATATGAACGACCTAGCGACACTGATGGCACCTCTTTCGAGGAAACCCGGGGCACCGTGATGTGATTCTTCGATGTTTGCCAAGAACACAGCAAGGTAGGTCAGATAGCGGGAGTAATTGCGACCACCAAAGGTGAAGAAGAAATCAGGCATAAGAAACAGACAGTGCAAGTACAACAGAAAATTGTTCTCTTTCACAGACCTAATCAATGAGAGAGCAATCCACACAGAATCCATGTACGACAACCAAAATTGTGCAGTCTTCCCGAGAGATCCTTTTCGAACATCAGCTGTGAAGCTCTCATACGATTCCATCAAAGTGTTGAGATCTGCATTGGCTATGACTTCAGCAAGTGCCTGCTTTGTTGGCGATCGGATTAGCTCTTGAAAGATGCCTTTTGATTTCTCTGAACAGCACTGCATCTTTTCCAGCCATAGACAGGAATTCATCCAGAAGGAGCCTCTCCAAGCACTCCACCATCGTCTTGTGGCAGTGCAGACTTCTGTCATAGTTCTTTCCCGTCATAACACCTTTCATAGAACCAGTAGACATGAGTCCCAATTCCATGAGGACATCCTGAAGTCCGGATCCTTCCATTTTCTTTCCAAGCATTTTGAAGTATGCACAAATGACATGAAATGTGCTAATCAACACAATGTGTTTCTTGTACTTTGCAGGATGACTCCACACGAGAAGATATGTCTTCATGCAGACACCCAAGTCGAATGTTATAATGGCATATTCTAGGGCAACCTCATGACTTGCTTCTTCAGAAGCTCGTAAACACTCTTGAACTGTTCTAAATTCCGTGATTGGATGATTGATCTCAGGATAGTAGTCAATTGTGGTCACATTTGAAGGCATCTCACCTGTTGCTGAGACAAATCCAGCCCAAGCTGGAAGGTCTTGAACTTTCTCACTACTCGCTTTCCGGGAAAGCATCCATGCCAGATCTTTTATTGTACACGGTTTGAATTCTTCATCCCCATCATCACGCTTCCAGTGCTACGCACAAAAATTGCTTTCCGATTGAAATAGGATGATGGAAGAGGGCCACAAGAAAGAGGGCAAAGTGTGAAAAAACACAATTTTGACATAGATTGAAATAAGGGGTTAAAAAACATAGTCCAAATTAGTTTTTTTCTTGGAAACATAATTTTTCCGACAGAAGAGATACCAATGAACAAAATTACACCCACGAAGTAGGATCATAGGGGGGGATGCACGGTAGGCCCCTCTGGCCCACGGACTAATTGGCCGGCGGTTCATTCTTCAGCAAGACAATGATCCCAAACATACTGCGAAAGCAACAAAGGAGTTTTTCAAAGCTAGAAAATGGTCAATTCTTGAGTGGCCAAGTCAATCACCTGATCTAAACGCAATTGAGCATGCCTTTTATATGATGAAGAGACAGCTGAAGGGGACTAACCCCCAAAACAAGCATAAGCTAAAGATGGCTGCAATACAGGCCTGGCAGAGAATCACCAGAGAAGACACCCAGCAACTGGTGATGCCCATGAATCGCAGACTTCAAGCAGTCATTGCATGCAAAGGATATGTACCAAAATACTAAACATGACTACTTTAATTTACATGACATTGCTGTCTCCCAAACATTATGGTGCCCTGAAATGGGGGGACTACATATAAACACGGCTGTAATTTCTGCATGGTGAAACCAAAATGTATAAAAATGACCTTTATTAAAATCTGACAATATGCACTTTAACCACATGTGATTTTTTCCATTACAAATCTCAAATTGTGGAGTACAGAGGCAAATAAATAAATGATGTGTCTTTGTCCCAAACATTACGGAGGGCGCTGTACATCAAGGTACAGCAAGATTTAGTTTTGTTGGTTGAGAGATAATGATTTGCCAAGAAACCAGGGAAATCTCCTTGTTCTTCTCTTAACAGTGATAAAAGATCAACATGTTCACCTGAATGAGTTGGCACATCCTACTTAGATCAAAATTGAATGGTTACTGGATGAAGACATTCAACCCATAAACTTTCTAGTTCCACCAACCAACCCTTTCACTGCTACCATTTCTTTTCAGACATTTGTCATTTCCTCCACAAGAATGCAGTAGAACCTCCTCCATGTTACATGTGCAGTAAGTGCATTCCAGATACTAACTACGTTGCATCAAATAGCCTTTCATCCTGTCACTCTTAATTCACTTCCATTTATTTTACACCCATGATGTCTAGACCCCACCCATCCACCAGACTCCTCACAACTTTATATACCATCAACTTCCCTTAACTCTTTTCTTTTCTAAATAAAACATGTTTTTCTTCCCTAATATTTGCTTGCAAGTACAGTCCCCATTTGCAAATCTTCCTGCAATGCTTTCACATCATTCCAATAATGATGTGACCTGAACTGAACTCAACACTCAGTTGGAGCTGGACTAGTATTTCATAATAAAGGTTCAGCACAGCTTCCTGCTTTTCTACTCCATCCTTCTACTGATACAGGCTAGAAGTTAGCATGCCTGATTAACTGCTTTCTCAACCTGCCCTGTTACTTTCAATAATGTATGTACACATAACCCCAACTCACACCGTTTAAAAGAGATGCTCGAGTACCGCTTACCTCACATCATTCTTCCCATCAAAATGCATTAACTCATTTTATTTTACATTGTTTCAACTGCCATGTGTCTCCCCGTTACACTAGCCTTCTATATACTGCTGTAATCACTGTCCTCTTTACAGTTCAAAATACTACCAGTTTTTGTGCCATGTCACTTCCATCAGTAGCACACCCTCAATATTGAGGCATTACCTGAATCATGTGTTTCTCTCTTGTCAAGCTTGAACACGTGACTGTCTTATTCAGAGCCAAGAGCATCAACACTAATGCCTCCTTCAGATTTCAAGCTGTTTGTAAATTGTCCTGTTACAAGTTAATAATGATTTTAAAAATATTTATACACATGTTCTAAATACATTTGCGCAATGCATGGAATCTTTACTTCATCACTTACATCTTACTGATCCACCAGAATTGGTCACAAATTAGCTTATGTCATATATTTGTAGAACGTGGATTTTCAGTTTTAACTAATGCTAATACAAAAAAAATTCCCAAAGTCTAAAATGAAAAATAATTTGTAATTCTTTATTTTGATAAAACTATGCTGACAATAAACAGCAACCATTAAGAATTGATATGATTTTAGAATTCTCATCTGACTACTGAAGAACCCATCTGCCAGAAAAAGTGAAACATTGTAGATGCTGTAAATCCAAAATCAAAAATGTTGGCAAACTACAATATCCACCACCTCTTCAAAAGCAACACATTTAAGGCTAGCCTTGATCGTCACAGCTAACAAGTCGTGCAAATCTTTCACAAGCTCTTGAATACTCCTCTAAAATTAGAGCAGGTAGTTACAAATCCTAGTAGTTTCAATGCATTCCTATCATCAGCCCAAAAATTTGACTTTTTAATTTTGTTGTGCATAACAAGGTTCAATGATAACCACAGTTCGACTTAAAATTTTGATAAACATAATGAATCAATTTGATGAACTAAATTAAATATATAAAAATAAATTACCCTTGAACAGAACTAAAACAACTAAAATTTCAAGCCCTGTTTATAATATAAACTGTAACAGTCTTGTCAATGGTAGACAAAAGTGCTGGAGAAACTCAGCGGGTGCAGCAGCATCTATGGAGCGAAGGAAATAGGCAACGTTTCGGGCCGAAACCCTTCTTCAGACAATGTTGGTTCAATGTTGGTCTAGTCAATGTTGGTCTAGTTTTTCCAATTTATTCAACGGTCATTTTAATCAGAGAAATTCAGTTACGACAATCTATAAACATATATGAATGCAAACTGAGGTTAGGAGTTTATTTTAAGCATAAGTAGTAATGTAATGACTATGAAGGCACTACCAGAAATGGAAGTGTGAGGAAGCACATAGGATTTTTTTTAAAGTAAAAAGTGAAAAACAGACCACCATTACGAATTTAAAGAAAAGTAAAAAATTGGGACACAAGTTGATTGTTCTGGATAAACCAACAAACTAGACAAACTAAAATACTGCACATGCTGAAAATCGTAAATAAAAACAGAAGGAAGGACTCAGCAGGTAAAAATGTTTCAGATCTGAGAGCTTTCTTCAAAACTAGGAAAAAGGGACAATAAGTGGTAAGTTGTACAGAAAGCGGGAAAGGAAAGTAGAGGACTACTGGACAACTGCCTCTCACCCCCACATTAATCCATTTGGTTTTGTCTATCAAATGGATTAATGTGGCAGTGAGAGGCAGATTCTTTGTCTTCTTGAGGGAAATAGATCAATGCATTAAAAATGGTAATTGAATGTAGTACTTGGTTTAACCTGCAAATTGATAATCCAGCATAATAGTTTTTTATTTCCAACAGATGCAAATCCATTTTCCTAGGTAAATAGTGTCATGATATTGACCAGGTGTGATCTTAATTAATGAAGGAGCAGGCTTGAGGACTGAATACTCCTATTCTTGCCTTTCTTACTATATTTCTAAAACTAATAGGCCAGAGGTGCAACCAAAAAGCAACATTTCATACAAGAGTGTAGTGGGAGTGAAAGAAAGAAAAAGAGAAAACTAAATAAATATGCATTTTAGTAACATACTAGTGCAGTCTAACCCCAAACTGAGATTGCATATACATTTTCTGCAATTGTGTCACAATCATTAATCCCTTAGTGAGGACTTCATTGTGAATCATCATGCATTAAGTCCCCTGGCCAAAAGTTGTTTTGCAACAAACAAGTAAAGAAAATCACCAAAACAGTAACAATACAATAAAATTACTTTTCAATAGATATTTGGAAGTGTGTTTTTTGCAGCAATTCCAAATATCACAACCATAAAGTGTTCAACTCTCGTTATTCAGGATGTTATCCGGATCCCACAATGAGGCAACTGTAAATAATCACTGGCAGGTATCCATTATTTAAGAATAAGGGGTATGCCATTTAGAACGGAGATGAGGAAAAACATTTTCAACCAGAGAGTTGTGAATCTGTGGAATTCTCTGCCTCAGAAGGCAGTGGAGGCCGATTCTCTGGATACTTTCAAGAGAGAGTTAGATAGAGCTCTTGAAGATAGTGGAGTCAAGGGATATGGGGAGAAGGCAGGAACGGGGTACTGATTGTGGATGATCAGCCATGATCACAGTGAATGGCGGTGCTGGCTCGAAGGGCCGAATGGCCTACTCCTGCACCTATTGTCTATTGTCTACTTCATATGAAGGCTTGATATGATTGTGCATTCAATTTAACCCTCCAAAAATCGAATGCTGTAAATTCTTGTTTCTCAGCTGACAGCAACTTCTCACTCTCCGTCCTTCTCATCCTTCCTGTTTGCATTTTGAATAAAAATATTGTGTTGGCCATTAGCTTTTGGACAGTTCAAAATGACAGAGGTAGGCTTAAAATAATGCATTACTACATAAACAATGAAAATAGTGAAACCGACAAGCAGCCATATCACCAACATGGCATAAAAACATAAAAGAGCACATTAAAGTGAAATCCAACCAGATGGTGAGGGTGGAGCCATTGGCTGCTTCCAATAGAAACACAGCCATCACTACAGTTCACCCCTTGGCACATGCCCGAGTTGCACAGCTTGCAAATCAGTTAGGGAAAAGAGGTAATGTTTGTTTTCTCTTCATTTCGCTGTTGTTCACAGAACTATTTCATATCCGTCTGTCAGAACCAGCACTCCACAAATCTTGTCATCTGCAGTGCAGTTGCATGCAGTTTGAAAAACAGCAGGGCTCACAATTAGTGCTTGCAACTTGCATATTTGACTTGTCTTTTGTTAAATCTTCCCTGACACATGGGATTCATTTTCCTAGGCGTACGTGAAACCATGTAGGGAAATAACTTTTAAAATCTAGAGTCTTAAATATTGCAACCAACCTCAGGCCTACTGACAGATTGCATTACGCATCAGCATCTTATTTTACCTTTATTTATGGAATCTAAATTTGCTGTTTGTGAATATGATGATAAAAAAAGACCGACAACCAAATTAGCGGTCAGTTATTACTAAACCGATGCAATTATTAAAGCATACATTATTAAAGCATGCATGCCGAGAACTTATTTGTTACACAGTGGATTTTGCAGTGGAAATAAATAAAGGTGAAATAACTGTTATTAAGTAGTTAATCAAGAAACAATTTAAAACAATTAAAAAATCTGCACATGCAAAGTTAAACAAGTTGCCACAAGCATTGCAAGAACCTCACCAGGAAATACAGCCTCAATTTACAGGCGGTGAAGTCATGGTACTCACCCACATTAACAACTAACCACTGCAGAACATATTAAGGCTTGCTCAGTTAAATAACTGGTAATAATTTTTAACACTATGACAAATTTTACTCACTATCACAAAATACCATTGGCCTGCCTTCATGAAGAGAATTTTATTCCTTTGTATTTTAATTATCGAAGATTTTAGTTTTGAATCTTATTCTCTTTGTCTTATGATCCCACCTTTCTGTCTCTCTCTCTCTCCATTTTATTTTCTGTACATGATTCTGTACATAATCTACTTATATTTAATGGTTCAGGCATACACAGCCTCCATAAAGATTTTCAGTCTTCTTGAGGATACACTCTTGCTCTCTTCACATAGGTCTCAAATACCCTATATCTGAGTCTCTATGACAGTAGAGTGGTAACAAAAAGTGCACAAGAAATCTGCTGGCAAATCTCTGCATCACAAAGGATGGATGTTTGCTTGTTTGCCACTGACCGTAACACCGCCCGATATTTCAAAACTGTGCCCAATGAAGTCACTCCATGCTGACACTTGCTCTCAGCTCCACCTGTTGGTGACATGTTCTATGCATCCTAGAAGTTTCACTTTGGTGAAATCAGAAAACTGCATATGCTAGACATCTTAAATAGAAAATGCTGGGGACGCTCAAAAGGTCAGGAGGTGTCGGCCGAAAGAAATACAAATTAAACAATTTCAGCTAACTTGCTTTTTCTGTTTAACATAACTGACCAGTTCTGCTGCAAGGCTCCTCGTCTGCAATATTAACTCAGTTTATCTCTCTCCACAGACACTGCCTAGACTGCTGAGTATTGCCATTATTCTTAAAGAATTAGAGTTAAACAGCACAGAAACGTTAACACCTACATTTTATCCTTGTGCAATAATCCCATTTGCCACATTTCATCCTTATTCTCTATGCCTCGCGATGTCTGGGAAAAAGAGAGAGAGAGGGAGAGAGAGGGAAGGAGGGAGGGAGAGAGGGCGAGAGGGAGAGAGGGAGAGAGGGAAGGAGGGAGGGAGAGAGGGAGGGAGAGAGGGAGGGAGGGAGGAAGGGAGGGAGGGGGGAAGGGGAGGGGGAATGGGAGGGGGAAGGGGAGAGGGAGGGGGAGGGGAAGGGGGAGAGGGAGGGGGAGAGGGAGAGAGAGAGAGACACACACACAAACACACACACCAGCTTTCCGCCCAGTAACCGCCAACCACCACCTCCACCGGTTGCACCTGTACCGTAGTACACCGTGCTGGCGCAGCGGCAGCGGTGAGTGAGTGAGTTGCTGGCATTATTCCCGACCCCCTCCTTCTCAACGCTCCTGTCCTCCCTGCAACTTTACCCCAGGCGGCCCAGCCAAGTTTGCTACTTTGTGCAGCCCAGGCCGTGCTGACCCAGGCCAGACTCCCCACATGCTGTGGAAAGGAACTCTCCACCAACTCGTTGGAAAGTTTCTTCTGCATGTTGTTGAAGTAAGACCAAAATGTTTTGTTCTTTGATGTGGGATTGGCACATTTCTTGATTGTCATAAACCAGAAATGCACAGCAGATGGTTAAGAATTGAGTTTATAAAAAAAAGAATTTTACATCTTGTTTCAGACTCAACATCTAATGGAAGTTTATAAACTCAGTGACACTTAATTCGACACACTAAACAGCAAAGGTAGACAGCATATAATCATTTGTTTCCCAATCTTTTGGTTTAGATTTCATCGGTGGGTATGTCATGAATGGCTAGTTTATAAACAGAAACATTCCATTTTTATTTGTTTATACCAGTACACGGGATGTACGAAAGAAAACACTACAATCTCATAATAATAATCATGTCTCCTTTTTGGAGAACATTGTTACTTCAGTACAGTTGGGTATTACTCAAAGTTGAACTCTTTCAAACATATGCATGCACAGTAATCTGCAGTTCACTCTCTTGCAAAAACTAGATGACAACTTGCTGAAAGTTCACAGTAATCATCAATCATACTGTCATGGTTTATTATGGTGTACGATAATCATGTGAGGTTATTTGTATTATTGTTTTGACAATTAAAACCTCTGGCACTAATCATCCTCTCCGCCATCATCCCAGTGTGCTCCCTGCCCAGCTAGCCTGAAACAAAGCGCGTGATTGGTCAATAGGCGTCCGACTCAATGTCAAACATGCTTTAATTGGACAATTACTACTCGGAAAATTTGAGTTTTTTCCATATTTTAAAAATATGTGCAAGTTTTTCTTGACGAGTTTCAGATATGATTTCTATAATATTTTTACACAATATAAATGCAGGTAGATATGGGATGTGGGTCACGAAATGAAACAAAAAAGGACCTCGGTCCACGGTCTATTACTGCTTTTGGCTGCTCTGTCCTTACTTTTATCCTGCTGAAAATGATTCTTGCTGTTCCTAGCAATCGAAGTGTTTATTCATTATTAATTTGTGGTCAATGGATTTCAGAGGGCTATTTCTATCCTTAAATTCCAAATACATTAACATTCTCCTCCTCCTTCTTCAACATCATTGCTTCATATTCGTGGAACACAGCCTACAAGTGATTATTTTTTTGGTACTGAATAGTACAATTCTTAGGCGTTTTTCGTTAAGACAGTCTAGGTTTTAATCTCTGCTAACTCCAGGATTTTGAGACTAAGCAATTTAAAATATTGGAACTGACTAGTTCTACAGTGCAAAAAAAACTGAATGCCGGAAGTCCAAAATTAAGAGAGATAATTCTAGAAATGTTTAGCCTTCTGGAATCAATAGTGAATCAATCCAAGGAGTGATTCTGAGCTTCTGGTTGCCTGCCACTTTAATTCCTCATCCTCCTCTGACTCATCTGCCTGTGGCCGTCTATTAGCCTGAATTGTTACAGGGGCCCTATACAAACTTGAGTACAACACTTTAACAGACAACACAGGGCAAGTTGCAGTCTTCAGGAGTCAATATTTTAAATTTAAGAACTTTAGGTAGCTTACTCTTTCTTTCTGTCTCTATAAGAAATGGCCTTGTCTGTCTCTCTACCAATTGTGATTTTAGCTCAAATTTTAAGGTCATAAGTGATAGGAGTAGAATTAGGCCCTTCCGCCCATCAAGTCTACTCCGTCATTCAATTATGGCTGATCTATCTCTCTCTCCTAACCCTCCTGCCTTCTCCCCATTTTCCTTTTCTGTCCATATGATTTTCCCATTTTGCTGTACTGATAATTATTTAAGGATAAGTATTGGATGACCTCACATTCTCGCTATTGTTCATTGGACATACATACATTGACTTCTGTTTCCTTATATGTAAGTAAGTCTTTCTTTAATCATTATTTCACCTTAACAGATGGAGACTGCCCTCTGCTCTTTATAAAATGAATTGCTGAACAAAAAAAATGTATAAAGTTGTGAGTATGCCATCGCCATGGCAACTCACACTGCGCTCACCCACCTGGACAAAGGGAATACATATGTAAGAATGCTCTTCATTGACTACAGCTCGGCATTCAACACTATCATTCCCTCAAAACTCGTCCCCAAGCTCCTTGATCTTGGACTGGAGACCTCCATCTGCGGCTGGATATTCGACTTCCTGACGGGCAGGCCCCAGGTGGTGAGAATCGGCCGCCACATCTCTTCCTCACTGATCCTCAACACGGGCACACCACAGGGCTGTGTGCTCAGTCCTCTCCTGTACTCCCTGTTCACGCACGACTGTACTGCTAAGCACAGCTCTAACATCATCCTAAAGTTTGCTGACGACACGACCGCCCTGGGCCTCATCACATCCAACAATGAGACGGCCTATAGAGAGGAGGTAAAGGAACTAAACAGCTGGTGCCAGGAAAATAACCTCTCTCTCAATGTCAGCAAAACTAAAGAGATGATCGTGGACTACAGGAGACAGCAGGGGAGTGGACACCTCCCCATCCACATCGGTGATGCTGTGGTTGAAAGGGTCAGCAGCTTCAAGTTCCTCAGTGTGCACATCACTGAGGACCTCGCTTGGACACTGCACACGGACACCATAACAAAGAAAGCCCGCCAGCGGCTCTTTTTCCTGAGAAGACTGAGGAAGTTTGGCATGAACGCCAGCATCTTCACAAACTTCTACAGATGCACCATCGAGAGTCTGCTGATGGGCTGCATCACAGTCTGGTACGGGAAATGTTCTGCCCACAGCCGCAAATCACTACACAGAGTGTGAAGGCGGCACAGCACATCACTGGCAAATGCCTCCCAGCCATTCAGGACATTTTTCACAGGCGGTGCCTGCGGAAGGCACACAGCATCAAGGACCACAGCCACCCAGCCAGCACGCAGACTGTTCTCCTTGTTACCGTCAGGCAGACGATACAGGAGCATGGCTGCACGTACCACCAGACTTAAGAACAGTTTTACCATCAGGCCATCAGGCTTCTGAACTCATAAACACATCATATATGTTGATTATTTTATTTATTATTGTCTTTTACCAATGTCACTTTTATCTAATCTTATTTTAATCCTTGTAATATCATTGCTGATGTGACTCGTTGTCTTGTCAAACACATGTCATTGTACGGTTGTAACACGTGTGTGTGTGTGTGTGTGTGTGTGTGTGTGTGTGTGTGTGTGTGTGTGTGTGTGTGTGTGTGTGTGTGTGTGTGCGTGTGTGTGTCTGCCTGCCTACTTGACTTGTGCCAGCCAGCCTATGCCAAGACCGCACGCAGAAACGGCGAGATTTTTTCAATTTCGGTAGACATTTCACTTTTCTTTACGAGTAGCCGCTCCTGATTACATTTCGTCGTGTTTATGTACACATTTTTAATAAAATCCTTCACCCCCCCCACCCCCAAAATTTCAAAATGTTTTAAAAAAAACAGCTCTCAGCCATAGAATGTTATTGAAGGTTCCGTCGTGTGATGTCACAATGCCCAATGCTCACAGATGTCCAATCGGAATGGATCCATTTACATATGCCTTTGCAGCAGCCCCAGCCCCTCCCCCCCACCACCGCAGCCTGTGTCGAAGTGAGTCGTCACGTGTGTGGGAATAGAGAGATGATTGGGGGTGATAGGGAATGGGGAACAGATGGTCTATCCCTACCCTCCCCCTTCCACTCTCCCTCCCCACTATTTCCCCTCTCTCCCCCCACCCCTCTCCCCCTCCCTCCACACTCTTCCCCCTCCTCCCCAACCCCATCTCCCTCCTCCCCTCCCCCCCACCCTCTCCCCCTCCCCATCCCTCTCTCCTCCCCCTCTCCATCTCCCTCTCCTCACCATCTCCCTCTCCTCCCCCTCCTCCTCCCACCCCCATCCCTCCCTCCCCCATCCCTCCCTCCCCCACCCCCCTTCCCTCCCCCACCCCTTTCCTTCTCTCCCCACCCCCCGTTCCCTCCTCCACCCCACCCCTTCCCTCCCCCACCCCCTTCGCTCCCCCACCCCCTTCCCTCTCTCCCCCACCCCTTCCCCCTCCCCACTCTTCCCCCTCCATCCACACTCTTCCCCCTCTACCCCCATACCCCATCTCCCTCCTCGCCTCCCCCCTCCCCACCTCTCTCCTCCCCTCGACCACCCCTTCCCCTCTCCCCCTTAACACACCCCTCTCCCTCCCCCACCCCTCTCTCCCCCCTCCCTCCCCGCCCCTTCACCTACCCCTCTGACACTCTTCCACCCTCCAACCTGTCCCTCTTCCACCCTACCCCTCTCCCCTCCCCCCCTCCCCACTCTTCCACTTCTCTCCCCCCTCCACCTCCCACTCTCCCTCCCCACTCTTTCCACTCTCTCCCCCACCCTCTCCCCCTCCCTCCACACTCTTCTCCCTTACCCCATCTCCCTCCTCCCCTCCCCACACCTCTCTCCCCCTCCCCCATCCCTCTCTCCTCCCGTCCCCCACCCCTCTCTCCTCCCCCTCTCCATCTCCCTCTCCTCACCCCTCTCCCTCTCCTCCCCTCCTCCTCCCCTCCACCCCCCTTCTCCCTCCACACTCTTGCACCTCCCTCCCCTACCCCATCTCCCTAATCCCCTCCCTCCCCTACCCCATCCCCCTAATCCCCTCCCTCCCCCCCTCCCCCACACCTCTCTCCCCCTCCTCTCTCTCCACCCGTCCCCCTTCCCTCTCTCCCCCCGCCCCGTTCCCCCTACCCCTGTCCTTCATCCACCACTCCCCCTTCTCCTCCCTCCTCACTCTTCCACTTCTCTCCCCTCCCTTCCCCTTCCTCCCCTCTCTCCCCCAGGGGGAC